>CAXDIW010000229.1:0-1213625 GCA_963989415.1 Cerceris ruficornis | reverse complement strand
TGATTTGCATATATGTTTCTTAGACTTTATAGAAGCAATATATACAAAGATTTCAACCGTCTACCTGTTCCATTCATTGTTCTACTTGTCGAAATTTACAAATAATTTCCGATAACGGATTAACAATGGGGATCGTAGTTTACTTAAACTTGAAGAACAAAAAATTGGCGAATTGTACTGTTTGGATGCTTTGCATATATGTTTCTTAGACTATATAGAAGCAATATATACAATGATTTCAACCGTCTACCTGTTCCAGTCATTGTTCTACTTGTCGAAATTTACAAATAATTTCCTTTAAAGGATTAACAATGGGGCTCGTTGTTCACTTAAACTTGAAGAACAAAAAAGTGGCGAATGGTACTGTTTGGGTGCTTTGCATATATGTTTCTTAGACTATATAGAAGCAATATATACAAAGATTTCAACCGTCTACCTGTTCCATTCATTGTTCTACTTGTCGAAAGTTACAAATAATTACCGATAAAGGATTAACCATTGGGGCTCATTGTTCACTTAAACTTGAAGAACAAAAAATTGGCGAATTGTAATGTTTGGATGCTTTGCATATATGTTTCTTAGACTATATAGAAGCAATATATACAAAGATTTCAACCGTCTACCTGTTCCATTCATTGTTCTACTTGTCGAAAGTTACAAATAATTTCCGATAAAGGATTAACAATGGGGATCGCAGTTTACTTAATCTTGAAGAACAAGAAATTGGCGAATTGTGCTGTTTGGATGCTTTGCATATATGTTTCTTAGACTATATAGAAGCAATATATACAAAGATTTCAACCGTCTACCTGTTCCATTCATTGTTCTACTTGTCGAAAGTTACAAATAATTTCCTTTAAAGGATTAACAATGGGGCTCGTAGTTCACTTAAACTTGAAGAACAAAAAATTGGCGAATTGTACTGTTTGGATGCTTTGCACATATGTTTCATAGACTATATAGAAGCAATATATACAATGATTTCAACCGTCTACCTGTTCCATTCCTTGTTCTACTTGTCGAAAGTTACAAATAATTTCCTTTAAAGGATTAACAATGGGGCTCGTTGTTCACTTAAACTTGAAGATCAAATAATTGGCGATTTGTACTGTTTGGATGATTTGCATATATGTTTCTTAGACTTTATAGAAGCAATATATACAAAGATTTCAACCGTCTACCTGTTCCATTCATTGTTCTACTTGTCGAAATTTACAAATAATTTCCGATAACGGATTAACAATGGGGATCGTAGTTTACTTAAACTTGAAGAACAAAAAATTGGCGAATTGTACTGTTTGGATGTTTTGCATATATGTTTCTTAGACTATATAGAAGCAATCTATACAAAGATTTCAACCGTCTACCTGTTCCATTCATTGTTCTACTTGTCGAAAGTTACAAATAATTTCCTTTAAAGGATTAACAATGGGGCTCGCTGTTCACTTAAACTTGAAGATCAAAAAATCGGCGAATTGTACTGTTTGGATGCTTTGCATATATATTTCTTAGACTATATAGAAGCAATATATACAATAATTTCAACAGTCTACCTGTTCCATTCATTATTCTACTTGTCGAAATTTACAAATAATTTCCTTTAAAGGATTAACAATGGGGCTCGTAGTTCACTTAAACTTGAAGAACAAAAAATTGGCGAATGTTACTGTTTGGATGCTTTGCATATATGTTTCTTAGACTATATAGAAGCAATATATACAAAGATTTCAACCGTCTACCTGTTCCATTCATTGTTCGACTTGTCGAAATTTACAAATAATTTCCGATAACGGATTAACCATTGGGGCTCATTGTTCACTTAAACTTGAAGAACAAAAAATTGGCGAATTGTACTGTTTGGATGCTTTGCATATATGATTCTTATACTATATAGAAGCAATATATACAAAGATTTCAACCGTCTACCTGTCCCATTCATTGTTCTACTTGTCGAAAATTACAAATAATTACCGATAAAGGATTAACCATTGGGGCTCATTGTTCACTTAAACTTGAAGAACAAAAAATTGGCGCATCGTACTGTTTGGATGCTTTGCATATATGTTTCTTAGACTATATAGAAGCAATATATACAAAGATTTCAACCGTCTACCTGTTCCATTCATTGTTCTACATGTCGAAAGTTACAAATAATTTCCGATAAAGGATTAACAATGGGGCTCGTAGTTCACTTAAACTTGAAGAACAAAAAATTGTCGAATTGTACTGTTTGGATGCTTTGCATATATGTTTCTTAGACTATATAGAAGCAATATATACAATGATTTCAACTGTCTACCTATTCCATTCATTGTTCTACTTGCCGAAATTTACAAATAATTTCCTTTAAGGGATTAACAATGGGGATCGTAGTTTACTTAAACTTGAAGAACAAAAAATTGGCGAATTGTACTGTTTGGATGCTTTGCATATATGTTTCTTAGACTATATAGAAGCTATATATATAAGGATTTCAACCGTCTACCTGTTCCATTCAGTGTTCTACTTGTCGAAAGTTACAAATAATTACCGATAAAGGATTAACCATTGGGGCTCATTGTTCACTTAAACTTGAAGAACAAAAAATTTGCGAATTGTACTGTTTGGATGCTTTGCATATATGTTTCTTAGACTATATAGATGCAATATATACATAGATTTCAACCGTCTACCTGTTCCATTCATTGTTCTACTTGTCGAAATTTACAAATAATTTCCGTTAAAGTATTAATAATGGGGCTCGTAGTTCACTTAAACTTGAAGATCAAATAATTGGCGAATTGTACTGTTTGGATGATTTGCATATATGTTTCTTAGACTATATAGAAGCAATATATACAAAGATTTCAACCGTCTACCTGTTCCATTCATTGATCTACTTGTCGAAAGTTACAAATAATTTCCGATAAAGGATTAACAATGGGTCTCATTGTTCACTTAAACTTGAAGAACAAAAAATTGGCGAATGGTACTGTTTGGATGCTTTGCATATATGTTTCTTAGACTATATGGAAGCAATATATACAAAGATTTCAACCGTCTACGTGTTCCAATCATTGTTCTACTTGTCGAAATTTACAAATAATTTCCTTTAAAGGATTAACAATGGGGCTCGTTGTTCACTTAAACTTGAAGAACAAAAAAGTGTCGAATGGTACTGTTTGGATGCTTTGCATATATGTTTCTTAGACTATATAGAAGCAATATATACATTGATTTCAACCGTCTACCTGTTCCATTCATTGTTCTACTTGTCGAAAGTTACAAATAAGTTCCGTTAAAGTATTAACAATGGGGCTCGTAGTTCACTTAAACTTGAAGGTCAAATAATTGGCGAATTGTACTGTTTGGATGATTTGCATATATGTATCTTAGACTTTATAGAAGCAATATATACAAAGATTTCAACCGTCTACCTGTTCCATTCATTGATCTACTTGTCGAAAGTTACAAATAATTTCCGATAAAGGATTAACAATGGGTCTCATTGTTCACTTAAACTTGAAGAACAAAAAATTGGCGAATGGTACTGTTTGGATGCTTTGCATATATGTTTCTTAGACTATATGGAAGCAATATATACAAAGATTTCAACCGTCTACGTGTTCCAATCATTGTTCTACTTGTCGAAATTTACAAATAATTTCCTTTAAAGGATTAACAATGGGGCTCGTTGTTCACTTAAACTTGAAGAACAAAAAAGTGGCGAATGGTACTGTTTGGGTGCTTTGCATATATGTTTCTTAGACTATATAGAAGCAATATATACAAAGATTTCAACCGTCTACCTGTTCCATTCATTGTT
Source organism: Cerceris ruficornis (assembly GCA_963989415.1). NCBI lineage: Eukaryota > Metazoa > Arthropoda > Insecta > Hymenoptera > Crabronidae > Cerceris > Cerceris ruficornis. The sequence continues at coordinate 1,209,820 of CAXDIW010000229.1, read as the reverse complement.
CTACTTGTCGAAAGTTACAAATAATTTCCGATAAAGGATTAACAATGGGGCTCATTGTTCACTTATACTTGGAGAACAAAAAATTGGCGAATGGTACTGTTTGGATGCTTTGCATATATGTTTCTTAGACTATATAGAAGCAATATATACAAAGATTTCAACCGTCTACCTGTTCCATTCATTGTTCTACTTGTCGAAAGTTACAAATAATTTCCTTTAAAGGATTAACAATGGGGCTCATTGTTCACTTATACTTGGAGAACAAAAAATTGGCGAATGGTACTGTTTGGATGCTTTGCATATATGTTTCTTAGACTATATAGAAGCAATATATACAAAGATTTCAACCGTCTACCTGTTCCATTCATTGTTCTACTTGTCGAAAGTTACAAATAATTTCCTTTAAAGGATTAACAATGGGGCTCGTAGTTCACTTAAACTTGAAGAACAAAAAATTGGCGAATTGTACTGTTTGGATGCTTTGCACACATGTTTCATAGACTATATAGAAGCAATATATACAATGATTTCAACCGTCTACCTGTTCCATTCCTTGTTCTACTTGTCGAAAGTTACAAATAATTTCCTTTAAAGGATTAACAATGGGGCTCGTTGTTCACTTAAACTTGAAGATCAAATAATTGGCGATTTGTACTGTTTGGATGATTTGCATATATGTTTCTTAGACTTTATAGAAGCAATATATACAAAGATTTCAACCGTCTACCTGTTCCATTCATTGTTCTACTTGTCGAAATTTACAAATAATTTCCGATAACGGATTAACCATTGGGGCTCATTGTTCACTTAAACTTGAAGAACAAAAAATTGGCGAATTGTACTGTTTGGATGCTTTGCATATATGTTTCTTATACTATATAGAAGCAATATATACAAAGATTTCAACCGTCTACCTGTTCCATTTATTGTTCTACTTGTCGAAAGTTACAAATAATTTCCTTTAAAGGATTAACCATTGGGGCTCATTGTTCACTTAAACTTGAAGAACAAAAAATTGGCGAATTGTACTGTTTGGATGCTTTGCATATATGTTTCTTATACTATATAGAAGCAATATATACAAAGATTTCAACCGTCTACGTGTTCCATTCATTGTTCTACTTGTCGAAAGTTACAAATAATTTCCTTTAAAGGATTAACAATGGGGCTCGTAGTTCACTTAAACTTGAAGAACAAAAAATCGGCGAATTGTACTGTTTGGATGCTTTGCACATATGTTTCATAGACTATATAGAAGCAATATATACAATGATTTCAACCATCTACCTGTTCCATTCCTTGTTCTACTTGTCGAAAGTTACAAATAATTTCCTTTAAAGGATTAACAATGGGGCTCGTTGTTCACTTAAACTTGAAGATCAAATAATTGGCGATTTGTACTGTTTGGATGATTTGCATATATGTTTCTTAGACTTTATAGAAGCAATATATACAAAGATTTCAACCGTCTACCTGTTCCATTCATTGTTCTACTTGTCGAAATTTACAAATAATTTCCGATAACGGATTAACAATGGGGATCGTAGTTTACTTAAACTTGAAGAACAAAAAATTGGCGAATTGTACTGTTTGGATGCTTTGCATATATGTTTCTTAGACTATATAGAAGCAATATATACAATGATTTCAACCGTCTACCTGTTCCAGTCATTGTTCTACTTGTCGAAATTTACAAATAATTTCCTTTAAAGGATTAACAATGGGGCTCGTTGTTCACTTAAACTTGAAGAACAAAAAAGTGGCGAATGGTACTGTTTGGGTGCTTTGCATATATGTTTCTTAGACTATATAGAAGCAATATATACAAAGATTTCAACCGTCTACCTGTTCCATTCATTGTTCTACTTGTCGAAAGTTACAAATAATTACCGATAAAGGATTAACCATTGGGGCTCATTGTTCACTTAAACTTGAAGAACAAAAAATTGGCGAATTGTACTGTTTGGATGCTTTGCATATATGTTTCTTAGACTATATAGAAGCAATATATACAAAGATTTCAACCGTCTACCTGTTCCATTCATTGTTCTACTTGTCGAAAGTTACAAATAATTTCCGATAAAGGATTAACAATGGGGATCGCAGTTTACTTAATCTTGAAGAACAAGAAATTGGCGAATTGTGCTGTTTGGATGCTTTGCATATATGTTTCTTAGACTATATAGAAGCAATATATACAAAGATTTCAACCGTCTACCTGTTCCATTCATTGTTCTACTTGTCGAAAGTTACAAATAATTTCCTTTAAAGGATTAACAATGGGGCTCGTAGTTCACTTAAACTTGAAGAACAAAAAATTGGCGAATTGTACTGTTTGGATGCTTTGCACATATGTTTCATAGACTATATAGAAGCAATATATACAATGATTTCAACCGTCTACCTGTTCCATTCCTTGTTCTACTTGTCGAAAGTTACAAATAATTTCCTTTAAAGGATTAACAATGGGGCTCGTTGTTCACTTAAACTTGAAGATCAAATAATTGGCGATTTGTACTGTTTGGATGATTTGCATATATGTTTCTTAGACTTTATAGAAGCAATATATACAAAGATTTCAACCGTCTACCTGTTCCATTCATTGTTCTACTTGTCGAAATTTACAAATAATTTCCGATAACGGATTAACAATGGGGATCGTAGTTTACTTAAACTTGAAGAACAAAAAATTGGCGAATTGTACTGTTTGGATGTTTTGCATATATGTTTCTTAGACTATATAGAAGCAATCTATACAAAGATTTCAACCGTCTACCTGTTCCATTCATTGTTCTACTTGTCGAAAGTTACAAATAATTTCCTTTAAAGGATTAACAATGGGGCTCGCTGTTCACTTAAACTTGAAGATCAAAAAATCGGCGAATTGTACTGTTTGGATGCTTTGCATATATATTTCTTAGACTATATAGAAGCAATATATACAATAATTTCAACAGTCTACCTGTTCCATTCATTATTCTACTTGTCGAAATTTACAAATAATTTCCTTTAAAGGATTAACAATGGGGCTCGTAGTTCACTTAAACTTGAAGAACAAAAAATTGGCGAATGTTACTGTTTGGATGCTTTGCATATATGTTTCTTAGACTATATAGAAGCAATATATACAAAGATTTCAACCGTCTACCTGTTCCATTCATTGTTCTACTTGTCGAAATTTACAAATAATTTCCGATAACGGATTAACCATTGGGGCTCATTGTTCACTTAAACTTGAAGAACAAAAAATTGGCGAATTGTACTGTTTGGATGCTTTGCATATATGTTTCTTATACTATATAGAAGCAATATATACAAAGATTTCAACCGTCTACCTGTCCCATTCATTGTTCTACTTGTCGAAAGTTACAAATAATTTCCGATAAAGGATTAACAATGGGGCTCGTAGTTCACTTAAACTTGAAGAACAAAAAATTGTCGAATTGTACTGTTTGGATGCTTTGCATATATGTTTCTTAGACTATATAGAAGCAATATATACAATGATTTCAACTGTCTACCTATTCCATTCATTGTTCTACTTGCCGAAATTTACAAATAATTTCCTTTAAAGGATTAACAATGGGGCTCGTAGTTCACTTAAACTTGAAGAGCAAAAAATTGTCGAATTTTACTGTTTGGATGCTTTGCATATATGTTTCTTAGACTATATAGAAGCAATATATACAATGATTTCAACCGTCTACCTGTTCCATTCATTGTTCTACTTGTCGAAAGTTACAAATAATTTCCTTTAAGGGATTAACAATGGGGATCGTAGTTTACTTAAACTTGAAGAACAAAAAATTGGCGAATTGTACTGTTTGGATGCTTTGCATATATGTTTCTTAGACTATATAGAAGCTATATATATAAGGATTTCAACCGTCTACCTGTTCCATTCAGTGTTCTACTTGTCGAAAGTTACAAATAATTACCGATAAAGGATTAACCATTGGGGCTCATTGTTCACTTAAACTTGAAGAACAAAAAATTTGCGAATTGTACTGTTTGGATGCTTTGCATATATGTTTCTTAGACTATATAGATGCAATATATACATAGATTTCAACCGTCTACCTGTTCCATTCATTGTTCTACTTGTCGAAATTTACAAATAATTTCCGTTAAAGTATTAATAATGGGGCTCGTAGTTCACTTAAACTTGAAGATCAAATAATTGGCGAATTGTACTGTTTGGATGATTTGCATATATGTTTCTTAGACTATATAGAAGCAATATATATAAAGATTTCAACCGTCTACCTGTTCCATTCATTGATCTACTTGTCGAAAGTTACAAATAATTTCCGATAAAGGATTAACAATGGGTCTCATTGTTCACTTAAACTTGAAGAACAAAAAATTGGCGAATGGTACTGTTTGGATGCTTTGCATATATGTTTCTTAGACTATATGGAAGCAATATATACAAAGATTTCAACCGTCTACGTGTTCCAATCATTGTTCTACTTGTCGAAATTTACAAATAATTTCCTTTAAAGGATTAACAATGGGGCTCGTTGTTCACTTAAACTTGAAGAACAAAAAAGTGTCGAATGGTACTGTTTGGATGCTTTGCATATATGTTTCTTAGACTATATAGAAGCAATATATACATTGATTTCAACCGTCTACCTGTTCCATTCATTGTTCTACTTGTCGAAAGTTACAAATAAGTTCCGTTAAAGTATTAACAATGGGGCTCGTAGTTCACTTAAACTTGAAGGTCAAATAATTGGCGAATTGTACTGTTTGGATGATTTGCATATATGTTTCTTAGACTTTATAGAAGCAATATATACAAAGATTTCAACCGTCTACCTGTTCCATTCATTGATCTACTTGTCGAAAGTTACAAATAATTTCCGATAAAGGATTAACAATGGGTCTCATTGTTCACTTAAACTTGATGAACAAAAAATTGGCGAATGGTACTGTTTGGATGCTTTGCATATATGTTTCTTAGACTATATGGAAGCAATATATACAAAGATTTCAACCGTCTACGTGTTCCAATCATTGTTCTACTTGTCGAAATTTACAAATAATTTCCTTTAAAGGATTAACAATGGGGCTCGTTGTTCACTTAAACTTGAAGAACAAAAAAGTGGCGAATGGTACTGTTTGGGTGCTTTGCATATATGTTTCTTAGACTATATAGAAGCAATATATACAAAGATTTCAACCGTCTACCTGTTCCATTCATTGTTCTACTTGTCGAAAGTTACAAATAATTTCCGATAAAGGATTAACAATGGGGCTCATTGTTCACTTATACTTGGAGAACAAAAAATTGGCGAATGGTACTGTTTGGATGCTTTGCATATATGTTTCTTAGACTATATAGAAGCAATATATACAAAGATTTCAACCGTCTACCTGTTCCATTCATTGTTCTACTTGTCGAAAGTTGCAAATAATTTCCTTTAAAGGATTAACAATGGGGCTCATTGTTCACTTAAACTTGAAGAACAAAAAATTGGCGAATTGTACTGTTTGGATGCTTTGCATATATGTTTCTTAGACTATATAGAAGCAATATATACAATGATTTCAACCGTCTACCTGTTCCATTCATTGTTCTACTTGTCGAATGTTACAAATAATTTCCGTTTCATGATTATCAATGGGGCTCGTTGTTCACTTAAACTTGAAGAACAAAAAATTGGCGAATGGTACTGTTTGGATGCTTTGCATATATGTTTCTTAGACTATATAGAAGCAATATATACAAAGATTTCAACCGTCTACCTGTTCCATTCATTGTTCTACTTGTCGAAATTTACAAATAATTTCCGATAACGGATTAACAATGGGGATCGTAGTTTACTTAAACTTGAAGAACAAAAAATTGGCGAATTGTACTGTTTGGATGCTTTGCATATATGTTTCTTAGACTATATAGAAGCAATATATACAATGATTTCAACCGTCTACCTGTTCCAGTCATTGTTCTACTTGTCGAAATTTACAAATAATTTCCTTTAAAGGATTAACAATGGGGCTCGTTGTTCACTTAATCTTGAAGAACAAAAAAGTGGCGAATGGTACTGTTTGGGTGCTTTGCGTATATGTTTCTTAGACTATATAGAAGCAATATATACAAAGATTTCAACCGTCTACCTGTTCCATTCATTGTTCTACTTGTCGAAAGTTACAAATAATTACCGATAAAGGATTAACCATTGGGGCTCATTGTTCACTTAAACTTGAAGAACAAAAAATTGGCGAATTGTACTGTTTGGATGTTTTGCATATATGTTTCTTAGACTATATAGAAGCAATCTATACAAAGATTTCAACCGTCTACCTGTTCCATTCATTGTTCTACTTGTCGAAAGTTACAAATAATTACCGATAAAGGATTAACCATTGGGGCTCATTGTTCACTTAAACTTGAAGAACAAAAAATTGGCGAATTGTACTGTTTGGATGTTTTGCATATATGTTTCTTAGACTATATAGAAGCAATCTATACAAAGATTTCAACCGTCTACCTGTTCCATTCATTGTTCTACTTGTCGAAAGTTACAAATAATTTCCTTTAAAGGATTAACAATGGGGCTCGCTGTTCACTTAAACTTGAAGATCAAAAAATCGGCGAATTGTACTGTTTGGATGCTTTGCATATATATTTCTTAGACTATATAGAAGCAATATATACAATAATTTCAACAGTCTACCTGTTCCATTCATTATTCTACTTGTCGAAATTTACAACTAATTTCCTTTAAAGGATTAACAATGGGGCTCGTAGTTCACTTAAACTTGAAGAACAAAAAATTGGCGAATGTTACTGTTTGGATGCTTTGCATATATGTTTCTTAGACTATATAGAAGCAATATATACAAAGATTTCAACCGTCTACCTGTTCCATTCATTGTTCTACTTGTCGAAAGTTACAAATAATTTCCGATAAAGGATTAACAATGGGTCTCATTGTTCACTTAAACTTGAAGAACAAAAAATTGGCGAATGGTACTGTTTGGATGCTTTGCATATATGTTTCTTATACTATATAGAAGCAATATATACAAAGATTTCAACCGTCTACCTGTCCCATTCATTGTTCTACTTGTCGAAAATTACAAATAATTACCGATAAAGGATTAACCATTGGGGCTCATTGTTCACTTAAACTTGAAGAACAAAAAATTGGCGCATCGTACTGTTTGGATGATTTGCATATATGTATCTTAGACTTTATAGAAGCAATATATACAAAGATTTCAACCGTCTACCTGTTCCATTCATTGATCTACTTGTCGAAAGTTACAAATAATTTCCGATAAAGGATTAACAATGGGTCTCATTGTTCACTTAAACTTGAAGAACAAAAAATTGGCGAATGGTACTGTTTGGATGCTTTGCATATATGTTTCTTAGACTATATGGAAGCAATATATACAAAGATTTCAACCGTCTACGTGTTCCAATCATTGTTCTACTTGTCGAAATTTACAAATAATTTCCATTAAAGGATTAACAATGGGGCTCGTTGTTCACTTAAACTTGAAGAACAAAAAAGTGGCGAATGGTACTGTTTGGGTGCTTTGCATATATGTTTCTTAGACTATATAGAAGCAATATATACAAAGATTTCAACCGTCTACCTGTTCCATTCATTGTTCTACTTGTCGAAAGTTACAAATAATTTCCGATAAAGGATTAACAATGGGGCTCATTGTTCACTTATACTTGGAGAACAAAAAATTGGCGAATTGTACTGTTTGGATGCTTTGCATATATGTTTCTTAGACTATATAGAAGCAATATATACAAAGATTTCAACCGTCTACCTGTTCCATTCATTGTTCTACTTGTCGAAAGTTACAAATAATTTCCTTTAAAGGATTAACAATGGGGCTCGCTGTTCACTTAAACTTGAAGATCAAAAAATCGGCGAATTGTACTGTTTGGATGCTTTGCATATATATTTCTTAGACTATATAGAAGCAATATATACAATAATTTCAACAGTCTACCTGTTCCATTCATTATTCTACTTGTCGAAATTTACAACTAATTTCCTTTAAAGGATTAACAATGGGGCTCGTAGTTCACTTAAACTTGAAGAACAAAAAATTGGCGAATGTTACTGTTTGGATGCTATGCATATATGTTTCTTAGACTATATAGAAGCAATATATACAAAGATTTCAACCGTCTACCTGTTCCATTCATTGTTCTACTTGTCGAAATTTACAAATAATTTCCGATAACGGATTAACCATTGGGGCTCATTGTTCACTTAAACTTGAAGAACAAAAAATTGGCGAATTGTACTGTTTGGATGCTTTGCATATATGTTTCTTATACTATATAGAAGCAATATATACAAAGATTTCAACCGTCTACCTGTCCCATTCATTGTTCTACTTGTCGAAAATTACAAATAATTACCGATAAAGGATTAACCATTGGGGCTCATTGTTCACTTAAACTTGAAGAACAAAAAATTGGCGCATCGTACTGTTTGGATGCTTTGCATATATGTTTCTTAGACTATATAGAAGCAATATATACAAAGATTTCAACCGTCTACCTGTTCCATTCATTGTTCTACATGTCGAAAGTTACAAATAATTTCCGATAAAGGATTAACAATGGGGCTCGTAGTTCACTTAAACTTGAAGAACAAAAAATTGTCGAATTGTACTGTTTGGATGCTTTGCATATATGTTTCTTAGACTATATAGTAGCAATATATACAATGATTTCAACTGTCTACCTATTCCATTCATTGTTCTACTTGCCGAAATTTACAAATAATTTCCTTTAAAGGATTAACAATGGGGCTCGTAGTTCACTTAAACTTGAAGAGCAAAAAATTGTCGAATTTTACTGTTTGGATGCTTTGCATATATGTTTCTTAGACTATATAGAAGCAATATATACAAAGATTTCAAGCGTCTACCTGTTCCATTCATTGTTCTACTTGTCGAAAGTTACAAATAATTTCCGATAAAGGATTAACCATTGGGGCTCATTGTTCACTTAAACTTGAAGAACAAATAATTGGCGAATTGTACTGTTTGGATGCTTTGCATATATGTTTCTTAGACTATATGGAAGCAATATATACAAAGATTTCAACCGTCTACGTGTTCCAATCATTGTTCTACTTGTCGAAATTTACAAATAATTTCCTTTAAAGGATTAACAATGGGGCTCGTTGTTCACATAAACTTGAAGAACAAAAAAGTGTCGAATGGTACTGTTTGGATGCTTTGCATATATGTTTCTTAGACTATATAGAAGCAATATATACATTGATTTCAACCGTCTACCTGTTCCATTCATTGTTCTACTTGTCGAAAGTTACAAATAAGTTCCGTTAAAGTATTAACAATGGGGCTCGTAGTTCACTTAAACTTGAAGGTCAAATAATTGGCGAATTGTACTGTTTGGATTATTTGCATATATGTATCTTAGACTTTATAGAAGCAATATATACAAAGATTTCAACCGTCTACCTGTTCCATTCATTGATCTACTTGTCGAAAGGTACAAATAATTTCCGATAAAGGATTAACAATGGGTCTCATTGTTCACTTAAACTTGAAGAACAAAAAATTGTCGAATTGTACTGTTTGGATGCTTTGCATATATGTTTCTTAGACTATATAGAAGCAATATATACAATGATTTCAACTGTCTACCTATTCCATTCATTGTTCTACTTGTCGAAATTTACAAATAATTTCCTTTAAAGGATTAACAATGGGGCTCGTTGTTCACTTAATCTTGAAGAACAAAAAAGTGGCGAATGGTACTGTTTGGGTGCTTTGCGTATATGTTTCTTAGACTATATAGAAGCAATATATACAAAGATTTCAACCGTCTACCTGTTCCATTCATTGTTCTACTTGTCGAAAGTTACAAATAATTACCGATAAAGGATTAACCATTGGGGCTCATTGTTCACTTAAACTTGAAGAACAAAAAATTGGCGAATTGTACTGTTTGGATGTTTTGCATATATGTTTCTTAGACTATATAGAAGCAATCTATACAAAGATTTCAACCGTCTACCTGTTCCATTCATTGTTCTACTTGTCGAAAGTTACAAATAATTACCGATAAAGGATTAACCATTGGGGCTCATTGTTCACTTAAACTTGAAGAACAAAAAATTGGCGAATTGTACTGTTTGGATGTTTTGCATATATGTTTCTTAGACTATATAGAAGCAATCTATACAAAGATTTCAACCGTCTACCTGTTCCATTCATTGTTCTACTTGTCGAAAGTTACAAATAATTTCCTTTAAAGGATTAACAATGGGGCTCGCTGTTCACTTAAACTTGAAGATCAAAAAATCGGCGAATTGTACTGTTTGGATGCTTTGCATATATATTTCTTAGACTATATAGAAGCAATATATACAATAATTTCAACAGTCTACCTGTTCCATTCATTATTCTACTTGTCGAAATTTACAACTAATTTCCTTTAAAGGATTAACAATGGGGCTCGTAGTTCACTTAAACTTGAAGAACAAAAAATTGGCGAATGTTACTGTTTGGATGCTTTGCATATATGTTTCTTAGACTATATAGAAGCAATATATACAAAGATTTCAACCGTCTACCTGTTCCATTCATTGTTCTACTTGTCGAAAGTTACAAATAATTTCCGATAAAGGATTAACAATGGGTCTCATTGTTCACTTAAACTTGAAGAACAAAAAATTGGCGAATGGTACTGTTTGGATGCTTTGCATATATGTTTCTTATACTATATAGAAGCAATATATACAAAGATTTCAACCGTCTACCTGTCCCATTCATTGTTCTACTTGTCGAAAATTACAAATAATTACCGATAAAGGATTAACCATTGGGGCTCATTGTTCACTTAAACTTGAAGAACAAAAAATTGGCGCATCGTACTGTTTGGATGATTTGCATATATGTATCTTAGACTTTATAGAAGCAATATATACAAAGATTTCAACCGTCTACCTGTTCCATTCATTGATCTACTTGTCGAAAGTTACAAATAATTTCCGATAAAGGATTAACAATGGGTCTCATTGTTCACTTAAACTTGAAGAACAAAAAATTGGCGAATGGTACTGTTTGGATGCTTTGCATATATGTTTCTTAGACTATATGGAAGCAATATATACAAAGATTTCAACCGTCTACGTGTTCCAATCATTGTTCTACTTGTCGAAATTTACAAATAATTTCCATTAAAGGATTAACAATGGGGCTCGTTGTTCACTTAAACTTGAAGAACAAAAAAGTGGCGAATGGTACTGTTTGGGTGCTTTGCATATATGTTTCTTAGACTATATAGAAGCAATATATACAAAGATTTCAACCGTCTACCTGTTCCATTCATTGTTCTACTTGTCGAAAGTTACAAATAATTTCCGATAAAGGATTAACAATGGGGCTCATTGTTCACTTATACTTGGAGAACAAAAAATTGGCGAATTGTACTGTTTGGATGCTTTGCATATATGTTTCTTAGACTATATAGAAGCAATATATACAAAGATTTCAACCGTCTACCTGTTCCATTCATTGTTCTACTTGTCGAAAGTTACAAATAATTTCCTTTAAAGGATTAACAATGGGGCTCGCTGTTCACTTAAACTTGAAGATCAAAAAATCGGCGAATTGTACTGTTTGGATGCTTTGCATATATATTTCTTAGACTATATAGAAGCAATATATACAATAATTTCAACAGTCTACCTGTTCCATTCATTATTCTACTTGTCGAAATTTACAACTAATTTCCTTTAAAGGATTAACAATGGGGCTCGTAGTTCACTTAAACTTGAAGAACAAAAAATTGGCGAATGTTACTGTTTGGATGCTATGCATATATGTTTCTTAGACTATATAGAAGCAATATATACAAAGATTTCAACCGTCTACCTGTTCCATTCATTGTTCTACTTGTCGAAATTTACAAATAATTTCCGATAACGGATTAACCATTGGGGCTCATTGTTCACTTAAACTTGAAGAACAAAAAATTGGCGAATTGTACTGTTTGGATGCTTTGCATATATGTTTCTTATACTATATAGAAGCAATATATACAAAGATTTCAACCGTCTACCTGTCCCATTCATTGTTCTACTTGTCGAAAATTACAAATAATTACCGATAAAGGATTAACCATTGGGGCTCATTGTTCACTTAAACTTGAAGAACAAAAAATTGGCGCATCGTACTGTTTGGATGCTTTGCATATATGTTTCTTAGACTATATAGAAGCAATATATACAAAGATTTCAACCGTCTACCTGTTCCATTCATTGTTCTACATGTCGAAAGTTACAAATAATTTCCGATAAAGGATTAACAATGGGGCTCGTAGTTCACTTAAACTTGAAGAACAAAAAATTGTCGAATTGTACTGTTTGGATGCTTTGCATATATGTTTCTTAGACTATATAGTAGCAATATATACAATGATTTCAACTGTCTACCTATTCCATTCATTGTTCTACTTGCCGAAATTTACAAATAATTTCCTTTAAAGGATTAACAATGGGGCTCGTAGTTCACTTAAACTTGAAGAGCAAAAAATTGTCGAATTTTACTGTTTGGATGCTTTGCATATATGTTTCTTAGACTATATAGAAGCAATATATACAAAGATTTCAAGCGTCTACCTGTTCCATTCATTGTTCTACTTGTCGAAAGTTACAAATAATTTCCGATAAAGGATTAACCATTGGGGCTCATTGTTCACTTAAACTTGAAGAACAAATAATTGGCGAATTGTACTGTTTGGATGCTTTGCATATATGTTTCTTAGACTATATGGAAGCAATATATACAAAGATTTCAACCGTCTACGTGTTCCAATCATTGTTCTACTTGTCGAAATTTACAAATAATTTCCTTTAAAGGATTAACAATGGGGCTCGTTGTTCACATAAACTTGAAGAACAAAAAAGTGTCGAATGGTACTGTTTGGATGCTTTGCATATATGTTTCTTAGACTATATAGAAGCAATATATACATTGATTTCAACCGTCTACCTGTTCCATTCATTGTTCTACTTGTCGAAAGTTACAAATAAGTTCCGTTAAAGTATTAACAATGGGGCTCGTAGTTCACTTAAACTTGAAGGTCAAATAATTGGCGAATTGTACTGTTTGGATTATTTGCATATATGTATCTTAGACTTTATAGAAGCAATATATACAAAGATTTCAACCGTCTACCTGTTCCATTCATTGATCTACTTGTCGAAAGGTACAAATAATTTCCGATAAAGGATTAACAATGGGTCTCATTGTTCACTTAAACTTGAAGAACAAAAAATTGTCGAATTGTACTGTTTGGATGCTTTGCATATATGTTTCTTAGACTATATAGAAGCAATATATACAATGATTTCAACTGTCTACCTATTCCATTCATTGTTCTACTTGCCGAAATTTACAAATAATTTCCTTTAAAGGATTAACAATGGGGCTCGTAGTTCACTTAAACTTGAAGAGCAAAAAATTGTCGAATTTTACTGTTTGGATGCTTTGCATATATGTTTCTTAGACTATATAGAAGCAATATATACAATGATTTCAACCGTCTACCTGTTCCATTCATTGTTCTACTTGTCGAAAGTTACAAATAATTTACGTTAAGGGATTAACAATGGGGATCGTAGTTTACTTAAACTTGAAGAACAAAAAATTGGCGAATGGTACTGTTTGGATGCTTTGCATATATGTTTCTTAGACTATGTGGAAGCAATATATACAAAGATTTCAACCGTCTACGTGTTCCAATCATTGTTCTACTTGTCGAAATTTACAAATAATTTCCTTTAAAGGATTAACAATGGGGCTCGTTGTTCACTTAAACTTGAAGAACAAAAAAGTGGCGAATGGTACTGTTTGGGTGCTTTGCATATATGTTTCTTAGACTATATAGAAGCAATATATACAAAGATTTCAACCGTCTACCTGTTCCATTCATTGTTCTACTTGTCGAAAGTTACAAATAATTTCCGATAAAGGATTAACAATGGGGCTCATTGTTCACTTATACTTGGAGAACAAAAAATTGGCGAATGGTACTGTTTGGATGCTTTGCATATATGTTTCTTAGACTATATAGAAGCAATATATACAAAGATTTCAACCGTCTACCTGTTCCATTCATTGTTCTACTTGTCGAAAGTTACAAATAATTTCCTTTAAAGGATTAACAATGGGGCTCATTGTTCACTTAAACTTGAAGAACAAAAAATTGGCGATTTGTACTGTTTGGATGCTTTGCAAAAATGTTTCTTAGACTATATAGAAGCAATATATACAATGATTTCAACCGTCTACCTGTTCCATTCATTGTTCTACTTGTCGAATGTTACAAATAATTTCCGTTTCATGATTATCAATGGGGCTCGTTGTTCACTTAAACTTGAAGAACAAAAAATTGGCGAATGGTACTGTTTGGATGCTTTGCATATATGTTTCTTAGACTATATAGAAGCAATATATACAAAGATTTCAACCGTCTACCTGTTCCATTCATTGTTCTACTTGTCGAAATTTACAAATAATTTCCTTTAAAGGATTAACAATGGGGCTCGTAGTTCACTTAAACTTGAAGAACAAAAAATTGGCGAATGTTACTGTTTGGATGCTTTGCATATATGTTTCTTAGACTATATAGAAGCAATATATACAAAGATTTCAACCGTCTACCTGTTCCATTCATTGTTCTACTTGTCGAAATTTACAAATAATTTCCGTTAACGGATTAACCATTGGGGCTCATTGTTCACTTAAACTTGAAGAACAAAAAATTGGCGAATTGTACTGTTTGGATGCTTTGCATATATGTTTCTTATACTATATAGAAGCAATATATACAAAGATTTCAACCGTCTACCTGTCCCATTCATTGTTCTATTTGTCGAAAATTACAAATAATTACCGATAAAGGATTAACCATTGGGGCTCATTGTTCACTTAAACTTGAAGAACAAAAAATTGGCGCATCGTACTGTTTGGATGCTTTGCATATATGTTTCTTAGACTATATAGAAGCAATATATACAAAGATTTCGACCGTCTACCTGTTCCATTCATTGTTCTACATGTCGAAAGTTACAAATAATTTCCGATAAAGGATTAACAATGGGGCTCGTAGTTCACTTAAACTTGAAGAACAAAAAATTGTCGAATTGTACTGTTTGGATGCTTTGCATATATGTTTCTTAGACTATATAGAAGCAATATATACAATGATTTCAACTGTCTACCTATTCCATTCATTGTTCTACTTGCCGAAATTTACAAATAATTTCCTTTAAAGGATTAACAATGGGGCTCGTAGTTCACTTAAACTTGAAGAGCAAAAAATTGTCGAATTTTACTGTTTGGATGCTTTGCATATATGTTTCTTAGACTATATAGAAGCAATATATACAATGATTTCAACCGTCTACCTGTTCCATTCATTGTTCTACTTGTCGAAAGTTACAAATAATTTACGTTAAGGGATTAACAATGGGGATCGTAGTTTACTTAAACTTGAAGAACAAAAAATTGGCGAATTGTACTGTTTGGATGCTTTGCATATATGTTTCTTAGACTATATAGAAGCTATATATACAAGGATTTCAACCGTCTACCTGTTCCATTCAGTGTTCTACTTGTCGAAAGTTACAAATAATTACCGATAAAGGATTAACCATTGGGGCTCATTGTTCACTTAAACATGAAGAACAAAAAATTTGCGAATTGTACTGTTTGGATGCTTTGCATATATGTTTCTTAGACTATATAGATGCAATATATACATAGATTTCAACCGTCTACCTGTTCCATTCATTGTTCTACTTGTCGAAATTTACAAATAATTTCCGTTAAAGTATTAATAATGGGGCTCGTAGTTCACTTAAACTTGAAGATCAAATAATTGGCGAATTGTACTGTTTTGATGATTTGCATATATGTTTCTTAGACTATATAGAAGCAATATATACAAAGATTTCAACCGTCTACCTGTTCCATTCATTGTTCTACTTGTCGAAAGTTACAAATAATTTCCGATAAAGGATTAACAATGGGGCTCATTGTTCACTTATACTTGGAGAACAAAAAATTGGCGAATGGTACTGTTTGGATGCTTTGCATATATGTTTCTTAGACTATATAGAAGCAATATATACAAAGATTTCAACCGTCTACCTGTTCCATTCATTGTTCTACTTGTCGAAAGTTACAAATAATTTCCGATAAAGGATTAACAATGGGGCTCATTGTTCACTTATACTTGGAGAACAAAAAATTGGCGAATGGTACTGTTTGGATGCTTTGCATATATGTTTCTTAGACTATATAGAAGCAATATATACAAAGATTTCAACCGTCTACCTGTTCCATTCATTGTTCTACTTGTCGAAAGTTACAAATAATTTCCTTTAAAGGATTAACAATGGGGCTCATTGTTCACTTAAACTTGAAGAACAAAAAATTGGCGATTTGTACTGTTTGGATGCTTTGCATATATGTTTCTTAGACTATATAGAAGCAATATATACAATGATTTCAACCGTCTACCTGTTCCATTCATTGTTCTACTTGTCGAATGTTACAAATAATTTCCGTTTCATGATTATCAATGGGGCTCGTTGTTCACTTAAACTTGAAGAACAGAAAATTGGCGAATGGTACTGTTTGGATGCTTTGCATATATGTTTCTTAGACTATATAGAAGCAATATATACAAAGATTTCAACCGTCTACCTGTTCCATTCATTGTTCTACTTGTCGAAATTTACAAATAATTTCCGATAACGGATTAACAATGGGGATCGTAGTTTACTTAAACTTGAAGAACAAAAAATTGGCGAATTGTACTGTTTGGATGCTTTGCATATATGTTTCTTAGACTATATAGAAGCAATATATACAATGATTTCAACCGTCTACATGTTCCAGTCATTGTTCTACTTGTCGAAATTTACAAATAATTTCCTTTAAAGGATTAACAATGGGGCTCGTTGTTCACTTAATCTTGAAGAACAAAAAAGTGGCGAATGGTACTGTTTGGGTGCTTTGCATATATGTTTCTTAGACTATATAGAAGCAATATATACAAAGATTTCAACCGTCTACCTGTTCCATTCATTGTTCTACTTGTCGAAAGTTACAAATAATTACCGATAAAGGATTAACCATTGGGGCTCATTGTTCACTTAAACTTGAAGAACAAAAAATTGGCGAATTGTACTGTTTGGATGTTTTGCATATATGTTTCTTAGACTATATAGAAGCAATCTATACAAAGATTTCAACCGTCTACCTGTTCCATTCATTTTTCTACTTGTCGAAAGTTACAAATAATTTCCTTTAAAGGATTAACAATGGGGCTCGCTGTTCACTTAAACTTGAAGATCAAAAAATCGGCGAATTGTACTGTTTGGATGCTTTGCATATATATTTCTTAGACTATATAGAAGCAATATATACAATAATTTCAACAGTCTACCTGTTCCATTCATTGTTCTACTTGTCGAAATTTACAAATAATTTCCTTTAAAGGATTAACAATGGGGCTCGTAGTTCACTTAAACTTGAAGAACAAAGAATTGGCGAATGTTACTGTTTGGGTGCTTTGCATATATGTTTCTTAGACTATATAGAAGCAATATATACAAAGATTTCAACCGTCTACCTGTTCCATTCATTGTTCTACTTGTCGAAAGTTACAAATAATTACCGATAAAGGATTAACCATTGGGGCTCATTGTTCACTTAAACTTGAAGAACAAAAAATTGGCGAATTGTACTGTTTGGATGTTTTGCATATATGTTTCTTAGACTATATAGAAGCAATCTATACAAAGATTTCAACCGTCTACCTGTTCCATTCATTGTTCTACTTGTCGAAATTTACAAATAATTTCCGTTAAAGTATTAATAATGGGGCTCGTAGTTCACTTAAACTTGAAGATCAAATAATTGGCGAATTGTACTGTTTTGATGATTTGCATATATGTTTCTTAGACTATATAGAAGCAATATATACAAAGATTTCAACCGTCTACCTGTTGCATTCATTGTTCTACTTGTCGAAAGTTACAAATAATTTCCGATAAAGGATTAACAATGGGGCTCATTGTTCACTTATACTTGGAGAACAAAAAATTGGCGAATGGTACTGTTTGGATGCTTTGCATATATGTTTCTTAGACTATATAGAAGCAATATATACAAAGATTTCAACCGTCTACCTGTTCCATTCATTGTTCTACTTGTCGAAAGTTACAAATAATTTCCTTTAAAGGATTAACAATGGGGCTCATTGTTCACTTAAACTTGAAGAACAAAAAATTGGCGATTTGTACTGTTTGGATGCTTTGCATATATGTTTCTTAGACTATATAGAAGCAATATATACAAAGATTTCAACCGTCTACCTGTTCCATTCATTGTTCTACTTGTCGAAAGTTACAAATAATTTCCTTTAAAGGATTAACAATGGGGCTCATTGTTCACTTAAACTTGAAGATCAAAAAATCGGCGAATTGTACTGTTTGGATGCTTTGCATATATATTTCTTAGACTATATAGAAGCAATATATACAATAATTTCAACAGTCTACCTGTTCCATTCATTATTCTACTTGTCGAAATTTACAACTAATTTCCTTTAAAGGATTAACAATGGGGCTCGTAGTTCACTTAAACTTGAAGAACAAAAAATTGGCGAATGTTACTGTTTGGATGCTTTGCATATATGTTTCTTAGACTATATAGAAGCAATATATACAAAGATTTCAACCGTCTACCTGTTCCATTCATTGTTCTACTTGTCGAAAGTTACAAATAATTTCCGATAAAGGATTAACAATGGGTCTCATTGTTCACTTAAACTTGAAGAACAAAAAATTGGCGAATGGTACTGTTTGGATGCTTTGCATATATGTTTCTTATACTATATAGAAGCAATATATACAAAGATTTCAACCGTCTACCTGTCCCATTCATTGTTCTACTTGTCGAAAATTACAAATAATTACCGATAAAGGATTAACCATTGGGGCTCATTGTTCACTTAAACTTGAAGAACAAAAAATTGGCGCATCGTACTGTTTGGATGATTTGCATATATGTATCTTAGACTTTATAGAAGCAATATATACAAAGATTTCAACCGTCTACCTGTTCCATTCATTGATCTACTTGTCGAAAGTTACAAATAATTTCCGATAAAGGATTAACAATGGGTCTCATTGTTCACTTAAACTTGAAGAACAAAAAATTGGCGAATGGTACTGTTTGGATGCTTTGCATATATGTTTCTTAGACTATATGGAAGCAATATATACAAAGATTTCAACCGTCTACGTGTTCCAATCATTGTTCTACTTGTCGAAATTTACAAATAATTTCCATTAAAGGATTAACAATGGGGCTCGTTGTTCACTTAAACTTGAAGAACAAAAAAGTGGCGAATGGTACTGTTTGGGTGCTTTGCATATATGTTTCTTAGACTATATAGAAGCAATATATACAAAGATTTCAACCGTCTACCTGTTCCATTCATTGTTCTACTTGTCGAAAGTTACAAATAATTTCCGATAAAGGATTAACAATGGGGCTCATTGTTCACTTATACTTGGAGAACAAAAAATTGGCGAATTGTACTGTTTGGATGCTTTGCATATATGTTTCTTAGACTATATAGAAGCAATATATACAAAGATTTCAACCGTCTACCTGTTCCATTCATTGTTCTACTTGTCGAAAGTTACAAATAATTTCCTTTAAAGGATTAACAATGGGGCTCGCTGTTCACTTAAACTTGAAGATCAAAAAATCGGCGAATTGTACTGTTTGGATGCTTTGCATATATATTTCTTAGACTATATAGAAGCAATATATACAATAATTTCAACAGTCTACCTGTTCCATTCATTATTCTACTTGTCGAAATTTACAACTAATTTCCTTTAAAGGATTAACAATGGGGCTCGTAGTTCACTTAAACTTGAAGAACAAAAAATTGGCGAATGTTACTGTTTGGATGCTTTGCATATATGTTTCTTAGACTATATAGAAGCAATATATACAAAGATTTCAACCGTCTACCTGTTCCATTCATTGTTCTACTTGTCGAAATTTACAAATAATTTCCGATAACGGATTAACCATTGGGGCTCATTGTTCACTTAAACTTGAAGAACAAAAAATTGGCGAATTGTACTGTTTGGATGCTTTGCATATATGTTTCTTATACTATATAGAAGCAATATATACAAAGATTTCAACCGTCTACCTGTCCCATTCATTGTTCTACTTGTCGAAAATTACAAATAATTACCGATAAAGGATTAACCATTGGGGCTCATTGTTCACTTAAACTTGAAGAACAAAAAATTGGCGCATCGTACTGTTTGGATGCTTTGCATATATGTTTCTTAGACTATATAGAAGCAATATATACAAAGATTTCAACCGTCTACCTGTTCCATTCATTGTTCTACATGTCGAAAGTTACAAATAATTTCCGATAAAGGATTAACAATGGGGCTCGTAGTTCACTTAAACTTGAAGAACAAAAAATTGTCGAATTGTACTGTTTGGATGCTTTGCATATATGTTTCTTAGACTATATAGAAGCAATATATACAATGATTTCAACTGTCTACCTATTCCATTCATTGTTCTACTTGCCGAAATTTACAAATAATTTCCTTTAAAGGATTAACAATGGGGCTCGTAGTTCACTTAAACTTGAAGAGCAAAAAATTGTCGAATTTTACTGTTTGGATGCTTTGCATATATGTTTCTTAGACTATATAGAAGCAATATATACAAAGATTTCAAGCGTCTACCTGTTCCATTCATTGTTCTACTTGTCGAAAGTTACAAATAATTTCCGATAAAGGATTAACCATTGGGGCTCATTGTTCACTTAAACTTGAAGAACAAATAATTGGCGAATTGTACTGTTTGGATGCTTTGCATATATGTTTCTTAGACTATATGGAAGCAATATATACAAAGATTTCAACCGTCTACGTGTTCCAATCATTGTTCTACTTGTCGAAATTTACAAATAATTTCCTTTAAAGGATTAACAATGGGGCTCGTTGTTCACATAAACTTGAAGAACAAAAAAGTGTCGAATGGTACTGTTTGGATGCTTTGCATATATGTTTCTTAGACTATATAGAAGCAATATATACATTGATTTCAACCGTCTACCTGTTCCATTCATTGTTCTACTTGTCGAAAGTTACAAATAAGTTCCTTTAAAGTATTAACAATGGGGCTCGTAGTTCACTTAAACTTGAAGGTCAAATAATTGGCGAATTGTACTGTTTGGATGATTTGCATATATGTATCTTAGACTTTATAGAAGCAATATATACAAAGATTTCAACCGTCTACCTGTTCCATTCATTGATCTACTTGTCGAAAGGTACAAATAATTTCCGATAAAGGATTAACAATGGGTCTCATTGTTCACTTAAACTTGAAGAACAAAAAATTGTCGAATTGTACTGTTTGGATGCTTTGCATATATGTTTCTTAGACTATATAGAAGCAATATATACAATGATTTCAACTGTCTACCTATTCCATTCATTGTTCTACTTGCCGAAATTTACAAATAATTTCCTTTAAAGGATTAACAATGGGGCTCGTAGTTCACTTAAACTTGAAGAGCAAAAAATTGTCGAATTTTACTGATTGGATGCTTTGCATATATGTTTCTTAGACTATATAGAAGCAATATATACAATGATTTCAACCGTCTACCTGTTCCATTCATTGTTCTACTTGTCGAAAGTTACAAATAATTTACGTTAAGGGATTAACAATGGGGATCGTAGTTTACTTAAACTTGAAGAACAAAAAATTGGCGAATGGTACTGTTTGGATGCTTTGCATATATGTTTCTTAGACTATGTGGAAGCAATATATACAAAGATTTCAACCGTCTACGTGTTCCAATCATTGTTCTACTTGTCGAAATTTACAAATAATTTCCTTTAAAGGATTAACAATGGGGCTCGTTGTTCACTTAAACTTGAAGAACAAAAAAGTGGCGAATGGTACTGTTTGGGTGCTTTGCATATATGTTTCTTAGACTATATAGAAGCAATATATACAAAGATTTCAACCGTCTACCTGTTCCATTCATTGTTCTACTTGTCGAAAGTTACAAATAATTTCCGATAAAGGATTAACAATGGGGCTCATTGTTCACTTATACTTGGAGAACAAAAAATTGGCGAATGGTACTGTTTGGATGCTTTGCATATATGTTTCTTAGACTATATAGAAGCAATATATACAAAGATTTCAACCGTCTACCTGTTCCATTCATTGTTCTACTTGTCGAAAGTTACAAATAATTTCCTTTAAAGGATTAACAATGGGGCTCATTGTTCACTTAAACTTGAAGAACAAAAAATTGGCGATTTGTACTGTTTGGATGCTTTGCATATATGTTTCTTAGACTATATAGAAGCAATATATACAATGATTTCAACCGTCTACCTGTTCCATTCATTGTTCTACTTGTCGAATGTTACAAATAATTTCCGTTTCATGATTATCAATGGGGCTCGTTGTTCACTTAAACTTGAAGAACAAAAAATTGGCGAATGGTACTGTTTGGATGCTTTGCATATATGTTTCTTAGACTATATAGAAGCAATATATACAAAGATTTCAACCGTCTACCTGTTCCATTCATTGTTCTACTTGTCGAAATTTACAAATAATTTCCGTTAACGGATTAACCATTGGGGCTCATTGTTCACTTAAACTTGAAGAACAAAAAATTGGCGAATTGTACTGTTTGGATGCTTTGCATATATGTTTCTTATACTATATAGAAGCAATATATACAAAGATTTCAACCGTCTACCTGTCCCATTCATTGTTCTATTTGTCGAAAATTACAAATAATTACCGATAAAGGATTAACCATTGGGGCTCATTGTTCACTTAAACTTGAAGAACAAAAAATTGGCGCATCGTACTGTTTGGATGCTTTGCATATATGTTTCTTAGACTATATAGAAGCAATATATACAAAGATTTCGACCGTCTACCTGTTCCATTCATTGTTCTACATGTCGAAATTTACAAATAATTTCCGATAAAGGATTAACAATGGGGCTCGTAGTTCACTTAAACTTGAAGAACAAAAAATTGTCGAATTGTACTGTTTGGATGCTTTGCATATATGTTTCTTAGACTATATAGAAGCAATATATACAATGATTTCAACTGTCTACCTATTCCATTCATTGTTCTACTTGCCGAAATTTACAAATAATTTCCTTTAAAGGATTAACAATGGGGCTCGTAGTTCACTTAAACTTGAAGAGCAAAAAATTGTCGAATTTTACTGTTTGGATGCTTTGCATATATGTTTCTTAGACTATATAGAAGCAATATATACAATGATTTCAACCGTCTACCTGTTCCATTCATTGTTCTACTTGTCGAAAGTTACAAATAATTTACGTTAAGGGATTAACAATGGGGATCGTAGTTTACTTAAACTTGAAGAACAAAAAATTGGCGAATTGTACTGTTTGGATGCTTTGCATATATGTTTCTTAGACTATATAGAAGCTATATATACAAGGATTTCAACCGTCTACCTGTTCCATTCAGTGTTCTACTTGTCGAAAGTTACAAATAATTACCGATAAAGGATTAACCATTGGGGCTCATTGTTCACTTAAACTTGAAGAACAAAAAATTTGCGAATTGTACTGTTTGGATGCTTTGCATATATGTTTCTTAGACTATATAGATGCAATATATACATAGATTTCAACCGTCTACCTGTTCCATTCATTGTTCTACTTGTCGAAATTTACAAATAATTTCCGTTAAAGTATTAATAATGGGGCTCGTAGTTCACTTAAACTTGAAGATCAAATAATTGGCGAATTGTACTGTTTTGATGATTTGCATATATGTTTCTTAGACTATATAGAAGCAATATATACAAAGATTTCAACCGTCTACCTGTTCCATTCATTGTTCTACTTGTCGAAAGTTACAAATAATTTCCGATAAAGGATTAACAATGGGGCTCATTGTTCACTTATACTTGGAGAACAAAAAATTGGCGAATGGTACTGTTTGGATGCTTTGCATATATGTTTCTTAGACTATATAGAAGCAATATATACAAAGATTTCAACCGTCTACCTGTTCCATTCATTGTTCTACTTGTCGAAAGTTACAAATAATTTCCGATAAAGGATTAACAATGGGGCTCATTGTTCACTTATACTTGGAGAACAAAAAATTGGCGAATGGTACTGTTTGGATGCTTTGCATATATGTTTCTTAGACTATATAGAAGCAATATATACAAAGATTTCAACCGTCTACCTGTTCCATTCATTGTTCTACTTGTCGAAAGTTACAAATAATTTCCTTTAAAGGATTAACAATGGGGCTCATTGTTCACTTAAACTTGAAGAACAAAAAATTGGCGATTTGTACTGTTTGGATGCTTTGCATATATGTTTCTTAGACTATATAGAAGCAATATATACAATGATTTCAACCGTCTACCTGTTCCATTCATTGTTCTACTTGTCGAATGTTACAAATAATTTCCGTTTCATGATTATCAATGGGGCTCGTTGTTCACTTAAACTTGAAGAACAAAAAATTGGCGAATGGTACTGTTTGGATGCTTTGCATATATGTTTCTTAGACTATATAGAAGCAATATATACAAAGATTTCAACCGTCTACCTGTTCCATTCATTGTTCTACTTGTCGAAATTTACAAATAATTTCCGATAACGGATTAACAATGGGGATCGTAGTTTACTTTAACTTGAAGAACAAAAAATTGGCGAATTGTACTGTTTGGATGCTTTGCATATATGTTTCTTAGACTATATAGAAGCAATATATACAATGATTTCAACCGTCTACCTGTTCCAGTCATTGTTCTACTTGTCGAAATTTACAAATAATTTCCTTTAAAGGATTAACAATGGGGCTCGTTGTTCACTTAAACTTGAAGAACAAAAAATTGGCGAATTGTACTGTTTGGATGTTTTGCATATATGTTTCTTAGACTATATAGAAGCAATCTATACAAAGATTTCAACCGTCTACCTGTTCCATTCATTGTTCTACTTGTCGAAAGTTACAAATAATTACCGATAAAGGATTAACCATTGGGGCTCATTGTTCACTTAAACTTGAAGAACAAAAAATTGGCGAATTGTACTGTTTGGATGTTTTGCATATATGTTTCTTAGACTATATAGAAGCAATCTATACAAAGATTTCAACCGTCTACCTGTTCCATTCATTGTTCTACTTGTCGAAAGTTACAAATAATTTCCTTTAAAGGATTAACAATGGGGCTCGCTGTTCACTTAAACTTGAAGATCAAAAAATCGGCGAATTGTACTGTTTGGATGCTTTGCATATATATTTCTTAGACTATATAGAAGCAATATATACAATAATTTCAACAGTCTACCTGTTCCATTCATTATTCTACTTGTCGAAATTTACAACTAATTTCCTTTAAAGGATTAACAATGGGGCTCGTAGTTCACTTAAACTTGAAGAACAAAAAATTGGCGAATGTTACTGTTTGGATGCTTTGCATATATGTTTCTTAGACTATATAGAAGCAATATATACAAAGATTTCAACCGTCTACCTGTTCCATTCATTGTTCTACTTGTCGAAAGTTACAAATAATTTCCGATAAAGGATTAACAATGGGTCTCATTGTTCACTTAAACTTGAAGAACAAAAAATTGGCGAATGGTACTGTTTGGATGCTTTGCATATATGTTTCTTATACTATATAGAAGCAATATATACAAAGATTTCAACCGTCTACCTGTCCCATTCATTGTTCTACTTGTCGAAAATTACAAATAATTACCGATAAAGGATTAACCATTGGGGCTCATTGTTCACTTAAACTTGAAGAACAAAAAATTGGCGCATCGTACTGTTTGGATGATTTGCATATATGTATCTTAGACTTTATAGAAGCAATATATACAAAGATTTCAACCGTCTACCTGTTCCATTCATTGATCTACTTGTCGAAAGTTACAAATAATTTCCGATAAAGGATTAACAATGGGTCTCATTGTTCACTTAAACTTGAAGAACAAAAAATTGGCGAATGGTACTGTTTGGATGCTTTGCATATATGTTTCTTAGACTATATGGAAGCAATATATACAAAGATTTCAACCGTCTACGTGTTCCAATCATTGTTCTACTTGTCGAAATTTACAAATAATTTCCATTAAAGGATTAACAATGGGGCTCGTTGTTCACTTAAACTTGAAGAACAAAAAAGTGGCGAATGGTACTGTTTGGGTGCTTTGCATATATGTTTCTTAGACTATATAGAAGCAATATATACAAAGATTTCAACCGTCTACCTGTTCCATTCATTGTTCTACTTGTCGAAAGTTACAAATAATTTCCGATAAAGGATTAACAATGGGGCTCATTGTTCACTTATACTTGGAGAACAAAAAATTGGCGAATTGTACTGTTTGGATGCTTTGCATATATGTTTCTTAGACTATATAGAAGCAATATATACAAAGATTTCAACCGTCTACCTGTTCCATTCATTGTTCTACTTGTCGAAAGTTACAAATAATTTCCTTTAAAGGATTAACAATGGGGCTCGCTGTTCACTTAAACTTGAAGATCAAAAAATCGGCGAATTGTACTGTTTGGATGCTTTGCATATATATTTCTTAGACTATATAGAAGCAATATATACATTAATTTCAACAGTCTACCTGTTCCATTCATTATTCTACTTGTCGAAATTTACAACTAATTTCCTTTAAAGGATTAACAATGGGGCTCGTAGTTCACTTAAACTTGAAGAACAAAAAATTGGCGAATGTTACTGTTTGGATGCTATGCATATATGTTTCTTAGACTATATAGAAGCAATATATACAAAGATTTCAACCGTCTACCTGTTCCATTCATTGTTCTACTTGTCGAAATTTACAAATAATTTCCGATAACGGATTAACCATTGGGGCTCATTGTTCACTTAAACTTGAAGAACAAAAAATTGGCGAATTGTACTGTTTGGATGCTTTGCATATATGTTTCTTATACTATATAGAAGCAATATATACAAAGATTTCAACCGTCTACCTGTCCCATTCATTGTTCTACTTGTCGAAAATTACAAATAATTACCGATAAAGGATTAACCATTGGGGCTCATTGTTCACTTAAACTTGAAGAACAAAAAATTGGCGCATCGTACTGTTTGGATGCTTTGCATATATGTTTCTTAGACTATATAGAAGCAATATATACAAAGATTTCAACCGTCTACCTGTTCCATTCATTGTTCTACATGTCGAAAGTTACAAATAATTTCCGATAAAGGATTAACAATGGGGCTCGTAGTTCACTTAAACTTGAAGAACAAAAAATTGTCGAATTGTACTGTTTGGATGCTTTGCATATATGTTTCTTAGACTATATAGTAGCAATATATACAATGATTTCAACTGTCTACCTATTCCATTCATTGTTCTACTTGCCGAAATTTACAAATAATTTCCTTTAAAGGATTAACAATGGGGCTCGTAGTTCACTTAAACTTGAAGAGCAAAAAATTGTCGAATTTTACTGTTTGGATGCTTTGCATATATGTTTCTTAGACTATATAGAAGCAATATATACAAAGATTTCAAGCGTCTACCTGTTCCATTCATTGTTCTACTTGTCGAAAGTTACAAATAATTTCCGATAAAGGATTAACCATTGGGGCTCATTGTTCACTTAAACTTGAAGAACAAATAATTGGCGAATTGTACTGTTTGGATGCTTTGCATATATGTTTCTTAGACTATATGGAAGCAATATATACAAAGATTTCAACCGTCTACGTGTTCCAATCATTGTTCTACTTGTCGAAATTTACAAATAATTTCCTTTAAAGGATTAACAATGGGGCTCGTTGTTCACATAAACTTGAAGAACAAAAAAGTGTCGAATGGTACTGTTTGGATGCTTTGCATATATGTTTCTTAGACTATATAGAAGCAATATATACATTGATTTCAACCGTCTACCTGTTCCATTCATTGTTCTACTTGTCGAAAGTTACAAATAAGTTCCGTTAAAGTATTAACAATGGGGCTCGTAGTTCACTTAAACTTGAAGGTCAAATAATTGGCGAATTGTACTGTTTGGATTATTTGCATATATGTATCTTAGACTTTATAGAAGCAATATATACAAAGATTTCAACCGTCTACCTGTTCCATTCATTGATCTACTTGTCGAAAGGTACAAATAATTTCCGATAAAGGATTAACAATGGGTCTCATTGTTCACTTAAACTTGAAGAACAAAAAATTGTCGAATTGTACTGTTTGGATGCTTTGCATATATGTTTCTTAGACTATATAGAAGCAATATATACAATGATTTCAACTGTCTACCTATTCCATTCATTGTTCTACTTGCCGAAATTTACAAATAATTTCCTTTAAAGGATTAACAATGGGGCTCGTAGTTCACTTAAACTTGAAGAGCAAAAAATTGTCGAATTTTACTGTTTGGATGCTTTGCATATATGTTTCTTAGACTATATAGAAGCAATATATACAATGATTTCAACCGTCTACCTGTTCCATTCATTGTTCTACTTGTCGAAAGTTACAAATAATTTACGTTAAGGGATTAACAATGGGGATCGTAGTTTACTTAAACTTGAAGAACAAAAAATTGGCGAATGGTACTGTTTGGATGCTTTGCATATATGTTTCTTAGACTATGTGGAAGCAATATATACAAAGATTTCAACCGTCTACGTGTTCCAATCATTGTTCTACTTGTCGAAATTTACAAATAATTTCCTTTAAAGGATTAACAATGGGGCTCGTTGTTCACTTAAACTTGAAGAACAAAAAAGTGGCGAATGGTACTGTTTGGGTGCTTTGCATATATGTTTCTTAGACTATATAGAAGCAATATATACAAAGATTTCAACCGTCTACCTGTTCCATTCATTGTTCTACTTGTCGAAAGTTACAAATAATTTCCGATAAAGGATTAACAATGGGGCTCATTGTTCACTTATACTTGGAGAACAAAAAATTGGCGAATGGTACTGTTTGGATGCTTTGCATATATGTTTCTTAGACTATATAGAAGCAATATATACAAAGATTTCAACCGTCTACCTGTTCCATTCATTGTTCTACTTGTCGAAAGTTACAAATAATTTCCTTTAAAGGATTAACAATGGGGCTCATTGTTCACTTAAACTTGAAGAACAAAAAATTGGCGATTTGTACTGTTTGGATGCTTTGCATATATGTTTCTTAGACTATATAGAAGCAATATATACAATGATTTCAACCGTCTACCTGTTCCATTCATTGTTCTACTTGTCGAATGTTACAAATAATTTCCGTTTCATGATTATCAATGGGGCTCGTTGTTCACTTAAACTTGAAGAACAAAAAATTGGCGAATGGTACTGTTTGGATGCTTTGCATATATGTTTCTTAGACTATATAGAAGCAATATATACAAAGATTTCAACCGTCTACCTGTTCCATTCATTGTTCTACTTGTCGAAATTTACAAATAATTTCCGATAACGGATTAACAATGGGGATCGTAGTTTACTTAAACTTGAAGAACAAAAAATTGGCGAATTGTACTGTTTGGATGCTTTGCATATATGTTTCTTAGACTATATAGAAGCAATATATACAATGATTTCAACCGTCTACCTGTTCCAGTCATTGTTCTACTTGTCGAAATTTACAAATAATTTCCTTTAAAGGATTAACAATGGGGCTCGTTGTTCACTTAATCTTGAAGAACAAAAAAGTGGCGAATGGTACTGTTTGGGTGCTTTGCATATATGTTTCTTAGACTATATAGAAGCAATATATACAAAGATTTCAACCGTCTACCTGTTCCATTCATTGTTCTACTTGTCGAAAGTTACAAATAATTACCGATAAAGGATTAACCATTGGGGCTCATTGTTCACTTAAACTTGAAGAACAAAAAATTGGCGAATTGTACTGTTTGGATGTTTTGCATATATGTTTCTTAGACTATATAGAAGCAATCTATACAAAGATTTCAACCGTCTACCTGTTCCATTCATTTTTCTACTTGTCGAAAGTTACAAATAATTTCCTTTAAAGGATTAACAATGGGGCTCGCTGTTCACTTAAACTTGAAGATCAAAAAATCGGCGAATTGTACTGTTTGGATGCTTTGCATATATATTTCTTAGACTATATAGAAGCAATATATACAATAATTTCAACAGTCTACCTGTTCCATTCATTGTTCTACTTGTCGAAATTTACAAATAATTTCCTTTAAAGGATTAACAATGGGGCTCGTAGTTCACTTAAACTTGAAGAACAAAGAATTGGCGAATGTTACTGTTTGGGTGCTTTGCATATATGTTTCTTAGACTATATAGAAGCAATATATACAAAGATTTCAACCGTCTACCTGTTCCATTCATTGTTCTACTTGTCGAAAGTTACAAATAATTACCGATAAAGGATTAACCATTGGGGCTCATTGTTCACTTAAACTTGAAGAACAAAAAATTGGCGAATTGTACTGTTTGGATGTTTTGCATATATGTTTCTTAGACTATATAGAAGCAATCTATACAAAGATTTCAACCGTCTACCTGTTCCATTCATTGTTCTACTTGTCGAAATTTACAAATAATTTCCGTTAAAGTATTAATAATGGGGCTCGTAGTTCACTTAAACTTGAAGATCAAATAATTGGCGAATTGTACTGTTTTGATGATTTGCATATATGTTTCTTAGACTATATAGAAGCAATATATACAAAGATTTCAACCGTCTACCTGTTGCATTCATTGTTCTACTTGTCGAAAGTTACAAATAATTTCCGATAAAGGATTAACAATGGGGCTCATTGTTCACTTATACTTGGAGAACAAAAAATTGGCGAATGGTACTGTTTGGATGCTTTGCATATATGTTTCTTAGACTATATAGAAGCAATATATACAAAGATTTCAACCGTCTACCTGTTCCATTCATTGTTCTACTTGTCGAAAGTTACAAATAATTTCCTTTAAAGGATTAACAATGGGGCTCATTGTTCACTTAAACTTGAAGAACAAAAAATTGGCGATTTGTACTGTTTGGATGCTTTGCATATATGTTTCTTAGACTATATAGAAGCAATATATACAAAGATTTCAACCGTCTACCTGTTCCATTCATTGTTCTACTTGTCGAAAGTTACAAATAATTTCCTTTAAAGGATTAACAATGGGGCTCATTGTTCACTTAAACTTGAAGATCAAAAAATCGGCGAATTGTACTGTTTGGATGCTTTGCATATATATTTCTTAGACTATATAGAAGCAATATATACAATAATTTCAACAGTCTACCTGTTCCATTCATTATTCTACTTGTCGAAATTTACAACTAATTTCCTTTAAAGGATTAACAATGGGGCTCGTAGTTCACTTAAACTTGAAGAACAAAAAATTGGCGAATGTTACTGTTTGGATGCTTTGCATATATGTTTCTTAGACTATATAGAAGCAATATATACAAAGATTTCAACCGTCTACCTGTTCCATTCATTGTTCTACTTGTCGAAAGTTACAAATAATTTCCGATAAAGGATTAACAATGGGTCTCATTGTTCACTTAAACTTGAAGAACAAAAAATTGGCGAATGGTACTGTTTGGATGCTTTGCATATATGTTTCTTATACTATATAGAAGCAATATATACAAAGATTTCAACCGTCTACCTGTCCCATTCATTGTTCTACTTGTCGAAAATTACAAATAATTACCGATAAAGGATTAACCATTGGGGCTCATTGTTCACTTAAACTTGAAGAACAAAAAATTGGCGCATCGTACTGTTTGGATGATTTGCATATATGTATCTTAGACTTTATAGAAGCAATATATACAAAGATTTCAACCGTCTACCTGTTCCATTCATTGATCTACTTGTCGAAAGTTACAAATAATTTCCGATAAAGGATTAACAATGGGTCTCATTGTTCACTTAAACTTGAAGAACAAAAAATTGGCGAATGGTACTGTTTGGATGCTTTGCATATATGTTTCTTAGACTATATGGAAGCAATATATACAAAGATTTCAACCGTCTACGTGTTCCAATCATTGTTCTACTTGTCGAAATTTACAAATAATTTCCATTAAAGGATTAACAATGGGGCTCGTTGTTCACTTAAACTTGAAGAACAAAAAAGTGGCGAATGGTACTGTTTGGGTGCTTTGCATATATGTTTCTTAGACTATATAGAAGCAATATATACAAAGATTTCAACCGTCTACCTGTTCCATTCATTGTTCTACTTGTCGAAAGTTACAAATAATTTCCGATAAAGGATTAACAATGGGGCTCATTGTTCACTTATACTTGGAGAACAAAAAATTGGCGAATTGTACTGTTTGGATGCTTTGCATATATGTTTCTTAGACTATATAGAAGCAATATATACAAAGATTTCAACCGTCTACCTGTTCCATTCATTGTTCTACTTGTCGAAAGTTACAAATAATTTCCTTTAAAGGATTAACAATGGGGCTCGCTGTTCACTTAAACTTGAAGATCAAAAAATCGGCGAATTGTACTGTTTGGATGCTTTGCATATATATTTCTTAGACTATATAGAAGCAATATATACAATAATTTCAACAGTCTACCTGTTCCATTCATTATTCTACTTGTCGAAATTTACAACTAATTTCCTTTAAAGGATTAACAATGGGGCTCGTAGTTCACTTAAACTTGAAGAACAAAAAATTGGCGAATGTTACTGTTTGGATGCTTTGCATATATGTTTCTTAGACTATATAGAAGCAATATATACAAAGATTTCAACCGTCTACCTGTTCCATTCATTGTTCTACTTGTCGAAATTTACAAATAATTTCCGATAACGGATTAACCATTGGGGCTCATTGTTCACTTAAACTTGAAGAACAAAAAATTGGCGAATTGTACTGTTTGGATGCTTTGCATATATGTTTCTTATACTATATAGAAGCAATATATACAAAGATTTCAACCGTCTACCTGTCCCATTCATTGTTCTACTTGTCGAAAATTACAAATAATTACCGATAAAGGATTAACCATTGGGGCTCATTGTTCACTTAAACTTGAAGAACAAAAAATTGGCGCATCGTACTGTTTGGATGCTTTGCATATATGTTTCTTAGACTATATAGAAGCAATATATACAAAGATTTCAACCGTCTACCTGTTCCATTCATTGTTCTACATGTCGAAAGTTACAAATAATTTCCGATAAAGGATTAACAATGGGGCTCGTAGTTCACTTAAACTTGAAGAACAAAAAATTGTCGAATTGTACTGTTTGGATGCTTTGCATATATGTTTCTTAGACTATATAGAAGCAATATATACAATGATTTCAACTGTCTACCTATTCCATTCATTGTTCTACTTGCCGAAATTTACAAATAATTTCCTTTAAAGGATTAACAATGGGGCTCGTAGTTCACTTAAACTTGAAGAGCAAAAAATTGTCGAATTTTACTGTTTGGATGCTTTGCATATATGTTTCTTAGACTATATAGAAGCAATATATACAAAGATTTCAAGCGTCTACCTGTTCCATTCATTGTTCTACTTGTCGAAAGTTACAAATAATTTCCGATAAAGGATTAACCATTGGGGCTCATTGTTCACTTAAACTTGAAGAACAAATAATTGGCGAATTGTACTGTTTGGATGCTTTGCATATATGTTTCTTAGACTATATGGAAGCAATATATACAAAGATTTCAACCGTCTACGTGTTCCAATCATTGTTCTACTTGTCGAAATTTACAAATAATTTCCTTTAAAGGATTAACAATGGGGCTCGTTGTTCACATAAACTTGAAGAACAAAAAAGTGTCGAATGGTACTGTTTGGATGCTTTGCATATATGTTTCTTAGACTATATAGAAGCAATATATACATTGATTTCAACCGTCTACCTGTTCCATTCATTGTTCTACTTGTCGAAAGTTACAAATAAGTTCCGTTAAAGTATTAACAATGGGGCTCGTAGTTCACTTAAACTTGAAGGTCAAATAATTGGCGAATTGTACTGTTTGGATGATTTGCATATATGTATCTTAGACTTTATAGAAGCAATATATACAAAGATTTCAACCGTCTACCTGTTCCATTCATTGATCTACTTGTCGAAAGGTACAAATAATTTCCGATAAAGGATTAACAATGGGTCTCATTGTTCACTTAAACTTGAAGAACAAAAAATTGTCGAATTGTACTGTTTGGATGCTTTGCATATATGTTTCTTAGACTATATAGAAGCAATATATACAATGATTTCAACTGTCTACCTATTCCATTCATTGTTCTACTTGCCGAAATTTACAAATAATTTCCTTTAAAGGATTAACAATGGGGCTCGTAGTTCACTTAAACTTGAAGAGCAAAAAATTGTCGAATTTTACTGTTTGGATGCTTTGCATATATGTTTCTTAGACTATATAGAAGCAATATATACAATGATTTCAACCGTCTACCTGTTCCATTCATTGTTCTACTTGTCGAAAGTTACAAATAATTTACGTTAAGGGATTAACAATGGGGATCGTAGTTTACTTAAACTTGAAGAACAAAAAATTGGCGAATGGTACTGTTTGGATGCTTTGCATATATGTTTCTTAGACTATGTGGAAGCAATATATACAAAGATTTCAACCGTCTACGTGTTCCAATCATTGTTCTACTTGTCGAAATTTACAAATAATTTCCTTTAATGGATTAACAATGGGGCTCGTTGTTCACTTAAACTTGAAGAACAAAAAAGTGGCGAATGGTACTGTTTGGGTGCTTTGCATATATGTTTCTTAGACTATATAGAAGCAATATATACAAAGATTTCAACCGTCTACCTGTTCCATTCATTGTTCTACTTGTCGAAAGTTACAAATAATTTCCGATAAAGGATTAACAATGGGGCTCATTGTTCACTTATACTTGGAGAACAAAAAATTGGCGAATGGTACTGTTTGGATGCTTTGCATATATGTTTCTTAGACTATATAGAAGCAATATATACAAAGATTTCAACCGTCTACCTGTTCCATTCATTGTTCTACTTGTCGAAAGTTACAAATAATTTCCTTTAAAGGATTAACAATGGGGCTCATTGTTCACTTAAACTTGAAGAACAAAAAATTGGCGATTTGTACTGTTTGGATGCTTTGCATATATGTTTCTTAGACTATATAGAAGCAATATATACAATGATTTCAACCGTCTACCTGTTCCATTCATTGTTCTACTTGTCGAATGTTACAAATAATTTCCGTTTCATGATTATCAATGGGGCTCGTTGTTCACTTAAACTTGAAGAACAAAAAATTGGCGAATGGTACTGTTTGGATGCTTTGCATATATGTTTCTTAGACTATATAGAAGCAATATATACAAAGATTTCAACCGTCTACCTGTTCCATTCATTGTTCTACTTGTCGAAATTTACAAATAATTTCCGTTAACGGATTAACCATTGGGGCTCATTGTTCACTTAAACTTGAAGAACAAAAAATTGGCGAATTGTACTGTTTGGATGCTTTGCATATATGTTTCTTATACTATATAGAAGCAATATATACAAAGATTTCAACCGTCTACCTGTCCCATTCATTGTTCTATTTGTCGAAAATTACAAATAATTACCGATAAAGGATTAACCATTGGGGCTCATTGTTCACTTAAACTTGAAGAACAAAAAATTGGCGCATCGTACTGTTTGGATGCTTTGCATATATGTTTCTTAGACTATATAGAAGCAATATATACAAAGATTTCGACCGTCTACCTGTTCCATTCATTGTTCTACATGTCGAAATTTACAAATAATTTCCGATAAAGGATTAACAATGGGGCTCGTAGTTCACTTAAACTTGAAGAACAAAAAATTGTCGAATTGTACTGTTTGGATGCTTTGCATATATGTTTCTTAGACTATATAGAAGCAATATATACAATGATTTCAACTGTCTACCTATTCCATTCATTGTTCTACTTGCCGAAATTTACAAATAATTTCCTTTAAAGGATTAACAATGGGGCTCGTAGTTCACTTAAACTTGAAGAGCAAAAAATTGTCGAATTTTACTGTTTGGATGCTTTGCATATATGTTTCTTAGACTATATAGAAGCAATATATACAATGATTTCAACCGTCTACCTGTTCCATTCATTGTTCTACTTGTCGAAAGTTACAAATAATTTACGTTAAGGGATTAACAATGGGGATCGTAGTTTACTTAAACTTGAAGAACAAAAAATTGGCGAATTGTACTGTTTGGATGCTTTGCATATATGTTTCTTAGACTATATAGAAGCTATATATACAAGGATTTCAACCGTCTACCTGTTCCATTCAGTGTTCTACTTGTCGAAAGTTACAAATAATTACCGATAAAGGATTAACCATTGGGGCTCATTGTTCACTTAAACTTGAAGAACAAAAAATTTGCGAATTGTACTGTTTGGATGCTTTGCATATATGTTTCTTAGACTATATAGATGCAATATATACATAGATTTCAACCGTCTACCTGTTCCATTCATTGTTCTACTTGTCGAAATTTACAAATAATTTCCGTTAAAGTATTAATAATGGGGCTCGTAGTTCACTTAAACTTGAAGATCAAATAATTGGCGAATTGTACTGTTTTGATGATTTGCATATATGTTTCTTAGACTATATAGAAGCAATATATACAAAGATTTCAACCGTCTACCTGTTCCATTCATTGTTCTACTTGTCGAAAGTTACAAATAATTTCCGATAAAGGATTAACAATGGGGCTCATTGTTCACTTATACTTGGAGAACAAAAAATTGGCGAATGGTACTGTTTGGATGCTTTGCATATATGTTTCTTAGACTATATAGAAGCAATATATACAAAGATTTCAACCGTCTACCTGTTCCATTCATTGTTCTACTTGTCGAAAGTTACAAATAATTTCCGATAAAGGATTAACAATGGGGCTCATTGTTCACTTATACTTGGAGAACAAAAAATTGGCGAATGGTACTGTTTGGATGCTTTGCATATATGTTTCTTAGACTATATAGAAGCAATATATACAAAGATTTCAACCGTCTACCTGTTCCATTCATTGTTCTACTTGTCGAAAGTTACAAATAATTTCCTTTAAAGGATTAACAATGGGGCTCATTGTTCACTTAAACTTGAAGAACAAAAAATTGGCGATTTGTACTGTTTGGATGCTTTGCATATATGTTTCTTAGACTATATAGAAGCAATATATACAATGATTTCAACCGTCTACCTGTTCCATTCATTGTTCTACTTGTCGAATGTTACAAATAATTTCCGTTTCATGATTATCAATGGGGCTCGTTGTTCACTTAAACTTGAAGAACAAAAAATTGGCGAATGGTACTGTTTGGATGCTTTGCATATATGTTTCTTAGACTATATAGAAGCAATATATACAAAGATTTCAACCGTCTACCTGTTCCATTCATTGTTCTACTTGTCGAAATTTACAAATAATTTCCGATAACGGATTAACAATGGGGATCGTAGTTTACTTAAACTTGAAGAACAAAAAATTGGCGAATTGTACTGTTTGGATGCTTTGCATATATGTTTCTTAGACTATATAGAAGCAATATATACAATGATTTCAACCGTCTACCTGTTCCAGTCATTGTTCTACTTGTCGAAATTTACAAATAATTTCCTTTAAAGGATTAACAATGGGGCTCGTTGTTCACTTAATCTTGAAGAACAAAAAAGTGGCGAATGGTACTGTTTGGGTGCTTTGCATATATGTTTCTTAGACTATATAGAAGCAATATATACAAAGATTTCAACCGTCTACCTGTTCCATTCATTGTTCTACTTGTCGAAAGTTACAAATAATTACCGATAAAGGATTAACCATTGGGGCTCATTGTTCACTTAAACTTGAAGAACAAAAAATTGGCGAATTGTACTGTTTGGATGTTTTGCATATATGTTTCTTAGACTATATAGAAGCAATCTATACAAAGATTTCAACCGTCTACCTGTTCCATTCATTGTTCTACTTGTCGAAAGTTACAAATAATTTCCTTTAAAGGATTAACAATGGGGCTCGCTGTTCACTTAAACTTGAAGATCAAAAAATCGGCGAATTGTACTGTTTGGATGCTTTGCATATATATTTCTTAGACTATATAGAAGCAATATATACAATAATTTCAACAGTCTACCTGTTCCATTCATTGTTCTACTTGTCGAAATTTACAAATAATTTCCTTTAAAGGATTAACAATGGGGCTCGTAGTTCACTTAAACTTGAAGAACAAAGAATTGGCGAATGTTACTGTTTGGGTGCTTT
The DNA here is from genome assembly GCA_963989415.1 of Cerceris ruficornis. Taxonomy (NCBI): domain Eukaryota; kingdom Metazoa; phylum Arthropoda; class Insecta; order Hymenoptera; family Crabronidae; genus Cerceris; species Cerceris ruficornis. The sequence continues at coordinate 1,171,349 of CAXDIW010000229.1, read as the reverse complement.
GCATATATGTTTCTTAGACTATATAGAAGCAATATATACAAAGATTTCAACCGTCTACCTGTTCCATTCATTGTTCTACTTGTCGAAAGTTACAAATAATTACCGATAAAGGATTAACCATTGGGGCTCATTGTTCACTTAAACTTGAAGAACAAAAAATTGGCGAATTGTACTGTTTGGATGCTTTGCATATATGTTTCTTATACTATATAGAAGCAATATATACAAAGATTTCAACCGTCTACCTGTCCCATTCATTGTTCTACTTGTCGAAAATTACAAATAATTACCGATAAAGGATTAACCATTGGGGCTCATTGTTCACTTAAACTTGAAGAACAAAAAATTGGCGCATCGTACTGTTTGGATGCTTTGCATATATGTTTCTTAGACTATATAGAAGCAATATATACAAAGATTTCGACCGTCTACCTGTTCCATTCATTGTTCTACATGTCGAAAGTTACAAATAATTTCCGATAAAGGATTAACAATGGGGCTCGTAGTTCACTTAAACTTGAAGAACAAAAAATTGTCGAATTGTACTGTTTGGATGCTTTGCATATATGTTTCTTAGACTATATAGAAGCAATATATACAATGATTTCAACTGTCTACCTATTCCATTCATTGTTCTACTTGCCGAAATTTACAAATAATTTCCTTTAAAGGATTAACAATGGGGCTCGTAGTTCACTTAAACTTGAAGAACAAAAAAGTGGCGAATGGTACTGTTTGGGTGCTTTGCATATATGTTTCTTAGACTATATAGAAGCAATATATACAAAGATTTCAACCGTCTACCTGTTCCATTCATTGTTCTACTTGTCGAAAGTTACAAATAATTTCCTTTAAAGGATTAACAATGGGGCTCATTGTTCACTTAAACTTGAAGAACAAAAAATTGGCGATTTGTACTGTTTGGATGCTTTGCATATATGTTTCTTAGACTATATAGAAGCAATATATACAATGTTTTCAACCGTCTACCTGTTCCATTCATTGTTCTACTTGTCGAATGTTACAAATAATTTCCGTTTCATGATTATCAATGGGGCTCGTTGTTCACTTAAACTTGAAGAACAAAAAATTGGCGAATGGTACTGTTTGGATGCTTTGCATATATGTTTCTTAGACTATATAGAAGCAATATATACAAAGATTTCAACCGTCTACCTGTTCCATTCATTGTTCTACTTGTCGAAATTTACAAATAATTTCCGATAACGGATTAACAATGGGGATCGTAGTTTACTTAAACTTGAAGAACAAAAAATTGGCGAATTGTACTGTTTGGATGCTTTGCATATATGTTTCTTAGACTATATAGAAGCAATATATACAATGATTTCAACCGTCTACCTGTTCCAGTCATTGTTCTACTTGTCGAAATTTACAAATAATTTCCTTTAAGGGATTAACAATGGGGCTCGTTGTTCACTTAATCTTGAAGAACAAAAAAGTGGCGAATGGTACTGTTTGGGTGCTTTGCATATATGTTTCTTAGACTATATAGAAGCAATATATACAAAGATTTCAACCGTCTACCTGTTCCATTCATTGTTCTACTTGTCGAAAGTTACAAATAATTACCGATAAAGGATTAACCATTGGGGCTCATTGTTCACTTAAACTTGAAGAACAAAAAATTGGCGAATTGTACTGTTTGGATGTTTTGCATATATGTTTCTTAGACTATATAGAAGCAATCTATACAAAGATTTCAACCGTCTACCTGTTCCATTCATTGTTCTACTTGTCGAAAGTTACAAATAATTTCCTTTAAAGGATTAACAATGGGGCTCGCTGTTCACTTAAACTTGAAGATCAAAAAATCGGCGAATTGTACTGTTTGGATGCTTTGCATATATATTTCTTAGACTATATAGAAGCAATATATACAATAATTTCAACAGTCTACCTGTTCCATTCATTGTTCTACTTGTCGAAATTTACAAATAATTTCCTTTAAAGGATTAACAATGGGGCTCGTAGTTCACTTAAACTTGAAGAACAAAGAATTGGCGAATGTTACTGTTTGGGTGCTTTGCATATATGTTTCTTAGACTATATAGAAGCAATATATACAAAGATTTCAACCGTCTACCTGTTCCATTCATTGTTCTACTTGTCGAAAGTTACAAATAATTACCGATAAAGGATTAACCATTGGGGCTCATTGTTCACTTAAACTTGAAGAACAAAAAATTGGCGAATTGTACTGTTTGGATGCTTTGCATATATGTTTCTTATACTATATAGAAGCAATATATACAAAGATTTCAACCGTCTACCTGTCCCATTCATTGTTCTACTTGTCGAAAATTACAAATAATTACCGATAAAGGATTAACCATTGGGGCTCATTGTTCACTTAAACTTGAAGAACAAAAAATTGGCGCATCGTACTGTTTGGATGCTTTGCATATATGTTTCTTAGACTATATAGAAGCAATATATACAAAGATTTCGACCGTCTACCTGTTCCATTCATTGTTCTACATGTCGAAAGTTACAAATAATTTCCGATAAAGGATTAACAATGGGGCTCGTAGTTCACTTAAACTTGAAGAACAAAAAATTGTCGAATTGTACTGTTTGGATGCTTTGCATATATGTTTCTTAGACTATATAGAAGCAATATATACAATGATTTCAACTGTCTACCTATTCCATTCATTGTTCTACTTGTCGAAAGTTACAAATAATTACCGATAAAGGATTAACCATTGGGGCTCATTGTTCACTTAAACTTGAAGAACAAAAAATTGGCGAATGGTACTGTTTGGATGCTTTGCATATATGTTTCTTAGACTATATGGAAGCAATATATACAAAGATTTCAACCGACTACGTGTTCCAATCATTGTTCTACTTGTCGAAATTTACAAATAATTTCCTTTAAAGGATTAACAATGGGGCTCGTTGTTCACTTAAACTTGAAGAACAAAAAAGTGGCGAATGGTACTGTTTGGATGCTTTGCATATATGTTTCTTAGACTATATAGAAGCAATATATACAAAGATTTCAACCGTCTACCTGTTCCATTCATTGTTCTACTTGTCGAAAGTTACAAATAATTTCCGATAACGGATTAACCATTGGGGCTCATTGTTCACTTAAACTTGAAGAACAAAAAATTGGCGAATTGTACTGTTTGGATGCTTTGCATATATGTTTCTTATACTATATAGAAGCAATATATACAAAGATTTCAACCGTCTACCTGTTCCATTCATTGTTCTACTTGTTGAAAGTTACAAATAATTTCCTTTAAAGGATTAACAATGGGGCTCATTGTTCACTTAAACTTGAAGATCAAAAAATTGGCGATTGTTACTGTTTAGATGCTTTGCATATAGGTTTCTTAGACTATATAGAAGCACTATATACAAAGATTTCAACCGTCTACCTGTTCCATTCATTGTTCTACTTGTCGAAAATAACAAATAATTTCTTATAAAGGATTAACCATTGGGGCTCATTGATCACTTACACTTGAAGAACAAAAAATTGGCGTATGGTACTGTTTGGATGCTTTGCATATATGTTTCTTAGACTATATAGAAGCAATATATACAATGATTTCAACAGTCTACCTGTTCCATTCATTGTTCTACTTGTCGAAATTTACAAATAATTTCCTTTAAAGGATTAACAATGGGGCTCGTAGTTCACTTAAACTTGAAGAACAAAAAATTGGCGAATGGTACTGTTAGGATGCTTTGCATATATGTTTCTTAGACTATATAGAAGCAATATGTACATTGATTTCAACCGGCTACCTGTTCCATTCATTGTTCTACTTGTCGAAATTTACAAATAATTTCCGATAAAGGATTAACCATTGGGGCTCATTGTTCACTTAAACTTGAAGAACAAACAATTGGCGAATTGTACTGTTTGGATGCTTTGCATATATGTTTCTTAGACTATATAGATGCAATATATACAAAGATTTCAACCGGCTACCTGTTCCATTCATTGTTCTACTTGTCGAAATTTACAAATAATTTCCGATAAAGGATTAACCATTGGGGCTCATTGTTCACTTAAACTTGAAGAACAAAAAATTGGCGAATGGTACTGTTTGGATGCTTTGCATATATGTTTCTTAGACTATATAGAAGCAATATATACATTGATTTCAACCGGCTACCTGTTCCATTCATTGTTCTACTTGTCGAAAGTTACAAATAATTTCCTATAAAGGATTAACAATGGGGCTCATTGTTCACTTAAACTTGAAGGACAAAAAATTGGCGAATGGTACTGTTTGGATGCTTTGCGTACATGTTTCTTAGACTATATGGAAGCAATATATACAAGGATTTCAACCGTCTACCTGTTCCATTCTTTGTTCTACTTGTCGAAAGTTACAAATAATTACCGATAAAGGATTAACCATTGGGGCTCATTGTTCACTTAAACTTGAAGAACAAAAAATTGGCGAATTGTACTGTTTGGATGCTTTGCATATATGTTTCTTAGACTATATAGAAGCAATATATACAAAGATTTCAACCGTCTACCTGTTCCATTCATTGTTCTACTTGTCGAAAGTTACAAATAATTTCCGATAAAGGATTAACAATGGGGATCGCAGTTTACTTAATCTTGAAGAACAAGAAATTGGCGAATTGTGCTGTTTGGATGCTTTGCATATATGTTTCTTAGACTATATAGAAGCAATATATACAAAGATTTCAACCGTCTACCTGTTCCATTCATTGTTCTACTTGTCGAAAGTTACAAATAATTTCCTTTAAAGGATTAACAATGGGGCTCATTGTTCACTTAAACTTGAAGAACAAAAAATTGGCGAATTGTACTGTTTGGATGCTTTGCATATATGTTTCTTAGACTATATAGAAGCAATATATACAATGATTTCAACCGTCTACCTGTTCCATTCATTGTTCTACTTGTCGAATGTTACAAATAATTTCCGTTAAGGGATTAACAATGGGGATCGTAGTTTACTTAAACTTGAAGAACAAAAAATTGGCAAATGTTACTGTTTGGATGCTTTGCATATATGTTTCTTAGACTATATAGAAGCAATATATACAAAGATTTCAACCGTCTACGTGTTCCAATCATTGTTCTACTTGTCGAAATTTACAAATAATTTCCTTTAAAGGATTAAAAATGGGGCTCGTTGTTCACTTAAACTTGAAGAACAAAAAAGTGGCGAATGGTACTGTTTGGATGCTTTGCATATATGTTTCTTAGACTATATAGAAGCAATATATACATTGATTTCAACCGTCTACCTGTTCCATTCATTGTTCTACTTGTCGAAAGTTACAAATAAGTTCCGTTAAAGTATTAACAATGGGGCTCATTGTTCACTTAAACTTGAAGAACAAAAAATTTGCGAATTGTACTGTTTGGATGCTTTGCATATATGTTTCTTAGACTATATAGATGCAATATATACATAGATTTCAACCGTCTACCTGTTCCATTCATTGTTCTACTTGTCGAAATTTACAAATAATTTCCGTTAAAGTATTAATAATGGGGCTCGTAGTTCACTTAAACTTGAAGATCAAATAATTGGCGAATTGTACTGTTTGGATGATTTGCATATATGTTTCTTAGACTATATAGAAGCAATATATACAAAGATTTCAACCGTCTACCTGTTCCATTCATTGTTCTACTTGTCGAAAATTACAAATAATTACCGATAAAGGATTAACCATTGGGGCTCATTGTTCACTTAAACTTGAAGAACAAAAAATTGGCGCATCGTACTGTTTGGATGCTTTGCATATATGTTTCTTAGACTATATAGAAGCAATATATACAAAGATTTCGACCGTCTACCTGTTCCATTCATTGTTCTACATGTCGAAAGTTACAAATAATTTCCGATAAAGGATTAACAATGGGGCTCGTAGTTCACTTAAACTTGAAGAACAAAAAATTGTCGAATTGTACTGTTTGGATGCTTTGCATATATGTTTCTTAGACTATATAGAAGCAATATATACAATGATTTCAACTGTCTACCTATTCCATTCATTGTTCTACTTGCCGAAATTTACAAATAATTTCCTTTAAAGGATTAACAATGGGGCTCGTAGTTCACTTAAACTTGAAGAGCAAAAAATTGTCGAATTTTACTGTTTGGATGCTTTGCATATATGTTTCTTAGACTATATAGAAGCAATATATACAATGATTTCAACCGTCTACCTGTTCCATTCATTGTTCTACTTGTCGAAAGTTACAAATAATTTACTTTAAGGGATTAACAATGGGGATCGTAGTTTACTTAAACTTGAAGAACAAAAAATTGGCGAATTGTACTGTTTGGATGCTTTGCATATATGTTTCTTAGACTATATAGAAGCTATATATACAAGGATTTCAACCGTCTACCTGTTCCATTCAGTGTTCTACTTGTCGAAAGTTACAAATAATTACCGATAAAGGATTAACCATTGGGGCTCATTGTTCACTTAAACTTGAAGAACAAAAAATTGGCGAATTGTACTGTTTGGATGCTTTGCATATATGTTTCTTAGACTATATAGAAGCAATATATACAAAGGTTACAACCGTCTACCTGTTCCATTCATTGTTCTACTTGTCGAAAGTTACAAATAATTTCCGTTAAAGTATTAACAATGGGGCTCGTAGTTCACTTATACTTGAAGATCAAATAATTGGCGAATTGTACTGTTTGGATGATTTGCATATATGTTTCTTAGACTTTATAGATGCAATATATACAAAGATTTCAACCCTCTACCTGTTCCATTCATTGTTCTACTTGTCGAAAGTTACAAATAATTTCCGATAAAGGATTAACAATGGGTCTCATTGTTCACTTAAACTTGAAGAACAAAAAATTGGCGAATGGTACTGTTTGGATGCTTTGCATATATGTTTCTTAGACTATATGGAAGCAATATATACAAAGATTTCAACCGTCTACGTGTTCCAATCATTGTTCTACTTGTCGAAATTTACAAATAATTTCCTTTAAAGGATTAACAATGGGGCTCGTTGTTCACTTAAACTTGAAGAACAAAAAAGTGGCGAATGGTACTGTTTGGATGCTTTGCATATATGTTTCTTAGACTATATAGAAGCAATATATACATTGATTTCAACCGTCTACCTGTTCCATTCATTGTTCTACTTGTCGAAAGTTACAAATAAGTTCCGTTAAAGTATTAACAATGGGGCTCATTGTTCACTTAAACTTGAAGAACAAAAAATTTGCGAATTGTACTGTTTGGATGCTTTGCATATATGTTTCTTAGACTATATAGATGCAATATATACATAGATTTCAACCGTCTACCTGTTCCATTCATTGTTCTACTTGTCGAAATTTACAAATAATTTCCGTTAAAGTATTAATAATGGGGCTCGTAGTTCACTTAAACTTGAAGATCAAATAATTGGCGAATTGTACTGTTTGGATGATTTGCATATATGTTTCTTAGACTATATAGAAGCAATATATACAAAGATTTCAACCGTCTACCTGTTCCATTCATTGATCTACTTGTCGAAAGTTACAAATAATTTCCGATAAAGGATTAACAATGGGTCTCATTGTTCACTTAAACTTGAAGAACAAAAAATTGGCGAATGGTACTGTTTGGATGCTTTGCATATATGTTTCTTAGACTATATGGAAGCAATATATACAAAGATTTCAACCGTCTACGTGTTCCAATCATTGTTCTACTTGTCGAAATTTACAAATAATTTCCTTTAAAGGATTAACAATGGGGCTCGTTGTTCACTTAAACTTGAAGAACAAAAAAGTGGCGAATGGTACTGTTTGGGTGCTTTGCATATATGTTTCTTAGACTATATAGAAGCAATATATACAAAGATTTCAACCGTCTACCTGTTCCATTCATTGTTCTACTTGTCGAAAGTTACAAATAATTTCCGATAAAGGATTAACAATGGGGCTCATTGTTCACTTATACTTGGAGAACAAAAAATTGGCGAATGGTACTGTTTGGATGCTTTGCATATATGTTTCTTAGACTATATAGAAGCAATATATACAAAGATTTCAACCGTCTACCTGTTCCATTCATTGTTCTACTTGTCGAAAGTTACAAATAATTTCCTTTAAAGGATTAACAATGGGGCTCATTGTTCACTTAAACTTGAAGAACAAAAAATTGGCGAATTGTACTGTTTGGATGCTTTGCATATATGTTTCTTAGACTATATAGAAGCAATATATACAATGATTTCAACCGTCTACCTGTTCCATTCATTGTTCTACTTGTCGAATGTTACAAATAATTTCCGTTTCATGATTATCAATGGGGCTCGTTGTTCACTTAAACTTGAAGAACAAAAAATTGGCGAATGGTACTGTTTGGATGCTTTGCATATATGTTTCTTAGACTATATAGAAGCAATATATACAAAGATTTCAACCGTCTACCTGTTCCATTCATTGTTCTACTTGTCGAAATTTACAAATAATTTCCGATAACGGATTAACAATGGGGATCGTAGTTTACTTAAACTTGAAGAACAAAAAATTGGCGAATTGTACTGTTTGGATGCTTTGCATATATGTTTCTTAGACTATATAGAAGCAATATATACAAAGATTTCAACCGTCTACCTGTTCCATTCATTGTTCTACATGTCGAAAGTTACAAATAATTTCCGATAAAGGATTAACAATGGGGCTCGTAGTTCACTTAAACTCGAAGAACAAAAAATTGTCGAATTGTACTGTTTGGATGCTTTGCATATATGTTTCTTAGACTATATAGAAGCAATATATACAATGATTTCAACTGTCTACCTATTCCATTCATTGTTCTACTTGCCGAAATTTACAAATAATTTCCTTTAAAGGATTAACAATGGGGCTCGTAGTTCACTTAAACTTGAAGAGCAAAAAATTGTCGAATTTTACTGTTTGGATGCTTTGCATATGTTTCTTAGACTATATAGAAGCAATATATACAATGATTTCAACCGTCTACCTGTTCCATTCATTGTTCTACTTGTCGAAAGTTACAAATAATTTACGTTAAGGGATTAACAATGGGGATCGTAGTTTACTTAAACTTGAAGAACAAAAAATTGGCGAATTGTACTGTTTGGATGCTTTGCATATATGTTTCTTAGACTATATAGAAGCTATATATACAAGGATTTCAACCGTCTACCTGTTCCATTCAGTGTTCTACTTGTCGAAAGTTACAAATAATTACCGATAAAGGATTAACCATTGGGGCTCATTGTTCACTTAAACATGAAGAACAAAAAATTTGCGAATTGTACTGTTTGGATGCTTTGCATATATGTTTCTTAGACTATATAGATGCAATATATACATAGATTTCAACCGTCTACCTGTTCCATTCATTGTTCTACTTGTCGAAATTTACAAATAATTTCCGTTAAAGTATTAATAATGGGGCTCGTAGTTCACTTAAACTTAAAGAACAAAAAATTGGCGAATTGTACTGTTTGGATGCTTTGCATATATGTTTCTTATACTATATAGAAGCAATATATACAAAGATTTCAACCGTCTACCTGTTCCATTCATTGTTCTACTTGTTGAAAGTTACAAATAATTTCCTTTAAAGGATTAACAATGGGGCTCATTGTTCACTTAAACTTGGAGGACAAAAAATTGGCGAATTATACTGTTTGGATGCTTTGCATATATGTTTCTTAGACTATATAGAAGCAATATATACAATGATTTCAACCGTCTACCTGTTCCATTCTTTGTTCTACTTGTCGAAAGTTACAAATAATTTCCGTTAAAGTATTAACAATGGGGCTCGTAGTTCACTTATACTTGAAGATCAAATAATTGGCGAATTGTACTGTTTGGATGATTTGCATATATGTTTCTTAGACTTTATAGAAGCAATATATACAAAGATTTCAACCCTCTACCTGTTCCATTCATTGTTCTACTTGTCGAAAGTTACAAATAATTTCCGATAAAGGATTAACAATGGGTCTCATTGTTCACTTAAACTTGAAGAACAAAAAATTGGCGAATGGTACTGTTTGGATGCTTTGCATATATGTTTCTTAGACTATATGGAAGCAATATATACAAAGATTTCAACCGTCTACGTGTTCCAATCATTGTTCTACTTGTCGAAATTTACAAATAATTTCCTTTAAAGGATTAACAATGGAGCTCGTTGTTCACTTAAACTTGAAGAACAAAAAAGTGTCGAATGGTACTGTTTGGATGCTTTGCATATATGTTTCTTAGACTATATAGAAGCAATATATACATTGATTTCAACCGTCTACCTGTTCCATTCATTGTTCTACTTGTCGAAAGTTACAAATAAGTTCCGTTAAAGTATTAACAATGGGGCTCGTAGTTCACTTAAACTTGAAGGTCAAATAATTGGCGAATTGTACTGTTTGGATGATTTGCATATATGTATCTTAGACTTTATAGAAGCAATATATACATAGATTTCAACCGTCTACCTGTTCCATTCATTGATCTACTTGTCGAAAGTTACAAATAATTTCCGATAAAGGATTAACAATGGGTCTCATTGTTCACTTAAACTTGAAGAACAAAAAATTGGCGAATGGTACTGTTTGGATGCTTTGCATATATGTTTCTTAGACTATATGGAAGCAATATATACAAAGATTTCAACCGTCTACGTGTTCCAATCATTGTTCTACTTGTCGAAATTTACAAATAATTTCCTTTAAAGGATTAACAATGGGGCTCGTTGTTCACTTAAACTTGAAGAACAAAAAAGTGGCGAATGGTACTGTTTGGGTGCTTTGCATATATGTTTCTTAGACTATATAGAAGCAATATATACAAAGATTTCAACCGTCTACCTGTTCCATTCATTGTTCTACTTGTCGAAAGTTACAAATAATTTCCGATAAAGGATTAACAATGGGGCTCATTGTTCACTTATACTTGGAGAACAAAAAATTGGCGAATGGTACTGTTTGGATGCTTTGCATATATGTTTCTTAGACTATATAGAAGCAATATATACAAAGATTTCAACCGTCTACCTGTTCCATTCATTGTTCTACTTGTCGAAAGTTACAAATAATTTCCTTTAAAGGATTAACAATGGGGCTCATTGTTCACTTAAACTTGAAGAACAAAAAATTGGCGAATTGTACTGTTTGGATGCTTTGCATATATGTTTCTTATACTATATAGAAGCAATATATACAAAGATTTCAACCGTCTACCTGTTCCATTCATTGTTCTACTTGTCGAAAGTTACAAATAATTTCCTTTAAAGGATTAACAATGGGGCTCATTGTTCACTTAAACTTGAAGAACAAAAAATTGGCGAATTGTACTGTTTGGATGCTTTGCATATATGTTTCTTAGACTATATAGAAGCAATATATACAATGATTTCAACCGTCTACCTGTTCCATTCATTGTTCTACTTGTCGAATGTTACAAATAATTTCCGTTTCATGATTATCAATGGGGCTCGTTGTTCACTTAAACTTGAAGAACAAAAAATTGGCGAATGGTACTGTTTGGATGCTTTGCATATATGTTTCTTAGACTATATAGAAGCAATATATACAAAGATTTCAACCGTCTACCTGTTCCATTCATTGTTCTACTTGTCGAAATTTACAAATAATTTCCGATAACGGATTAACAATGGGGATCGTAGTTTACTTAAACTTGAAGAACAAAAAATTGGCGAATTGTACTGTTTGGATGCTTTGCATATATGTTTCTTAGACTATATAGAAGCAATATATACAAAGATTTCAACCGTCTACCTGTTCCATTCATTGTTCTACATGTCGAAAGTTACAAATAATTTCCGATAAAGGATTAACAATGGGGCTCGTAGTTCACTTAAACTCGAAGAACAAAAAATTGTCGAATTGTACTGTTTGGATGCTTTGCATATATGTTTCTTAGACTATATAGAAGCAATATATACAATGATTTCAACTGTCTACCTATTCCATTCATTGTTCTACTTGCCGAAATTTACAAATAATTTCCTTTAAAGGATTAACAATGGGGCTCGTAGTTCACTTAAACTTGAAGAGCAAAAAATTGTCGAATTTTACTGTTTGGATGCTTTGCATATGTTTCTTAGACTATATAGAAGCAATATATACAATGATTTCAACCGTCTACCTGTTCCATTCATTGTTCTACTTGTCGAAAGTTACAAATAATTTACGTTAAGGGATTAACAATGGGGATCGTAGTTTACTTAAACTTGAAGAACAAAAAATTGGCGAATTGTACTGTTTGGATGCTTTGCATATATGTTTCTTAGACTATATAGAAGCTATATATACAAGGATTTCAACCGTCTACCTGTTCCATTCAGTGTTCTACTTGTCGAAAGTTACAAATAATTACCGATAAAGGATTAACCATTGGGGCTCATTGTTCACTTAAACATGAAGAACAAAAAATTTGCGAATTGTACTGTTTGGATGCTTTGCATATATGTTTCTTAGACTATATAGATGCAATATATACATAGATTTCAACCGTCTACCTGTTCCATTCATTGTTCTACTTGTCGAAATTTACAAATAATTTCCGTTAAAGTATTAATAATGGGGCTCGTAGTTCACTTAAACTTAAAGAACAAAAAATTGGCGAATTGTACTGTTTGGATGCTTTGCATATATGTTTCTTATACTATATAGAAGCAATATATACAAAGATTTCAACCGTCTACCTGTTCCATTCATTGTTCTACTTGTTGAAAGTTACAAATAATTTCCTTTAAAGGATTAACAATGGGGCTCATTGTTCACTTAAACTTGGAGGACAAAAAATTGGCGAATTATACTGTTTGGATGCTTTGCATATATGTTTCTTAGACTATATAGAAGCAATATATACAATGATTTCAACCGTCTACCTGTTCCATTCTTTGTTCTACTTGTCGAAAGTTACAAATAATTTCCGTTAAAGTATTAACAATGGGGCTCGTAGTTCACTTATACTTGAAGATCAAATAATTGGCGAATTGTACTGTTTGGATGATTTGCATATATGTTTCTTAGACTTTATAGAAGCAATATATACAAAGATTTCAACCCTCTACCTGTTCCATTCATTGTTCTACTTGTCGAAAGTTACAAATAATTTCCGATAAAGGATTAACAATGGGTCTCATTGTTCACTTAAACTTGAAGAACAAAAAATTGGCGAATGGTACTGTTTGGATGCTTTGCATATATGTTTCTTAGACTATATGGAAGCAATATATACAAAGATTTCAACCGTCTACGTGTTCCAATCATTGTTCTACTTGTCGAAATTTACAAATAATTTCCTTTAAAGGATTAACAATGGAGCTCGTTGTTCACTTAAACTTGAAGAACAAAAAAGTGTCGAATGGTACTGTTTGGATGCTTTGCATATATGTTTCTTAGACTATATAGAAGCAATATATACATTGATTTCAACCGTCTACCTGTTCCATTCATTGTTCTACTTGTCGAAAGTTACAAATAAGTTCCGTTAAAGTATTAACAATGGGGCTCGTAGTTCACTTAAACTTGAAGGTCAAATAATTGGCGAATTGTACTGTTTGGATGATTTGCATATATGTATCTTAGACTTTATAGAAGCAATATATACATAGATTTCAACCGTCTACCTGTTCCATTCATTGATCTACTTGTCGAAAGTTACAAATAATTTCCGATAAAGGATTAACAATGGGTCTCATTGTTCACTTAAACTTGAAGAACAAAAAATTGGCGAATGGTACTGTTTGGATGCTTTGCATATATGTTTCTTAGACTATATGGAAGCAATATATACAAAGATTTCAACCGTCTACGTGTTCCAATCATTGTTCTACTTGTCGAAATTTACAAATAATTTCCTTTAAAGGATTAACAATGGGGCTCGTTGTTCACTTAAACTTGAAGAACAAAAAAGTGGCGAATGGTACTGTTTGGGTGCTTTGCATATATGTTTCTTAGACTATATAGAAGCAATATATACAAAGATTTCAACCGTCTACCTGTTCCATTCATTGTTCTACTTGTCGAAAGTTACAAATAATTTCCGATAAAGGATTAACAATGGGGCTCATTGTTCACTTATACTTGGAGAACAAAAAATTGGCGAATGGTACTGTTTGGATGCTTTGCATATATGTTTCTTAGACTATATAGAAGCAATATATACAAAGATTTCAACCGTCTACCTGTTCCATTCATTGTTCTACTTGTCGAAAGTTACAAATAATTTCCTTTAAAGGATTAACAATGGGGCTCATTGTTCACTTAAACTTGAAGAACAAAAAATTGGCGAATTGTACTGTTTGGATGCTTTGCATATATGTTTCTTAGACTATATAGAAGCAATATATACAATGATTTCAACCGTCTACCTGTTCCATTCATTGTTCTACTTGTCGAATGTTACAAATAATTTCCGTTTCATGATTATCAATGGGGCTCGTTGTTCACTTAAACTTGAAGAACAAAAAATTGGCGAATGGTACTGTTTGGATGCTTTGCATATATGTTTCTTAGACTATATAGAAGCAATATATACAAAGATTTCAACCGTCTACCTGTTCCATTCATTGTTCTACTTGTCGAAATTTACAAATAATTTCCGATAACGGATTAACAATGGGGCTCGTTGTTCACTTAATCTTGAAGAACAAAAAAGTGGCGAATGGTACTGTTTGGGTGCTTTGCATATATGTTTCTTAGACTATATAGAAGCAATATATACAAAGATTTCAACCGTCTACCTGTTCCATTCATTGTTCTACTTGTCGAAAGTTACAAATAATTACCGATAAAGGATTAACCATTGGGGCTCATTGTTCACTTAAACTTGAAGAACAAAAAATTGGCGAATTGTACTGTTTGGATGTTTTGCATATATGTTTCTTAGACTATATAGAAGCAATCTATACAAAGATTTCAACCGTCTACCTGTTCCATTCATTGTTCTACTTGTCGAAAGTTACAAATAATTTCCTTTAAAGGATTAACAATGGGGCTCGCTGTTCACTTAAACTTGAAGATCAAAAAATCGGCGAATTGTACTGTTTGGATGCTTTGCATATATATTTCTTAGACTATATAGAAGCAATATATACAATAATTTCAACAGTCTACCTGTTCCATTCATTGTTCTACTTGTCGAAATTTACAAATAATTTCCTTTAAAGGATTAACAATGGGGCTCGTAGTTCACTTAAACTTGAAGAACAAAAAATTGGCGAATGTTACTGTTTGGATGCTTTGCATATATGTTTCTTAGACTATATAGAAGCAATATATACAAAGATTTCAACCGTCTACCTGTTCCATTCATTGTTCTACTTGTCGAAATTTACAAATAATTTCCGATAACGGATTAACCATTGGGGCTCATTGTTCACTTAAACTTGAAGAACAAAAAATTGGCGAATTGTACTGTTTGGATGCTTTGCATATATGTTTCTTATACTATATAGAAGCAATATATACAAAGATTTCAACCGTCTACCTGTCCCATTCATTGTTCTACTTGTCGAAAATTACAAATAATTACCGATAAAGGATTAACCATTGGGGCTCATTGTTCACTTAAACTTGAAGAACAAAAAATTGGCGCATCGTACTGTTTGGATGCTTTGCATATATGTTTCTTAGACTATATAGAAGCAATATATACAAAGATTTCAACCGTCTACCTGTTCCATTCATTGTTCTACATGTCGAAAGTTACAAATAATTTCCGATAAAGGATTAACAATGGGGCTCGTAGTTCACTTAAACTCGAAGAACAAAAAATTGTCGAATTGTACTGTTTGGATGCTTTGCATATATGTTTCTTAGACTATATAGAAGCAATATATACAATGATTTCAACTGTCTACCTATTCCATTCATTGTTCTACTTGCCGAAATTTACAAATAATTTCCTTTAAAGGATTAACAATGGGGCTCGTAGTTCACTTAAACTTGAAGAGCAAAAAATTGTCGAATTTTACTGTTTGGATGCTTTGCATATATGTTTCTTAGACTATATAGAAGCAATATATACAATGATTTCAACCGTCTACCTGTTCCATTCATTGTTCTACTTGTCGAAAGTTACAAATAATTTACGTTAAGGGATTAACAATGGGGATCGTAGTTTACTTAAACTTGAAGAACAAAAAATTGGCGAATTGTACTGTTTGGATGCTTAGCATATATGTTTCTTAGACTATATAGAAGCTATATATACAAGGATTTCAACCGTCTACCTGTTCCATTCAGTGTTCTACTTGTCGAAAGTTACAAATAATTACCGATAAAGGATTAACCATTGGGGCTCATTGTTCACTTAAACATGAAGAACAAAAAATTTGCGAATTGTACTGATTGGATGCTTTGCATATATGTTTCTTAGACTATATAGATGCAATATATACATAGATTTCAACCGTCTACCTGTTCCATTCATTGTTCTACTTGTCGAAATTTACAAATAATTTCCGTTAAAGTATTAATAATGGGGCTCGTAGTTCACTTAAACTTAAAGAACAAAAAATTGGCGAATTGTACTGTTTGGATGCTTTGCATATATGTTTCTTATACTATATAGAAGCAATATATACAAAGATTTCAACCGTCTACCTGTTCCATTCATTGTTCTACTTGTTGAAAGTTACAAATAATTTCCTTTAAAGGATTAACAATGGGGCTCATTGTTCACTTAAACTTGGAGGACAAAAAATTGGCGAATTATACTGTTTGGATGCTTTGCATATATGTTTCTTAGACTATATAGAAGCAATATATACAATGATTTCAACCGTCTACCTGTTCCATTCTTTGTTCTACTTGTCGAAAGTTACAAATAATTTCCGTTAAAGTATTAACAATGGGGCTCGTAGTTCACTTATACTTGAAGATCAAATAATTGGCGAATTGTACTGTTTGGATGATTTGCATATATGTTTCTTAGACTTTATAGAAGCAATATATACAAAGATTTCAACCCTCTACCTGTTCCATTCATTGTTCTACTTGTCGAAAGTTACAAATAATTTCCGATAAAGGATTAACAATGGGTCTCATTGTTCACTTAAACTTGAAGAACAAAAAATTGGCGAATGGTACTGTTTGGATGCTTTGCATATATGTTTCTTAGACTATATGGAAGCAATATATACAAAGATTTCAACCGTCTACGTGTTCCAATCATTGTTCTACTTGTCGAAATTTACAAATAATTTCCTTTAAAGGATTAACAATGGAGCTCGTTGTTCACTTAAACTTGAAGAACTAAAAAGTGTCGAATGGTACTGTTTGGATGCTTTGCATATATGTTTCTTAGACTATATAGAAGCAATATATACATTGATTTCAACCGTCTACCTGTTCCATTCATTGTTCTACTTGTCGAAAGTTACAAATAAGTTCCGTTAAAGTATTAACAATGGGGCTCGTAGTTCACTTAAACTTGAAGGTCAAATAATTGGCGAATTGTACTGTTTGGATGATTTGCATATATGTATCTTAGACTTTATAGAAGCAATATATACATAGATTTCAACCGTCTACCTGTTCCATTCATTGATCTACTTGTCGAAAGTTACAAATAATTTCCGATAAAGGATTAACAATGGGTCTCATTGTTCACTTAAACTTGAAGAACAAAAAATTGGCGAATGGTACTGTTTGGATGCTTTGCATATATGTTTCTTAGACTATATGGAAGCAATATATACAAAGATTTCAACCGTCTACGTGTTCCAATCATTGTTCTACTTGTCGAAATTTACAAATAATTTCCTTTAAAGGATTAACAATGGGGCTCGTTGTTCACTTAAACTTGAAGAACAAAAAAGTGGCGAATGGTACTGTTTGGATGCTTTGCATATATGTTTCTTAGACTATATAGAAGCAATATATACATTGATTTCAACCGTCTACCTGTTCCATTCATTGTTCTACTTGTCGCAAGTTACAAATAATTTCCGTTAAAGTATTAACAATGGGGCTCGTAGTTCACTTATACTTGAAGATCAAATAATTGGCGAATTGTACTGTTTGGATGATTTGCATATATGTTTCTTAGACTTTATAGAAGCAATATATACAAAGATTTCAACCGTCTACCTGTTCCATTCATTGTTCTAATTGTCGAAAGTTACAAATAATTTCCGATAAAGGATTAACAATGGGGATCGTAGTTTACTTAATCTTGAAGAACAAGAAATTGGCGAATTGTGCTGTTTGGATGCTTTGCATATATGTTTCTTAGACTATATAGAAGCAATATATACAAAGATTTCAACCGTCTACCTGTTCCATTCATTGTTCTACTTGTCGAAATTTACAAATAATTTCCGTTAAAGTATTAATAATGGGGCTCGTAGTTCACTTAAACTTAAAGAACAAAAAATTGGCGAATTGTACTGTTTGGATGCTTTGCATATATGTTTCTTATACTATATAGAAGCAATATATACAAAGATTTCAACCGTCTACCTGTTCCATTCATTGTTCTACTTGTTGAAAGTTACAAATAATTTCCTTTAAAGGATTAACAATGGGGCTCATTGTTCACTTAAACTTGGAGGACAAAAAATTGGCGAATTATACTGTTTGGATGCTTTGCATATATGTTTCTTAGACTATATAGAAGCAATATATACAATGATTTCAACCGTCTACCTGTTCCATTCTTTGTTCTACTTGTCGAAAGTTACAAATAATTTCCGTTAAAGTATTAACAATGGGGCTCGTAGTTCACTTATACTTGAAGATCAAATAATTGGCGAATTGTACTGTTTGGATGATTTGCATATATGTTTCTTAGACTTTATAGAAGCAATATATACAAAGATTTCAACCCTCTACCTGTTCCATTCATTGTTCTACTTGTCGAAAGTTACAAATAATTTCCGATAAAGGATTAACAATGGGTCTCATTGTTCACTTAAACTTGAAGAACAAAAAATTGGCGAATGGTACTGTTTGGATGCTTTGCATATATGTTTCTTAGACTATATGGAAGCAATATATACAAAGATTTCAACCGTCTACGTGTTCCAATCATTGTTCTACTTGTCGAAATTTACAAATAATTTCCTTTAAAGGATTAACAATGGAGCTCGTTGTTCACTTAAACTTGAAGAACTAAAAAGTGTCGAATGGTACTGTTTGGATGCTTTGCATATATGTTTCTTAGACTATATAGAAGCAATATATACATTGATTTCAACCGTCTACCTGTTCCATTCATTGTTCTACTTGTCGAAAGTTACAAATAAGTTCCGTTAAAGTATTAACAATGGGGCTCGTAGTTCACTTAAACTTGAAGGTCAAATAATTGGCGAATTGTACTGTTTGGATGATTTGCATATATGTATCTTAGACTTTATAGAAGCAATATATACATAGATTTCAACCGTCTACCTGTTCCATTCATTGATCTACTTGTCGAAAGTTACAAATAATTTCCGATAAAGGATTAACAATGGGTCTCATTGTTCACTTAAACTTGAAGAACAAAAAATTGGCGAATGGTACTGTTTGGATGCTTTGCATATATGTTTCTTAGACTATATGGAAGCAATATATACAAAGATTTCAACCGTCTACGTGTTCCAATCATTGTTCTACTTGTCGAAATTTACAAATAATTTCCTTTAAAGGATTAACAATGGGGCTCGTTGTTCACTTAAACTTGAAGAACAAAAAAGTGGCGAATGGTACTGTTTGGATGCTTTGCATATATGTTTCTTAGACTATATAGAAGCAATATATACATTGATTTCAACCGTCTACCTGTTCCATTCATTGTTCTACTTGTCGCAAGTTACAAATAATTTCCGTTAAAGTATTAACAATGGGGCTCGTAGTTCACTTATACTTGAAGATCAAATAATTGGCGAATTGTACTGTTTGGATGATTTGCATATATGTTTCTTAGACTTTATAGAAGCAATATATACAAAGATTTCAACCGTCTACCTGTTCCATTCATTGTTCTAATTGTCGAAAGTTACAAATAATTTCCGATAAAGGATTAACAATGGGGATCGTAGTTTACTTAATCTTGAAGAACAAGAAATTGGCGAATTGTGCTGTTTGGATGCTTTGCATATATGTTTCTTAGACTATATAGAAGCAATATATACAAAGATTTCAACCGTCTACCTGTTCCATTCATTGTTCTACTTGTCGAAAGTTAGAAATAATTTCCTTTAAAGGATTAACAATGGGGCTCGTAGTTCACTTAAACTTGAAGAACAAAAAATTGGCGAATTGTACTGTTTGGATGCTTTGCACATATGTTTCATAGACTATATAGAAGCAATATATACAATGATTTCAACCGTCTACCTGTTCCATTCCTTGTTCTACTTGTCGAAAGTTACAAATAATTTCCTTTAAAGGATTAACAATGGGGCTCGTTGTTCACTTAAACTTGAAGATCAAATAATTGGCGAATTGTACTGTTTGGATGATTTGCATATATGTTTCTTAGACTTTATAGAAGCAATATATACAAAGATTTCAACCGTCTAACTGTTCCATTCATTGTTCTACTTGTCGACAGATACAAATAATTTCTGTTAAGGCATTAACAATGGGGATCGTAGTTTACTTAATCTTGAAGAACAAGAAATTGGCGAATTGTGCTGTTTGGATGCTTTGCATATATGTTTCTTAGACTATATAGAAGCAATATATACAAAGATTTCAACCGTCTACCTGTTCCATTCATTGTTCTACTTGAAGAAATTTGCAAATAATTTCCATTTCATGATTATCAATGGGGCTCGCAGTTCACTTAAACTTGAAGATCAAAAAATTGGCGATTGTTACTGTTTAGATGCTTTGCATATAGGTTTCTTAGACTATATAGAAGCAATATATACAAAGATTTCAACCGTCTACCTGTTCCATTCATTGTTCTACTTGTCGAAAATTACAAATAATTTCCTATAAAGGATTAACCATTGGGGCTCATTGATCACTTACACTTGAAGAACAAAAAATTGGCGTATGGTACTGTTTGGATGCTTTGCATATATGTTTCTTAGACTATATAGAAGCAATATATACAATGATTTCAACAGTCTACCTGTTCCATTCATTGTTCTACTTGTCGAAATTTACAAATAATTTCCTTTAAAGGATTAACAATGGGGCTCATTGTTCACTTAAACTTGAAGAACAAAAAATTGGCGAATGGTACTGTTTGGATGCTTTGCATATATGTTTCTTAGACTATATGGAAGTAATATATACAAAGATTTCAACCGTCTACGTGTTCCAATCATTGTTCTACTTGTCGAAATTTACAAATAATTTCCGTTAAAGTATTAATAATGGGGCTCGTAGTTCACTTAAACTTAAAGAACAAAAAATTGGCGAATTGTACTGTTTGGATGCTTTGCATATATGTTTCTTAGACTATATAGAAGCAATATATACATTGATTTCAACCGTCTACCTGTTCCATTCATTGTTCTACTTGTCGCAAGTTACAAATAATTTCCGTTAAAGTATTAACAATGGGGCTCGTAGTTCACTTATACTTGAAGATCAAATAATTGGCGAATTGTACTGTTTGGATGATTTGCATATATGTTTCTTAGACTTTATAGAAGCAATATATACAAAGATTTCAACCGTCTACCTGTTCCATTCATTGTTCTAATTGTCGAAAGTTACAAATAATTTCCGATAAAGGATTAACAATGGGGATCGTAGTTTACTTAATCTTGAAGAACAAGAAATTGGCGAATTGTGCTGTTTGGATGCTTTGCATATATGTTTCTTAGACTATATAGAAGCAATATATACAAAGATTTCAACCGTCTACCTGTTCCATTCATTGTTCTACTTGTCGAAAGTTAGAAATAATTTCCTTTAAAGGATTAACAATGGGGCTCGTAGTTCACTTAAACTTGAAGAACAAAAAATTGGCGAATTGTACTGTTTGGATGCTTTGCACATATGTTTCATAGACTATATAGAAGCAATATATACAATGATTTCAACCGTCTACCTGTTCCATTCCTTGTTCTACTTGTCGAAAGTTACAAATAATTTCCTTTAAAGGATTAACAATGGGGCTCGTTGTTCACTTAAACTTGAAGATCAAATAATTGGCGAATTGTACTGTTTGGATGATTTGCATATATGTTTCTTAGACTTTATAGAAGCAATATATACAAAGATTTCAACCGTCTAACTGTTCCATTCATTGTTCTACTTGTCGACAGATACAAATAATTTCTGTTAAGGCATTAACAATGGGGATCGTAGTTTACTTAATCTTGAAGAACAAGAAATTGGCGAATTGTGCTGTTTGGATGCTTTGCATATATGTTTCTTAGACTATATAGAAGCAATATATACAAAGATTTCAACCGTCTACCTGTTCCATTCATTGTTCTACTTGAAGAAATTTGCAAATAATTTCCATTTCATGATTATCAATGGGGCTCGCAGTTCACTTAAACTTGAAGATCAAAAAATTGGCGATTGTTACTGTTTAGATGCTTTGCATATAGGTTTCTTAGACTATATAGAAGCAATATATACAAAGATTTCAACCGTCTACCTGTTCCATTCATTGTTCTACTTGTCGAAAATTACAAATAATTTCCTATAAAGGATTAACCATTGGGGCTCATTGATCACTTACACTTGAAGAACAAAAAATTGGCGTATGGTACTGTTTGGATGCTTTGCATATATGTTTCTTAGACTATATAGAAGCAATATATACAATGATTTCAACAGTCTACCTGTTCCATTCATTGTTCTACTTGTCGAAATTTACAAATAATTTCCTTTAAAGGATTAACAATGGGGCTCGTAGTTCACTTAAACTTGAAGAACAAAAAATTGGCGAATGGTACTGTTAGGATGCTTTGCATATATGTTTCTTAGACTATATAGAAGCAATATATACATTGATTTCAACCGTCTACGTGTTCCAATCATTGTTCTACTTGTCGAAATTTACAAATAATTTCCTTTAAAGGATTAACAATGGGGCTCGTAGTTCACTTAAACTTGAAGAGCAAAAAATTGTCGAATTTTACTGTTTGGATGCTTTGCATATATGTTTCTTAGACTATATAGAAGCAATATATACAATGATTTCAACCGTCTACCTGTTCCATTCATTGTTCTACTTGTCGAAAGTTACAAATAATTTACGTTAAGGGATTAACAATGGGGATCGTAGTTTACTTAAACTTGAAGAACAAAAAATTGGCGAATTGTACTGTTTGGATGCTTAGCATATATGTTTCTTAGACTATATAGAAGCTATATATACAAGGATTTCAACCGTCTACCTGTTCCATTCAGTGTTCTACTTGTCGAAAGTTACAAATAATTACCGATAAAGGATTAACCATTGGGGCTCATTGTTCACTTAAACATGAAGAACAAAAAATTTGCGAATTGTACTGTTTGGATGCTTTGCATACATGTTTCTTAGACTATATAGATGCAATATATACATAGATTTCAACCGTCTACCTGTTCCATTCATTGTTCTACTTGTCGAAATTTACAAATAATTTCCGTTAAAGTATTAATAATGGGGCTCGTAGTTCACTTAAACTTAAAGAACAAAAAATTGGCGAATTGTACTGTTTGGATGCTTTGCATATATGGTTCTTAGACTATATAGAAGCAATATATACATTGATTTCAACCGTCTACCTGTTCCATTCATTGTTCTACTTGTCGAAAGTTACAAATAAGTTCCGTTAAAGTATTAACAATGGGGCTCGTAGTTCACTTAAACTTGAAGGTCAAATAATTGGCGAATTGTACTGTTTGGATGATTTGCATATATGTATCTTAGACTTTATAGAAGCAATATATACATAGATTTCAACCGTCTACCTGTTCCATTCATTGATCTACTTGTCGAAAGTTACAAATAATTTCCGATAAAGGATTAACAATGGGTCTCATTGTTCACTTAAACTTGAAGAACAAAAAATTGGCGAATGGTACTGTTTGGATGCTTTGCATATATGTTTCTTAGACTATATGGAAGCAATATATACAAAGATTTCAACCGTCTACGTGTTCCAATCATTGTTCTACTTGTCGAAATTTACAAATAATTTCCTTTAAAGGATTAACAATGGGGCTCGTTGTTCACTTAAACTTGAAGAACAAAAAAGTGGCGAATGGTACTGTTTGGATGCTTTGCATATATGTTTCTTAGACTATATAGAAGCAATATATACATTGATTTCAACCGTCTACCTGTTCCATTCATTGTTCTACTTGTCGCAAGTTACATATAATTTCCGTTAAAGTATTAACAATGGGGCTCGTAGTTCACTTATACTTGAAGATCAAATAATTGGCGAATTATACTGTTTGGATGATTTGCATATATGTTTCTTAGACTTTATAGAAGCAATATATACAAAGATTTCAACCGTCTACCTGTTCCATTCATTGTTCTAATTGTCGAAAGTTACAAATAATTTCCGATAAAGGATTAACAATGGGGATCGTAGTTTACTTAATCTTGAAGAACAAGAAATTGGCGAATTGTGCTGTTTGGATGCTTTGCATATATGTTTCTTAGACTATATAGAAGCAATATATACAAAGATTTCAACCGTCTACCTGTTCCATTCATTGTTCTACTTGTCGAAAGTTAGAAATAATTTCCTTTAAAGGATTAACAATGGGGCTCGTAGTTCACTTAAACTTGAAGAACAAAAAATTGGCGAATTGTACTGTTTGGATGCTTTGCACATATGTTTCATAGACTATATAGAAGCAATATATACAATGATTTCAACCGTCTACCTGTTCCATTCCTTGTTCTACTTGTCGAAAGTTACAAATAATTTCCTTTAAAGGATTAACAATGGGGCTCGTTGTTCACTTAAACTTGAAGATCAAATAATTGGCGAATTGTACTGTTTGGATGATTTGCATATATGTTTCTTAGACTTTATAGAAGCAATATATACAAAGATTTCAACCGTCTAACTGTTCCATTCATTGTTCTACTTGTCGACAGATACAAATAATTTCTGTTAAGGCATTAACAATGGGGATCGTAGTTTACTTAATCTTGAAGAACAAGAAATTGGCGAATTGTGCTGTTTGGATGCTTTGCATATATGTTTCTTAGACTATATAGAAGCAATATATACAAAGATTTCAACCGTCTACCTGTTCCATTCATTGTTCTACTTGAAGAAATTTGCAAATAATTTCCATTTCATGATTATCAATGGGGCTCGCAGTTCACTTAAACTTGAAGATCAAAAAATTGGCGATTGTTACTGTTTAGATGCTTTGCATATAGGTTTCTTAGACTATATAGAAGCAATATATACAAAGATTTCAACCGTCTACCTGTTCCATTCATTGTTCTACTTGTCGAAAATTACAAATAATTTCCTATAAAGGATTAACCATTGGGGCTCATTGATCACTTACACTTGAAGAACAAAAAATTGGCGTATGGTACTGTTTGGATGCTTTGCATATATGTTTCTTAGACTATATAGAAGCAATATATACAATGATTTCAACAGTCTACCTGTTCCATTCATTGTTCTACTTGTCGAAATTTACAAATAATTTCCTTTAAAGGATTAACAATGGGGCTCGTAGTTCACTTAAACTTGAAGAACAAAAAATTGGCGAATGGTACTGTTAGGATGCTTTGCATATATGTTTCTTAGACTATATATAAGCAATATATACATTGATTTCAACCGTCTACGTGTTCCAATCATTGTTCTACTTGTCGAAATTTACAAATAATTTCCTTTAAAGGATTAACAATGGGGCTCGTAGTTCACTTAAACTTGAAGAGCAAAAAATTGTCGAATTTTACTGTTTGGATGCTTTGCATATATGTTTCTTAGACTATATAGAAGCAATATATACAATGATTTCAACCGTCTACCTGTTCCATTCATTGTTCTACTTGTCGAAAGTTACAAATAATTTACGTTAAGGGATTAACAATGGGGATCGTAGTTTACTTAAACTTGAAGAACAAAAAATTGGCGAATTGTACTGTTTGGATGCTTAGCATATATGTTTCTTAGACTATATAGAAGCTATATATACAAGGATTTCAACCGTCTACCTGTTCCATTCAGTGTTCTACTTGTCGAAAGTTACAAATAATTACCGATAAAGGATTAACCATTGGGGCTCATTGTTCACTTAAACATGAAGAACAAAAAATTTGCGAATTGTACTGTTTGGATGCTTTGCATATATGTTTCTTAGACTATATAGATGCAATATATACATAGATTTCAACCGTCTACCTGTTCCATTCATTGTTCTACTTGTCGAAATTTACAAATAATTTCCGTTAAAGTATTAATAATGGGGCTCGTAGTTCACTTAAACTTAAAGAACAAAAAATTGGCGAATTGTACTGTTTGGATGCTTTGCATATATGTTTCTTATACTATATAGAAGCAATATATACAAAGATTTCAACCGTCTACCTGTTCCATTCATTGTTCTACTTGTTGAAAGTTACAAATAATTTCCTTTAAAGGATTAACAATGGGGCTCATTGTTCACTTAAACTTGGAGGACAAAAAATTGGCGAATTATACTGTTTGGATGCTTTGCATATATGTTTCTTAGACTATATAGAAGCAATATATACAATGATTTCAACCGTCTACCTGTTCCATTCTTTGTTCTACTTGTCGAAAGTTACAAATAATTTCCGTTAAAGTATTAACAATGGGGCTCGTAGTTCACTTATACTTGAAGATCAAATAATTGGCGAATTGTACTGTTTGGATGATTTGCATATATGTTTCTTAGACTTTATAGAAGCAATATATACAAAGATTTCAACCCTCTACCTGTTCCATTCATTGTTCTACTTGTCGAAAGTTACAAATAATTTCCAATAAAGGATTAACAATGGGTCTCATTGTTCACTTAAACTTGAAGAACAAAAAATTGGCGAATGGTACTGTTTGGATGCTTTGCATATATGTTTCTTAGACTATATGGAAGCAATATATACAAAGATTTCAACCGTCTACGTGTTCCAATCATTGTTCTACTTGTCGAAATTTACAAATAATTTCCTTTAAAGGATTAACAATGGAGCTCGTTGTTCACTTAAACTTGAAGAACAAAAAAGTGTCGAATGGTACTGTTTGGATGCTTTGCATATATGTTTCTTAGACTATATAGAAGCAATATATACATTGATTTCAACCGTCTACCTGTTCCATTCATTGTTCTACTTGTCGAAAGTTACAAATAAGTTCCGTTAAAGTATTAACAATGGGGCTCGTAGTTCACTTAAACTTGAAGGTCAAATAATTGGCGAATTGTACTGTTTGGATGATTTGCATATATGTATCTTAGACTTTATAGAAGCAATATATACATAGATTTCAACCGTCTACCTGTTCCATTCATTGATCTACTTGTCGAAAGTTACAAATAATTTCCGATAAAGGATTAACAATGGGTCTCATTGTTCACTTAAACTTGAAGAACAAAAAATTGGCGAATGGTACTGTTTGGATGCTTTGCATATATGTTTCTTAGACTATATGGAAGCAATATATACAAAGATTTCAACCGTCTACGTGTTCCAATCATTGTTCTACTTGTCGAAATTTACAAATAATTTCCTTTAAAGGATTAACAATGGGGCTCGTTGTTCACTTAAACTTGAAGAACAAAAAAGTGGCGAATGGTACTGTTTGGATGCTTTGCATATATGTTTCTTAGACTATATAGAAGCAATATATACATTGATTTCAACCGTCTACCTGTTCCATTCATTGTTCTACTTGTCGCAAGTTACAAATAATTTCCGTTAAAGTATTAACAATGGGGCTCGTAGTTCACTTATACTTGAAGATCAAATAATTGGCGAATTGTACTGTTTGGATGATTTGCATATATGTTTCTTAGACTTTATAGAAGCAATATATACAAAGATTTCAACCGTCTACCTGTTCCATTCATTGTTCTAATTGTCGAAAGTTACAAATAATTTCCGATAAAGGATTAACAATGGGGATCGTAGTTTACTTAATCTTGAAGAACAAGAAATTGGCGAATTGTGCTGTTTGGATGCTTTGCATATATGTTTCTTAGACTATATAGAAGCAATATATACAAAGATTTCAACCGTCTACCTGTTCCATTCATTGTTCTACTTGTCGAAAGTTAGAAATAATTTCCTTTAAAGGATTAACAATGGGGCTCGTAGTTCACTTAAACTTGAAGAACAAAAAATTGGCGAATTGTACTGTTTGGATGCTTTGCACATATGTTTCATAGACTATATAGAAGCAATATATACAATGATTTCAACCGTCTACCTGTTCCATTCCTTGTTCTACTTGTCGAAAGTTACAAATAATTTCCTTTAAAGGATTAACAATGGGGCTCGTTGTTCACTTAAACTTGAAGATCAAATAATTGGCGAATTGTACTGTTTGGATGATTTGCATATATGTTTCTTAGACTTTATAGAAGCAATATATACAAAGATTTCAACCGTCTAACTGTTCCATTCATTGTTCTACTTGTCGACAGATACAAATAATTTCTGTTAAGGCATTAACAATGGGGATCGTAGTTTACTTAATCTTGAAGAACAAGAAATTGGCGAATTGTGCTGTTTGGATGCTTTGCATATATGTTTCTTAGACTATATAGAAGCAATATATACAAAGATTTCAACCGTCTACCTGTTCCATTCATTGTTCTACTTGAAGAAATTTGCAAATAATTTCCATTTCATGATTATCAATGGGGCTCGCAGTTCACTTAAACTTGAAGATCAAAAAATTGGCGATTGTTACTGTTTAGATGCTTTGCATATAGGTTTCTTAGACTATATAGAAGCAATATATACAAAGATTTCAACCGTCTACCTGTTCCATTCATTGTTCTACTTGTCGAAAATTACAAATAATTTCCTATAAAGGATTAACCATTGGGGCTCATTGATCACTTACACTTGAAGAACAAAAAATTGGCGTATGGTACTGTTTGGATGCTTTGCATATATGTTTCTTAGACTATATAGAAGCAATATATACAATGATTTCAACAGTCTACCTGTTCCATTCATTGTTCTACTTGTCGAAATTTACAAATAATTTCCTTTAAAGGATTAACAATGGGGCTCGTAGTTCACTTAAACTTGAAGAACAAAAAATTGGCGAATGGTACTGTTAGGATGCTTTGCATATATGTTTCTTAGACTATATAGAAGCAATATATACATTGATTTCAACCGTCTACGTGTACCAATCATTGTTCTACTTGTCGAAATTTACAAATAATTTCCTTTAAAGGATTAACAATGGGGCTCGTTGTTCACTTAAACTTGAAGAACAAAAAAGTGGCGAATGGTACTGTTTGGATGCTTTGCATATATGTTTCTTAGACTATATAGAAGCAATATATACATTGATTTCAACCGTCTACCTGTTCCATTCATTGTTCTACTTGTCGAAAGTTACAAATAAGTTCCGTTAAAGTATTAACAATGGGGCTCATTGTTCACTTAAACTTGAAGAACAAAAAATTTGCGAATTGTACTGTTTGGATGCTTTGCATATATGTTTCTTAGACTATATAGATGCAATATATACATAGATTTCA
The DNA here is from genome assembly GCA_963989415.1 of Cerceris ruficornis. Classification (NCBI taxonomy): domain Eukaryota; kingdom Metazoa; phylum Arthropoda; class Insecta; order Hymenoptera; family Crabronidae; genus Cerceris; species Cerceris ruficornis. The sequence continues at coordinate 1,141,705 of CAXDIW010000229.1, read as the reverse complement.
ACCGTCTACCTGTTCCATTCATTGTTCTACTTGTCGAAATTTACAAATAATTTCCGTTAAAGTATTAATAATGGGGCTCGTAGTTCACTTAAACTTGAAGATCAAATAATTGGCGAATTGTACTGTTTGGATGATTTGCATATATGTTTCTTAGACTATATAGAAGCAATATATACAAAGATTTCAACCGTCTACCTGTTCCATTCATTGATCTACTTGTCGAAAGTTACAAATAATTTCCGATAAAGGATTAACAATGGGTCTCATTGTTCACTTAAACTTGAAGAACAAAAAATTGGCGAATGGTACTGTTTGGATGCTTTGCATATATGTTTCTTAGACTATATGGAAGCAATATATACAAAGATTTCAACCGTCTACGTGTTCCAATCATTGTTCTACTTGTCGAAATTTACAAATAATTTCCTTTAAAGGATTAACAATGGGGCTCGTTGTTCACTTAAACTTGAAGAACAAAAAAGTGTCGAATGGTACTGTTTGGATGCTTTGCATATATGTTTCTTAGACTATATAGAAGCAATATATACATTGATTTCAACCGTCTACCTGTTCCATTCATTGTTCTACTTGTCGAAAGTTACAAATAAGTTCCGTTAAAGTATTAACAATGGGGCTCGTAGTTCACTTAAACTTGAAGGTCAAATAATTGGCGAATTGTACTGTTTGGATGATTTGCATATATGTATCTTAGACTTTATAGAAGCAATATATACAAAGATTTCAACCGTCTACCTGTTCCATTCATTGATCTACTTGTCGAAAGTTAGAAATAATTTCCGATAAAGGATTAACAATGGGTCTCATTGTTCACTTAAACTTGAAGAACAAAAAATTGGCGAATGGTACTGTTTGGATGCTTTGCATATATGTTTCTTAGACTATATGGAAGCAATATATACAAAGATTTCAACCGTCTACGTGTTCCAATCATTGTTCTACTTGTCGAAATTTACAAATAATTTCCTTTAAAGGATTAACAATGGGGCTCGTTGTTCACTTAAACTTGAAGAACAAAAAAGTGGCGAATGGTACTGTTTGGGTGCTTTGCATATATGTTTCTTAGACTATATAGAAGCAATATATACAAAGTTTTCAACCGTCTACCTGTTCCATTCATTGATCTACTTGTCGAAAGTTACAAATAATTTCCGATAAAGGATTAACAATGGGGCTCATTGTTCACTTATACTTGGAGAACAAAAACTTGGCGAATGGTACTGTTTGGATGCTTTGCATATATGTTTCTTAGACTATATAGAAGCAATATATACAAAGATTTCAACCGTCTACCTGTTCCATTCATTGTTCTACTTGTCGAAAGTTACAAATAATTTCCTTTAAAGGATTAACAATGGGGCTCATTGTTCACTTAAACTTGAAGAACAAAAAATTGGCGAATTGTACTGTTTGGATGCTTTGCATATATGTTTCTTAGACTATATAGAAGCAATATATACAATGATTTCAACCGTCTACCTGTTCCATTCATTGTTCTACTTGTCGAATGTTACAAATAATTTCCGTTTCATGATTATCAATGGGGCTCGTTGTTCACTTAAACTTGAAGAACAAAAAATTGGCGAATGGTACTGTTTGGATGCTTTGCATATATGTTTCTTAGACTATATAGAAGCAATATATACAAAGATTTCAACCGTCTACCTGTTCCATTCATTGTTCTACTTGTCGAAATTTACAAATAATTTCCGATAACGGATTAACAATGGGGATCGTAGTTTACTTAAACTTGAAGAACAAAAAATTGGCGAATTGTACTGTTTGGATGCTTTGCATATATGTTTCTTAGACTATATAGAAGCAATATATACAAAGATTTCAACCGTCTACCTGTTCCATTCATTGTTCTACATGTCGAAAGTTACAAATAATTTCCGATAAAGGATTAACAATGGGGCTCGTAGTTCACTTAAACTCGAAGAACAAAAAATTGTCGAATTGTACTGTTTGGATGCTTTGCATATATGTTTCTTAGACTATATAGAAGCAATATATACAATGATTTCAACTGTCTACCTATTCCATTCATTGTTCTACTTGCCGAAATTTACAAATAATTTCCTTTAAAGGATTAACAATGGGGCTCGTAGTTCACTTAAACTTGAAGAGCAAAAAATTGTCGAATTTTACTGTTTGGATGCTTTGCATATGTTTCTTAGACTATATAGAAGCAATATATACAATGATTTCAACCGTCTACCTGTTCCATTCATTGTTCTACTTGTCGAAAGTTACAAATAATTTACGTTAAGGGATTAACAATGGGGATCGTAGTTTACTTAAACTTGAAGAACAAAAAATTGGCGAATTGTACTGTTTGGATGCTTTGCATATATGTTTCTTAGACTATATAGAAGCTATATATACAAGGATTTCAACCGTCTACCTGTTCCATTCAGTGTTCTACTTGTCGAAAGTTACAAATAATTACCGATAAAGGATTAACCATTGGGGCTCATTGTTCACTTAAACATGAAGAACAAAAAATTTGCGAATTGTACTGTTTGGATGCTTTGCATATATGTTTCTTAGACTATATAGATGCAATATATACATAGATTTCAACCGTCTACCTGTTCCATTCATTGTTCTACTTGTCGAAATTTACAAATAATTTCCGTTAAAGTATTAATAATGGGGCTCGTAGTTCACTTAAACTTAAAGAACAAAAAATTGGCGAATTGTACTGTTTGGATGCTTTGCATATATGTTTCTTATACTATATAGAAGCAATATATACAAAGATTTCAACCGTCTACCTGTTCCATTCATTGTTCTACTTGTTGAAAGTTACAAATAATTTCCTTTAAAGGATTAACAATGGGGCTCATTGTTCACTTAAACTTGAAGATCAAATAATTGGCGAATTGTACTGTTTGGATGATTTGCATATATGTTTCTTAGACTATATAGAAGCAATATATACAAAGATTTCAACCGTCTACCTGTTCCATTCATTGATCTACTTGTCGAAAGTTACAAATAATTTCCGATAAAGGATTAACAATGGGTCTCATTGTTCACTTAAACTTGAAGAACAAAAAATTGGCGAATGGTACTGTTTGGATGCTTTGCATATATGTTTCTTAGACTATATGGAAGCAATATATACAAAGATTTCAACCGTCTACGTGTTCCAATCATTGTTCTACTTGTCGAAATTTACAAATAATTTCCTTTAAAGGATTAACAATGGGGCTCGTTGTTCACTTAAACTTGAAGAACAAAAAAGTGTCGAATGGTACTGTTTGGATGCTTTGCATATATGTTTCTTAGACTATATAGAAGCAATATATACATTGATTTCAACCGTCTACCTGTTCCATTCATTGTTCTACTTGTCGAAAGTTACAAATAAGTTCCGTTAAAGTATTAACAATGGGGCTCGTAGTTCACTTAAACTTGAAGGTCAAATAATTGGCGAATTGTACTGTTTGGATGATTTGCATATATGTATCTTAGACTTTATAGAAGCAATATATACAAAGATTTCAACCGTCTACCTGTTCCATTCATTGATCTACTTGTCGAAAGTTAGAAATAATTTCCGATAAAGGATTAACAATGGGTCTCATTGTTCACTTAAACTTGAAGAACAAAAAATTGGCGAATGGTACTGTTTGGATGCTTTGCATATATGTTTCTTAGACTATATGGAAGCAATATATACAAAGATTTCAACCGTCTACGTGTTCCAATCATTGTTCTACTTGTCGAAATTTACAAATAATTTCCTTTAAAGGATTAACAATGGGGCTCGTTGTTCACTTAAACTTGAAGAACAAAAAAGTGGCGAATGGTACTGTTTGGGTGCTTTGCATATATGTTTCTTAGACTATATAGAAGCAATATATACAAAGTTTTCAACCGTCTACCTGTTCCATTCATTGATCTACTTGTCGAAAGTTACAAATAATTTCCGATAAAGGATTAACAATGGGGCTCATTGTTCACTTATACTTGGAGAACAAAAACTTGGCGAATGGTACTGTTTGGATGCTTTGCATATATGTTTCTTAGACTATATAGAAGCAATATATACAAAGATTTCAACCGTCTACCTGTTCCATTCATTGTTCTACTTGTCGAAAGTTACAAATAATTTCCTTTAAAGGATTAACAATGGGGCTCATTGTTCACTTAAACTTGAAGAACAAAAAATTGGCGAATTGTACTGTTTGGATGCTTTGCATATATGTTTCTTAGACTATATAGAAGCAATATATACAATGATTTCAACCGTCTACCTGTTCCATTCATTGTTCTACTTGTCGAATGTTACAAATAATTTCCGTTTCATGATTATCAATGGGGCTCGTTGTTCACTTAAACTTGAAGAACAAAAAATTGGCGAATGGTACTGTTTGGATGCTTTGCATATATGTTTCTTAGACTATATAGAAGCAATATATACAAAGATTTCAACCGTCTACCTGTTCCATTCATTGTTCTACTTGTCGAAATTTACAAATAATTTCCGATAACGGATTAACAATGGGGATCGTAGTTTACTTAAACTTGAAGAACAAAAAATTGGCGAATTGTACTGTTTGGATGCTTTGCATATATGTTTCTTAGACTATATAGAAGCAATATATACAAAGATTTCAACCGTCTACCTGTTCCATTCATTGTTCTACATGTCGAAAGTTACAAATAATTTCCGATAAAGGATTAACAATGGGGCTCGTAGTTCACTTAAACTCGAAGAACAAAAAATTGTCGAATTGTACTGTTTGGATGCTTTGCATATATGTTTCTTAGACTATATAGAAGCAATATATACAATGATTTCAACTGTCTACCTATTCCATTCATTGTTCTACTTGCCGAAATTTACAAATAATTTCCTTTAAAGGATTAACAATGGGGCTCGTAGTTCACTTAAACTTGAAGAGCAAAAAATTGTCGAATTTTACTGTTTGGATGCTTTGCATATGTTTCTTAGACTATATAGAAGCAATATATACAATGATTTCAACCGTCTACCTGTTCCATTCATTGTTCTACTTGTCGAAAGTTACAAATAATTTACGTTAAGGGATTAACAATGGGGATCGTAGTTTACTTAAACTTGAAGAACAAAAAATTGGCGAATTGTACTGTTTGGATGCTTTGCATATATGTTTCTTAGACTATATAGAAGCTATATATACAAGGATTTCAACCGTCTACCTGTTCCATTCAGTGTTCTACTTGTCGAAAGTTACAAATAATTACCGATAAAGGATTAACCATTGGGGCTCATTGTTCACTTAAACATGAAGAACAAAAAATTTGCGAATTGTACTGTTTGGATGCTTTGCATATATGTTTCTTAGACTATATAGATGCAATATATACATAGATTTCAACCGTCTACCTGTTCCATTCATTGTTCTACTTGTCGAAATTTACAAATAATTTCCGTTAAAGTATTAATAATGGGGCTCGTAGTTCACTTAAACTTAAAGAACAAAAAATTGGCGAATTGTACTGTTTGGATGCTTTGCATATATGTTTCTTATACTATATAGAAGCAATATATACAAAGATTTCAACCGTCTACCTGTTCCATTCATTGTTCTACTTGTTGAAAGTTACAAATAATTTCCTTTAAAGGATTAACAATGGGGCTCATTGTTCACTTAAACTTGGAGGACAAAAAATTGGCGAATTATACTGTTTGGATGCTTTGCATATATGTTTCTTAGACTATATAGAAGCAATATATACAATGATTTCAACCGTCTACCTGTTCCATTCTTTGTTCTACTTGTCGAAAGTTACAAATAATTTCCGTTAAAGTATTAACAATGGGGCTCGTAGTTCACTTATACTTGAAGATCAAATAATTGGCGAATTGTACTGTTTGGATGATTTGCATATATGTTTCTTAGACTTTATAGAAGCAATATATACAAAGATTTCAACCCTCTACCTGTTCCATTCATTGTTCTACTTGTCGAAAGTTACAAATAATTTCCGATAAAGGATTAACAATGGGTCTCATTGTTCACTTAAACTTGAAGGTCAAATAATTGGCGAATTGTACTGTTTGGATGATTTGCATATATGTATCTTAGACTTTATAGAAGCAATATATACAAAGATTTCAACCGTCTACCTGTTCCATTCATTGATCTACTTGTCGAAAGTTACAAATAATTTCCGATAAAGGATTAACAATGGGTCTCATTGTTCACTTAAACTTGAAGAACAAAAAATTGGCGAATGGTACTGTTTGGATGCTTTGCATATATGTTTCTTAGACTATATGGAAGCAATATATACAAAGATTTCAACCGTCTACGTGTTCCAATCATTGTTCTACTTGTCGAAATTTACAAATAATTTCCTTTAAAGGATTAACAATGGGGCTCGTTGTTCACTTAAACTTGAAGAACAAAAAAGTGGCGAATGGTACTGTTTGGGTGCTTTGCATATATGTTTCTTAGACTATATAGAAGCAATATATACAAAGATTTCAACCGTCTACCTGTTCCATTCATTGTTCTACTTGTCGAAATTTACAAATAATTTCCTTTAAAGGATTAACAATGGGGCTCGTTGTTCACTTAAACTTGAAGAACAAAAAAGTGGCGAATGGTACTGTTTGGATGCTTTGCATATATGTTTCTTAGACTATATAGAAGCAATATATACATTGATTTCAACCGTCTACCTGTTCCATTCATTGTTCTACTTGTCGCAAGTTACAAATAATTTCCGATAAAGGATTAACAATGGGGCTCATTGTTCACTTATACTTGGAGAACAAAAAATTGGCGAATGGTACTGTTTGGATGCTTTGCATATATGTTTCTTAGACTATATAGAAGCAATATATACAAAGATTTCAACCGTCTACCTGTTCCATTCATTGTTCTACTTGTCGAAAGTTACAAATAATTTCCTTTAAAGGATTAACAATGGGGCTCATTGTTCACTTAAACTTGAAGAACAAAAAATTGGCGAATTGTACTGTTTGGATGCTTTGCATATATGTTTCTTAGACTATATAGAAGCAATATATACAATGATTTCAACCGTCTACCTGTTCCATTCATTGTTCTACTTGTCGAATGTTACAAATAATTTCCGTTTCATGATTATCAATGGGGCTCGTTGTTCACTTAAACTTGAAGAACAAAAAATTGGCGAATGGTACTGTTTGGATGCTTTGCATATATGTTTCTTAGACTATATAGAAGCAATATATACAAAGATTTCAACCGTCTACCTGTTCCATTCATTGTTCTACTTGTCGAAATTTACAAATAATTTCCGATAACGGATTAACAATGGGGATCGTAGTTTACTTAAACTTGAAGAACAAAAAATTGGCGAATTGTACTGTTTGGATGCTTTGCATATATGTTTCTTAGACTATATAGAAGCAATATATACAAAGATTTCAACCGTCTACCTGTTCCATTCATTGTTCTACATGTCGAAAGTTACAAATAATTTCCGATAAAGGATTAACAATGGGGCTCGTAGTTCACTTAAACTCGAAGAACAAAAAATTGTCGAATTGTACTGTTTGGATGCTTTGCATATATGTTTCTTAGACTATATAGAAGCAATATATACAATGATTTCAACTGTCTACCTATTCCATTCATTGTTCTACTTGCCGAAATTTACAAATAATTTCCTTTAAAGGATTAACAATGGGGCTCGTAGTTCACTTAAACTTGAAGAGCAAAAAATTGTCGAATTTTACTGTTTGGATGCTTTGCATATGTTTCTTAGACTATATAGAAGCAATATATACAATGATTTCAACCGTCTACCTGTTCCATTCATTGTTCTACTTGTCGAAAGTTACAAATAATTTACGTTAAGGGATTAACAATGGGGATCGTAGTTTACTTAAACTTGAAGAACAAAAAATTGGCGAATTGTACTGTTTGGATGCTTTGCATATATGTTTCTTAGACTATATAGAAGCTATATATACAAGGATTTCAACCGTCTACCTGTTCCATTCAGTGTTCTACTTGTCGAAAGTTACAAATAATTACCGATAAAGGATTAACCATTGGGGCTCATTGTTCACTTAAACATGAAGAACAAAAAATTTGCGAATTGTACTGTTTGGATGCTTTGCATATATGTTTCTTAGACTATATAGATGCAATATATACATAGATTTCAACCGTCTACCTGTTCCATTCATTGTTCTACTTGTCGAAATTTACAAATAATTTCCGTTAAAGTATTAATAATGGGGCTCGTAGTTCACTTAAACTTAAAGAACAAAAAATTGGCGAATTGTACTGTTTGGATGCTTTGCATATATGTTTCTTATACTATATAGAAGCAATATATACAAAGATTTCAACCGTCTACCTGTTCCATTCATTGTTCTACTTGTTGAAAGTTACAAATAATTTCCTTTAAAGGATTAACAATGGGGCTCATTGTTCACTTAAACTTGGAGGACAAAAAATTGGCGAATTATACTGTTTGGATGCTTTGCATATATGTTTCTTAGACTATATAGAAGCAATATATACAAAGATTTCAACCGTCTACGTGTTCCAATCATTGTTCTACTTGTCGAAATTTACAAATAATTTCCTTTAAAGGATTAACAATGGGGCTCGTTGTTCACTTAAACTTGAAGAACAAAAAAGTGGCGAATGGTACTGTTTGGATGCTTTGCATATATGTTTCTTAGACTATATAGAAGCAATATATACATTGATTTCAACCGTCTACCTGTTCCATTCATTGTTCTACTTGTCGCAAGTTACAAATAATTTCCGTTAAAGTATTAACAATGGGGCTCGTAGTTCACTTATACTTGAAGATCAAATAATTGGCGAATTGTACTGTTTGGATGATTTGCATATATGTTTCTTAGACTTTATAGAAGCAATATATACAAAGATTTCAACCGTCTACCTGTTCCATTCATTGTTCTAATTGTCGAAAGTTACAAATAATTTCCGATAAAGGATTAACAATGGGGATCGTAGTTTACTTAATCTTGAAGAACAAGAAATTGGCGAATTGTGCTGTTTGGATGCATTGCATATATGTTTCTTAGACTATATAGAAGCAATATATACAAAGATTTCAACCGTCTACCTGTTCCATTCATTGTTCTACTTGTCGAAAGTTAGAAATAATTTCCTTTAAAGGATTAACAATGGGGCTCGTAGTTCACTTAAACTTGAAGAACAAAAAATTGGCGAATTGTACTGTTTGGATGCTTTGCACATATGTTTCATAGACTATATAGAAGCATTATATACAATGATTTCAACCGTCTACCTGTTCCATTCCTTGTTCTACTTGTCGAAAGTTACAAATAATTTCCTTTAAAGGATTAACAATGGGGCTCGTTGTTCACTTAAACTTGAAGATCAAATAATTGGCGAATTGTACTGTTTGGATGATTTGCATATATGTTTCTTAGACTTTATAGAAGCAATATATACAAAGATTTCAACCGTCTACCTGTTCCATTCATTGTTCTACTTGTCGACAGTTACAAATAATTTCTGTTAAGGCATTAACAATGGGGATCGTAGTTTACTTAATCTTGAAGAACAAGAAATTGGCGAATTGTGCTGTTTGGATGCTTTGCATATATGTTTCTTAGACTATATAGAAGCAATATATACAATGATTTCAACCGTCTACCTGTTCCAGTCATTGTTCTACTTGTCGAAATTTACAAATAATTTCCTTTAAAGGATTAACAATGGGGCTCGTTGTTCACTTAAACTTGAAGAACAAAAAAGTGGCGAATGGTACTGTTTGGGTGCTTTGCATATATGTTTCTTAGACTATATAGAAGCAATATATACAAAGATTTCAACCGTCTACCTGTTCCATTCATTGTTCTACTTGTCGAAAGTTACAAATAATTACCGATAAAGGATTAACCATTGGGGCTCATTGTTCACTTAAACTTGAAGAACAAAAAATTGGCGAATTGTACTGTTTGGATGCTTTGCATATATGTTTCTTAGACTATATAGAAGCAATATATACAAAGGTTTCAACCGTCTACCTGTTCCATTCATTGTTCTACTTGTCGAATGTTACAAATAATTTCCTTTAAAGGATTAACAATGGGGCTCATTGTTCACTTAAACTTGAAGAACAAAAAATTGGCGAATTGTACTGTTTGGATGCTTTGCATATATGTTTCTTAGACTATATAGAAGCAATATATACAATGATTTCAACCGTCTACCTGTTCCATTCATTGTTCTACTTGTCGAATGTTACAAATAATTTCCGTTAAGGGATTAACAATGGGGATCGTAGTTTACTTAAACTTGAAGAACAAAAAATTGGCGAATGGTACTGTTTGAATGCTTTGCATATATGTTTCTTAGACTATATGGAAGCAATATATACAAAGATTTCAACCGTCTACGTGTTCCAATCATTGTTCTACTTGTCGAAATTTACAAATAATTTCCTTTAAAGGATTAACAATGGGGCTCGTTGTTCACTTAAACTTGAAGAACAAAAAATTGGCGAATGGTACTGTTTGGATGCTTTGCATATATGTGTCTTAGACTATATGGAAGCAATATATACTAAGATTTCAACCGTCTACGTGTTCCAATCATTGTTCTACTTGTCGAAATTTACAAATAATTTCCTTTAAAGGATTAACAATGGGGCTCGTTGTTCACTTAAACTTGAAGAACAAAAAAGTGGCGAATGGTACTGTTTGGGTGCTTTGCATATATGTTTCTTAGACTATATAGAAGCAATATATACAAAGATTTCAACCGTCTACCTGTTCCATTCATTGTTCTACTTGTCGAAAGTTACAAATAATTTCCGATAAAGGATTAACAATGGGGCTCATTGTTCACTTATACTTGGAGAACAAAAAATTGGCGAATGGTACTGTTTGGATGCTTTGCATATATGTTTCTTAGACTATATAGAAGCAATATATACAAAGATTTCAACCGTCTACCTCTTCCATTCATTGTTCTACTTGTCGAAAGTTACAAATAATTTCCTTTAAAGGATTAACAATGGGGCTCATTGTTCACTTAAACTTGAAGAACAAAAAATTGGCGAATTGTACTGTTTGGATGCTTTGCATATATGTTTCTTAGACTATATAGAAGCAATATATACAATGATTTCAACCGTCTACCTGTTCCATTCATTGTTCTACTTGTCGAATGTTACAAATAATTTCCGTTTCATGATTATCAATGGGGCTCGTTGTTCACTTAAACTTGAAGAACAAAAAATTGGCGAATGGTACTGTTTGGATGCTTTGCATATATGTTTCTTAGACTATATAGAAGCAATATATACAAAGATTTCAACCGTCTACCTGTTCCATTCATTGTTCTACTTGTCGAAATTTACAAATAATTTCCGATAACGGATTAACAATGGGGATCGTAGTTTACTTAAACTTGAAGAACAAAAAATTGGCGAATTGTACTGTTTGGATGCTTTGCATATATGTTTCTTAGACTATATAGAAGCAATATATACAATGATTTCAACCGTCTACCTGTTCCAGTCATTGTTCTACTTGTCGAAATTTACAAATAATTTCCTTTAAAGGATTAACAATGGGGCTCGTTGTTCACTTAATCTTGAAGAACAAAAAAGTGGCGAATGGTACTGTTTGGGTGCTTTGCATATATGTTTCTTAGACTATATAGAAGCAATATATACAAAGATTTCAACCGTCTACCTGTTCCATTCATTGTTCTACTTGTCGAAAGTTACAAATAATTACCGATAAAGGATTAACCATTGGGGCTCATTGTTCACTTAAACTTGAAGAACAAAAAATTGGCGAATTGTACTGTTTGGATGATTTGCATATATGTTTCTTAGACTATATAGAAGCAATATATACAAAGATTTCAACCGTCTACCTGTTCCATTCATTGATCTACTTGTCGAAAGTTACAAATAATTTCCGATAAAGGATTAACAATGGGTCTCATTGTTCACTTAAACTTGAAGAACAAAAAATTGGCGAATGGTACTGTTTGGATGCTTTGCATATATGTTTCTTAGACTATATGGAAGCAATATATACAAAGATTTCAACCGTCTACGTGTTCCAATCATTGTTCTACTTGTCGAAATTTACAAATAATTTCCTTTAAAGGATTAACAATGGGGCTCGTTGTTCACTTAAACTTGAAGAACAAAAAAGTGGCGAATGGTACTGTTTGGATGCTTTGCATATATGTTTCTTAGACTATATAGAAGCAATATATACAAAGATTTCAACCGTCTACCTGTTCCATTCATTGTTCTACTTGTCGAAAGTTACAAATAATTTCCGATAACGGATTAACCATTGGGGCTCATTGTTCACTTATACTTGAAGATCAAATAATTGGCGAATTGTACTGTTTGGATGATTTGCATATATGTTTCTTAGACTTTATAGAAGCAATATATACAAAGATTTCAACCCTCTACCTGTTCCATTCATTGTTCTACTTGTCGAAAGTTACAAATAATTTCCGTTAAAGTATTAACAATGGGGCTCGTAGTTCACTTATACTTGAAGATCAAATAATTGGCGAATTGTACTGTTTGGATGATTTGCGTATATGTTTCTTAGACTTTATAGAAGCAATATATACAAAGATTTCAACCCTCTACCTGTTCCATTCATTGTTCTACTTGTCGAAAGTTACAAATAATTTCCGATAAAGGATTAACAATGGGTCTCATTGTTCACTTAAACTTGAAGAACAAAAAATTGGCGAATGGTACTGTTTGGATGCTTTGCATATATGTTTCTTAGACTATATGGAAGCAATATATACAAAGATTTCAACCGTCTACGTGTTCCAATCATTGTTCTACTTGTCGAAATTTACAAATAATTTCCTTTAAAGGATTAACAATGGAGCTCGTTGTTCACTTAAACTTGAAGAACAAAAAAGTGTCGAATGGTACTGTTTGGATGCTTTGCATATATGTTTCTTAGACTATATAGAAGCAATATATACATTGATTTCAACCGTCTACCTGTTCCATTCATTGTTCTACTTGTCGAAAGTTACAAATAAGTTCCGTTAAAGTATTAACAATGGGGCTCGTAGTTCACTTAAACTTGAAGGTCAAATAATTGGCGAATTGTACTGTTTGGATGATTTGCATATATGTATCTTAGACTTTATAGAAGCAATATATACATAGATTTCAACCGTCTACCTGTTCCATTCATTGATCTACTTGTCGAAAGTTACAAATAATTTCCGATAAAGGATTAACAATGGGTCTCATTGTTCACTTAAACTTGAAGAACAAAAAATTGGCGAATGGTACTGTTTGGATGCTTTGCATATATGTTTCTTAGACTATATGGAAGCAATATATACAAAGATTTCAACCGTCTACGTGTTCCAATCATTGTTCTACTTGTCGAAATTTACAAATAATTTCCTTTAAAGGATTAACAATGGGGCTCGTTGTTCACTTAAACTTGAAGAACAAAAAAGTGGCGAATGGTACTGTTTGGATGCTTTGCATATATGTTTCTTAGACTATATAGAAGCAATATATACATTGATTTCAACCGTCTACCTGTTCCATTCATTGTTCTACTTGTCGCAAGTTACAAATAATTTCCGTTAAAGTATTAACAATGGGGCTCGTAGTTCACTTATACTTGAAGATCAAATAATTGGCGAATTGTACTGTTTGGATGATTTGCATATATGTTTCTTAGACTATATAGAAGCAATGTATACAAAGATTTCAACCGTCTACCTGTTCCATTCATTGTTCTACTTGTCGCAAGTTACAAATAATTTCCGTTAAAGTATTAACAATGGGGCTCGTAGTTCACTTAAACTTGAAGATCAAAAAATTGGCGAATTGTACTGTTTGGATGCTTTGCATATATGTTTCTTAGACTATATAGAAGCAATATATACAAAGATTTCAACCGTCTACCTGTTCCATTCATTGTTCTACTTGTCGAAAGTTACAAATAATTTCCTTTAAAGGATTAACAATGGGGCTCGTAGTTCACTTAAACTTGAAGAACAAAAAATTGGCGAATTGTACTGTTTGGATGCTTTGCACATATGTTTCATAGACTATATAGAAGCAATATATACAATGATTTCAACCGTCTACCTGTTCCATTCCTTGTTCTACTTGTCGAAAGTTACAAATAATTTCCTTTAAAGGATTAACAATGGGGCTCGTTGTTCACTTAAACTTGAAGATCAAATAATTGGCGAATTGTACTGTTTGGATGATTTGCATATATGTTTCTTAGACTTTATAGAAGCAATATATACAAAGATTTCAACCGTCTACCTGTTCCATTCATTGTTCTACTTGTCGACAGTTACAAATAATTTCCGTTAAGGCATTAACAATGGGGATCGTAGTTTACTTAATCTTGAAGAACAAGAAATTGGCGAATTGTGCTGTTTGGATGCTTTGCATATATGTTTCTTAGACTATATAGAAGCAATATATACAAAGATTTCAACCGTCTACCTGTTCCATTCATTGTTCTACTTGTCGAAAGTTACAAATAATTTCCTTTAAAGGATTAACAATGGGGCTCATTGTTCACTTAAACTTGAAGAACAAAAAATCGGCGAATTGTACTGTTTGGATGCTTTGCATATATATTTCTTAGACTATATAGAAGCAATATATACAATAATTTCAACAGTCTACCTGTTCCATTCATTGTTCTACTTGTCGAAATTTACAAATAATTTCCTTTAAAGGATTAACAATGGGGCTCGTTGTTCACTTAAACTTGAAGAACAAAAAAGTGGCGAATGGTACTGTTTGGATGCTTTGCATATATGTTTCTTAGACTATATAGAAGCAATATATACAAAGATTTCAACCGTCTACCTGTTCCATTCATTGTTCTACTTGTCGAAAGTTACAAATAATTTCCGATAACGGATTAACCATTGGGGCTCATTGTTCACTTATACTTGAAGATCAAAAAATTGGCGAATGGTACTGTTTGGATGCTTTGCATATATGTTTCTTAGACTATATGGAAGCAATATATACAAAGATTTCAACCGTCTACGTGTTCCAATCATTGTTCTACTTGTCGAAATTTACAAATAATTTCCTTTAAAGGATTAACAATGGGGCTCGTTGTTCACTTAAACTTGAAGAACAAAAAAGTGGCGAATGGTACTGTTTGGATGCTTTGCATATATGTTTCTTAGACTATATAGAAGCAATATATACATTGATTTCAACCGTCTACCTGTTCCATTCATTGTTCTACTTGTCGCAAGTTACAAATAATTTCCGTTAAAGTATTAACAATGGGGCTCGTAGTTCACTTATACTTGAAGATCAAATAATTGGCGAATTGTACTGTTTGGATGATTTGCATATATGTTTCTTAGACTATATAGAAGCAATGTATACAAAGATTTCAACCGTCTACCTGTTCCATTCATTGTTCTACTTGTCGCAAGTTACAAATAATTTCCGTTAAAGTATTAACAATGGGGCTCGTAGTTCACTTAAACTTGAAGATCAAAAAATTGGCGAATTGTACTGTTTGGATGCTTTGCATATATGTTTCTTAGACTATATAGAAGCAATATATACAAAGATTTCAACCGTCTACCTGTTCCATTCATTGTTCTACTTGTCGAAAGTTACAAATAATTTCCTTTAAAGGATTAACAATGGGGCTCGTAGTTCACTTAAACTTGAAGAACAAAAAATTGGCGAATTGTACTGTTTGGATGCTTTGCACATATGTTTCATAGACTATATAGAAGCAATATATACAATGATTTCAACCGTCTACCTGTTCCATTCCTTGTTCTACTTGTCGAAAGTTACAAATAATTTCCTTTAAAGGATTAACAATGGGGCTCGTTGTTCACTTAAACTTGAAGATCAAATAATTGGCGAATTGTACTGTTTGGATGATTTGCATATATGTTTCTTAGACTTTATAGAAGCAATATATACAAAGATTTCAACCGTCTACCTGTTCCATTCATTGTTCTACTTGTCGACAGTTACAAATAATTTCCGTTAAGGCATTAACAATGGGGATCGTAGTTTACTTAATCTTGTAGAACAAGAAATTGGCGAATTGTGCTGTTTGGATGCTTTGCATATATGTTTCTTAGACTATATAGAAGCAATATATACAAAGATTTCAACCGTCTACCTGTTCCATTCATTGTTCTACTTGTCGAAAGTTACAAATAATTTCCTTTAAAGGATTAACAATGGGGCTCATTGTTCACTTAAACTTGAAGAACAAAAAATCGGCGAATTGTACTGTTTGGATGCTTTGCATATATATTTCTTAGACTATATAGAAGCAATATATACAATAATTTCAACAGTCTACCTGTTCCATTCATTGTTCTACTTGTCGAAATTTACAAATAATTTCCTTTAAAGGATTAACAATGGGGCTCGTAGTTCACTTAAACTTGAAGAACAAAAAATTGGCGAATGGTACTGTTTGGATGCTTTGCATATATGTTTCTTAGACTATATAGAAGCAATGTATACAAAGATTTCAACCGTCTACCTGTTCCATTCATTGTTCTACTTGTCGCAAGTTACAAATAATTTCCGTTAAAGTATTAACAATGGGGCTCGTAGTTCACTTAAACTTGAAGATCAAAAAATTGGCGAATTGTACTGTTTGGATGCTTTGCATATATGTTTCTTAGACTATATAGAAGCAATATATACAAAGATTTCAACCGTCTACCTGTTCCATTCATTGTTCTACTTGAAGAAAGTTGCAAATAATTTCCATTTCATGATTATCAATGGGGCTCGCAGTTCACTTAAACTTGAAGATCAAAAAATTGGCGATTGTTACTGTTTAGATGCTTTGCATGTAGGTTTCTTAGACTATATAGAAGCAATATATACAAAGATTTCAACCGTCTACCTGTTCCATTCATTGTTCTACTTGTCGAAAATTACAAATAATTTCCTATAAAGGATTAACCATTGGGGCTCATTGATCACTTACACTTGAAGAACAAAAAATTGGCGTATGGTACTGTTTGGATGCTTTGCATATATGTTTCTTAGACTATATAGAAGCAATATATACAATGATTTCAACAGTCTACCTGTTCCATTCATTGTTCTACTTGTCGAAATTTACAAATAATTTCCTTTAAAGGATTAACAATGGGGCTCGTAGTTCACTTAAACTTGAAGAACAAAAAATTGGCGAATGGTACTGTTAGGATGCTTTGCATATATGTTTCTTAGACTATATAGAAGCAATATATACATTGATTTCAACCGGCTACCTGTTCCATTCATTGTTCTACTTGTCGAAATTTACAAATAATTTCCGATAAAGGATTAACCATTGGGGCTCATTGTTCACTTAAACTTGAAGAACAAACAATTGGCGAATTGTACTGTTTGGATGCTTTGCATATATGTTTCTTAGACTATATAGATGCAATATATACAAAGATTTCAACCGGCTACCTGTTCCATTCATTGTTCTACTTGTCGAAATTTACAAATAATTACCGATAAAGGATTAACCATTGGGGCTCATTGTTCACTTAAACTTGAAGAACAAAAAATTGGCGAATGGTACTGTTTGGATGCTTTGCATATATGTTTCTTAGACTATATAGAAGCAATATATACATTGATTTCAACCGGCTACCTGTTCCATTCATTGTTCTACTTGTCGAAAGTTACAAATAATTTCCTATAAAGGATTAACAATTGGGCTCATTGTTCACTTAAACTTGAAGGACAAAAAATTGGCGAATGGTACTGTTTGGATGCTTTGCGTACATGTTTCTTAGACTATATGGAAGCAATATATACAAGGATTTCAACCGTCTACCTGTTCCATTCTTTGTTCTACTTGTCGAAAGTTACAAATAATTACCGATAAAGGATTAACCATTGGGGCTCATTGTTCACTTAAACTTGAAGAACAAAAAATTGGCGAATTGTACTGTTTGGATGCTTTGCATATATGTTTCTTAGACTATATAGAAGCAATATATACAAAGATTTCAACCGTCTACCTGTTCCATTCATTGTTCTACTTGTCGAAAGTTACAAATAATTTCCGATAAAGGATTAACAATGGGGATCGCAGTTTACTTAATCTTGAAGAACAAGAAATTGGCGAATTGTGCTGTTTGGATGCTTTGCATATATGTTTCTTAGACTATATAGAAGCAATATATACAAAGATTTCAACCGTCTACCTGTTCCATTCATTGTTCTACTTGTCGAAAGTTACAAATAATTTCCTTTAAAGGATTAACAATGGGGCTCGTAGTTCACTTAAACTTGAAGAACAAAAAATTGGCGAATTGTACTGTTTGGATGCTTTGCACATATGTTTCATAGACTATATAGAAGCAATATATACAATGATTTCAACCGTCTACCTGTTCCATTCCTTGTTCTACTTGTCGAAAGTTACAAATAATTTCCTTTAAAGGATTAACAATGGGGCTCGTTGTTCACTTAAACTTGAAGATCAAATAATTGGCGAATTGTACTGTTTGGATGATTTGCATATATGTTTCTTAGACTTTATAGAAGCAATATATACAAAGATTTCAACCGTCTACCTGTTCCATTCATTGTTCTACTTGTCGACAGTTACAAATAATTTCCGTTAAGGCATTAACAATGGGGATCGTAGTTTACTTAATCTTGAAGAACAAGAAATTGGCGAATTGTGCTGTTTGGATGCTTTGCATATATGTTTCTTAGACTATATAGAAGCAATATATACAAAGATTTCAACCGTCTACCTGTTCCATTCATTGTTCTACTTGTCGAAAGTTACAAATAATTTCCTTTAAAGGATTAACAATGGGGCTCATTGTTCACTTAAACTTGAAGAACAAAAAATCGGCGAATTGTACTGTTTGGATGCTTTGCATATATATTTCTTAGACTATATAGAAGCAATATATACAATAATTTCAACAGTCTACCTGTTCCATTCATTGTTCTACTTGTCGAAATTTACAAATAATTTCCTTTAAAGGATTAACAATGGGGCTCGTAGTTCACTTAAACTTGAAGAACAAAAAATTGGCGAATGGTACTGTTTGGATGCTTTGCATATATGTTTCTTAGACTATATAGAAGCAATGTATACAAAGATTTCAACCGTCTACCTGTTCCATTCATTGTTCTACTTGTCGCAAGTTACAAATAATTTCCGTTAAAGTATTAACAATGGGGCTCGTAGTTCACTTAAACTTGAAGATCAAAAAATTGGCGAATTGTACTGTTTGGATGCTTTGCATATATGTTTCTTAGACTATATAGAAGCAATATATACAAAGATTTCAACCGTCTACCTGTTCCATTCATTGTTCTACTTGAAGAAAGTTGCAAATAATTTCCATTTCATGATTATCAATGGGGCTCGCAGTTCACTTAAACTTGAAGATCAAAAAATTGGCGATTGTTACTGTTTAGATGCTTTGCATATAGGTTTCTTAGACTATATAGAAGCAATATATACAAAGATTTCAACCGTCTACCTGTTCCATTCATTGTTCTACTTGTCGAAAATTACAAATAATTTCCTATAAAGGATTAACCATTGGGGCTCATTGATCACTTACACTTGAAGAACAAAAAATTGGCGTATGGTACTGTTTGGATGCTTTGCATATATGTTTCTTAGACTATATAGAAGCAATATATACAATGATTTCAACAGTCTACCTGTTCCATTCATTGTTCTACTTGTCGAAATTTACAAATAATTTCCTTTAAAGGATTAACAATGGGGCTCGTAGTTCACTTAAACTTGAAGAACAAAAAATTGGCGAATGGTACTGTTAGGATGCTTTGCATATATGTTTCTTAGACTATATAGATGCAATATATACAAAGATTTCAACCGGCTACCTGTTCCATTCATTGTTCTACTTGTCGAAATTTACAAATAATTTCCGATAAAGGATTAACCATTGGGGCTCATTGTTCACTTAAACTTGAAGAACAAAAAATTGGCGAATGGTACTGTTTGGATGCTTTGCATATATGTTTCTTAGACTATATAGAAGCAATATATACATTGATTTCAACCGGCTACCTGTTCCATTCATTGTTCTACTTGTCGAAAGTTACAAATAATTTCCTATAAAGGATTAACAATTGGGCTCATTGTTCACTTAAACTTGAAGGACAAAAAATTGGCGAATGGTACTGTTTGGATGCTTTGCGTACATGTTTCTTAGACTATATGGAAGCAATATATACAAGGATTTCAACCGTCTACCTGTTCCATTCTTTGTTCTACTTGTCGAAAGTTACAAATAATTACCGATAAAGGATTAACCATTGGGGCTCATTGTTCACTTAAACTTGAAGAACAAAAAATTGGCGAATTGTACTGTTTGGATGCTTTGCATATATGTTTCTTAGACTATATAGAAGCAATATATACAAAGATTTCAACCGTCTACCTGTTCCATTCATTGTTCTACTTGTCGAAAGTTACAAATAATTTCCGATAAAGGATTAACAATGGGGATCGCAGTTTACTTAATCTTGAAGAACAAGAAATTGGCGAATTGTGCTGTTTGGATGCTTTGCATATATGTTTCTTAGACTATATAGAAGCAATATATACAAAGATTTCAACCGTCTACCTGTTCCATTCATTGTTCTACTTGTCGAAAGTTACAAATAATTTCCTTTAAAGGATTAACAATGGGGCTCGTAGTTCACTTAAACTTGAAGAACAAAAAATTGGCGAATTGTACTGTTTGGATGCTTTGCACATATGTTTCATAGACTATATAGAAGCAATATATACAATGATTTCAACCGTCTACCTGTTCCATTCCTTGTTCTACTTGTCGAAAGTTACAAATAATTTCCTTTAAAGGATTAACAATGGGGCTCGTTGTTCACTTAAACTTGAAGATCAAATAATTGGCGATTTGTACTGTTTGGATGATTTGCATATATGTTTCTTAGACTTTATAGAAGCAATATATACAAAGATTTCAACCGTCTACCTGTTCCATTCATTGTTCTACTTGTCGAAATTTACAAATAATTTCCGATAACGGATTAACAATGGGGATCGTAGTTTACTTAAACTTGAAGAACAAAAAATTGGCGAATTGTACTGTTTGGATGCTTTGCATATATGTTTCTTAGACTATATAGAAGCAATATATACAATGATTTCAACCGTCTACCTATTCCAGTCATTGTTCTACTTGTCGAAATTTACAAATAATTTCCTTTAAAGGATTAACAATGGGGCTCGTTGTTCACTTAAACTTGAAGAACAAAAAAGTGGCGAATGGTACTGTTTGGGTGCTTTGCATATATGTTTCTTAGACTATATAGAAGCAATATATACAAAGATTTCAACCGTCTACCTGTTCCATTCATTGTTCTACTTGTCGAAAGTTACAAATAATTACCGATAAAGGATTAACCATTGGGGCTCATTGTTCACTTAAACTTGAAGAACAAAAAATTGGCGAATTGTACTGTTTGGATGCTTTGCATATATGTTTCTTAGACTATATAGAAGCAATATATACAAAGATTTCAACCGTCTACCTGTTCCATTCATTGTTCTACTTGTCGAAAGTTACAAATAATTTCCGATAACGGATTAACCATTGGGGCTCATTGTTCACTTAAACTTGAAGAACAAAAAATTGGCGAATTGTACAGTTTGGATGCTTTGCATATATGTTTCTTATACTATATAGAAGCAATATATACAAAGATTTCAACCGTCTACCTGTTCCATTCATTGTTCTACTTGTTGAAAGTTACAAATAATTTCCTTTAAAGGATTAACAATGGGGCTCATTGTTCACTTAAACTTGGAGGACAAAAAATTGGCGAATTATACTGTTTGGATGCTTTGCATATATGTTTCTTAGACTATATAGAAGCAATATATACAATGATTTCAACCGTCTACCTGTTCCATTCATTGTTCTACTTGTCGAAAGTTACAAATAATTTCCGTTAAAGTATTAACAATGGGGCTCGTAGTTCACTTATACTTGAAGATCAAATAATTGGCGAATTGTACTGTTTGGATGATTTGCATATATGTTTCTTAGACTTTATAGAAGCAATATATACCAAGATTTCAACCCTCTACCTGTTCCATTCATTGTTCTACTTGTCGAAAGTTACAAATAATTTCCGATAAAGGATTAACAATGGGTCTCATTGTTCACTTAAACTTGAAGAACAAAAAATTGGCGAATGGTACTGTTTGGATGCTTTGCATATATGTTTCTTAGACTATATGGAAGCAATATATACAAAGATTTCAACCGTCTACGTGTTCCAATCATTGTTCTACTTGTCGAAATTTAGAAATAATTTCCTTTAAAGGATTAACAATGGAGCTCGTTGTTCACTTAAACTTGAAGAACAAAAAAGTGTCGAATGGTACTGTTTGGATGCTTTGCATATATGTTTCTTAGACTATATAGAAGCAATATATACATTGATTTCAACCGTCTACCTGTTCCATTCATTGTTCTACTTGTCGAAAGTTACAAATAAGTTCCGTTAAAGTATTAACAATGGGGCTCGTAGTTCACTTAAACTTGAAGGTCAAATAATTGGCGAATTGTACTGTTTGGATGATTTGCATATATGTATATTAGACTTTATAGAAGCAATATATACATAGATTTCAACCGTCTACCTGTTCCATTCATTGATCTACTTGTCGAAAGTTACAAATAATTTCCGATAAAGGATTAACAATGGGTCTCATTGTTCACTTAAACTTGAAGAACAAAAAATTGGCGAATGGTACTGTTTGGATGCTTTGCATATATGTTTCTTAGACTATATGGAAGCAATATATACAAAGATTTCAACCGTCTACGTGTTCCAATCATTGTTCTACTTGTCGAAATTTACAAATAATTTCCTTTAAAGGATTAACAATGGGGCTCCTTGTTCACTTAAACTTGAAGAACAAAAAAGTGGCGAATGGTACTGTTTGGATGCTTTGCATATATGTTTCTTAGACTATATAGAAGCAATATATACATTGATTTCAACCGTCTACCTGTTCCATTCATTGTTCTACTTGTCGAAATTTACAAATAATTTCCGATAACGGATTAACAATGGGGATCGTAGTTTACTTAAACTTGAAGAACAAAAAATTGGCGAATTGTACTGTTTGGATGCTTTGCATATATGTTTCTTAGACTATATAGAAGCAATATATACAATGATTTCAACCGTCTACCTATTCCAGTCATTGTTCTACTTGTCGAAATTTACAAATAATTTCCTTTAAAGGATTAACAATGGGGCTCGTTGTTCACTTAAACTTGAAGAACAAAAAAGTGGCGAATGGTACTGTTTGGGTGCTTTGCATATATGTTTCTTAGACTATATAGAAGCAATATATACAAAGATTTCAACCGTCTACGTGTTCCAATCATTGTTCTACTTGTCGAAATTTAGAAATAATTTCCTTTAAAGGATTAACAATGGAGCTCGTTGTTCACTTAAACTTGAAGAACAAAAAAGTGTCGAATGGTACTGTTTGGATGCTTTGCATATATGTTTCTTAGACTATATAGAAGCAATATATACATTGATTTCAACCGTCTACCTGTTCCATTCATTGTTCTACTTGTCGAAAGTTACAAATAAGTTCCGTTAAAGTATTAACAATGGGGCTCGTAGTTCACTTAAACTTGAAGGTCAAATAATTGGCGAATTGTACTGTTTGGATGATTTGCATATATGTATCTTAGACTTTATAGAAGCAATATATACATAGATTTCAACCGTCTACGTGTTCCAATCATTGTTCTACTTGTCGAAATTTACAAATAATTTCCTTTAAAGGATTAACAATGGGGCTCGTTGTTCACTTAAACTTGAAGAACAAAAAAGTGGCGAATGGTACTGTTTGGATGCTTTGCATATATGTTTCTTAGACTATATAGAAGCAATATATACATTGATTTCAACCGTCTACCTGTTCCATTCATTGTTCTACTTGTCGCAAGTTACAAATAATTTCCGTTAAAGTATTAGCAATGGGGCTCGTAGTTCACTTATACTTGAAGATCAAATAATTGGCGAATTGTACTGTTTGGATGATTTGCATATATGTTTCTTAGACTTTATAGAAGCAATATATACAAAGATTTCAACCGTCTACCTGTTCCATTCATTGTTCTACTTGTCGAAAGTTACAAATAATTTCCGATAAAGGATTAACAATGGGGATCGTAGTTTACTTAATCTTGAAGAACAAGAAATTGGCGAATTGTGCTGTTTGGATGCTTTGCATATATGTTTCTTAGACTATATAGAAGCAATATATACAAAGATTTCAACCGTCTACCTGTTCCATTCATTGTTCTACTTGTCGAAAGTTACAAATAATTTCCTTTAAAGGATTAACAATGGGGCTCGTAGTTCACTTAAACTTGAAGAACAAAAAATTGGCGAATTGTACTGTTTGGATGCTTTGCACATATGTTTCATAGACTATGTAGAAGCAATATATACAATGATTTCAACCGTCTACCTGTTCCATTCCTTGTTCTACTTGTCGAAAGTTACAAATAATTTCCTTTAAAGGATTAACAATGGGGCTCGTTGTTCACTTAAACTTGAAGATCAAATAATTGGCGAATTGTACTGTTTGGATGATTTGCATATATGTTTCTTAGACTTTATAGAAGCAATATATACAAAGATTTCAACCGTCTACCTGTTCCATTCATTGTTCTACTTGTCGACAGTTACAAATAATTTCCGTTAAGGCATTAACAATGGGGATCGTAGTTTACTTAATCTTGAAGAACAAGAAATTGGCGAATTGTGCTGTTTGGATGCTTTGCATATATGTTTCTTAGACTATATAGAAGCAATATATACAATGATTTCAACCGTCTACCTATTCCATTCATTGTTCTACTTGTCGAAATTTACAAATAATTTCCTTTAAAGGATTAACAATGGGGCTCGTTGTTCACTTAAACTTGAAGATCAAATAATTGGCGAATTGTACTGTTTGGATGATTTGCATATATGTTTCTTAGACTTTATAGAAGCAATATATACAAAGATTTCAACCGTCTACCTGTTCCATTCATTGTTCTACTTGTCGACAGTTACAAATAATTTCCGTTAAGGCATTAACAATGGGGATCGTAGTTTACTTAATCTTGAAGAACAAGAAATTGGCGAATTGTGCTGTTTGGATGCTTTGCATATATGTTTCTTAGACTATATAGAAGCAATATATACAATGATTTCAACCGTCTACCTATTCCATTCATTGTTCTACTTGTCGAAATTTACAAATAATTTCCTTTAAAGGATTAACAATGGGGCTCGTAGTTCACTTAAACTTGAAGAGCAAAAAATTGTCGAACTGTACTGTTTGGATGCTTTGCATATATGTTTCTTAGACTATATAGAAGCAATATATACAAAGATTTCAACCGTCTACCTGTTCCATTCATTGTTCTACTTGTCGAAAGTTACAAATAATTTCCTTTAAAGGATTAACCATTGGGGCTCATTGTTCACTTAAACTTGAAGAACAAAAAATTGGCGAATTGTACTGTTTGGATGCTTTGCATATATGTTTCTTATACTATATAGAAGCAATATATACATTGATTTCAGCCGGCTACCTGTTCCATTCATTGTTCTACTTGTCGAAATTTACAAATAATTTCCGATAAAGGATTAACCATTGGGGCTCATTGTTCACTTAAACTTGAAGAACAAACAATTGGCGAATTGTACTGTTTGGATGCTTTGCATATATGTTTCTTAGAGTATATAGATGCAATATATACAAAGATTTCAACCGGCTACCAGTTCCATTCATTGTTCTACTTGTCGAAATTTACAAATAATTTCCGATAAAGGATTAACCATTGGGGCTCATTGTTCACTTAAACTTGAAGAACAAAAAATTGGCGAATGGTACTGTTTGGATGCTTTGCATATATGTTTCTTAGACTATATAGAAGCAATATATACATTGATTTCAACCGGCTACCTGTTCCATTCATTGTTCTACTTGTCGAAAGTTACAAATAATTTCCTATAAAGGATTAACAATGGGGCTCATTGTTCACTTAAACTTGAAGGACAAAAAATTGGCGAATGGTACTGTTTGGATGCTTTGCGTACATGTTTCTTAGACTATATGGAAGCAATATATACAAGGATTTCAACCGCCTACCTGTTCCATTCATTGTTCTACTTGTCGAAAGTTACAAATAATTACCGATAAAGGATTAACCATTGGGGCTCATTGTTCACTTAAACTTGAAGAACAAAAAATTGGCGAATTGTACTGTTTGGATGCTTTGCATATATGTTTCTTAGACTATATAGAAGCAATATATACAAAGATTTCAACCGTCTACCTGTTCCATTCATTGTTCTACTTGTCGAAAGTTACAAATAATTTCCTTTAAAGGATTAACCAGTGGGGCTCATTGTTCACTTAAACTTGAAGAACAAAAAATTGGCGAATTGTACTGTTTGGATGCTTTGCATATATGTTTCTTATACTATATAGAAGCAATATATACAAAGATTTCAACCGTCTACGTGTTCCATTCATTGTTCTACTTGTCGAAAGTTACAATTAATTTCCCTTAAAGTATTAACAATGGGGCTCGTACTTCACTTAAACTTGAAGAGCAAAAAATTGGCGAATTGTACTGTTTGGATGCTTTGCATATATGTTTCTTGGACTATATAGAAGCAATATATACAATGATTTCAACTGTCTACCTGTTCCATTCATTGTTCTACTTGTCGAATGTTACAAATAATTTCCGTTAAGGGATTAACAATGGGGATCGTAGTTTACTTAAACTTGAAGAACAAAAAATTGGCGAATTGTACTGTTTGGATGCTTTGCATATATGTTTCTTAGACTATATAGAAGCAATATATACAATGATTTCAACCGTCTACCTATTCCATTCATTGTTCTACTTGTCGAAATTTACAAATAATTTCCTTTAAAGGATTAACAATGGGGCTCGTAGTTCACTTAAACTTGAAGAGCAAAAAATTGTCGAATTGTACTGTTTGGATGCTTTGCATATATGTTTCTTAAACTATATAGAAGCAATATATACAATGATTTCAACCGTCTACCTGTTCCATTCATTGTTCTACTTGTCGAAAGTTACAAATAATTTCCGTTAAGGGATTAACAATGGGGATCGTAGTTTACTTAAACTTGTAGAACAAAAAATTGGCGAATTGTACTGTTTGGATGCTTTGCATATATGTTTCTTAGACTATATAGAAGCAATATATACAATGATTTCAACCGTCTACCTATTCCATTCATTGTTCTACTTGTCGAAATTTACAAATAATTTCCTTTAAAGGATTAACAATGGGGCTCGTAGTTCACTTAAACTTGAAGAGCAAAAAATTGTCGAATTGTACTGTTTGGATGCTTTGCATATATGTTTCTTAAACTATATAGAAGCAATATATACAATGATTTCAACCGTCTACCTGTTCCATTCATTGTTCTACTTGTCGAAAGTTACAAATAATTTCCGTTAAGGGATTAACAATGGGGATCGTAGTTTACTTAAACTTGTAGAACAAAAAATTGGCGAATTGTACTGTTTGGATGCTTTGCATATATGTTTCTTAGACTATATAGAAGCAATATATACAATGATTTCAACCGTCTACCTGTTCCATTCATTGTTCTACTTGTCGAAAGTTACAAATAATTTCCTTTAAGTGATTAACAATGGGGATCGTAGTTTACTTAAACTTGAAGAACAAAAAATTGGCGAATTGTACTGTTTGGATGTTTTGCTTATATGTTTCTTAGACTATATAGAAGCAATATATACAATGACTTCAACCGTCTACCTGTTCCATTCATTGTTCTACTTGTCGAAAGTTACAAATAATTACCGATAAAGGATTAACCATTGGGGCTCATTGTTCACTTACACTTGAAGAACAAAAAATTGGCGAATTGTACTGTTTGGATGCTTTGCATATATGTTTCATAGACTATATAGGTGCAATATATACAAAGATTTCAACCGTCTACCTGTTCCATTCATTGTTCTACTTGTCGAAAGTTACAAATAATTTCCTTTAAAGGATTAACAATGGGGCTCATTGTTCACTTAAACTCGAAGAACAAAAAATTGGCGAATTGTACTGTTTGGATGCTTTGCATACATGTTTCTTGGACTATATAGAAGCAATATATACAATGATTTCAACCGTCTACCTGTTCCATTCATTGTTCTACTTGTCGAATGTTACAAATAATTTCCGTTAAGGGATTAACAATGGGGATCGTAGTTTACTTAAACTTGAAGAACAAAAAATTGGCGAATTGTACTGTTTGGATGCTTTGCATATATGTTTCATAGACTATATAGGTGCAATATATACAATGATTTCAACCGTCTACCTATTCCATTCATTGTTCTACTTGTCGAAATTTACAAATAATTTCCTGTAAAGGATTAACAATGGGGCTCGTAGTTCACTTAAACTTGAAGAGCAAAAAATTGTCGAATTGTACTGTTTGGATGCTTTGCATATATGTTTCTTAAACTATATAGAAGCAATATATACAATGATTTCAACCGTCTACCTGTTCCATTCATTATTCTACTTGTCGAAAGTTACAAATAATTTCCGTTAAGGGATTAACAATGGGGATCGTAGTTTACTTAAACTTGTAGAACAAAAAATTGGCGAATTGTACTGTTTGGATGCTTTGCATATATGTTTCTTAGACTATATAGAAGCAATATATACAATGATTTCAACCGTCTACCTGTTCCATTCATTGTTCTACTTGTCGAAAGTTACAAATAATTTCCTTTAAGTGATTAACAATGGGGATCGTAGTTTACTTAAACTTGAAGAACAAAAAATTGGCGAATTGTACTGTTTGGATGCTTTGCTTATATGTTTCTTAGACTATATAGAAGCAATATATACAAGGATTTCAACCGTCTACCTGTTCCATTCATTGTTCTACTTGTCGAAAGTTACAAATAATTACCGATAAAGGATTAACCATTGGGGCTCATTGTTCACTTACACTTGAAGAACAAAAAATTGGCGAATTGTACTGTTTGGATGCTTTGCATATATGTTTCATAGACTATATAGGTGCAATATATACAAAGATTTCAACCGTCTACCTGTTCCATTCATTGTTCTACTTGTCGAAAGTTACAAATAATTTCCTTTAAAGGATTAACAATGGGGCTCATTGTTCACTTAAACTTGAAGAACAAAAAATTGGCGAACTGTACTGTTTGAATGCTTTGCATATATGTTTCTTAGACTATATAGAAGCAATATATACAATGATTTCAACCGTCTACCTGTTCCATTCATTGTTCTACTTGTCGAATGTTACAAATAATTTCCGTTAAGGGATTAACAATGGGGATCGTAGTTTACTTAAACTTGAAGAACAAAAAATTGGCGAATTGTACTGTTTGGATGCTTTGCATATATGTTTCTTAGACTATATAGAAGCAATATATACAATGATTTCAACCGTCTACCTATTCCATTCATTGTTCTACTTGCCGAAATTTACAAATAATTTCCTTTAAAGGATTAACAATGGGGCTCGTAGTTCACTTAAACTTGAAGAGCAAAAAATTGTCGAATTGTACTGTTTGGATGCTTTGCATATATGTTTCTTAAACTATATAGAAGCAATATATACAATGATTTCAACCGTCTACCTGTTCCATTCATTGTTCTACTTGTCGAAAGTTACAAATAATTTCCGTTAAGGGATTAACAATGGGGATCGTAGTTTACTTAAACTTGAAGAACAAAAAATTGGCGAATTGTACTGTTTGGATGCTTTGCATATATGTTTCTTAGACTATATAGAAGCAATATATACAATGATTTCAACCGTCTACCTGTTCCATTCATTGTTCTACTTGTCGAAAGTTACAAATAATTTCCGTTAAGTGATTAACAATGGGGATCGTAGTTTACTTAAACTTGAAGAACAAAAAATTGGCGAATTGTACTGTTTGGATGCTTTGCTTATATGTTTCTTAGACTATATAGAAGCAATATATACAAGGATTTCAACCGTCTACCTGTTCCATTCATTGTTCTACTTGTCGAAAGTTACAAATAATTTCCTTTAAAGGATTAACAATGGGGCTCGTAGTTCACTTAAACTTGAAGAACAAAAAATTGGCGAATTGTACTGTTTGGATGCTTTGCACATATGTTTCATAGACTATATAGAAGCAATATATACAATGATTTCAACCGTCTACCTGTTCCATTCCTTGTTCTACTTGTCGAAAGTTACAAATAATTTCCTTTAAAGGATTAACAATGGGGCTCGTTGTTCACTTAAACTTGAAGATCAAATAATTGGCGATTTGTACTGTTTGGATGATTTGCATATATGTTTCTTAGACTTTATAGAAGCAATATATACAAAGATTTCAACCGTCTACCTGTTCCATTCATTGTTCTACTTGTCGAAATTTACAAATAATTTCCGATAACGGATTAACAATGGGGATCGTAGTTTACTTAAACTTGAAGAACAAAAAATTGGCGAATTGTACTGTTTGGATGCTTTGCATATATGTTTCTTAGACTATATAGAAGCAATATATACAATGATTTCAACCGTCTACCTATTCCAGTCATTGTTCTACTTGTCGAAATTTACAAATAATTTCCTTTAAAGGATTAACAATGGGGCTCGTTGTTCACTTAAACTTGAAGAACAAAAAAGTGGCGAATGGTACTGTTTGGGTGCTTTGCATATATGTTTCTTAGACTATATAGAAGCAATATATACAAAGATTTCAACCGTCTACCTGTTCCATTCATTGTTCTACTTGTCGAAAGTTACAAATAATTACCGATAAAGGATTAACCATTGGGGCTCATTGTTCACTTAAACTTGAAGAACAAAAAATTGGCGAATTGTACTGTTTGGATGCTTTGCATATATGTTTCTTAGACTATATAGAAGCAATATATACAAAGATTTCAACCGTCTACCTGTTCCATTCATTGTTCTACTTGTCGAAAGTTACAAATAATTTCCGTTAACGGATTAACCATTGGGGCTCATTGTTCACTTAAACTTGAAGAACAAAAAATTGGCGAATTGTACTGTTTGGATGCTTTGCATATATGTTTCTTAGACTATATAGAAGCAATATATACAAAGATTTCAACCGTCTACCTGTTCCATTCATTGTTCTACTTGTCGAAAGTTACAAATAATTTCCGTTAACGGATTAACCATTGGGGCTCATTGTTCACTTAAACTTGAAGAACAAAAAATTGGCGAATTGTACAGTTTGGATGCTTTGCATATATGTTTCTTATACTATATAGAAGCAATATATACAAAGATTTCAACCGTCTACCTGTTCCATTCATTGTTCTACTTGTTGAAAGTTACAAATAATTTCCTTTAAAGGATTAACAATGGGGCTCATTGTTCACTTAAACTTGAAGAACAAAAAATTGGCGAATTGTACTGTTTGGATGCTTTGCATATATGTTTCTTAGACTATATAGATGCAATATATACATAGATTTCAACCGGCTACCTGTTCCATTCATTGTTCTACTTGTCGAAAGTTACAAATAATTTCCGATAAAGGATTAACAATGGGTCTCATTGTTCACTTAAACTTGAAGAACAAAAAATTGGCGAATGGTACTGTTTGGATGCTTTGCATATATGTTTCTTAGACTATATGGAAGCAATATATACAAAGATTTCAACCGTCTACGTGTTCCAATCATTGTTCTACTTGTCGAAATTTAGAAATAATTTCCTTTAAAGGATTAACAATGGAGCTCGTTGTTCACTTAAACTTGAAGAACAAAAAAGTGTCGAATGGTACTGTTTGGATGCTTTGCATATATGTTTCTTAGACTATATAGAAGCAATATATACATTGATTTCAACCGTCTACCTGTTCCATTCATTGTTCTACTTGTCGAAAGTTACAAATAAGTTCCGTTAAAGTATTAACAATGGGGCTCGTAGTTCACTTAAACTTGAAGGTCAAATAATTGGCGAATTGTACTGTTTGGATGATTTGCATATATGTATCTTAGACTTTATAGAAGCAATATATACATAGATTTCAACCGTCTACCTGTTCCATTCATTGATCTACTTGTCGAAAGTTACAAATAATTTCCGATAAAGGATTAACAATGGGTCTCATTGTTCACTTAAACTTGAAGAACAAAAAATTGGCGAATGGTACTGTTTGGATGCTTTGCATATATGTTTCTTAGACTATATGGAAGCAATATATACAAAGATTTCAACCGTCTACGTGTTCCAATCATTGTTCTACTTGTCGAAATTTACAAATAATTTCCTTTAAAGGATTAACAATGGGGCTCGTTGTTCACTTAAACTTGAAGAACAAAAAAGTGGCGAATGGTACTGTTTGGATGCTTTGCATATATGTTTCTTAGACTATATAGAAGCAATATATACATTGATTTCAACCGTCTACCTGTTCCATTCATTGTTCTACTTGTCGCAAGTTACAAATAATTTCCGTTAAAGTATTAGCAATGGGGCTCGTAGTTCACTTATACTTGAAGATCAAATAATTGGCGAATTGTACTGTTTGGATGATTTGCATATATGTTTCTTAGACTTTATAGAAGCAATATATACAAAGATTTCAACCGTCTACCTGTTCCATTCATTGTTCTACTTGTCGAAAGTTACAAATAATTTCCGATAAAGGATTAACAATGGGGATCGTAGTTTACTTAATCTTGAAGAACAAGAAATTGGCGAATTGTGCTGTTTGGATGCTTTGCATATATGTTTCTTAGACTATATGGAAGCAATATATACAAAGATTTCAACCGTCTACGTGTTCCAATCATTGTTCTACTTGTCGAAATTTAGAAATAATTTCCTTTAAAGGATTAACAATGGAGCTCGTTGTTCACTTAAACTTGAAGAACAAAAAAGTGTCGAATGGTACTGTTTGGATGCTTTGCATATATGTTTCTTAGACTATATAGAAGCAATATATACATTGATTTCAACCGTCTACCTGTTCCATTCATTGTTCTACTTGTCGAAAGTTACAAATAAGTTCCGTTAAAGTATTAACAATGGGGCTCGTAGTTCACTTAAACTTGAAGGTCAAATAATTGGCGAATTGTACTGTTTGGATGATTTGCATATATGTATCTTAGACTTTATAGAAGCAATATATACATAGATTTCAACCGTCTACGTGTTCCAATCATTGTTCTACTTGTCGAAATTTACAAATAATTTCCTTTAAAGGATTAACAATGGGGCTCGTTGTTCACTTAAACTTGAAGAACAAAAAAGTGGCGAATGGTACTGTTTGGATGCTTTGCATATATGTTTCTTAGACTATATAGAAGCAATATATACATTGATTTCAACCGTCTACCTGTTCCATTCATTGTTCTACTTGTCGCAAGTTACAAATAATTTCCGTTAAAGTATTAGCAATGGGGCTCGTAGTTCACTTATACTTGAAGATCAAATAATTGGCGAATTGTACTGTTTGGATGATTTGCATATATGTTTCTTAGACTTTATAGAAGCAATATATACAAAGATTTCAACCGTCTACCTGTTCCATTCATTGTTCTACTTGTCGAAAGTTACAAATAATTTCCGATAAAGGATTAACAATGGGGATCGTAGTTTACTTAATCTTGAAGAACAAGAAATTGGCGAATTGTGCTGTTTGGATGCTTTGCATATATGTTTCTTAGACTATATAGAAGCAATATATACAAAGATTTCAACCGTCTACCTGTTCCATTCATTGTTCTACTTGTCGAAAGTTACAAATAATTTCCTTTAAAGGATTAACAATGGGGCTCGTAGTTCACTTAAACTTGAAGAACATAAAATTGGCGAATTGTACTGTTTGGATGCTTTGCACATATGTTTCATAGACTATGTAGAAGCAATATATACAATGATTTCAACCGTCTACCTGTTCCATTCCTTGTTCTACTTGTCGAAAGTTACAAATAATTTCCTTTAAAGGATTAACAATGGGGCTCGTTGTTCACTTAAACTTGAAGATCAAATAATTGGCGAATTGTACTGTTTGGATGATTTGCATATATGTTTCTTAGACTTTATAGAAGCAATATATACAAAGATTTCAACCGTCTACCTGTTCCATTCATTGTTCTACTTGTCGACAGTTACAAATAATTTCCGTTAAGGCATTAACAATGGGGATCGTAGTTTACTTAATCTTGAAGAACAAGAAATTGGCGAATTGTGCTGTTTGGATGCTTTGCATATATGTTTCTTAGACTATATAGAAGCAATATATACAATGATTTCAACCGTCTACCTATTCCATTCATTGTTCTACTTGTCGAAATTTACAAATAATTTCCTTTAAAGGATTAACAATGGGTCTCGTAGTTCACTTAAACTTGAAGAGCAAAAAATTGTCGAACTGTACTGTTTGGATGCTTTGCATATATGTTTCTTAGACTATATAGAAGCAATATATACAAAGATTTCAACCGTCTACCTGTTCCATTCATTGTTCTACTTGTCGAAAGTTACAAATAATTTCCTTTAAAGGATTAACCATTGGGGCTCATTGTTCACTTAAACTTGAAGAACAAAAAATTGGCGAATTGTACTGTTTGGATGCTTTGCATATATGTTTCTTATACTATATAGAAGCAATATATACATTGATTTCAACCGGCTACCTGTTCCATTCATTGTTCTACTTGTCGAAATTTACAAATAATTTCCGATAAAGGATTAACCATTGGGGCTCATTGTTCACTTAAACTTGAAGAACAAACAATTGGCGAATTGTACTGTTTGGATGCTTTGCATATATGTTTCTTAGACTATATAGATGCAATATATACAAAGATTTCAACCGGCTACCAGTTCCATTCATTGTTCTACTTGTCGAAATTTACAAATAATTTCCGATAAAGGATTAACCATTGGGGCTCATTGTTCACTTAAACTTGAAGAACAAAAAATTGGCGAATGGTACTGTTTGGATGCTTTGCATATATGTTTCTTAGACTATATAGAAGCAATATATACATTGATTTCAACCGGCTACCTGTTCCATTCATTGTTCTACTTGTCGAAAGTTACAAATAATTTCCTATAAAGGATTAACAATGGGGCTCATTGTTCACTTAAACTTGAAGGACAAAAAATTGGCGAATGGTACTGTTTGGATGCTTTGCGTACATGTTTCTTAGACTATATGGAAGCAATATATACAAGGATTTCAACCGTCTACCTGTTCCATTCATTGTTCTACTTGTCGAAAGTTACAAATAATTACCGATAAAGGATTAACCATTGGGGCTCATTGTTCACTTAAACTTGAAGAACAAAAAATTGGCGAATTGTACTGTTTGGATGCTTTGCATATATGTTTCTTAGACTATATAGAAGCAATATATACAAAGATTTCAACCGTCTACCTGTTCCATTCATTGTTCTACTTGTCGAAAGTTACAAATAATTTCCTTTAAAGGATTAACCAGTGGGGCTCATTGTTCACTTAAACTTGAAGAACAAAAAATTGGCGAATTGTACTGTTTGGATGCTTTGCATATATGTTTCTTATACTATATAGAAGCAATATATACAAAGATTTCAACCGTCTACGTGTTCCATTCATTGTTCTACTTGTCGAAAGTTACAATTAATTTCCCTTAAAGTATTAACAATGGGGCTCGTACTTCACTTAAACTTGAAGAGCAAAAAATTGGCGAATTGTACTGTTTGGATGCTTTGCATATATGTTTCTTGGACTATATAGAAGCAATATATACAATGATTTCAACTGTCTACCTGTTCCATTCATTGTTCTACTTGTCGAATGTTACAAATAATTTCCGTTAAGGGATTAACAATGGGGATCGTAGTTTACTTAAACTTGAAGAACAAAAAATTGGCGAATTGTACTGTTTGGATGCTTTGCATATATGTTTCTTAGACTATATAGAAGCAATATATACAATGATTTCAACCGTCTACCTATTCCATTCATTGTTCTACTTGTCGAAATTTACAAATAATTTCCTTTAAAGGATTAACAATGGGGCTCGTAGTTCACTTAAACTTGAAGAGCAAAAAATTGTCGAATTGTACTGTTTGGATGCTTTGCATATATGTTTCTTAAACTATATAGAAGCAATATATACAATGATTTCAACCGTCTACCTGTTCCATTCATTGTTCTACTTGTCGAAAGTTACAAATAATTTCCGTTAAGGGATTAACAATGGGGATCGTAGTTTACTTAAACTTGTAGAACAAAAAATTGGCGAATTGTACTGTTTGGATGCTTTGCATATATGTTTCTTAGACTATATAGAAGCAATATATACAATGATTTCAACCGTCTACCTGTTCCATTCATTGTTCTACTTGTCGAAAGTTACAAATAATTTCCGTTAAGTGATTAACAATGGGGATCGTAGTTTACTTAAACTTGAAGAACAAAAAATTGGCGAATTGTACTGTTTGGATGCTTTGCTTATATGTTTCTTAGACTATATAGAAGCAATATATACAAGGATTTCAACCGTCTACCTGTTCCATTCATTGTTCTACTTGTCGAAAGTTACAAATAATTACCGATAAAGGATTAACCATTGGGGCTAATTGTTCACTTACACTTGAACAACAAAAAATTGGCGAATTGTACTGTTTGGATGCTTTGCATATATGTTTCATAGACTATATAGATGCAATATATACAAAGATTTCAACCGTCTACCTGTTCCATTCATTGTTCTACTTGTCGAAAGTTACAAATAATTTCCTTTAAAGGATTAACAATGGGGCTCATTGTTCACTTAAACTTGAAGAACAAAAAATTGGCGAACTGTACTGTTTGAATGCTTGGCATATATGTTTCTTAGACTATATAGAAGCAATATATACAATGATTTCAACAGTCTACCTGTTCCGTTCATTGTTCTACTTGTCGAAATTTACAAATAATTTCCTTTAAAGGATTAACAATGGGGCTCGTAGTTCACTTAAACTTGAAGAACAAAAAATTGGCGAATGGTACTGTTTGGATGCTTTGCATATATGTTTCTTAGACTATATAGAAGCAATATATACAAAGATTTCAACCGGCTACCAGTTCCATTCATTGTTCTACTTGTCGAAATTTACAAATAATTTCCGATAAAGGATTAACCATTGGGGCTCATTGTTCACTTAAACTTGAAGAACAAAAAATTGGCGAATGGTACTGTTTGGATGCTTTGCATATATGTTTCTTAGACTATATAGAAGCAATATATACATTGATTTCAACCGGCTACCTGTTCCATTCATTGTTCTACTTGTCGAAAGTTACAAATAATTTCCTATAAAGGATTAACAATGGGGCTCATTGTTCACTTAAACTTGAAGGACAAAAAATTGGCGAATGGTACTGTTTGGATGCTTTGCGTACATGTTTCTTAGACTATATGGAAGCAATATATACAAGGATTTCAACCGTCTACCTGTTCCATTCATTGTTCTACTTGTCGAAAGTTACAAATAATTACCGATAGAGGATTAACCATTGGGGCTCATTGTTCACTTAAACTTGAAGAACAAAAAATTGGTGAATTGTACTGTTTGGATGCTTTGCATATATGTTTCTTAGACTATATAGAAGCAATATATACAAAGATTTCAACCGTCTACCTGTTCCATTCATTGTTCTACTTGTCGAAAGTTACAAATAATTTCCTTTAAAGGATTAACCAGTGGGGCTCATTGTTCACTTAAACTTGAAGAACAAAAAATTGGCGAATTGTACTGTTTGGATGCTTTGCATATATGTTTCTTATACTATATAGAAGCAATATATACAAAGATTTCAACCGTCTACGTGTTCCATTCATTGTTCTACTTGTCGAAAGTTACAATTAATTTCCCTTAAAGTATTAACAATGGGGCTCGTACTTCACTTAAACTTGAAGAGCAAAAAATTGGCGAATTGTACTGTTTGGATGCTTTGCATATATGTTTCTTGGACTATATAGAAGCAATATATACAATGATTTCAACTGTCTACCTGTTCCATTCATTGTTCTACTTGTCGAATGTTACAAATAATTTCCGTTAAGGGATTAACAATGGGGATCGTAGTTTACTTAAACTTGAAGAACAAAAAATTGGCGAATTGTACTGTTTGGATGCTTTGCATATATGTTTCTTAGACTATATAGAAGCAATATATACAATGATTTCAACCGTCTACCTATTCCATTCATTGTTCTACTTGTCGAAATTTACAAATAATTTCCTTTAAAGGATTAACAATGGGGCTCGTAGTTCACTTAAACTTGAAGAGCAAAAAATTGTCGAATTGTACTGTTTGGATGCTTTGCATATATGTTTCTTAAACTATATAGAAGCAATATATACAATGATTTCAACCGTCTACCTGTTCCATTCATTGTTCTACTTGTCGAAAGTTACAAATAATTTCCGTTAAGGGATTAACAATGGGGATCGTAGTTTACTTAAACTTGTAGAACAAAAAATTGGCGAATTGTACTGTTTGGATGCTTTGCATATATGTTTCTTAGACTATATAGAAGCAATATATACAATGATTTCAACCGTCTACCTGTTCCATTCATTGTTCTACTTGTCGAAAGTTACAAATAATTTCCTCTAAGTGATTAACAATGGGGATCGTAGTTTACTTAAACTTGAAGAACAAAAAATTGGCGAATTGTACTGTTTGGATGTTTTGCTTATATGTTTCTTAGACTATATAGAAGCAATATATACAATGACTTCAACCGTCTACCTGTTCCATTCATTGTTCTACTTGTCGAAAGTTACAAATAATTACCGATAAAGGATTAACCATTGGGGCTCATTGTTCACTTACACTTGAAGAACAAAAAATTGGCGAATTGTACTGTTTGGATGCTTTGCATATATGTTTCATAGACTATATAGGTGCAATATATACAAAGATTTCAACCGTCTACCTGTTCCATTCATTGTTCTACTTGTCGAAAGTTACAAATAATTTCCTTTAAAGGATTAACAATGGGGCTCATTGTTCACTTAAACTCGAAGAACAAAAAATTGGCGAATTGTACTGTTTGGATGCTTTGCATATATGTTTCTTGGACTATATAGAAGCAATATATACAATGATTTCAACCGTCTACCTGTTCCATTCATTGTTCTACTTGTCGAAAGTTACAAATAATTTCCGTTAAGGGATTAACAATGGGGATCGTAGTTTACTTAAACTTGAAGAACAAAAAATTGGCGAATTGTACTGTTTGGATGCTTTGCATATATGTTTCTTAGACTATATAGAAGCAATATATACAATGATTTCAACCGTCTACCTGTTCCATTCATTGTTCTACTTGTCGAAAGTTACAAATAATTTCCGTTAAGTGATTAACAATGGGGATCGTAGTTTACTTAAACTTGAAGAACAAAAAATTGGCGAATTGTACTGTTTGGATGCTTTGCTTATATGTTTCTTAGACTATATAGAAGCAATATATACAAGGATTTCAACCGTCTACCTGTTCCATTCATTGTTCTACTTGTCGAAAGTTACAAATAATTTCCTTTAAAGGATTAACCAGTGGGGCTCATTGTTCACTTACACTTGAACAACAAAAAATTGGCGAATTGTACTGTTTGGATGCTTTGCATATATGTTTCTTATACTATATAGAAGCAATATATACAAAGATTTCAACCGTCTACGTGTTCCATTCATTGTTCTACTTGTCGAAAGTTACAATTAATTTCCGTTAAAGTATTAACAATGGGGCTCGTACTTCACTTAAACTTGAAGAGCAAAAAATTGGCGAATTGTACTGTTTGGATGCTTTGCATATATGTTTCTTGGACTATATAGAAGCAATATATACAATGATTTCAACCGTCTACCTATTCCATTCATTGTTCTACTTGTCGAAATTTACAAATAATTTCCTTTAAAGGATTAACAATGGGGCTCTTAGTTCACTTAAACTTGAAGAGCAAAAAATTGTCGAATTGTACTGTTTGGATGCTTTGCATATATGTTTCTTAAACTATATAGAAGCAATATATACAATGATTTCAACCGTCTACCTGTTCCATTCATTGTTCTACTTGTCGAAAGTTACAAATAATTTCCGTTAAGGGATTAACAATGGGGATCGTAGTTTACTTAAACTTGTAGAACAAAAAATTGGCGAATTGTACTGTTTGGATGCTTTGCATATATGTTTCTTAGACTATATAGAAGCAATATATACAATGATTTCAACCGTCTACCTGTTCCATTCATTGTTCTACTTGTCGAAAGTTACAAATAATTTCCTTTAAGTGATTAACAATGGGGATCGTAGTTTACTTAAACTTGAAGAACAAAAAATTGGCGAATTGTACTGTTTGGATGTTTTGCTTATATGTTTCTTAGACTATATAGAAGCAATATATACAATGACTTCAACCGTCTACCTGTTCCATTCATTGTTCTACTTGTCGAAAGTTACAAATAATTACCGATAAAGGATTAACCATTGGGGCTCATTGTTCACTTACACTTGAAGAACAAAAAATTGGCGAATTGTACTGTTTGGATGCTTTGCATATATGTTTCATAGACTATATAGGTGCAATATATACAAAGATTTCAACCGTCTACCTGTTCCATTCATTGTTCTACTTGTCGAAAGTTACAAATAATTTCCTTTAAGTGATTAACAATGGGGATCGTAGTTTACTTAAACTTGAAGAACAAAAAATTGGCGAATTGTACTGTTTGGATGCTTTGCTTATATGTTTCTTAGACTATATAGAAGCAATATATACAAGGATTTCAACCGTCTACCTGTTCCATTCATTGTTCTACTTGTCGAAAGTTACAAATAATTACCGATAAAGGATTAACCATTGGGGCTCATTGTTCACTTACACTTGAAGAACAAAAAATTGGCGAATTGTACTGTTTGGATGCTTTGCATATATGTTTCATAGACTATATAGGTGCAATATATACAAAGATTTCAACCGTCTACCTGTTCCATTCATTGTTCTACTTGTCGAAAGTTACAAATAATTTCCTTTAAAGGATTAACAATGGGGCTCATTGTTCACTTAAACTTGAAGAACAAAAAATTGGCGAACTGTACTGTTTGAATGCTTGGCATATATGTTTCTTAGACTATATAGAAGCAATATATACAATGATTTCAACAGTCTACCTGTTCCGTTCATTGTTCTACTTGTCGAAATTTACAAATAATTTCCTTTAAAGGATTAACAATGGGGCTCGTAGTTCACTTAAACTTGAAGAACAAAAAATTGGCGAATGGTACTGTTTGGATGCTTTGCATATATGTTTCTTAGACTATATAGAAGCAATATATACAAAGATTTCAACCTTCTACCTTTTCCATTCATTGTTCTACTTGTCGAAAGTTACAAATAATTTCCGATAACGGATTAAACATTGGGGCTCATTGTTCACTTAAACTTGAAGAACAAAAAATTGGCGAATTGTACTGTTTGGATGCTTTGCATATATGTTTCTTATACTATATAGAAGCAATATATACAAAGATTTCAACCGTCTACCGGTTCCATTCACTGTTCTACTTGTCGAAAGTTACAAATAATTTCCGTTAAGGGATTAACAATGGGGATCGTAGTTCACTTAAACTTGAAGAACAAAAAATTGGCGAATTGTACTGTTTGGATGCTTTGCGTACATGTTTCTTAGACTATATGGAAGCAATATATACAAAGATTTCAACCATCTACGTGTTCCAATCATTGTTCTAATTGTAGAAAGTTACAATTAATTTCCGTTAAGGGATTAACAATGGGGCTCGTAGTTCACTTAAACTTGAAGAACAAAAAATTGGCGAATGGTACTGTTTGGATGCTTTGCATATATGTTTCTTAGACTATATAGAAGCAATATATACATTGATTTCAACCGGCTACCTGTTCCATTCATTGTTCTACTTGTCGAAATTTACAAATAATTTCCGATAAAGGATTAACCATTGGGGCTCATTGTTCACTTAAACTTGAAGAACAAAAAATTGGCGAATTGTACTGTTTGGATGCTTTGCATATATGTTTCTTAGACTATATAGAAGCAATATATACAAAGATTTCAACCGTCTACCTTTTCCATTCATTGTTCTACTTGTCGAAAGTTACAAATAATTTTCGATAACGGATTAAACATTGGGGCTCATTGTTCACTTAAACTTGAAGAACAAAAAATTGGCGAATTGTACTATTTGGATGCTTTGCATATATGTTTCTTAGACTATATAGAAGCAATATATACAATGATTTCAACCGTCTACCTGTTCCATTCATTGTTCTACTTGTCGAAAGTTACAAATAATTTCCGTTAAGGAATTAACAATGGGGATCGTAGTTTACTTAAACTTGAAGAACAAAAAATTGGCGAATTGTACTGTTTGGATGCTTTGCTTATATGTTTCTTAGACTATATAGAAGCAATATATACAAGGATTTCAACCGTCTACCTGTTCCATTCATTGTTCTACTTGTCGAAAGTTACAAATAATTACCG
This sequence comes from Cerceris ruficornis, assembly GCA_963989415.1. Classification (NCBI taxonomy): domain Eukaryota; kingdom Metazoa; phylum Arthropoda; class Insecta; order Hymenoptera; family Crabronidae; genus Cerceris; species Cerceris ruficornis. The sequence goes on along the minus strand of CAXDIW010000229.1, from coordinate 1,099,019 downwards.
ATAAAGGATTAACCATTGGGGCTCATTGTTCACTTAATCTTCAAGAACAAAAAATTGGCGAATTGTACTGTTTGGATGCTTTGCATATATGTTTCATAGACTATATAGATGCAATATATACAAAGATTTCAACCGTCTACCTGTTCCATTCATTGTTCTACTTGTCAAAAGTTACAAATAATTTCCTTTAAAGGATTAACAATGGGGCTCATTGTTCACTTAAACTTGAAGAACAAAAAATTGGCGAACTGTACTGTTTGGATGCTTTGCATATATGTTTCTTAGACTATATAGAAGCAATATATACAATGATTTCAACAGTCTACCTGTTCCATTCATTGTTCTACTTGTCGAAATTTACAAATAATTTCCTTTAAAGGATTAACAATGGGGCTCGTAGTTCACTTAAACTTGAAGAACAAAAAATTGGCGAATGGTACTGTTAGGATGCTTTGCATATATGTTTCTTAGACTATATAGAAGCAATATATACATTGATTTCAACCGGCTACCTGTTCCATTCATTGTTCTACTTGTCCAAATTTACAAATAATTTCCGATAAAGGATTAACAATGGGGCTCGTAGTTCACTTAAACTTGAAGAACAAAAAATTGTCGAATTGTACTGTTTGGATGCTTTGCATATATGTTTCTTAGACTATATAGAAGCAATATATACAATGATTTCAACTGTCTACCTATTCCATTCATTGTTCTACTTGCCGAAATTTACAAATAATTTCCTTTAAAGGATTAACAATGGGGCTCGTAGTTCACTTAAACTTGAAGAGCAAAAAATTGTCGAATTTTACTGTTTGGATGCTTTGCATATATGTTTCTTAGACTATATAGAAGCAATATATACAATGATTTCAACCGTCTACCTGTTCCATTCATTGTTCTACTTGTCGAAAGTTACAAATAATTTCCGTTAAGGGATTAACAATGGGGATCGTAGTTTACTTAAACTTGAAGAACAAAAAATTGGCGAATTGTACTGTTTGGATGCTTTGCATATATGTTTCTTAGACTATATAGAAGCTATATATACAAGGATTTCAACCGTCTACCTGTTCCATTCAGTGTTCTACTTGTCGAAAGTTACAAATAATTACCGATAAAGGATTAACCATTGGGGCTCATTGTTCACTTAAACTTGAAGAACAAAAAATTTGCGAATTGTACTGTTTGGATGCTTTGCATATATGTTTCTTAGACTATATAGATGCAATATATACATAGATTTCAACAGTCTACCTTTTCTATTCATTGTTCTACTTGTCGAAAGTTACAAATAATTTCCGATAACGGATTAAACATTGGGGTTCATTGTTCACTTAAACTTGAAGAACAAAAAATTGGCGAATTGTACTGTTAGGATGCTTTGCGTATATGTTTCTTATACTATATAGAAGCAATATATACAAAGATTTCAACCGTCTACCTGTTCCATTCACTGTTCTACTTGTCGAAAGTTACAAATAATTTCCGTTAAGGGATTAACAATGGGGATCGTAGTTCACTTAAACTTGAAGAACAAAAAATTGGCGAGTTGTACTGTTTGGATGCTTTGCGTACATGTTTCTTAGACTATATGGAAGCAATATATACAAAGATTTCAACCGTCTACGTGTTCCAATCATTGTTCTACTTGTAGAAAGTTACAATTAATTTCCGTTAAGGGATTAGCAATGGGGCTCGTAGTTCACTTAAACTTGAAGAACAAAAAATTGGCGAATTGTACTGTTAGGATGCTTTGCGTATATGTTTCTTATACTATATAGAAGCAATATATACAAAGATTTCAACCGTCTACCTGTTCCAATCATTGTTCTACTTTTCGAAATTTACAAATAATTTCCATTAAAGGATTAACAATGGGGCTCGTTGTTCACTTAATCTTGAAGAACAAAAAATTGGCGAATGGTACTGTTTGGATGCTTTGCATATATGTTTCTTCGACTATATAGAAGCAATATATACATTGATTTCAACCGTCTACCTGTTCCATTCATTGTTCTACTTGTCGAATGTTACAAATAATTTCCGTTTCATGATTAACAATGGGGCTCGTAGTTCACTTAAACTTGAAGATCAAATAATTGGCGAATTGTACTGTTTGGATGATATGCAGATATGTTTCTTAGACTATATAGAAGCAATATATACATTGATTTCAACCGTCTACCTGTTCCATTCATTGTTCAACTTGTCGAATGTTACAAATAATTTCCGTTTCATGATTAACAATGGGGCTCGTAGTTCACTTAAACTTGAAGATCAAATAATTGGCGAATTGTACTGTTTGGATGATATGCAGATATGTTTCTTAGACTATATAGAAGCAATATAAACAATGATTTCAACCGTCTACCTGTTCTATTCATTGTTCTACTTGTCGAAAATTACAAATAATTTCCGATAAAGGATTAATTATTGAAGCTCATTGTTCACTTAAACTTGAAGAACAAAAAATTGGCGAATGGTACTGTTTGGATGCTTTGCGTACATGTTTCTTAGACTATATGGAAGCAATATATACAAAGATTTCAACCGTCTACGTGTTCCAATCATTGTTCTACTTGTAGAAAGTTACAATTAATTTCCGTTAAAGGATTAACAATGGGCTCGTAGTTCACTTAAACTTGAAGAACAAAAAATTCGTGAATTGTACAGTTTGGATGCTTTGCATATATGTTTCGTAGATTATATAGAAGCAATATATACAATGATTTCAACCGTCTACCTGATCCATTCATTGATTTACTTGTCGAAATTTACAAATAATTTCCTTTAAAGGATTAACAATGGGGTTCTTTGTTCACTTAAACTTGAAGAACAATGAATTGGCGAATTGTACTGTTTGGATGCTTTGCACATATGTTTCTTAGACTATATAGAAGCAATATATACAATGATTTCAACCGTCTACCAGTTCCATTCCTTGTTCTACTTGTCGAAAGTTACAAATAATTTCCTTTAAAGGATTAACAATGGGGCTCGTTGTTCACTTAAACTTGAAGAACAATGAATTGGCGAATGGTACTGTTTGGATGCTTTGCATATATGTTTCTTAGACTATACAGAAGCAATATATACAATGATTTCAACCGTCTACCTGTTCCAGTCACTGTTCTACTTGTCGAAATATACAAATAATTTCCTTTAAAGGATTAACAATGGGGTTCGTTGTTCACTTAAACTTGAAGAACAATGAATTGGCGACTTGTACTGTTTGGATGCTTTGCACATATGTTTCTTAGACTATATAGAAGCAATATATACAATGATTTCAACCGTCTACCTGTTCCATTCCTTGTTCTACTTGTCGAAAGTTACAAATAATTTCCTTTAAAGGATTAACAATGGGGCTCGTTGTTCACTTAAACTTGAAGAACAATGAATTGGCGACTTGTACTGTTTGGATGCTTTGCATATATGTTTCTTAGGCTATACTGAAGCAATATATACAATGATTTCAACCGTCTACCTATTCCACTCATTATTCTACTTGCCGAAATTTACAAATAATTTCCTTTAAAGGATTAACAATGGGGATCGTAGTTCACTTAAACTTGAAGGACAAAAAATTGGCGAATTGTACTGTTTGGATGCTTTGCATATATGTTTCGTAGACTATATAGAAGCAATATATACAATGATTTCAACCGTCTACATGATCCATTCATTGTTCTACTTGTCGAAATTTACAAATAATTTCCTTTAAAGGATTAACAATGGGGTTCGTTGTTCACTTAAACTTGAAGAACAATGAATTGGCGAATTGTACTGTTTGGATGCTTTGCACATATGTTTCTTAGACTATATAGAAGCAATATATACAATGATTTCAACCGTCTACCAGTTCCATTCCTTGTTCTACTTGTCGAAAGTTACAAATAATTTCCTTTAAAGGATTAACAATGGGGCTCGTTGTTCACTTAAACTTGAAGAACAATGAATTGGCGACTTGTACTGTTTGGATGCTTTGCATATATGTTTCTTAGGCTATACTGAAGCAATATATACAATGATTTCAACCGTCTACCTATTCCATTCATTATTCTACTTGCCGAAATTTACAAATAATTTCCTTTAAAGGATTAACAATGGGGATCGTAGTTCACTTAAACTTGAAGGACAAAAAATTGGCGAATTGTACTGTTTGGATGCTTTGCATATATGTTTCGTAGACTATATAGAAGCAATATATACAATGATTTCAACCGTCTACATGATCCATTCATTGTTCTACTTGTCGAAATTTAGAAATAATTTCCTTTAAAGGATTAACAATGGGGTTCGTTGTTCACTTAAACTAGAAGAACAATGAATTGGCGAATTGTACTGTTTGGATGCTTTGCACATATGTTTCTTAGACTATATAGAAGCAATATATACAATGATTTCAACCGTCTACCAGTTCCATTCCTTGTTCTACTTGTCGAAAGTTACAAATAATTTCCTTTAAAGGATTAACAATGGGGCTCGTTGTTCACTTAAACTTGAAGAACAATGAATTGGCGACTTGTACTGTTTGGATGCTTTGTATATATGTTTCTTAGGCTATACTGAAGCAATATATACAATGATTTCAACCGTCTACCTGTTCCATTCATTGTTCTACTTGCCGAAATTTACAAATAATTTCCTTTAAACGATTAACAATGGGGCTCGTAGTTCACTTAATCTTGAAGAGCAAAAAATTGGCGAATTGTACTGTTTGGATGCTTTGCAGGTATGTTTCTTAGTCTATATAAAAGCAATATATACAAAGAGTTCAACCGTCTACCTGTTCCATTCATTGTTCTACTTGTAGAAAGTTACAATTAATTTCCGTTAAAGGATTAACAATGGGGCTCGTAGTTCACTTAAACTTGAAGAACAAAAAATTGGCGAATTGTACTGTTTGGATGCTTTGCATATATGTTTCTTAGACTATGTAGAAGCAATATATACATTGATTTCAACCGTCTACCTGTTCTATTCATATTTCTACTGTTAGAAAGTTACAAATAATTTCCGTTTCATGATTATCAATGGGGCTCGTTGTTCACTTAAACTTGAAGAACAAAAAATTGGCGAATTGTACTGTTTGGATGCTTTGCATATATGTTTCTTAGACTATATAGAAGCAATATATACAAAGATTTCAAACGTCTACCTGTACCATTCATTGTTCTACTTGTCACAAGTTACAAATAATTTCCGTTAAAGTATTAACAATGGGGCTCGTAGTTCTCTTAAACTTGAAGAACAAAAAATTGGCGAATTGTACTGTTTGGATGCTTTGCATATATGTTGCTTAGACTATATAGAAGCAATATATACAATGATTTCAACCGTCTACCTGTTCCATTCATTGTTCTACTTGCCGAAATTTACAAATAATTTCCTTTAAACGATTAACAATGGGGCTCGTAGTTCACTTAATCTTGAAGAGCAAAAAATTGGCGAATTGTACTGTTTGGATGCTTTGCAGGTATGTTTCTTAGACTATATAAAAGCAATATATACAAAGAGTTCAACCGTCTACCTGTTCCATTCATTGTTCTACTTGTAGAAAGTTACAATTAATTTCCGTTAAAGGATTAACAATGGGGCTCGTAGTTCACTTAAACTTGAAGAACAAAAAATTGGCGAATTGTACTGTTTGGATGCTTTGCATATATGTTTCTTAGACTATGTAGAAGCAATATATACAAAGATTTCAACCGTCTACCTCTTCCATTCATTATTCTACTTGTCGAAAGTTACAAATAAATTCCGGTAAAGGATTAACAATGGGGCTCGTAGTTCACTCAAAAATCGAAGAACAAAAAATTGGCGAATGGTACTGTTTGGATGCTTTGCATATATGTTTCTTAGACTATATAGAAGCAATATATACAAAGATTTCAACCGTCTACCTGTTCCAATCATTGTTATACTTGTCGAAATTTACAAATAATTTCCTTTAAAGGATTAACAATGGGGCTCGCAGTTCAATTAAACTTGAAGATCAAAAAATTGGCGAATTGTACTGTTTGGATGATTTGCATATATGTTTCTTAGATTATATAGAAGCATTATATAGAAAGATTTCAACCGCCTACCTGTTCCATTCATTGTTCTACTTGTCGAAATTAACAAATAATTTCCTTTAAAGCATTAACAATAGGGCTCGTTGTTCACTTAAACTTGAAGAACAATAAATTGGCGAATTGTACTGTTTGGATGCTTTGCATATATGTTTCTTAGACTATATAGAAGCAATATATACAAAGATCTCAACCGTCTACCTGTTCCATTCATTGTTCTACTTGTCGAAAGTTACAAATAATTTCCGTTAAAGGATTAACCATTGGGGCTCATTGTTCACTTAAACTTGAAAAACAAAAAATTGGCGAATGGTACTGTTTGGATGCTTTGCGTACATGTTTCTTAGACTATATTTAAGCAATATATACGAAGATTTCAACCGTCTACGTGTTCCAATCATTGTTCTACTTGTCGAAATTTACAAATAATTTCCTTTAACGGATTAACAATGGGGCTCGTTGTTCGCTTAAACTTGAAGAACAAAAAATTGGCGAATTGTACTGTTTGGATGCTTTGCATGTATGTTTCTTAGACAATATAGAAGCAATATATACACTGATTTCAACCGTCTACCTGTTCCATTCATTGTTCTACTTGTCGAAATTGACAAATAATTTCCTTTAAAGGATTAACAATGGGGCTCGTAGTTCACGTAAACTTGAAGAACAAAAAAAATTGGCGAATTGTACTGTTTGGATGCTTTGCATATATGTTTCTTAGACTATATAGAAGCAATATATACAAAGATTTCAACCGTCTACCTCTTCCATTCATTGTTCTTCTTGTGGAAAGTTACAAATAATTTCCGATAAAGGATTAAACATTGGGGCTCATTGTTCACTTAAACTTGAAGAACAATAAATTGGCGAATTGTACTGTTTAGATGCTCTGCACATAGGTTTTTTAGACTATATGGAAGCAATATATACAAAGATTTCAACCTTCTACCTTTTCCATTCATTGTTCTACTTGTCGAAAGTTACAAATAATTTCCGATAACGGATTAAACATTGGGGCTCATTGTTCACTTAAACTTGAAGAACAAAAAATTGGCGAATTGTACTGTTTGGATGCTTTGCATATATGTTTCTTAGACTATATATAAGCAATATATACAATGATTTCAACCGTCTACCTGTTCCATTCATTGTTCTACTTGCCGAAATTTACAAATAATTTCCTTTAAACGATTAACAATGGGGCTCGTAGTTCACCTAATCTTGAAGAGCAAAAAATTGGCGAATTGTACTGTTTGGATGCTTTGCAGGTATGTTTCTTAGACTATATAAAAGCAATATATACAAAGAGTTCAACCGTCTACCTGTTCCATTCATTGTTCTACTTGTAGAAAGTTACAATTAATTTCCGTTAAAGGATTAACAATGGGGCTCGTAGTTCACTTAAACTTGAAGAACAAAAAATTGGCGAATTGTACTGTTTGGATGCTTTGCATATATGTTTCTTAGACTATGTAGAAGCAATATATACAATGATTTCAACCGTCTACCTGTTCTATTCATATTTCTACTGTTAGAAAGTTACAAATAATTTCCGTTTCATGATTATCAATGGGGCTCGTTGTTCACTTAAACTTGAAGAACAAAAAATTGGCGTCTGGTACTGTTTGGATGCTTTGCATATATGTTTCTTAGACTATATAGAAGCAATATATACAAAGATTTCAACCGTCTACCTCTTCCATTCATTATTCTACTTGTCGAAAGTTACAAATAAATTCCGGTAAAGGATTAACAATGGGGCTCGTAGTTCACTCAAAAATCGAAGAACAAAAAATTGGCGAATGGTACTGTTTGGATGCTTTGCATATATGTTTCTTAGACTATATAGAAGCAATATATACAAAGATTTCAACCGTCTACCTGTTCCAATCATTGTTATACTTGTCGAAATTTACAAATAATTTCCTTTAAAGGATTAACAATGGGGCTCGCAGTTCAATTAAACTTGAAGATCAAAAAATTGGCGAATTGTACTGTTTGGATGATTTGCATATATGTTTCTTAGATTATATAGAAGCATTATATAGAAAGATTTCAACCGCCTACCTGTTCCATCCATTGTTCTACTTGTCGAAAGTTACAAATAATTTCCGTTAAGGGATTAACAATGGGGATCGTAGTTCACTTAAACTTGAAGAACAAAAAATTGGCGAGTTGTACTGTTTGGATGCTTTGCGTACATGTTTCTTAGACTATATGGAAGCAATATATACAAAGATTTCAACCGTCTACGTGTTCCAATCATTGTTCTACTTGTAGAAAGTTACAATTAATTTCCGTTAAGGGATTAGCAATGGGGCTCGTAGTTCACTTAAACTTGAAGAACAAAAAATTGGCGAATTGTACTGTTAGGATGCTTTGCGTATATGTTTCTTATACTATATAGAAGCAATATATACAAAGATTTCAACCGTCTACCTGTTCCAATCATTGTTCTACTTTTCGAAATTTACAAATAATTTCCATTAAAGGATTAACAATGGGGCTCGTTGTTCAGTTAATCTTGAAGAACAAAAAATTGGCGAATGGTACTGTTTGGATGCTTTGCATATATGTTTCTTCGACTATATAGAAGCAATATATACATTGATTTCAACCGTCTACCTGTTCCATTCATTGTTCTACTTGTCGAATGTTACAAATAATTTCCGTTTCATGATTAACAATGGGGCTCGTAGTTCACTTAAACTTGAAGATCAAATAATTGGCGAATTGTACTGTTTGGATGATATGCAGATATGTTTCTTAGACTATATAGAAGCAATATATACATTGATTTCAACCGTCTACCTGTTCCATTCATTGTTCAACTTGTCGAATGTTACAAATAATTTCCGTTTCATGATTAACAATGGGGCTCGTAGTTCACTTAAACTTGAAGATCAAATAATTGGCGAATTGTACTGTTTGGATGATATGCAGATATGTTTCTTAGACTATATAGAAGCAATATAAACAATGATTTCAACCGTCTACCTGTTCTATTCATTGTTCTACTTGTCGAAAATTACAAATAATTTCCGATAAAGGATTAATTATTGAAGCTCATTGTTCACTTAAACTTGAAGAACAAAAAATTGGCGAATGGTACTGTTTGGATGCTTTGCGTACATGTTTCTTAGACTATATGGAAGCAATATATACAAAGATTTCAACCGTCTACGTGTTCCAATCATTGTTCTACTTGTAGAAAGTTACAATTAATTTCCGTTAAAGGATTAACAATGGGCTCGTAGTTCACTTAAACTTGAAGAACAAAAAATTCGTGAATTGTACAGTTTGGATGCTTTGCATATATGTTTCGTAGATTATATAGAAGCAATATATACAATGATTTCAACCGTCTACCTGATCCATTCATTGATTTACTTGTCGAAATTTACAAATAATTTCCTTTAAAGGATTAACAATGGGGTTCTTTGTTCACTTAAACTTGAAGAACAATGAATTGGCGAATTGTACTGTTTGGATGCTTTGCACATATGTTTCTTAGACTATATAGAAGCAATATATACAATGATTTCAACCGTCTACCAGTTCCATTCCTTGTTCTACTTGTCGAAAGTTACAAATAATTTCCTTTAAAGGATTAACAATGGGGCTCGTTGTTCACTTAAACTTGAAGAACAATGAATTGGCGAATGGTACTGTTTGGATGCTTTGCATATATGTTTCTTAGACTATACAGAAGCAATATATACAATGATTTCAACCGTCTACCTGTTCCAGTCACTGTTCTACTTGTCGAAATATACAAATAATTTCCTTTAAAGGATTAACAATGGGGTTCGTTGTTCACTTAAACTTGAAGAACAATGAATTGGCGACTTGTACTGTTTGGATGCTTTGCACATATGTTTCTTAGACTATATAGAAGCAATATATACAATGATTTCAACCGTCTACCTGTTCCATTCCTTGTTCTACTTGTCGAAAGTTACAAATAATTTCCTTTAAAGGATTAACAATGGGGCTCGTTGTTCACTTAAACTTGAAGAACAATGAATTGGCGACTTGTACTGTTTGGATGCTTTGCATATATGTTTCTTAGGCTATACTGAAGCAATATATACAATGATTTCAACCGTCTACCTATTCCACTCATTATTCTACTTGCCGAAATTTACAAATAATTTCCTTTAAAGGATTAACAATGGGGATCGTAGTTCACTTAAACTTGAAGGACAAAAAATTGGCGAATTGTACTGTTTGGATGCTTTGCATATATGTTTCGTAGACTATATAGAAGCAATATATACAATGATTTCAACCGTCTACATGATCCATTCATTGTTCTACTTGTCGAAATTTACAAATAATTTCCTTTAAAGGATTAACAATGGGGTTCGTTGTTCACTTAAACTTGAAGAACAATGAATTGGCGAATTGTACTGTTTGGATGCTTTGCACATATGTTTCTTAGACTATATAGAAGCAATATATACAATGATTTCAACCGTCTACCAGTTCCATTCCTTGTTCTACTTGTCGAAAGTTACAAATAATTTCCTTTAAAGGATTAACAATGGGGCTCGTTGTTCACTTAAACTTGAAGAACAATGAATTGGCGACTTGTACTGTTTGGATGCTTTGCATATATGTTTCTTAGGCTATACTGAAGCAATATATACAATGATTTCAACCGTCTACCTATTCCATTCATTATTCTACTTGCCGAAATTTACAAATAATTTCCTTTAAAGGATTAACAATGGGGATCGTAGTTCACTTAAACTTGAAGGACAAAAAATTGGCGAATTGTACTGTTTGGATGCTTTGCATATATGTTTCGTAGACTATATAGAAGCAATATATACAATGATTTCAACCGTCTACATGATCCATTCATTGTTCTACTTGTCGAAATTTAGAAATAATTTCCTTTAAAGGATTAACAATGGGGTTCGTTGTTCACTTAAACTAGAAGAACAATGAATTGGCGAATTGTACTGTTTGGATGCTTTGCACATATGTTTCTTAGACTATATAGAAGCAATATATACAATGATTTCAACCGTCTACCAGTTCCATTCCTTGTTCTACTTGTCGAAAGTTACAAATAATTTCCTTTAAAGGATTAACAATGGGGCTCGTTGTTCACTTAAACTTGAAGAACAATGAATTGGCGACTTGTACTGTTTGGATGCTTTGTATATATGTTTCTTAGGCTATACTGAAGCAATATATACAATGATTTCAACCGTCTACCTGTTCCATTCATTGTTCTACTTGCCGAAATTTACAAATAATTTCCTTTAAACGATTAACAATGGGGCTCGTAGTTCACTTAATCTTGAAGAGCAAAAAATTGGCGAATTGTACTGTTTGGATGCTTTGCAGGTATGTTTCTTAGTCTATATAAAAGCAATATATACAAAGAGTTCAACCGTCTACCTGTTCCATTCATTGTTCTACTTGTAGAAAGTTACAATTAATTTCCGTTAAAGGATTAACAATGGGGCTCGTAGTTCACTTAAACTTGAAGAACAAAAAATTGGCGAATTGTACTGTTTGGATGCTTTGCATATATGTTTCTTAGACTATGTAGAAGCAATATATACATTGATTTCAACCGTCTACCTGTTCTATTCATATTTCTACTGTTAGAAAGTTACAAATAATTTCCGTTTCATGATTATCAATGGGGCTCGTTGTTCACTTAAACTTGAAGAACAAAAAATTGGCGAATTGTACTGTTTGGATGCTTTGCATATATGTTTCTTAGACTATATAGAAGCAATATATACAAAGATTTCAAACGTCTACCTGTACCATTCATTGTTCTACTTGTCACAAGTTACAAATAATTTCCGTTAAAGTATTAACAATGGGGCTCGTAGTTCTCTTAAACTTGAAGAACAAAAAATTGGCGAATTGTACTGTTTGGATGCTTTGCATATATGTTGCTTAGACTATATAGAAGCAATATATACAATGATTTCAACCGTCTACCTGTTCCATTCATTGTTCTACTTGCCGAAATTTACAAATAATTTCCTTTAAACGATTAACAATGGGGCTCGTAGTTCACTTAATCTTGAAGAGCAAAAAATTGGCGAATTGTACTGTTTGGATGCTTTGCAGGTATGTTTCTTAGACTATATAAAAGCAATATATACAAAGAGTTCAACCGTCTACCTGTTCCATTCATTGTTCTACTTGTAGAAAGTTACAATTAATTTCCGTTAAAGGATTAACAATGGGGCTCGTAGTTCACTTAAACTTGAAGAACAAAAAATTGGCGAATTGTACTGTTTGGATGCTTTGCATATATGTTTCTTAGACTATGTAGAAGCAATATATACAAAGATTTCAACCGTCTACCTCTTCCATTCATTATTCTACTTGTCGAAAGTTACAAATAAATTCCGGTAAAGGATTAACAATGGGGCTCGTAGTTCACTCAAAAATCGAAGAACAAAAAATTGGCGAATGGTACTGTTTGGATGCTTTGCATATATGTTTCTTAGACTATATAGAAGCAATATATACAAAGATTTCAACCGTCTACCTGTTCCAATCATTGTTATACTTGTCGAAATTTACAAATAATTTCCTTTAAAGGATTAACAATGGGGCTCGCAGTTCAATTAAACTTGAAGATCAAAAAATTGGCGAATTGTACTGTTTGGATGATTTGCATATATGTTTCTTAGATTATATAGAAGCATTATATAGAAAGATTTCAACCGCCTACCTGTTCCATTCATTGTTCTACTTGTCGAAATTAACAAATAATTTCCTTTAAAGCATTAACAATAGGGCTCGTTGTTCACTTAAACTTGAAGAACAATAAATTGGCGAATTGTACTGTTTGGATGCTTTGCATATATGTTTCTTAGACTATATAGAAGCAATATATACAAAGATCTCAACCGTCTACCTGTTCCATTCATTGTTCTACTTGTCGAAAGTTACAAATAATTTCCGTTAAAGGATTAACCATTGGGGCTCATTGTTCACTTAAACTTGAAAAACAAAAAATTGGCGAATGGTACTGTTTGGATGCTTTGCGTACATGTTTCTTAGACTATATTTAAGCAATATATACGAAGATTTCAACCGTCTACGTGTTCCAATCATTGTTCTACTTGTCGAAATTTACAAATAATTTCCTTTAACGGATTAACAATGGGGCTCGTTGTTCGCTTAAACTTGAAGAACAAAAAATTGGCGAATTGTACTGTTTGGATGCTTTGCATGTATGTTTCTTAGACAATATAGAAGCAATATATACACTGATTTCAACCGTCTACCTGTTCCATTCATTGTTCTACTTGTCGAAATTGACAAATAATTTCCTTTAAAGGATTAACAATGGGGCTCGTAGTTCACGTAAACTTGAAGAACAAAAAAAATTGGCGAATTGTACTGTTTGGATGCTTTGCATATATGTTTCTTAGACTATATAGAAGCAATATATACAAAGATTTCAACCGTCTACCTCTTCCATTCATTGTTCTTCTTGTGGAAAGTTACAAATAATTTCCGATAAAGGATTAAACATTGGGGCTCATTGTTCACTTAAACTTGAAGAACAATAAATTGGCGAATTGTACTGTTTAGATGCTCTGCACATAGGTTTTTTAGACTATATGGAAGCAATATATACAAAGATTTCAACCTTCTACCTTTTCCATTCATTGTTCTACTTGTCGAAAGTTACAAATAATTTCCGATAACGGATTAAACATTGGGGCTCATTGTTCACTTAAACTTGAAGAACAAAAAATTGGCGAATTGTACTGTTTGGATGCTTTGCATATATGTTTCTTAGACTATATATAAGCAATATATACAATGATTTCAACCGTCTACCTGTTCCATTCATTGTTCTACTTGCCGAAATTTACAAATAATTTCCTTTAAACGATTAACAATGGGGCTCGTAGTTCACCTAATCTTGAAGAGCAAAAAATTGGCGAATTGTACTGTTTGGATGCTTTGCAGGTATGTTTCTTAGACTATATAAAAGCAATATATACAAAGAGTTCAACCGTCTACCTGTTCCATTCATTGTTCTACTTGTAGAAAGTTACAATTAATTTCCGTTAAAGGATTAACAATGGGGCTCGTAGTTCACTTAAACTTGAAGAACAAAAAATTGGCGAATTGTACTGTTTGGATGCTTTGCATATATGTTTCTTAGACTATGTAGAAGCAATATATACAATGATTTCAACCGTCTACCTGTTCTATTCATATTTCTACTGTTAGAAAGTTACAAATAATTTCCGTTTCATGATTATCAATGGGGCTCGTTGTTCACTTAAACTTGAAGAACAAAAAATTGGCGTCTGGTACTGTTTGGATGCTTTGCATATATGTTTCTTAGACTATATAGAAGCAATATATACAAAGATTTCAACCGTCTACCTCTTCCATTCATTATTCTACTTGTCGAAAGTTACAAATAAATTCCGGTAAAGGATTAACAATGGGGCTCGTAGTTCACTCAAAAATCGAAGAACAAAAAATTGGCGAATGGTACTGTTTGGATGCTTTGCATATATGTTTCTTAGACTATATAGAAGCAATATATACAAAGATTTCAACCGTCTACCTGTTCCAATCATTGTTATACTTGTCGAAATTTACAAATAATTTCCTTTAAAGGATTAACAATGGGGCTCGCAGTTCAATTAAACTTGAAGATCAAAAAATTGGCGAATTGTACTGTTTGGATGATTTGCATATATGTTTCTTAGATTATATAGAAGCATTATATAGAAAGATTTCAACCGCCTACCTGTTCCATCCATTGTTCTACTTGTCGAAATTAACAAATAATTTCCTTTAAAGCATTAACAATAGGGCTCGTTGTTCACTTAAACTTGAAGAACAATAAATTGGCGAATTGTACTGTTTGGATGCTTTGCATATATGTTTCTTAGACTATATAGAAGCAATATATACAAAGATTTCAACCGTCTAACTGTTCAATTCATTGTTCTACTTGTCGAAAATTACAAATAATTTCCGATAAAGGTTTAACAATGGGGCTCATTGTTCACTTAAACTTGAAGAACATAAAATTGGCGAATGGTACTGTTTGGATGCTTTGCGTACATGTTCCTTAGACTATATGGAAGCAACATATACAAAGACTTCAACCGTCTACTTGTTCCAATCATTGTTCTACTTGTCGAAATTTACAAATAATTTCCTTTAAAGTATTAACAATGGGGCTCGTTGTTCTCTTAAACTTGAAGAACAATAAATTGGCGAATGGTACTGTTTGGATGCTTTGCATATATGTTTCTTAGACTATATAGAAGTAATATATGCAAAGATTTCACCCGCCTACCTGTTACATTCATTGTTCTTCTTGTCGAAAGTTACAAATAATTTCTGTTAAAGGATTAACAATGGGGCTCATTGTTCACTTAAACTTGAAGAACAAAAAATTGGCGCATGGTACTGTTTGGATGCTTTGCGTACATGTTTCTTAGACTATATGGAAGCAATATATACAAAGATTTCATCCGTCTACGTGTTCCAATCATTGTTCTACTAGTACAAAGTTACAATTAATTTCCTTTAAAGGATTAACGATGGGGCTCGTAGATCACTTAAACTTGAAGAGCAAAAAATTGGCGAATTGTACTGTTTGGACGCTTTGCATATATGTTTCTTAGACTATATGGTAGCAATATATACAAAGATTTCAACCGTCTACGTGTTCCAATCATTGTTCTACTTGTCGAATGTTACAAATAATTTCCGATAAAGGATTAACCATTGGGGTTCATTGTTCACTTAAACTTGAAAAACAAAAAATTGGCAAATTGTACTGTTTGGACGCTTTGCATATATGTTTCTTAGACTATATGGTAGCAATATATACAAAGATTTCAACCGTCTACGTGTTCCAATCATTGTTCTACTTGTAGAAAGTTACAATTAATTTCCTTTAAAGTATTAACAATGGGGCTCGTTGTTCTCTTAAACTTGAAGAACAATAAATTGGCGAATGGTACTGTTTGGATGCTTTGCATATATGTTTCTTAGACTATATAGAAGTAATATATGCAAAGATTTCACCCGCCTACCTGTTCCATTCATTGTTCTTCTTGTCGAAAGTTACAAATAATTTCTGTTAAAGGATTAACAATGGGGCTCATTGTTCACTTAAACTTGAAGAACAAAAAATTGGCGCATGGTACTGTTTGGATGCTTTGCGTACATGTTTCTTAGACTATATGGAAGCAATATATACAAAGATTTCATCCGTCTACGTGTTCCAATCATTGTTCTACTAGTAGAAAGTTACAATTAATTTCCTTTAAAGGATTAACGATGGGGCTCGTAGTTCACTTAAACTTGAAGAGCAAAAAATTGGCGAATTGTACTGTTTGGACGCTTTGCATATATGTTTCTTAGACTATATGGTAGCAATATATACAAAGATTTCAACCGTCTACGTGTTCCAATCATTGTTCTACTTGTAGAAAGTTACAATTAATTTCCGTTAAAGGATTAACAATGGGGCTCGTAGTTCACTTAAAGTTGAAGATCAAAAAATTGGCGATTGTTACTGTTTAGATGCTTTGCATATATGTTTCTTAGATTATATAGAAGCAATATATACAAAGATTTCAACCGTCTACCTTTTCTATTCATTGTTCTACTTGTCGAAAGTTACAAATAATTTCCGATAAAGGATTAACCATGGGGCTCGTAGTTCACTTAAAGTTGAAGATCAAAAAATTGGCGATTGTTACTGTTTAGATGCTTTGCATATATGTTTCTTAGATTATATAGAAGCAATATATACAAAGATTTCAACCGTCTACCTGTTCCATTCATTGTTCTACTTGTCGAAAGTTACAAATAATTTCCGATAAAGGATTAACCATGGGGGCTCATAGTTAACTTAAATTTGAAGAACAAAAAATTGGCGACTGGTACTGTTTGGATGCTTTGCATATATGTTTCTTAGACGATATGGAAGCAATATATACAAAGATTTCAACCGTCTATGTGTTCCAATCATTGTTCTACTTGTAGAAAGTTACAATTAATTTCCGTTAAAGGATTAACAATTGGGGCTCATTGTTCACTTAAACTTGAAGAACAAAAAATTGGCGAATTGTACTGTTTGGATGCTTTGCATATATGTTTCCTAGACTATATAGAAGCAACATATACAAAGATTTCAACCGTCTACCTGTTCTATTCATTGTTCTACTTGTCGAAAGTTACAAATAATTTCCGTTAATGGATTAACAATGGGGCTCGTTGTTCACTTAAACTTGAAGAACAATTTATTGGCGAATTGTACTGTTTGGATGCTTTGCATATATGTTTCTTAGACTATATAGAAGCAATATATACAAAGAATTCAACCGTCTACCTGTTCCATTCATTGTTCTACTTGTCGAATGTTACAAATAATTTCCGATAAAGGATTAACCATTGGGGTTCATTGTTCACTTAAACTTGAAAAACAAAAAATTGGCAAATTGTACTGTTTGGACGCTTTGCATATATGTTTCTTAGACTATATGGTAGCAATATATACAAAGATTTCAACCGTCTACGTGTTCCAATCATTGTTCTACTTGTAGAAAGTTACAATTAATTTCCTTTAAAGTATTAACAATGGGGCTCGTTGTTCTCTTAAACTTGAAGAACAATAAATTGGCGAAGGGTACTGTTTGGATGCTTTGCATATATATTTCTTAGACTATATAGAAGTAATATATGCAAAGATTTCACCCGCCTACCTGTTCCATTCATTGTTCTTCTTGTCGAAAGTTACAAATAATTTCTGTTAAAGGATTAACAATGGGGCTCATTGTTCACTTAAACTTGAAGAACAAAAAATTGGCGCATGGTACTGTTTGGATGCTTTGCGTACATGTTTCTTAGACTATATGGAAGCAATATATACAAAGATTTCATCCGTCTACGTGTTCCAATCATTGTTCTACTAGTAGAAAGTTACAATTAATTTCCTTTAAAGGATTAACGATGGGGCTCGTAGTTCACTTAAACTTGAAGAGCAAAAAATTGGCGAATTGTACTGTTTGGACGCTTTGCATATATGTTTCTTAGACTATATGGTAGCAATATATACAAAGATTTCAACCGTCTACGTGTTCCAATCATTGTTCTACTTGTAGAAATTTACAATTAATTTCCGTTAAAGGATTAACAATGGGGCTCGTAGTTCACTTAAAGTTGAAGATCAAAAAATTGGCGATTGTTACTGTTTAGATGCTTTGCATATATGTTTCTTAGATTATATAGAAGCAATATATACAAAGATTTCAACCGTCTACCTGTTCCATTCATTGTTCTACTTGTCGAAAATTACAAATAATTTCCGATAAAGGATTAACCATGGGGGCTCATAGTTAACTTAAATTTGAAGAACAAAAAATTGGCGACTGGTACTGTTTGGATGCTTTGCATATATGTTTCTTAGACGATATGGAAGCAATATATACAAAGATTTCAACCGTCTATGTGTTCCAATCATTGTTCTACTTGTAGAAAGTTACAATTAATTTCCGTTAAAGGATTAACCATTGGGGCTCATTGTTCACTTAAACTTGAAGAACAAAAAATTGGCGAATTGTACTGTTTGGATGCTTTGCATATATGTTTCTTAGACTATATAGAAGCAATATATACAAAGAATTCAACCTTCTACCTGTTCCATTCATTGTTCTACTTGTCGAAAGTTACAAATAATTTCCGATAAAGGATTAACCATTGGGGTTCATTGTTCACTTAAACTTGAAAAACAAAAAATTGGCGAATTGTACTGTTTGGATGCTTTGCATATATGTTTCTTAGACTATATGGAAGCATATATATACAATGATTTCAACCGTCTACCTATTCCATTCATTGTTCTACTTGTCGAAATTTACAAATAATTTCCTTTAAAGGATTAACAATGGGGCTCGTTGTACACTTAAACTTGAAGAACAATAAATTGGCGAATTGTACTGTTTGGATGCTTTGCATATATGTTTCTTAGACTATATAGAAGTAATATATACAAAGATTTCAACCGTCTACCTGTTCCATTCATTGTTCTACTTGTAGAAAGTTACAAATAATTTCCTTTAAAGTATTAACAATGGGGCTCGTATTTCACTTAAACTTGAAGAGCAAAAAATTGGCGAATTGTACTGTTTGGATGCTTTGCATATATGTTTCTTGGACTATATAGAAGCAATATATGCAATGATTTCAACCGTCTACCTGTTCCATTCATTGTTCTACTTGTCGAATGTTACAAATAATTTCCGTTAAGGGATTAACAATGGGGATCGTAGTTTACTTAAACTTGAAGAACAAAAAATTGGCGAATTGTACTGTTTGGATGCTTTGCATATATGTTTCTTAGACTATATAGAAGCAATATATACAATGATTTCAACCGTCTACCTGTTCCATTCATTGTTCTACTTGTCGAAAGTTACAAATAATTTCCCTTAAGTGATTAACAATGGGGATCGTAGTTTACTTAAACTTGAAGAACAAAAAATTGCCGAATTGTACTGTTTGGATGCTTTGCTTATATGTTTCTTAGACTATATAGAAGCAATATATACAAGGATTTCAACCGTCTACCTGTTCCATTCATTGTTCTACTTGTCGAAAGTTACAAATAATTACCGATAAAGGATTAACCATTGGGGCTCATTGTTCACTTACACTTGAAGAACAAAAAATTGGCGAATTGTACTGTTTGGATGCTTTGCATATATGTTTCATAGACTATATAGGTGCAATATATACAAAGATTTCAACCGTCTACCTGTTCCATTCATTGTTCTACTTGTCGAAAATTACAAATAATTTCCTTTAAAGGATTAACAATGGGGCTCATTGTTCACTTAAACTTGAAGAACAAAAAATTGGCGAACTGTACTGTTTGAATGCTTTGCATATATGTTTCTTAGACTATATAGAAGCAATATATACAATGATTTCAACCGTCTACCTGTTCCATTCATTGTTCTACTTGTCGAATGTTACAAATAATTTCCGTTAAGGGATTAACAATGGGGATCGTAGTTTACTTAAACTTGAAGAACAAAAAATTGGCGAATTGTACTGTTTGGATGCTTTGCATATATGTTTCTTAGACTATATAGAAGCAATATATACAATGATTTCAACCGTCTACCTATTCCATTCATTGTTCTACTTGCCGAAATTTACAAATAATTTCCTTTAAAGGATTAACAATGGGGCTCGTAGTTAACTTAAACTTGAAGAGCAAAAAATTGTCGAATTGTACTGTTTGGATGCTTTGCATATATGTTTCTCAAACTATATAGAAGCAATATATACAAAGATTTCAACCGTCTACCTTTTCCATTCATTGTTCTACTTGTCGAAAGTTACAAATAATTTCCGATAACGGATTAAACATTGGGGCTCATTGTTCACTTAAACTTGAAGAACAAAAAATTGGCGAATTGTACTGTTTGGATGCTTTGCATATATGTTTCTTATACTATATAGAAGCAATATATACAAAGATTTCAACCGTCTACCTGTTCCATTTATTGTTCTACTTGTCGAAAGTTACAAATAATTTCCTTTAAAGGATTAACCATTGGGGCTCATTGTTCACTTAAACTTGAAGAACAAAAAATTGGCGAATTGTACTGTTTGGATGCTTTGCATATATGTTTCTTATACTATATAGAAGCAATATATACAAAGATTTCAACCGTCTACGTGTTCCATTCATTGTTCTACTTGTCGAAAGTTACAAATAATTTCCTTTAAAGGATTAACCATTGGGGCTCATTGTTCACTTAAACTTGAAGAACAAAAAATTGGCGAATTGTACTGTTTGGATGCTTTGCATATATGTTTCTTATACTATTTAGAAGCAATATATACAAAGATTTCAACCGTCTACGTGTTCCATTCATTGTTCTACTTGTCGACGGTTACAATTAATTTCCGTTAAAGTATTAACAATGGGGCTCGTAGTTCACTTAAACTTGAAGAGCAAAAAATTGGCGAATTGTACTGTTTGGATGCTTTGCATATATGTTTCTTGGACTATATAGAAGCAATATACACAATGATTTCAACCGTCTACCTGTTCCATTCATTGTTCTACTTGTCGAATGTTACAAATAATTTCCGTTAAGGGATTAACAATGGGGATCGTAGTTTACTTAAACTTGAAGAACAAAAAATTGGCGAATTGTACTGTTTGGATGCTTTGCATATATGTTTCTTAGACTATATAGAAGCAATATATACAATGATTTCAACCGTCTACCTATTCCATTCATTGTTCTACTTGTCGAAAGTTACAAATAATTTCCGATAAAGGATTAACAATGGGGATCGCAGTTTACTTAATCTTGAAGAACAAGAAATTGGCGAATTGTGCTGTTTGGATGCTTTGCATATATGTTTCTTAGACTATATAGAAGCAATACATACAAAGATTTCAACCGTCTACCTGTTCCATTCATTGTTCTACTTGTCGAAAGTTACAAATAATTTCCGTTAAGGGATTAACAATGGGGATCGTAGTTTACTTAAACTTGAAGAACAAAAAATTGGCGAATTGTACTGTTTGGATGCTTTGCATATATGTTTCTTAGACTATATAGAAGCAATATATACAATGATTTCAACCGTCTACCTGTTCCATTCATTGTTCTACTTGTCGAAAGTTACAAATAATTTCCCTTAAGTGATTAACAATGGGGATCGTAGTTTACTTAAACTTGAAGAACAAAAAATTGGCGAATTGTACTGTTTGGATGCTTTGCTTATATGTTTCTTAGACTATATAGAAGCAATATATACAAGGATTTCAACCGTATACCTGTTCCATTCATTGTTCTACTTGTCGAAAGTTACAAATAATTACCGATAAAGGATTAACCATTGGGGCTCATTGTTCACTTACACTTGAAGAACAAAAAATTGGCGAATTGTACTGTTTGGATGCTTTGCATATATGTTTCATAGACTATATAGGTGCAATATATACAAAGATTTCAACCGTCTACCTGTTCCATTCA
This sequence comes from Cerceris ruficornis, assembly GCA_963989415.1. Classification (NCBI taxonomy): domain Eukaryota; kingdom Metazoa; phylum Arthropoda; class Insecta; order Hymenoptera; family Crabronidae; genus Cerceris; species Cerceris ruficornis. The sequence goes on along the minus strand of CAXDIW010000229.1, from coordinate 1,076,890 downwards.
TTGTTCTACTTGTCGAAAGTTACAAATAATTTCCTTTAAAGGATTAACAATGGGGCTCATTGTTCACTTAAACTTGAAGAACAAAAAATTGGCGAACTGTACTGTTTGGATGCTTTGCATATATGTTTCTTAGATTATATAGAAGCAATATATACAAAGATTTCAACCGTCTACCTGTTCCATTCATTGTTCTACTTGTCGAAAGTTACAAATAATTTCCGATAACGGATTAAACATTGGGGCTCATTGTTCACTTAAACTTGAAGAACAAAAAATTGGCGAATTGTACTGTTTGGATGCTTTGCATATATGTTTCTTATACTATATAGAAGCAATATATACAAAGATTTCAACCGTCTACCTGTTCCATTTATTGTTCTACTTGTCGAAAGTTACAAATAATTTCCTTTAAAGGATTAACCATTGGGGCTCATTGTTCACTTAAACTTGAAGAACAAAAAATTGGCGAATTGTACTGTTTGGATGCTTTGCATATATGTTTCTTATACTATATAGAAGCAATATATACAAAGATTTCAACCGTCTACGTGTTCCATTCATTGTTCTACTTGTCGAAAGTTACAATTAATTTCCGTTAAAGTATTAACAATGGGGCTCGTAGTTCACTTAAACTTGAAGAGCAAAAAATTGGCGAATTGTACTGTTTGGATGCTTTGCATATATGTTTCTTGGACTATATAGAAGCAATATATGCAATGATTTCAACCGTCTACCTGTTCCATTCATTGTTCTACTTGTCGAATGTTACAAATAATTTCCGTTAAGGGATTAACAATGGGGATCGTAGTTTACTTAAACTTGAAGAACAAAAAATTGGCGAATTGTACTGTTTGGATGCTTTGCATATATGTTTCTTAGACTATATCGAAGCAATATATACAATGATTTCAACCGTCTACCTATTCCATTCATTGTTCTACTTGTCGAAATTTACAAACAATTTCCTTTAAAGGATTAACAATGGGGCTCGTAGTTCACTTAAACTTGAAGAGCAAAAAATTGTCGAATTATACTGTTTGAATGCTTTGCATATATGTTTCTTAAACTATATAGAAGCAATATATACAATGATTTCAACTGTCTACCTGTTCCATTCATTGTTCTACTTGTCGAAAGTTACAAATAATTTCCGTTAAGGGATTAACAATGGGGATCGTAGTTTACTTAAACTTGAAGAACAAAAAATTGGCGAATTGTACTGTTTGGATGCTTTGCATATATGTTTCTTAGACTATATAGAAGCAATATATACAATGATTTCAACCGTCTACCTGTTCCATTCATTGTTCTACTTGTCGAAAGTTACAAATAATTTCCCTTAAGTGATTAACAATGGGGATCGTAGTTTACTTAAACTTGAAGAACAAAAAATTGCCGAATTGTACTGTTTGGATGCTTTGCTTATATGTTTCTTAGACTATATAGAAGCAATATATACAAGGATTTCAACCGTCTACCTGTTCCATTCATTGTTCTACTTGTCGAAAGTTACAAATAATTACCGATAAAGGATTAACCATTGGGGCTCATTGTTCACTTACACTTGAAGAACAAAAAATTGGCGAATTGTACTGTTTGGATGCTTTGCATATATGTTTCATAGACTATATAGGTGCAATATATACAAAGATTTCAACCGTCTACCTGTTCCATTCATTGTTCTACTTGTCGAAAATTACAAATAATTTCCTTTAAAGGATTAACAATGGGGCTCATTGTTCACTTAAACTTGAAGAACAAAAAATTGGCGAACTGTACTGTTTGAATGCTTTGCATATATGTTTCTTAGACTATATAGAAGCAATATATACAATGATTTCAACCGTCTACCTGTTCCATTCATTGTTCTACTTGTCGAATGTTACAAATAATTTCCGTTAAGGGATTAACAATGGGGATCGTAGTTTACTTAAACTTGAAGAACAAAAAATTGGCGAATTGTACTGTTTGGATGCTTTGCATATATGTTTCTTAGACTATATAGAAGCAATATATACAATGATTTCAACCGTCTACCTATTCCATTCATTGTTCTACTTGCCGAAATTTACAAATAATTTCCTTTAAAGGATTAACAATGGGGCTCGTAGTTCACTTAAACTTGAAGAGCAAAAAATTGTCGAATTGTACTGTTTGGATGCTTTGCATATATGTTTCTCAAACTATATAGAAGCAATATATACAAAGATTTCAACCGTCTACCTTTTCCATTCATTGTTCTACTTGTCGAAAGTTACAAATAATTTCCGATAACGGATTAAACATTGGGGCTCATTGTTCACTTAAACTTGAAGAACAAAAAATTGGCGAATTGTACTGTTTGGATGCTTTGCATATATGTTTCTTATACTATATAGAAGCAATATATACAAAGATTTCAACCGTCTACCTGTTCCATTTATTGTTCTACTTGTCGAAAGTTACAAATAATTTCCTTTAAAGGATTAACCATTGGGGCTCATTGTTCACTTAAACTTGAAGAACAAAAAATTGGCGAATTGTACTGTTTGGATGCTTTGCATATATGTTTCTTATACTATATAGAAGCAATATATACAAAGATTTCAACCGTCTACGTGTTCCATTCATTGTTCTACTTGTCGAAAGTTACAATTAATTTCCGTTAAAGTATTAACAATGGGGCTCGTAGTTCACTTAAACTTGAAGAGCAAAAAATTGGCGAATTGTACTGTTTGGATGCTTTGCATATATGTTTCTTGGACTATATAGAAGCAATATACACAATGATTTCAACCGTCTACCTGTTCCATTCATTGTTCTACTTGTCGAATGTTACAAATAATTTCCGTTAAGGGATTAACAATGGGGATCGTAGTTTACTTAAACTTGAAGAACAAAAAATTGGCGAATTGTACTGTTTGGATGCTTTGCATATATGTTTCTTAGACTATATAGAAGCAATATATACAATGATTTCAACCGTCTACCTATTCCATTCATTGTTCTACTTGTCGAAATTTACAAATAATTTCCTTTAAAGGATTAACAATGGGGCTCGTAGTTCACTTAAACTTGAAGAGCAAAAAATTGTCGAATTATACTGTTTGGATGCTTTGCATATATGTTTCTTAAACTATATAGAAGCAATATATACAATGATTTCAACTGTCTACCTGTTCCATTCATTGTTCTACTTGTCGAAAGTTACAAATAATTTCCGTTAAGGGATTAACAATGGGGATCGTAGTTTACTTAAACTTGAAGAACAAAAAATTGGCGAATTGTACTGTTTGGATGCTTTGCATATATGTTTCTTAGACTATATAGAAGCAATATATACAATGATTTCAACCGTCTACCTGTTCCATTCATTGTTCTACTTGTCGAAAGTTACAAATAATTTCCCTTAAGTGATTAACAATGGGGATCGTAGTTTACTTAAACTTGAAGAACAAAAAATTGGCGAATTGTACTGTTTGGATGCTTTGCTTATATGTTTCTTAGACTATATAGAAGCAATATATACAAGGATTTCAACCGTATACCTGTTCCATTCATTGTTCTACTTGTCGAAAGTTACAAATAATTACCGATAAAGGATTAACCATTGGGGCTCATTGTTCACTTACACTTGAAGAACAAAAAATTGGCGAATTGTACTGTTTGGATGCTTTGCATGTATGTTTCATAGACTATATAGGTGCAATATATACAAAGATTTCAACCGTCTACCTGTTCCATTCATTGTTCTACTTGTCGAAAGTTACAAATAATTTCCTTTAAAGGATTAACAATGGGGCTCATTGTTCACTTAAACTTGAAGAACAAAAAATTGGCGAACTGTACTGTTTGGATGCTTTGCATATATGTTTCTTAGATTATATAGAAGCAATATATACAAAGATTTCAACCGTCTACCTGTTCCATTCATTGTTCTACTTGTCGAAAGTTACAAATAATTTCCGATAACGGATTAAACATTGGGGCTCATTGTTCACTTAAACTTGAAGAACAAAAAATTGGCGAATTGTACTGTTTGGATGCTTTGCATATATGTTTCTTGGACTATATAGAAGCAATATATACAATGATTTCAACCGTCTACCTGTTCCATTCATTGTTCTACTTGTCGAATGTTACAAATAATTTCCGTTAAGGGATTAACAATGGGGATCGTAGTTTACTTAAACTTGAAGAACAAAAAATTGGCGAATTGTACTGTTTGGATGCTTTGCATATATGTTTCTTAGACTATATAGAAGCAATATATACAATGATTTCAACCGTCTACCTATTCCATTCATTGTTCTACTTGTCGAAATTTACAAATAATTTCCTTTAAAGGATTAACAATGGGGCTCGTAGTTCACTTAAACTTGAAGAGCAAAAAATTGTCGAATTATACTGTTTGGATGCTTTGCATATATGTTTCTTAAACTATATAGAAGCAATATATACAATGATTTCAACTGTCTACCTGTTCCATTCATTGTTCTACTTGTCGAAAGTTACAAATAATTTCCGTTAAGGGATTAACAATGGGGATCGTAGTTTACTTAAACTTGAAGAACAAAAAATTGGCGAATTGTACTGTTTGGATGCTTTGCATATATGTTTCTTAGACTATATAGAAGCAATATATACAATGATTTCAACCGTCTACCTGTTCCATTCATTGTTCTACTTGTCGAAAGTTACAAATAATTTCCCTTAAGTGATTAACAATGGGGATCGTAGTTTACTTAAACTTGAAGAACAAAAAATTGGCGAATTGTACTGTTTGGATGCTTTGCTTATATGTTTCTTAGACTATATAGAAGCAATATATACAAGGATTTCAACCGTATACCTGTTCCATTCATTGTTCTACTTGTCGAAAGTTACAAATAATTACCGATAAAGGATTAACCATTGGGGCTCATTGTTCACTTACACTTGAAGAACAAAAAATTGGCGAATTGTACTGTTTGGATGCTTTGCATATATGTTTCATAGACTATATAGGTGCAATATATACAAAGATTTCAACCGTCTACCTGTTCCATTCATTGTTCTACATGTCGAAAGTTACAAATAATTTCCTTTAAAGGATTAACAATGGGGCTCATTGTTCACTTAAACTTGAAGAACAAAAAATTGGCGAACTGTACTCTTTGAATGCTTTGCATATATGTTTCTTAGACTATATAGAAGCAATATATACAATGATTTCAACCGTCTACCTGTTCCATTCATTGTTCTACTTGTCGAATGTTACAAATAATTTCCGTTAAGGGATTAACAATGGGGATCGTAGTTTACTTAAACTTGAAGAACAAAAAATTGGCGAATTGTACTGTTTGGATGCTTTGCATATATGTTTCTTAGACTATATAGAAGCAATATATACAATGATTTCAACCGTCTACCTATTCCATTCATTGTTCTACTTGCCGAAATTTACAAATAATTTCCTTTAAAGGATTAACAATGGGGCTCGTAGTTCACTTAACCTTGAAGAGCAAAAAATTGTCGAATTGTACTGTTTGGATGCTTTGCATATATGTTTCTTAAACTATATAGAAGCAATATATACAAAGATTTCAACCGTCTACCTTTTCCATTCATTGTTCTACTTGTCGAAAGTTACAAATAATTTCCGATAACGGATTAAACATTGGGGCTCATTGTTCACTTAAACTTGAAGAACAAAAAATTGGCGAATTGTACTGTTTGGATGCTTTGCATATATGTTTCTTATACTATATAGAAGCAATATATACAAAGATTTCAACCGTCTACCTGTTCCATTCACTGTTCTACTTGTCGAAAGTTACAAATAATTTCCGTTAAGGGATTAACAATGGGGATCGTAGTTCACTTAAACTTGAAGAACAAAAAATTGGCGAATTGTACTGTTTGGATGCTTTGCGTACATGTTTCTTAGACTATATGGAAGCAATATATACAAAGATTTCAACCATCTACGTGTTCCAATCATTGTTCTACTTGTAGAAAGTTACAATTAATTTCCGTTAAGGGATTAACAATGGGGCTCGTAGTTCACTTAAACTTGAAGAACAAAAAATTGGCGAATGGTACTGTTTGGATGCATTGCATATATGTTTCTTAGACTATATAGAAGCAATATATACAGAGATTACAACCGTCTACCTATTCCATTCATTGTTCTACTTGTCGAAATTTACAAATAATTTCCTTTAAAGGATTAACAATGAGGCTCGTAGTTCACTTAAACTTGAAGCACAAAAAATTGGCGAATTGTACTGTTTGGATGTATTGCATATATGTTTCTTAGACTATATAGAAGCAATATATACAGAGATTACAACCGTCTACCTGTTCCATTCATTTTTCTACTTGTCGAAATTTACAAATACTTTCCTTTAAAGGATTAACAATGGGGCTCGTAGTTCACTTAAACTTGAAGAACAAAAAATTGGCGAATTGTACTGTTTGGATGCTTTGCATATATGTTTCTTAGACTATATGGAAGCAATATATACAAAGATTTCAACCGTATACGTGTTCCAATCATTGTATTACTTTTAGAAAGTTACAAATAATTTCCATTTCATGATTATCAATGGGGCTCGTTGTTCACTTAAACTTGAAGAACAACAAATTGGCGAATGGTACTGTTTGGATGCTTTGCATATATGTTTCTTAGACTTTATAGAAGCAATATATGCAATGATTTCAACCGTCTACCTGTTCCATTCATTGTTCTACTTGTAGAAAGTTACAATTAATTTCCGTTAAAGGATTAACAATGGGGCTCGTAGTTCACTTAAACCTGAAGAACAAAAAATTGGCGAATTGTACTGTTTGGATGCTTTGCATATATGTTTCTTAGACTATATAGAAGCAATATATAGAAAGATTTCAACCGTCTACCTGTTCTATTCATTGTTCTACTTGTAGAAAGTTACAAATAATTTCCGTTTCATGATTATCAATGGGGCTCGTTGTTCACCTAATCTTAAAGAACAAAAAATTGGCGAATGGTACTGTTTGGATGTTTTGCATATATGTTTCTTAGAGTATATAGAAGCAATATGTACAATGATTTCAACCGTCTACGTGTTCCAATCATTGTTCTACTTGTCGAAATTTACAAATAATTTCCTTTAAAGGATTAACAATGGGGCTAGTTGTTCACTTAAACATGAAGAACAAAAAATTCGCGAATTGTACTGTTTGGATGCTTTGCATATATGTTTCTTAGACTATATGGAAGCAATATATACAAAGATTTCAACCGTCTACCTGTTCCATTCATTGTTCTACTTGTCGAAAATTACAAATAATTTCAGGTAAAGGGTTAACCATTGCGGCTCATTGTTCACTTAAACTTGAAGAACAAAAAATTGGCGAATGGTACTGTTTGGATGCTTTGCTTATATGTTTCTTAGACTATATAGAAGCAATATATACATTGATTTCGACCGTCTACCTGTTCCATTCATTGTTCTACTTGTCGAAAATTACATAAAATTTCCGTTAAAGTATTAACAATGGGGCTCGTAGTTCACTTAAACTTGAAGAACAAAAAATTGGCGAATTGTACTGTTTGGATGCTTTGCATATATGTTTGTTAGACTATATAGAAGCAATATATACAAAGATTTCAACCGTCTACCTGTTCCATTCATTGTTCTACTTGTCGAAAATTACAAATAATTTCCGGTAAAGGGTTAACCATTGCGGCTCATTGTTCACTTAAACTTGAAGAACAAAAAATTGGCGAATGGTACTGTTTGGATGCTTTGCTTATATGTTTCTTAGACTATATAGAAGCAATATATACATTGATTTCGACCGTCTACCTGTTCCATTCATTGTTCTACTTGTCGAAAATTACAAAAAATTTCCGTTAAAGTATTAACAATGGGGCTCGTAGTTCACTTAAACTTGAAGAACAAAAAATTGGCGAATTGTACTGTTTGGATGCTTTGCATATATGTTTGTTAGACTATATAGAAGCAATATATACAAAGATTTCAACCGTCTACCTGTTCCATTCATTGTTCTACTTGTCGAAAATTACAAATAATTTCCGATAAAGGATTAACCATTGGGGCTCATTGTTCACTTAAACTTGAAGAACAAAAAATTGGCGAATGTTACTGTTTGGATGCTTTGCGTACATGTTTCTTAGACTATATAGAAGCAATATATACAATGATTTCAACCGTCTACCTGTTCCATTCATTGTTCTACTTGTCGAAATTTACAAATACTTTCCTTTAAAGGATTAACAATGGGGCTCGTAGTTCACTTAAACTTGAAGAACAAAAAATTGGCGAATTGTACTGTTTGGATGCATTGCATATATGTTTCTTAGACTATATAGAAGCAATATATACAGAGATTACAACCGTCTACCTGTTCCATTCATTGTTCTACTTGTCGAAATTTACAAATACTTTCCTTTAAAGGATTAACAATGGGGCTCGTAGTTGACTTAAACTTGAAGAACAAAAAATTGGCGTATTGTACTGTTTGGATGCTTTGCATATATGTTTCTTAGACTATATGGAAGCAATATATACAAAGATTTGAACCGTATACGTGTTCCAATCATTGTATTACTTGTAAAAAGTTACAAATAATTTCCATTTCATGATTATCAATGGGGCCCGTTGTTCACTTAAACTTGAAGAACAAAAAATTGGCGAATGGTACTGTTTGGATGCTTTGCATATATGTTTCTTAGACTATATAGAAGCAACATATGCAATGATTTCAACCGTCTACCTGTTCCATTCATTGTTCTACTTGTAGAAAGTTACAATTAATTTCCGTTAAAGGACTAACAATGGGGCTCGTAGTTCACTTAAACTTGAAGAACAAAAAATTGGCGGATTGTACTGTTTAGATGCTTTGCATATATGTTTCTTAGACTATATAGAAGCATTATATACAATGATTTCAACCGTCTACCTGTTCCATTCATTGTTCTACTTGTCGAAATTTACAAATAATTTCCTTTAAAGGATTAACAATAGGGCTCGTAATTCACTTAAACTTGAAAAACAAAAAGTTGGCGAATGGTACTGTTTGGATGCTTTGCATATATGTTTCTTAAACTATATAGAAGCAATATATAGAAAGATTTCAACCGCCTACCTGTTCTATTCATTGTTCTACTTATAGAAAGTTACAAATAATTTCCGATAAAGGATTAACCATTGGGGCTCATTGTTCACTTAATCTTGAAGAACAAAAAATTGGCGAATGGTACTGTTTGGATGCTTTGCATATATGTTTCTTAGACTATATAGAAGCAATATATAGAAAGATTTCAACCGCCTACCTGTTCCATTCATTGTTCTTCTTATAGAAAGTTACAAATAATTTCCTTTAAAGGATTAACAATGGGGCTCGTAGTTCACTTAAACTTGAAGAACAAAAAATTGGCGAATTGTACTGTTTGGATGCTTTGCATATATGTTTCTTAGATTATATAGAAGCAATAAATACAATGATTTCAACCGTCTACCTGTTCCATTCATTGTTCTTCTTGTCGAAAATTACAAATAATTTCCGTTAAAGTATTAACAATGGGGCTCGTAGTTCACTTAAACTTGAAGAACAATAAATTCGCGAATTGTACTGTTTGGATGCTTTGCATATATGTTTCTTAGACTATATAGAAGCAATATATACAATGATTTCAACCGTCTACCTGTTCCATTCATTGTTCTACTTGTCGAAAGTAACAAATAATTTCCGTTAAAGTATTAACAATGGGGCTCGTAGTTCACTTAAACTTGAAGAACAATAAATTGGCGAATTGTACTGTTTGGATGCTTTGCATATATGTTTCTTAGACTATATAGAAGCAATATATACAAAGATTTCAACCGTCTACCTGTTCCATTCATTGTTCTACTTGTCGAAAATTACAAATAATTTCCGATAAAGGATTAACCATTGGGGCTCATTGTTCACTTAAACTTGAAGAACAAAAAATTGGCGAATGGTACTGTTTGGATGCTTTGTGTACATGTTTCTAAGACTATATGGAAGCAATATATACAAAGATTTCAACCGTCTACGTGTCCCAATCATTGTTCTACTTGTCGAAATTTACAAATAATTTCCTTTAAACGATTAAGAATGGGGCTCGTTGTTCACTTAAACTTGAAGAACAAAAAATTGGCGAATTGTACTGGTTGGATGCTTTGCATATATGTTTCTTAGACTATATTGAAGCAATATATACAATGATTTCAACCGTCTACCTGTTCAATTCATTGTTCTACTTGTCGAAAGTTACAAATAATTTCCGTTAAAGTATTAACAATGGGGCTCGCAGTTCATTTAAACTTGAAGAACAAAAAATTGGCGAATTGTACTGTTTGGATGCTTTGCGTATATGTTTCTCAGACTATACAGGGTGGGGCAATAACTATTAGCACCTTAGATATCTTCGAAACTATAAGTTTCACAGAAATATTTGCTGAAATAAAATTGCAGAGTACGAAGGGGCCCATCTGGTGGCGATAATAGTTTTTTTTCAGGTGGAGGTACTTCGGACATTTGAAGGTCACCTCCATTTTTTTAAATGGATCGGTATATTTTTACTTCCGTATCAAGATAGAGGATATTAAAACGAGTTCAACGACCTATTACACAAGGTCATTGCCGTAACTGATTTCATTTGCTGTTTTCCCGAGATCGGTCGGGCTGCAAAGGTCCCATCGTAACGGCGACGGGCCGACGTGACGCCAAGCTCAAGCGCCTCTTGTCGAAAATGTAAGTTACGTGGCGACGCGTTATCGCGTTTTCGATGCGACGTGCTCGTTGTACGTCGCTGCCACATCCTGCAAACTTATTAAAGAGTCCTTCAAGCAGTGTTTAGTCTCAGTGAAGTAAACGGTAAGTATTACGCCTTCTTCTACTGCTTACAATACGTATGTTTCATTTACTACCAAAACCTAAGTATTATCGCCTTTCTCTACTTTCTATGACCGTGAATGACCTTGTATAATAGGTCGTTGAACTCGTTTTAATATCCTCTATCATGATACGGAAGCAAAAATATACCGGTATATTTCAAAAAAGGGAGGTGACCTTCAAATATCCGAAGTACCTCCACCTGAAAACAAACTATTATCGCCACCGGATGGGCCCCTTCGTACTCTGCAATTTTATTTCAGCAAATATTTCTGTGAAACTTATAGTTTCGAAGATATCTGAGGTGCTAATAGTTATTGCCCCACCCTGTATATTGCTTCTGTATAGTCTAAGAAACATATATGCAAAACATCCAAACAGTACCATTCGCCAATTTTTTCTTCTTCAAGTTTAAGTGAACTCCGGGCCCCATTGTTAATCCTTTAAAGGAAATTATTCGTATATTTCGACAAGTAGAACAATGATTGGAACACGTAGACGGTTGAAATCTTTGTATATATTGCTTCCATATAGTCTAAGAAACATATATGCAAAGCATCCAAACAGTACCATTCGCCAATTTTTTGATCTTCAAGTTTAAGTGAACAAAGAGCCCCATTGTTAATCCTTTAAAGGAAATTATTTCAAAATTTCGACAAGGAGAACAATGATTGGAACACGTAGACGGTTGAAATCTTTGTATATATTGCTTCCATATAGTCTAAGAAACATATATGCAAAGCATCCAAACAGTACAATTCGCCAAGTTTTTGTTCTTCAAGTTTAAGTGAACAATGAGCCCCATTGTTAATCCTTTATCGGAAATTATTTGTAACTTTCGACAAGTAGAACAATGATTGGAACACGTAGACGGTTGAAATCTTTGTATATATTGCTTCCATATAGTCTAAGAAACTTGTACGCAAAGCATCCAAACAGTACCATTCGCCAATTTTTTGTTCTTCAAGTTTAAGTGGTACAATGAGCCCCAATGGTTAATCCTTTATCGGAAATTATTTGTAATTTTCGACAAGTAGAACAATGAATGGAACAGGTAGACGGTTGAAATCTTTGTATATATTGCTTCTATATAATCTAAGAAACATATATGCAAAGCATCCAAACAGTACCATTCTCCAATTTTTTGTTCTTCAAGTTTAAGTGAACAACGAGCCCCATTGATAATCATGAAACGGAAATCATTTGTAACTTTCTACAAGTAGAACAATGAATAGAACAGGTAGACGGTTGAAATCTTTGTATATGTTGCTTCCATATAGTCTAAGAAACATATATGCAAATCATCCAAACAGTACCATTCGCCAATTTTTTGTTCTTCAAGTTTAAGTGGTACAATGAGCCCCAATGGTTAATCCTTTATCGGAAATTATTTGTAATTTTCGACAAGTAGAACAATGAATGGAACAGGTAGACGGTTGAAATCTTTGTATATATTGCTTCTATATAATCTAAGAAACATATATGCAAAGCATCCAAACAGTACCATTCTCCAATTTTTTGTTCCTCAAGTTTAAGTGAACTACGAGCCCCATTGTTAATCCTTTAAAGGAAATTATTTCTAAATTTCGACAAGGAGAACAATGATTGGAACACGTAGACGGTTGAAATCTTTGTATATATTGCTTCTATATAGTCTAAGAAACATATATGCAAAGCATCCAAACAGTACCATTCGCCAATTTTTGTTCTTCAAGTTTAAGTGAACAACGAGCCCCATTGATAATCATGAAACGGAAATTATTTGTAACTTACGACATGTAGAACAATGAATGGAACAGGTAGACGGTTGAAATCATTATATATATATGGCTTCTATATAGTCTAAGAAACATATATGCAAAGCATCCAAACAGTACAATTCGCCAATTTTTTGTTCCTCAAGTTTAACTGAACTACGAGCCCCATTGTTAATCCTTTAAAGGAAATTATTTGTAACTTTCGACAAGTAGAACAATGATTGGAACACGTAGACGGTTGAAATCTTTGTATATATTGCTTCCATATAGTCTAAGAAACTTGTACGCAAAGCATCCAAACAGTACCATTCGCCAATTTTTTGTTCTTCAAGTTTAAGTGGTACAATGAGCCCCAATGGTTAATCCTTTATCGGAAATTATTTGTAATTTTCGACAAGTAGAACAATGAATGGAACAGGTAGACGGTTGAAATCTTTGTATATATTGCTTCTATATAATCTAAGAAACATATATGCAAAGCATCCAAACAGTACCATTCTCCAATTTTTTGTTCTTCAAGTTTAAGTGAACAACGAGCCCCATTGATAATCATGAAACGGAAATCATTTGTAACTTTCTACAAGTAGAACAATGAATAGAACAGGTAGACGGTTGAAATCTTTGTATATGTTGCTTCCATATAGTCTAAGAAACATATATGCAAATCATCCAAACAGTACCATTCGCCAATTTTTTGTTCTTCAAGTTTAAGTGTACAATGAGCCCCATTTTTAATCCGTTAACGGTAATTAATTGTAACTTTCTACAAGTAGAACAATGATTGGAACACGTAGACGGTTGAAATCTTTGTATATATTGCTTCCATATAGTCTAAGAAACTTGTACGCAAAGCATCCAAACAGTACCATTCGCCAATTTTTTGTTCTTCAAGTTTAAGTGGTACAATGAGCCCCAATGGTTAATCCTTTATCGGAAATTATTTGTAATTTTCGACAAGTAGAACAATGAATGGAACAGGTAGACGGTTGAAATCTTTGTATATATTGCTTCTATATAATCTAAGAAACATATATGCAAAGCATCCAAACAGTACCATTCTCCAATTTTTTGTTCCTCAAGTTTAAGTGAACTACGAGCCCCATTGTTAATCCTTTAAAGGAAATTATTTCTAAATTTCGACAAGGAGAACAATGATTGGAACACGTAGACGGTTGAAATCTTTGTATATATTGCTTCTATATAGTCTAAGAAACATATATGCAAAGCATCCAAACAGTACCATTCGCCAATTTTTTGTTCTTCAAGTTTAAGTGAACAATGAGCCCCATTTTTAATCCGTTAACGGAAATTAATTGTAACTTTCTACAAGTAGAACAATGATTGGAACACGTAGACGGTTGAAATCTTTGTATATGTTGCTTCTATATAGTCTAAGAAACATATATGCAAAGCATCCAAACAGTACCATTCGCCAATTTTTTGTTCTTCAAGTTTAAGTGAACAATGAGCCCCATTGTTAATCCTTTATCGGAAATTATTTGTAACTTTCGACAAGTAGAACAATGAATGGAACAGGTAGACGGTTGAAATCTTTGTATATGTTGCTTCCATATAGTCTAAGAAACATATATGCAAATCATCCAAACAGTACCATTCGCCAATTTTTTGTTCTTCAAGTTTAAGTGAACAATGAGCCCCATTTTTAATCCGTTAACGGAAATTAATTGTAACTTTCTACAAGTAGAACAATGATTGGAACACGTAGACGGTTGAAATCTTTGTATATATTGCTTCTATATAGTCTAAGAAACATATATGCAAAGCATCCAAACAGTACCATTCGCCAATTTTTGTTCTTCAAGTTTAAGTGAACAACGAGCCCCATTGATAATCATGAAACGGAAATTATTTGTAACTTACGACATGTAGAACAATGAATGGAACAGGTAGACGGTTGAAATCATTATATATATATGGCTTCTATATAGTCTAAGAAACATATATGCAAAGCATCCAAACAGTACAATTCGCCAATTTTTTGTTCCTCAAGTTTAAGTGAACTACGAGCCCCATTGTTAATCCTTTAAAGGAAATTATTTGTAAATTTCGACAAGGAGAACAATGAATCCAACACGTAGACGGTTGAAATCTTTGTATATATTGCTTCTATATAGTCTAAGAAACATATATGCAAAGCATCCAAACAGTACCATTCGCCAATTTTTTGTTCTTCAAGTTTAAGTGAACAATGAGCCCCATTGTTAATCCTTTATCGGAAATTATTTGTAACTTTCGACAAGTAGAACAATGAATGGAACAGGTAGACGGTTGAAATCCTTGTATATATTGCTTCCATATAGTCTAAGAAACTTGTACGCAAAGCATCCAAACAGTACCATTCGCCAATTTTTTGTTCTTCAAGTTTAAGTGGTACAATGAGCCCCAATGGTTAATCCTTTATCGGAAATTATTTGTAATTTTCGACAAGTAGAACAATGAATGGAACAGGTAGACGGTTGAAATCTTTGTATATATTGCTTCTATATAATCTAAGAAACATATATGCAAAGCATCCAAACAGTACCATTCTCCAATTTTTTGTTCTTCAAGTTTAAGTGAACAACGAGCCCCATTGATAATCATGAAACGGAAATCATTTGTAACTTTCTACAAGTAGAACAATGAATAGAACAGGCAGACGGTTGAAATCTTTGTATATGTTGCTTCCATCTAGTCTAAGAAACATATATGCAAATCATCCAAACAGTACCATTCGCCAATTTTTTGTTCTTCAAGTTTAAGTGAACAATGAGCCCCATTGTTAATCCTTTATCGGAAATTATTTGTAACTTTCGACAAGTAGAACAATGAATGGAACAGGTAGACGGTTGAAATCTTTGTATATATTGCTTCTATATAGTCTAGGAAACATATATGCAAAGCATCCAAACAGTACCATTCGCCAATTTTTTGTTCTTCAAGTTTAAGTGAACAACGAGCCCCATTGATAATCATGAAACGGAAATTATTTGTAACTTTCGACATGTAGAACAATGATTGGAACACGTAGACGGTTGAAATCTTTGTATATATTGCTTCCATATAGTCTAAGAAACATATATGCAAAGCATCCAAACAGTACCATTCGCCAATTTTTTGTTCTTCAAGTTTAAGTGAACAATGAGCCCCATTGTTAATCCTTTATCGGAAATTATTTGTAACTTTCGACAAGTAGAACAATGAATGGAACAGGTAGACGGTTGAAATCTTTGTACATGTTGCTTCTATATAGTCTAAGAAACATATATGCAAAGCATCCAAACAGTACAATTCGACAATTTTTTGATCTTCAAGTTTAAGTGAACTACGAGCCCCATTGTTAATACTTTAAAGGAAATTATTTGTAAATTTCGACAAGTAGAACAATGAATGGAACAGGTAGACGGTTGGAATCTTTGTATATATTGCTTCTATATAGTCTATTAAACATATATGCAAAGCATCCAGACAGTACAATTCGCCAATTTTTTGTTCTTCAAGTTTAAGTGAACAATGAGCCCCAATGGTTAATCCTTTATCGGAAATTATTTGTATCTTTCGACAAGTAGAACAATGAATGGAACAGGTAGACGGTTGAAATCTTTGTATATATTGCTTCTATATAGTCTAAGAAACATATATGCAAAGCATCCAAACAGTACCATTCTCCAATTTTTTGTTCTTCAAGTTTAAGTGAACAACGAGCCCCATTGATAATCATGAAACTGAAATCATTTGTAACTTTCTACAAGTAGAACAATGAATAGAACAGGTAGACGGTTGAAATCTTTGTATATGTTGCTTCCATATAGTCTAAGAAACATATATGCAAATCATCCAAACAGTACCATGCGCCAATTTTTTGTTCTTCAAGTTTAAGTGAACAATGAGCCCCATTGTTAATCCTTTATCGGAAATTATTTGTAACTTTCGACAAGTAGAACAATGAATGGAACAGGTAGACGGTTGAAATCCTTGTATATATTGCTTCCATATAGTCTAAGAAACATATATGCAAAGCATCCAAACAGTACGATTCGCCAATTTTTTGTTCTTCAAGTTTAAGTGAACAATGAGACCCATTGTTAAGCCTTTATCGGAAATTATTTGTAACTTTCGACAAGTAGATCAATGAATGGAACAGGTAGACGGTTGAAATCTTTGTATATATTGCTTCTATATAGTCTAAGAAACATATATGCAAAGCATCCAAACAGTACAATTCGCCAATTTTTTGTTCTTCAAGTTTAAGTGAACACTGAGCCCCAATGGTTAATCCGTTATCGGAAATTATTTGTAGCTTTCGACAAGTAGAACAATGAATGGAACAGGTATACGGTTGAAATCTTTGTATATATTGCTTCTATATAATCTAAGAAACATATATGCAAAGCATCCAAACAGTACAATTCGCCAATTATTTCATCTTCAAGTTTAAGTGAACTACGAGCCCCATGGTTAACACTTTAACGGAAATTATTTGTAACTTGCGACAAGTAGAACAATGAGTGGAACAGGTAGAAGGTTGAAATCAATGTATATATTGCTTCTATATAGTCTAAGAAACATATATGCAAAGCATCCAAACAGTACCATTCGCCAATTTTTTGTTCTTCAAGTTTAAGTGAACAATGAGCCCCATTGTTAATCCTTTATCGGAAATTATTTGTAACTTTCGACAAGTAGAACAATGAATGGAACAGGTAGACGGTTGAAATCTTTGTATATATTGCTTCTATATAGTCTAAGAAACATATATCCAAAGCATCCAAACAGTACAATTCGCCGATTTATTGTTCTTCAAGTTTAAGTGAACAACGAGCCCCATTGTTAATCCTTTAAAGGAAATTATTTGTAAATTTCGACAAGTAGAACAATGATTGGAACACGTAGACGGTTGAAATCTTTGTATATATTGCTTCTATATAGTCTAAGAAACATATATGCAAAGCATCCAAACAGTACAATTCGCCAATTTTTTGTTCTTCAAGTTTAAGTGAACACTGAGCCCCAATGGGTAATCCGTTATCGGAAATTATTTGTAGATTTCGACAAGTAGAACAATGAATGGAACAGGTATACGGTTGAAATCTTTGTATATATTGCTTCTATATAATCTAAGAAACATATATGCAAAGCATCCAAACAGTACAATTCGCCAATTATTTCATCTTCAAGTTTAAGTGAACTACGAGCCCCATGGTTAACACTTTAACGGAAATTATTTGTAACTTGCGACAAGTAGAACAATGAGTGGAACAGGTAGAAGGTTGAAATCAATGTATATATTGCTTCTATATAGTCTAAGAAACATATATGCAAAGCATCCAAACAGTACCATTCGCCAATTTTTTGTTCTTCAAGTTTAAGTGAACAATGAGCCCCATTGTTAATCCTTTATCGGAAATTATTTGTAACTTTCGACAAGTAGAACAATGAATGGAACAGGTAGACGGTTGAAATCCTTGTAAATATTGCTTCCATATAGTCTAAGAAACATATATGCAAAGCATCCAAACAGTACCATTCGCCAATTTTTTGTTCTTCAAGTTTAAGTAAACTACGATCCCCATTGTTAATCCCTTAACGGAATTTATTTGTAACTTTCGACAAGTAGAACAGTGAATGGAACAGGTAGACGGTTGAAATCTTTGTATATATTGCTTCTATATAGTATCGGAAACATATATGCAAAGCATCCAAACAGTACAATTCGCCAATTTTTTGTTCTTCAAGTTTAAGTGAACAATGAGCCCCAATAGATAATCCGTTATCGGAAATTATTTGTAGCTTTCGACAAGTAGAACAATGAATGGAACAGGTAGACGGTTGAAATCTTTGTATATATTGCATCTATATAGTCTAAGAAACATATATGCAAAGCATCCAAACAGTACAATTCGCCAATTTTTTGATCTTCAAGTTTAAGTGAACTACGAGCCCCATTGTTAATACTTTAAAGGAAATTATTTGTAAATTTCGACAAGTAGAACAATGAATGGAACAGGTAGACGGTTGAAATCTTTGTATATATTGCATCTATATAGTCTAAGAAACATATATGCAAAGCATCCAAACAGTACCAATCGCCAATTTTTTGTTCTTCAAGTTTAAGTGAATTACGAGCCCCATTGTTAATCCTTTAACGGAAATTATTTGTAACTTTCGACAAGTAGAACAATGAATGGAACAGGTAGACGGTTGAAATCATTGTATATATTGCTACTATATAGTCTAAGAAACATATATGCAAAGCATCCAAACAGTACCATTCGCCAATTTTTTGTTCTTCAAGTTTAAGTGAACAATTAGCCCCATTGTTAATCCATTATCGGAAATTATTTGTATCTTTCGAGAAGTAGAACAATGAATGGAACAGGTAGACGGTTGAAATCTTTGTATATATTGCTACTATATAGTCTAAGAAACATATATGCAAAGCATCCAAACAGTACCATTCGCCAATTTTTTGTTCTTCAAGTTTAAGTGAACAATGAGCCCCATTGTTAATCCTTTATCGGAAATTATTTGTAACTTTCGACAAGTAGAACAATGAATGGAACAGATAGACGGTTGAAATCTTTGTATATATTGCTTCTATATAGTCTAAGAAACATATATGCAAACATCCAAACAGTACCATGCGCCAATTTTTTGTTCTTCAAGTTTAAGTGAACAATGAGCCCCATTGTTAATCCTTTATCGGAAATTATTTGTAAATTTCGACAAGTAGAACAATGATTGGAACACGTAGACGGTTGAAATCTTTGTATATATTGCTTCCATATAGTCTAAGAAACATGTACGCAAAGCATCCAAACAGTACCATTCGCCAATTTTTTGTTCTTCAAGTTTAAGTGAACAATGAGCCCCAATGGTTAATCCTTTATCGGAAATTATTTGTAATTTTCGACAAGTAGAACAATGAATGGAAATGGTAGACGGTTGAAATCATTGTATATATTGCTTCTATATAGTCTAAGAAACATATATGCAAAGCATCTAAACAGTAACAATCGCCAATTTTTTGATCTTCAAGTTTAAGTGAACAGCGAGCCCCATTGATAATCATGGAATAGAAATTATTTGTAACTTTCTACAAGTACAACAATGAATAGTACAGGTAGACGGGTGAAATCTTTCTATATATTGCTTCTAAATAGTCTAAGAACACATCTATGCAAAGCATCCAAACAGTACAATTCGCCAATTTTTTGTTCTTCAAGTTTAAGTGAACTACGAGCCCCATTGTTAATCCTTTAAAGGAAATTATTTGTAAATTTCGACAAATAGAACAATGAATGGATCATGTAGACGGTTGAAATCATTGTATATATTGCTTCTATATAGTCTACGAAACATGTATGCAAAGCATCCAAACAGTACAATTCGCCAATTTTTTGTTCTTCAAGTTTAAGTGAACTACGAGCCCCATTGTTAATCCTTTAACGGAAATTAATTGTAACTTTCTACAAGTAGAACAATGATTGGAACACGTAGACGGTTGAAATCTTTGTATATATTGCTTCCATATAGTCTAAGAAACATATATGCAAAGCATCCAAACAGTACAATTCGACAATTTTTTTCTCTTCAAGTTTAAGTGAACTACGAGCCCCATTGTTAATCCTTTAAAGGAAATAATTTGTAAATTTCGACAAGTAGAACAATGATTGGAACACGTAGACGGTTGAAATCTTTGTATATATTGCTTCCATATAGTCTAAGAAACATATATGCAAAGCATCCAAACAGTACCATTCGCCAATTTTTTGTTCTTCAAGTTTAAGTGAACAACGAGCCCCATCGATAATCATGAAACGGAAATTATTTGTAACTTTCGACATGTAGAACAATGATTGGAACACGTAGACGGTTGAAATCTATGTATATATTGCTTCCATATAGTCTAAGAAACATATATGCAATGCATCCAAACAGTTCCATTCGCCAATTTATTGTTCTTCAAGTTTAAGTGAACTACGAGCCCCATTGTTAATGCTTTAAAGGAAATTATTTGTAAATTTCGACAAGTAGAACAATGATTGGAACACGTAGACAGTTGAAATCTTTGTATATGTTGCTTCTATATAGTCTAAGAAACATATATGCAAAGCATCCAAACAGTACAATTCGCCAATTTATTGTTCTTCAAGTTTAAGTGAACTACGAGCCCCATTGTTAATGCTTTAAAGGAAATTATTTGTAAATTTCGACAAGTAGAACAATGATTGGAACACGTAGACAGTTGAAATCTTTGTATATGTTGCTTCTATATAGTCTAAGAAACATATATGCAAAGCATCCAAACAGTACAATTTGCCAATTTTTTGATCTTCAAGTTTAAGTGAACTACGAGCCCCATTGTTAATACTTTAAAGGAAATTATTTGTAAATTTCGACAAGTAGAACAATGAATGGAACAGGTAGACGGTTGAAATCTTTGTATATATTGCATCTATATAGTCTAAGAAACATATATGCAAAGCATCCAAACAGTACCAATCGCCAATTTTTTGTTCTTCAAGTTTAAGTGAATTACGAGCCCCATTGTTAATCCTTTAACGGAAATTATTTGTAACTTTCGACAAGTAGAACAATGAATGGAACAGGTAGACGGTTGAAATCATTGTATATATTGCTACTATATAGTCTAAGAAACATATATGCAAAGCATCCAAACAGTACCATTCGCCAATTTTTTGTTCTTCAAGTTTAAGTGAACAATTAGCCCCATTGTTAATCCATTATCGGAAATTATTTGTATCTTTCGAGAAGTAGAACAATGAATGGAACAGGTAGACGGTTGAAATCTTTGTATATATTGCTACTGTATAGTCTAAGAAACATATATGCAAAGCATCCAAACAGTACCATTCGCCAATTTTTTGTTCTTCAAGTTTAAGTGAACAATGAGCCCCATTGTTAATCCTTTATCGGAAATTATTTGTAACTTTCGACAAGTAGAACAATGAATGGAACAGGTAGACGGTTGAAATCTTTGTATATATTGCTTCTATATAGTCTAAGAAACATATATGCAAACATCCAAACAGTACCATGCGCCAATTTTTTGTTCTTCAAGTTTAAGTGAACAATGAGCCCCATTGTTAATCCTTTATCGGAAATTATTTGTAACTTTCGACAAGTAGAACAATGAATGGAACAGGTAGACGGTTGAAATCTTTGTATATATTGCTTCTATATAGTCTAAGAAACATATATGCAAAGCATCCAAACAGTACAATTCGCCAATTTATTGTTCTTCAAGGTTAAGTTAACAACGAGCCCCATTGTTAATCCTTGAAAGGAAATTATTTGTAATTTTCGACAAGTAGAACAATGAATGGAACTGGTAGACGGTTGAAATCATTGTATATATTGCTTCTATATAGTCTAAGAAACATATATGCAAAGCATCTAAACAGTAACAATCGCCAATTTTTTGATCTTCAAGTTTAAGTGAACAGCGAGCCCCATTGATAATCATGGAATAGAAATTATTTGTAACTTTCTACAAGTACAACAATGAATAGTACAGGTAGACGGGTGAAATCTTTCTATATATTGCTTCTAAATAGTCTAAGAACACATCTATGCAAAGCATCCAAACAGTACAATTCGCCAATTTTTTGTTCTTCAAGTTTAAGTGAACTACGAGCCCCATTGTTAATCCTTTAAAGGAAATTATTTGTAAATTTCGACAAATAGAACAATGAATGGATCATGTAGACGGTTGAAATCATTGTATATATTGCTTCTATATAGTCTACGAAACATGTATGCAAAGCATCCAAACAGTACAATTCGCCAATTTTTTGTTCTTCAAGTTTAAGTGAACTACGAGCCCCATTGTTAATCCTTTAACGGAAATTAATTGTAACTTTCTACAAGTAGAACAATGATTGGAACACGTAGACGGTTGAAATCTTTGTATATATTGCTTCCATATAGTCTAAGAAACATATATGCAAAGCATCAAAACGGTACCATTCGCCAATTTTTTGTTCTTCAAGTTTAAGTGAACAATGAGCCCCAATGGTTAATCCTTTATCGGAAATTATTTGTAACTTTCGACAAGTAGAACAATGAATGGAACAGGTAGACGGTTGAAATCTTTGTATATATTGCTTCTATATAGTCTAAGAAACATATATGCAAAGCATCCAAACAGTACAATTCGCCAATTTATTGTTCTTCAAGGTTAAGTTAACAACGAGCCCCATTGTTAATCCTTTAAAGGAAATTATTTGTAAATTTCGACAAGTAGAACAATGATTGGAACACGTAGACGGTTGAAATCTTTGTATATATTGCTTCCATATAGTCTAAGAAACATGTACGCAAAGCATCCAAACAGTACCATTCGCCAATTTTTTGTTCTTCAAGTTTAAGTGAACAATGAGCCCCAATGGTTAATCCTTTATCGGAAATTATTTGTAATTTTCGACAAGTAGAACAATGAATGGAACTGGTAGACGGTTGAAATCATTGTATATATTGCTTCTATATAGTCTAAGAAACATATATGCAAAGCATCTAAACAGTAACAATCGCCAATTTTTTGATCTTCAAGTTTAAGTGAACAGCGAGCCCCATTGATAATCATGGAATAGAAATTATTTGTAACTTTCTACAAGTACAACAATGAATAGTACAGGTAGACGGGTGAAATCTTTCTATATATTGCTTCTAAATAGTCTAAGAACACATCTATGCAAAGCATCCAAACAGTACAATTCGCCAATTTTTTGTTCTTCAAGTTTAAGTGAACTACGAGCCCCATTGTTAATCCTTTAAAGGAAATTATTTGTAAATTTCGACAAATAGAACAATGAATGGATCATGTAGACGGTTGAAATCATTGTATATATTGCTTCTATATAGTCTACGAAACATGTATGCAAAGCATCCAAACTGTACCATTCGCCAATTTATTGTTCTTCAAGTTTAAGTGAACAATGAGCCCCAATGGTTAATCCTTTATCGGAAATTATTTGTAACTTTCGACAAGTAGAACAATGAATGGAACAGGTAGACGGTTGAAATCTTTGTATATATTGCTTCTATATAGTCTAAGAAACATATATGCAAAGCATCCAAACAGTACAATTCGCCAATTTATAGTTCTTCAAGTTTAAGTTAACAACGAGCCCCATTGTTAATCCTTTAAAGGAAATTATGTGTAAATTTCGACAAGTAGAACAATGATTGGAACACGTAGACGGTTGAAATCTTTGTATATATTGCTTCCATATAGTCTAAGAAACATATATGCAAAGCAACCAAACAGTACCATTCGCCAATTTTTTGATCTTCAGGTTTAAGTGAACAGCGAGCCCCATTGATAATCATGAAATGGAAATTATTTGTAACTTTCTACAAGTAGAACAATGAATAGTACAGGTAGACGGGTGAAATCTTTCTATATATTGCTTCTAATAAGTCTAAGAAACATCTATGCAAAGCATCCAAACAGTACAATTCGCCAATTTTTTGTTCTTCAAGTTTAAGTGAACTACGAGCCCCATTGTTAATCCTTTAAAGGAAATTATTTGTAAATTTCGACAAGAAGAACAATGAATGGAACAGGTAGACTGTTGAAATTATTGTACATATTGCTTCTATATAGTCTAAGAAACATATATGCAAAGCATCCAAACAGTACAATTCGCCAATTTTTTGTTCTTCAAGTTTAAGTGAACAATGAGCCCCATTGTTAATCCTTTAAAGGAAATTATTTGTAACTTTCGACAAGTAGAACAATGAATGGAACAGGTAGACGGTTGAAATCTTTATATATATTGCTTCTATATAGTCTAAGAAACATATATGCAAAGCGTCCAAACAGTACAATTCGCCAATTATTTGATCTTCAATTTTAAGTGAACTACGAGCCCCATTGTTAATCCTTTAACGGAAATTATTTGTAACTTGCGACAAGTAGAACAATGAATGGAACAGGTAGACGGTTGAAATCTTTTTATATATTGCTTCTATAAAGTCTAAGAAACATATATGCAAATCATCCAAACAGTACAATTCGCCAATTATTTGATCTTCAAGTTTAAGTGAATTACGAGCCCCATTGTTAATACTGTTATGTCCCACGGAGGGACCGGGTCTTCTCGGCATTATAATTCTAATGACTTTATTAAACTATAACTTTATTAACTAATAACAGTATTTCGAACGTCTGTCTTCTGACAACTCGGTTGCAACTTCCGGTCACCAAACGCTTCCGGTCGCTGGAGCAACGACCGGCCGAATCGATCCCTCGATTACATCGATCCTCGAATCCACGGGTTCGTGGGAGCAGCTTCGCTCGGTACGCCAACTTCATATCGGCGTAACACTGCCCCCTCCTGTCGAAGAGCGGTCGTCCCGACCGCGGCGACTTCAAATCGGGCAACTAGACTTCCATAACCTTCTTGAAATCGTCCCGGGATTCAATGCCTTCGTCTGCAGAGGAAGTAGACAACAGGAAACAAAACGTCTACTGGTATGGCTCCAATCAGACGAAAACGCCTCGACATTTGTCCTCCGACTCAAGGGAAAACCATCCGAAAAACCTTGAGTGAGGCGTCGGCAAGTCGATGCCATCGCATTCGTAATTCGTTGGTTAAGTTCATTCTTGCCCTTCCGTTCTTCACTGGCTCATTCTACTTTCCGCATCTCTTCTTTACTGGCTCGTTTTTCTTTCCGCATCTCTTCTTTCTGCATCCCGCCTGTTGCTCTACGACTAAGAGAAACAGCAGGATCCACTGCTCCCAATCCTTTAGGTTGTCCGCAACGTATAGCGACAAATATTGTAGCAGAGTCCTTATCAACCTCTCTACGAGTCCGTCCGACTGAGGGTGGAGTGGCGTCGTCCTTGTCTTCCGGATTCCAAGCAACTCCATGAGTTTCTTGAAGACAGTCGACCCAAAACTACGACCCTGCTCGGAATGGAGCTCTAGAGGTATTCCATGTCGGCCAACCACCTCACGTAGAAGAGCTTCTGCGATGGTCGTCGCGCTGTTTTCGTTTTCGGCAAAGGTCCAACAATGTCGAGCGCCATCCTCTCAAAAGGTGCCCCGACATTATAAATCGTGAGGGGTCCTCTCCCCCTCTCCTTCGGACCTTTCCTCGCCGTACAAGTGTAACAGCGCCGACACCACTCTTCGACGTCCATTCGGTGTTCGGGCCAGAAGAATCTCTGCCGCACTTTCGCAAGGGTCTTGCGCATACCGAAGTGTCCTCCTGTAGGAGCCTCGTGACATCCACGTAGCGCTTCTTCCACCTTGCTTTTGGGGACCAGTAGGAGATGACATGCCTCTTCTCCGCACGCGGATTCCCGTCTTCTTTCGTAAGAGGAAGCCAATTTCCTCATCCTCTTCCTGCGCTTTCCTGCGCTTTTCCTCCGTCCCTCTCTCCCTCTCTCCGTGTCGCCGGACTCGTTAACGCGTTGATCTGCGATTGACGAGTATACTCGTCATGGCTCGATTCTGGCGACACAAAACGGTGCGCACTCTCAAAAGAGGGCGCCACAGTTAACTGGTTAACGGGCAAGATTTCGAGAGAGGAGCAGGGGGCTGGCGACGCGTCCTCCCCGGTTCGCATCCTCTCGAGCTTCGCCGATCCCGCTGCTCGGATCTCGAGGATCTTCTCGATGACTCCGCGCAGCCAGGCGTTCCAGTCTTTGGCGAGGCTGCTGATGTGACTGAGCCAGTCGGTCCAGTCCCGAACTTCCCACGACATCACTTCCGGCACGTATCGTTCCATGAACCCGATCTCCCATTCGTTTAGGATACTCCTCAGATACGTCGCTATTTTTCCGCAAACGACGTCCATAGCGTCCTTCAGCTCCTTCGTCAGAAGGTCTGGATTTTCGAGGGTAACGATCGTTCCGAGTTTCTCGTAAATCGCTCGGTGTATGGCGTTCGTCGCTGAATCTTCGGCAGTGTTTTCCGGCGCGCTCTCGATCATTTTGTAGACGGTGTCGATGATTTTTCCGAACGTCAGGAACGGCAGGTCCGTCTTCAGAAGCTTCTCGAGATCGTCGGTAACCTCGACGGCCTTGAAATCCTTCGGAGCTTCTCTCCGACGCAATCGCGGCGGCGCTCTCTCCGCTGGCTTTTCTTCCGCCGTCTCTTCCATCTCTTCCGCTATCTCTTCCACTTTTTCTTCCACCTCCTTCTCTTCCGGAGCTTCCTTCGTCGTTCGTTCCGGTTTTTCCTCTTCCTTCGTTTCTTGCTCCTCCGCTTCGTCGTAGCCGACTCGTCCGGGCTCTTCCCGTCGGTGGGGACCGTTCGACGCCCGCGACCCCCGTCGCTGTGCTCGTCGCTGCCGTCGCTGCCGCTGCCGCCACGGCTCTCCCGATCTCCTCGGGGACGTCCGCCGGTGTCCCGATCGTCACGCTCTCCCTGCCGCGGTCCAACCGCGCGAGGTCGAACGACTCTTCCTCCAGCTCTGCGAACCTGCGCACCGCGAGGTCCACCTTGGAGCCGGGACGAGTCAACCGATCTGTCACCTTCAGCTCCCTTCCGACGCCATCCGCGACCTCCTCCATTCCCCTCGACGCTTCCTCGTTCAGGTACTCGAGGCTCTCTCGCGCTCGCCGAACCATCGAGGTGAACTCCGTCGTTTCTCTCATCATCTTCCGATGAATCCGCATCGACCCTACAAATCGCCGACACGCGTACGTCGGAATCGTTAGACCTCCTAACCGTGGAATCCGGCTGCCTAGCAGGGGATGCACCGTGTCTCCGCGTTTCACCGGGGCGGAAGCGTCCAAGCGCCTCGAAGGCCAATTACTAACACTCGCTACAGCCTCACACTGGATTTTACCTTCCTTCCAGGAGGACTTTTCATTAAATATTGGACGCTTCAAGACCACTCCCAATTCCGTTGGGAGGGCACGCGGAGGGATAGACTGGGAAACAAGGGGAGCCGTGATCCGTTTATCCTCCATAGGAATCGGATCACGACTCTCCACCGGTCCTACAGAACCCGAAACGGCCGTTCGGCGGCCGAACTCAGTGATGAACGCTCGAAGTTGGGCCTCGAGCGCTCCAAACCTCTCTTCCTGGGCAGCTTTCTTCCTGGCTTCCTTTTCTGCGATCCGGGAGCGCTCCTGCTCCCATCGCTCTTCTGCCAGCTCCTGCTGTCTCTGCAATTGTAGACCGAGATTTTTCAGCAGTCTTCCCAGACGATTCGGCTCCTCCTCCGCAGGCCTAGTGGGCTGAGGATTCTCTTCCCCTCGATCCAGAAGCATCCCACTTCTGACACCATTGTTATGTCCCACGGAGGGACCGGGTCTTCTCGGCATTATAATTCTAATGACTTTATTAAACTATAACTTTATAAACTAATAACAGTATTTCGAACGTCTGTCTTCTGACAACTCGGTTGCAACTTCCGGTCACCAAACGCTTCCGGTCGCTGGAGCAACGATCGGCCGAATCGATCCCTCGATTACATCCACGGGTTCGAGGGAGCAGCTTCGCTCGGTACGCCAACTTCATATCGGCGTAACAATACTTTAACGGAAATTATTTGTAACTTGCGACAAGTAGAACAATGAATGGAACAGGTAGCCGGTTGAAATCAATGTATATATTGCTTCTATATAGTCTAAGAAACATGTACGCAAAGCATCCAAACAGTACCATTCGCCAATTTTTTGTTCTTCAAGTTTAAGTGAACAACGAGCCCCATTATTAATCCTTTAAAGGAAATTATTTGTAAATTTCGACAAGTAGAACAATGATTGGAACACGTAGACGGTTGAAATCTTTGTATATATTGCTTCCATATAGTCTAAGAAACATGTACGCAAAGCATCCAAACAGTACCATTCGCCAATTTTTTGTTCTTCAAGTTTAAGTGAACAATGAGCCCCATTGTTAATCCTTTATAGGAAATTATTTGTAACTTTCGACAAGTAGAACAATGAATGGAACAGGTAGACGGTTGAAATCTTTGTATATATTGCTTCTATATAGTCTAAGAAACATATATGCAAAGCATCCAAACAGTACAATTCGCCAATTTTATGTACTTCAAGTTTAAGTAAACAATGAGCCCCAATGGTTAATCCTTTATCGGTAATTATTTGTAACTTTCGACAAGTAGAACAATGAATAGAACAGGTAGACGGTTGAAATCCTTGTATATATTGCTACCATATAGTCTAAGAAACATGTACGCAAAGCATCCAAACAGTACCATTTGCCAATTTTTTGTCCTTCAAGTTTAAGTGAACAATGAGCCCCATTGTTAATCCTTTATCGGAAATTATTTGTAACTTTCGACAAGTAGAACAATGAATGGAAAAGGTAGACGGTTGAAATCTTTGTATATATTGCTTCTATATAGTCTAAAAACATATATGCAAGTCATCCAAACAGTACAATTCGCCAATTTTTTGTTCTTCAAGGTTAAGTGAACAATGAGCCCCAATGGTTAATCCTTTATCGGTAATTATTTGTAAATTTCGACAAGTAGAACAATGAATGGAACAGGTAGACGGTTGAAATCCTTGTATATATTGCCTCTATATAATCTAAGAAACATATATGCAAAGCATCCAAACAGTACCATTCGCCCATTTTTTGTTTTTCAAGTTTAAGTGAACTACGAGCCCCATTGTTAATCCTTTAAAGGAAATTATTTGTAAATTTCGACAAGTAGAACAATGAATGGAACAGGTAGACTGTTGAAATCATTGTATATATTGCTTCTAAATAGGCTAAGAAACATATATGCAAAGCGTCCAAACAGTACAATTCGCCAATTATTTGATCTTCAAGTTTAAGTGAACTACGAGCCCCATTGTTAATACTTTAACGGAAATTATTTGTAACTTGCGACAAGTAGAACAATGAATGGAACAGGTAGACAGTTGAAATCTTTGTATATATTGCTTCCATATAGTATAAGAAACATATATGCAAAGCATCCAAACAGCACCATTCGCCAATTTCTTATTCTTCAAGTTTAAGTGAACAATGAGCCCCATTGTTAATCCTTTATCGGAAATTATTTGTAACTTTCGACAAGTAGAACAATGAATGGAAAAGGTAGACAGTTGAAATCTTTGTATATATTGCTTCTATATAGTCTAAAAACATATATGCAAAGCATCCAAACAGGACAATTCGCCAATTTTTTGTTCTTCAAGGTTAAGTGAACAATGAACCCCAATGGTTAATCCTTTATCGGTAATTATTTGTAAATTTCGACAAGTAGAACAATGAATGGAACAGGTAGACGGTTGAAATCCTTGTATATATTGCCTCTATATAATCTAAGAAACATATATGCAAAGCATCCAAACAGTACCATTCGCCAATTTTTTGTTCTTCAAGTTTAAGTGAACTACGAGCCCCATTGTTAATCCTTTAAAGGAAATTATTTGTAAATTTCGACAAGTAGAACAATGAATGGAACAGGTAGACTGTTGAAATCATTGTATATATTGCTTCTAAATAGGCTAAGAAACATATATGCAAAGCGTCCAAACAGTACAATTCGCCAATTATTTGATCTTCAAGTTTAAGTGAACTACGAGCCCCATTGTTAATACTTTAACGGAAATTATATGTAACTTGCGACAAGTAGAACAATGAATGGAACAGGTAGACAGTTGAAATCTTTGTATATATTGCTTCCATATAGCCTAAGAATCATATATGCAAAGCATCCAAACAGTACCATTCGCCAATTTTTTATTCTTCAAGTTTAAGTGAACAATGAGACCCATTGTTAATCCTTTATCGGAAATTATTTGTAACTTTCGACAAGTAGAACAATGAATGGAACAGGTAGACGGTTGAAATCTTTGTATATATTGCTTCTATATAGTATAAGATACATATATGCAAAGCATCCAAACAGGACAATTCGCCAATTTTTTGTTCTTCAAGGTTAAGTGAACAATGAGCCCCAATGGTTAATCCTTTATCGGTAATTATTTGTAAATTTCGACAAGTAGAACAATGAATGGAACAGGTAGACGGTTGAAATCCTTGTATATATTGCCTCTATATAATCTAAGAAACATATATGCAAAGCATCCAAACAGTACCATTCGCCAATTTTTTGTTCTTCAAGTTTAAGTGAACTACGAGCCCCATTGTTAATCCTTTAAAGGAAATTATTTGTAAATTTCGACAAGTAGAACAATGATTGGAACACGTAGACGGTTGAAATCTTTGTATATATTGCTTCCATATAGTCTAAGAAACATGTACGCAAAGCATCCAAACAGTACCATTCGCCAATTTTTTGGTCTTCAAGTTTAAGTGAGCAATGAGCCCCAATGGTTAATCCTTTATCGGAAATTATTTGTAATTTTCGACAAGTAGAACAATGAATGGAACAGGTAGACGGTTGAAATCTTTGTATATATTGCTTGTATATAGTATAAGAAACATATATGCAAAGCATCCAAACAGTACCATTCGCCAATTTTTTGTTCTTCAAGTTTAAGTGAACAATGAGCCCCAATGGTTAATCCTTTATCGGTAATTATTTGTAAATTTCGACAAGTAGAACAATGAATGGAACAGGTAGACGGTTGAAATCCTTGTATATATTGCCTCTATATAATCTAAGAAACATATATGCAAAGCATCCAAACAGTACCATTCGCCCATTTTTTGTTCTTCAAGTTTAAGTGAACTACGAGCCCCATTGTTAATCCTTTAAAGGAAATTATTTGTAAATTTCGACAAGTAGAACAATGAATGGAACAGGTAGACTGTTGAAATCATTGTATATATTGCTTCTAAATAGGCTAAGAAACATATATGCAAAGCGTCCAAACAGTACAATTCGCCAATTATTTGATCTTCAAGTTTAAGTGAACTACGAGCCCCATTGTTAATACTTTAACGGAAATTATTTGTAACTTGCGACAAGTAGAACAATGAATGGAACAGGTAGACAGTTGAAATCTTTGTATATATTGCTTCCATATAGTCTAAGAAACATATATGCAAAGCATCCAAACAGTACCATTCGCCAATTTCTTATTCTTCAAGTTTAAGTGAACAATGAGCCCCATTGTTAATCCTTTATCGGAAATTATTTGTAACTTTCGACAAGTAGAACAATGAATGGAAAAGGTAGACGGTTGAAATCTTTGTATATATTGCTTCTATATAGTCTAAAAACATATATGCAAAGCATCCAAACAGGACAATTCGCCAATTTTTTGTTCTTCAAGGTTAAGTGAACAATGAGCCCCAATGGTTAATCCTTTATCGGTAATTATTTGTAAATTTCGACAAGTAGAACAATGAATGGAACAGGTAGACGGTTGAAATCCTTGTATATATTGCCTCTATATAATCTAAGAAACATATATGCAAAGCATCCAAACAGTACCATTCGCCAATTTTTTGTTCTTCAAGTTTAAGTGAACTACGAGCCCCATTGTTAATCCTTTAAAGGAAATTATTTGTAAATTTCGACAAGTAGAACAATGAATGGAACAGGTAGACTGTTGAAATCATTGTATATATTGCTTCTAAATAGGCTAAGAAACATATATGCAAAGCGTCCAAACAGTACAATTCGCCAATTATTTGATCTTCAAGTTTAAGTGAACTACGAGCCCCATTGTTAATACTTTAACGGAAATTATATGTAACTTGCGACAAGTAGAACAATGAATGGAACAGGTAGACAGTTGAAATCTTTGTATATATTGCTTCCATATAGCCTAAGAATCATATATGCAAAGCATCCAAACAGTACCATTCGCCAATTTTTTATTCTTCAAGTTTAAGTGAACAATGAGACCCATTGTTAATCCTTTATCGGAAATTATTTGTAACTTTCGACAAGTAGAACAATGAATGGAACAGGTAGACGGTTGAAATCTTTGTATATATTGCTTCTATATAGTATAAGATACATATATGCAAAGCATCCAAACAGTACAATTCACCAATTTTTTGTTCTTCAAGTTTAAGTGAACAATGAGCCCCAATGGTTAATCCTTTATCGGAAATTATTTGTAACATTCGGCAAATAGAACAATGAATGGAACAGGTAGACGGTTGAAATCCTTGTATATATTGCCTCTATATAATCTAAGAAACATATATGCAAAGCATCCAAACAGTACCATTCGCCAATTTTTTGTTCTTCAAGTTTAAGTGAACTACGAGCCCCATTGTTAATCCTTTAAAGGAAATTATTTGTAAATTTCGACAAGTAGAACAATGAATGGAACAGGTAGACTGTTGAAATCATTGTATATATTACTTCTAAATAGGCTAAGAAACATATATGCAAAGCGTCCAAACAGTACAATTCGCCAATTATTTGATCTTCAAGTTTAAGTGAACTACGAGCCCCATTGTTAATACTTTAACGGAAATTATTTGTAACTTGCGACAAGTAGAACAATGAATGGAACAGGTAGACAGTTGAAATCTTTGTATATATTGCTTCCATATAGTCTAAGAAACATATATGCAAAGCATCCAAACAGTACCATTCGCCAATTTTTTATTCTTCAAGTTTAAGTGAACAATGAGACCCATTGTTAATCCTTTATCGGAAATTATTTGTAACTTTCGACAAGTAGAACAATGAATGGAACAGGTAGACGGTTGAAATCTTTGTATATATTGCTTCTATATAGTATAAGATACATATATGCAAAGCATCCAAACAGTACAATTCGCCAATTTTTTGTTCTTCAAGTTTAAGTGAACAATGAGCCCCAATGGTTAATCCTTTATCGGAAATTATTTGTAACATTCGGCAAATAGAACAATGAATGGAACAGGTAGACGGTTGAAATCTTTGTATATATTGCTTCTATATAGTCTAAGAAACATATATGCAAAGCATCCAAACAGTACAATTCGCCAATTTTTTGTTCTTCAGGTTTAAGTGAACTACGAGCCCCATTGTTAATCCTTTAAAGGAAATTATTTGTAAATTTCGACAAGTAGAACAATGATTGGAACACGTAGACGGTTGAAATCTTTGTATATATTGCTTCCATATAGTCTAAGAAACATGTACGCAAAGCATCCAAACAGTACCATTCGCCAATTTTTTGTTCTTCAAGTTTAAGTGAACAATGAGCCCCATTGTTAATCCTTTATAGGAAATTATTTGTAACTTTCGACAAGTAGAACAATGAATGGAAAAGGTAGACGGTTGAAATCTTTGTATATATTGCTTCTATATAGTCTAAAAACATATATGCAAAGCATCCAAACAGGACAATTCGCCAATTTTTTGTTCTTCAAGGTTAAGTGAACAATGAACCCCAATGGTTAATCCTTTATCGGTAATTATTTGTAAATTTCGACAAGTAGAACAATGAATGGAACAGGTAGACGGTTGAAATCCTTGTATATATTGCCTCTATATAATCTAAGAAACATATATGCAAAGCATCCAAACAGTACCATTCGCCCATTTTTTGTTCTTCAAGTTTAAGTGAACTACGAGCCCCATTGTTAATCCTTTATCGGAAATTATTTGTAACTTTCGACAAGTAGAACAATGAATGGAACAGGTAGACTGTTGAAATCATTGTATATATTGCTTCTATATAGTCTAAGAAACATATATGCAAAGCATCCAAACAGTACAATTCGCCAATTTTTTGTTCTTCAAGTTTAAGTAAACTACGATCCCCATTGTTAATCCCTTAACGGATATTATTTGTAACTTTCGACAAGTCGAACAATGAATGGAACAGGTAGACGGTTGAAATCATTGTATATATTGCTTCTATATAGTATAAGAAACATATATGCAAAGCATCCAAACAGCACAATTCGCCAATTTATTGATCTTCAAGTTTAAGCGAACAATGAGCCCCAATGGTTAATCCTTTATCGGAAATTATTTGTAACATTCGGCAAGTAGAACAATGAATGGAACAGGTAGACGGTTGAAATCTTTGTATATATTGCTTCTATATAGTCTAAGAAACATATATCCAAAGCATCCAAACAGTACAATTCGCCGATTTATTGTTCTTCAAGTTTAAGTGAACAACGAGCCCCATTGTTAATCCTTTAAAGGAAATTATTTGTAAATTTCGACAAGTAGAACAATGATTGGAACACGTAGACGGTTGAAATCTTTGTATATATTGCTTCCATATAGTCTAAGAAACATGTACGCAAAGCATCCAAACAGTACCATTCGCCAATTTTTTGGTCTTCAAGTTTAAGTGAACAATGAGCCCCAATGGTTAATCCTTTATCGGAAATTATATGTAATTTTCGACAAGTAGAACAATGAATGGAACAGGTAGACGGTTGAAATCTTTGTATATATTGCTTCTATATAATCTAAGAAACATATATGCAAAGCATCCAAACAGTACCATTCGCCAATTTTTTGTTCTTCAAGTTTAAGTGAACAACGAGCCCCATTGATAATCATGAAACGGAAATTATTTATAACTTTTTACAAGTAGAACAATGAATAGAACAGGTAGACGGTTGAAATCTTTGTATATATTGCTTCTATATAGTATAAGAAACATATATGCAAAGCATCCAAACAGTACCATTCGCCAATTTTTTGTTCTTCAAGTTTAAGTGAACAATGAGCCCCAATGGTTAATCCTTTATCGGTAATTATTTGTAAATTTCGACAAGTAGAACAATGAATGGAACAGGTAGACGGTTGAAATCCTTGTATATATTGCCTCTATATAATCTAAGAAACATATATGCAAAGCATCCAAACAGTACCATTCGCCAATTTTTTGTTCTTCAAGTTTAAGTGAACTACGAGCCCCATTGTTAATCCTTTAACGGATATTAATTGTAACTTTCTACAAGTAGAACAATGATTGGAACACGTAGACGGTTGAAATCTTTGTATATATTGCTTCCATATAGTCTAAGAAACATATATGCAAAGCATCCAAACAGTACCATTCGCCAATTTTTTGTCCTTCAAGTTTAAGTGAACAATGAGCCCCATTGTTAATCCTTTATCGGAAATTATTTGTAACTTTCGACAAGTAGAACAATGAATGGAAAAGGTAGACGGTTGAAATCTTTGTATATATTGCTTCTATATAGTCTAAAAACATATATGCAAAGCATCCAAACAGTACAATTCGCCAATTTTTTGTTCTTCAAGTTTAATTGAACAATGAGCCCCAATGGTTAATCCTTTATCGGTAATTATTTGTAACTTTCGACAAGTAGAACAATGAATGGAACAGGTAGACGGTTGAAATCTTTGTATATATTGCTTCTATATAGTATAAGAAACATATATGCAAAGCATCCAAACAGCACAATTCGCCAATTAATTGATCTTCAAGTTTAAGCGAACAATGAGCCCCAATGGTTAATCCTTTATCGGAAATTATTTGTAACATTCGGCAAGTAGAACAATGAATGGAACAGGTAGACGGTTGAAATCTTTGTATATATTGCTTCTATATAGTCTAAGAAACATATATGCAAAGCATCCAAACAGTACAATTCGCCGATTTATTGTTCTTCAAGTTTAAGTGAACAACGAGCCCCATTGTTAATCCTTTAAAGGAAATTATGCGTAACTTTCGACAAGTAGAACAATGAATGGAACAGGTAGACGGTTGAAATCTTTGTATATATTGCTTCTATATAGTATAAGAAACATATATGCAAAGCATCCAAACAGCACAATTCGCCAATTTATTGATCTTCAAGTTTAAGCGAACAATGAGCCGCAATGGTTAATCCTTTATCGGAAATTATTTGTAATTTTCGACAAGTAGAACAATGAATGGAACAGGTAGACGGTTGAAATCATTGTATATATTGCTTCTATATAGTCTAAGAAACATATATGCAAAGCATCCAAACAGTACAATTCGCCGATTTATTGTTCTTCAAGTTTAAGTGAACAACGAGCCCCATTGTTAATCCTTTAAAGGAAATTATTTGTAAATTTCGACAAGTAGAACAATGATTGCAACACGTAGACGGTTGAAATCTTTGTATATATTGCTTCCATATAGTCTAAGAAACATGTACACAAAGCATCCAAACAGTACCATTCGCCAATTTTTTGGTCTTCAAGTTTAAGTGAACAATGAGCCCCAATGGTTAATCCTTTATCGGAAATTATTTGTAATTTTCGACAAGTAGAACAATGAATGGATCAGGTAGACGGTTGAAACCATTGTATATATTGCTTCTATATAATCTACGAAACATATATGCAAAGCATCCAAACAGTACCATTCGCCAATTTTTTATTCTTCAAGTTTAAGTGAACAATGAGACCCATTGTTAATCCTTTATCGGAAATTATTTGTAACTTTCGACATGTAGAACAATGAATGGAACAGGTAGACGGTTGAAATCTTTGTATATATTGCTTCTATATAGTATAAGAAACATATATGCAAAGCATCCAAACAGTACAATTCGCCAATTTTTTGTTCTTCAAGTTTAAGTGAACAATGAGCCCCAATGGTTAATCCTTTATCGGAAATTATTTGTAACATTCGGCAAGTAGAACAATGATTGGAACACGTAGACGGTTGAAATCTTTGTATATATTGCTTCCATATAGTCTAAGAAACATATATGCAAAGCATCCAAACAGTACCATTCGCCAATTTTTTGTTCTTCAAGTTTAAGTGAACTACGAGCCCCATTGTTAATCCTTTAACGGAAATTAATTGTAACTTTCTACAAGTAGAACAATGATTGGAACACGTAGACGGTTGAAATCTTTGTATATATTGCTTCCATATAGTCTAAGAAACATATATGCAAAGCATCCAAACAGTACCATTCGCCAATTTTTTGTCCTTCAAGTTTAAGTGAACAATGAGCCCCATTGTTAATCCTTTATCGGAAATTATTTGTAACTTTCGACAAGTAGAACAATGAATGGAAAAGGTAGACGGTTGAAATCTTTGTATATATTGCTTCTATATAGTCTAAAAACATATATGCAAAGCATCCAAACAGTACAATTCGCCAATTTTTTGTTCTTCAAGTTTAATTGAACAATGAGCCCCAATGGTTAATCCTTTATCGGTAATTATTTGTAACTTTCGACAAGTAGAACAATGAATGGAACAGGTAGACGGTTGAAATCTTTGTATATATTGCTTCTATATAGTATAAGAAACATATATGCAAAGCATCCAAACAGCACAATTCGCCAATTAATTGATCTTCAAGTTTAAGCGAACAATGAGCCCCAATGGTTAATCCTTTATCGGAAATTATTTGTAACATTCGGCAAGTAGAACAATGAATGGAACAGGTAGACGGTTGAAATCTTTGTATATATTGCTTCTATATAGTCTAAGAAACATATATGCAAAGCATCCAAACAGTACAATTCGCCGATTTATTCTTCTTCAAGTTTAAGTGAACAACGAGCCCCATTGTTAATCCTTTAAAGGAAATTATGCGTAACTTTCGACAAGTAGAACAATGAATGGAACAGGTAGACGGTTGAAATCTTTGTATATATTGCTTCTATATAGTATAAGAAACATATATGCAAAGCATCCAAACAGCACAATTCGCCAATTTATTGATCTTCAAGTTTAAGCGAACAATGAGCCGCAATGGTTAATCCTTTATCGGAAATTATTTGTAATTTTCGACAAGTAGAACAATGAATGGAACAGGTAGACGGTTGAAATCTTTGTATATATTGCTTCTATATAGTCTAAGAAACATATATGCAAAGCATCCAAACAGTACAATTCGCCGATTTATTGTTCTTCAAGTTTAAGTGAACAACGAGCCCCATTGTTAATCCTTTAAAGGAAATTATTTGTAAATTTCGACAAGTAGAACAATGATTGCAACACGTAGACGGTTGAAATCTTTGTATATATTGCTTCCATATAGTCTAAGAAACATGTACACAAAGCATCCAAACAGTACCATTCGCCAATTTTTTGGTCTTCAAGTTTAAGTGAACAATGAGCCCCAATGGTTAATCCTTTATCGGAAATTATTTGTAATTTTCGACAAGTAGAACAATGAATGGATCAGGTAGACGGTTGAAACCATTGTATATATTGCTTCTATATAATCTACGAAACATATATGCAAAGCATCCAAACAGTCCAATTCCTCAATTTTTTGTTCTTCAAGTTTAAGTGAACTACGAGCCCCATTGTTAATCCTTTAACGGAAATTAATTGTAACTTTCTACAAGTAGAACAATGATTGGAACACGTAGACGGTTGAAATCTTTGTATATATTGCTTCCATATAGTCTAAGAAACATATATGCAAAGCATCCAAACAGTACCATTCGCCAATTTTTTATTCTTCAAGTTTAAGTGAACAATGAGACCCATTGTTAATCCTTTATCGGAAATTATTTGTAACTTTCGACATGTAGAACAATGAATGGAACAGGTAGACGGTTGAAATCTTTGTATATATTGCTTCTATATAGTATAAGAAACATATATGCAAAGCATCCAAACAGTACAATTCGCCAATTTTTTGTTCTTCAAGTTTAAGTGAACTACGAGCCCCATTGTTAATCCTTTAACGGAAATTAATTGTAACTTTCTACAAGTAGAACAATGATTGGAACACGTAGACGGTTGAAATCTTTGTATATATTGCTTCCATATAGTCTAAGAAACATGTACGCAAAGCATCCAAACAGTACCATTCGCCAATTTTTTGTTCTTCAAGTTTAAGTGAACAATGAACCCCAATGGTTAATCCTTTACCGGA
Organism: Cerceris ruficornis; assembly: GCA_963989415.1. NCBI lineage: Eukaryota > Metazoa > Arthropoda > Insecta > Hymenoptera > Crabronidae > Cerceris > Cerceris ruficornis. The sequence continues at coordinate 1,037,538 of CAXDIW010000229.1, read as the reverse complement.
AATTATTTGTAACTTGCGACAAGTAGAACAATGAATGGAACAGGTAGCCGGTTGAAATCAATGTATATATTGCTTCTATATAGTCTAACAAGGGGAGGACCAGCACCGGGGGTCACCGATTTTTTTCAAATTTGGTACACGTGTTCTACTCGGCAAATAATTAGACACCTATTTTGCCAAAAGTGTAGATAAGTCCAAATTTTTGAAAAAATTGAGTTCAAAAAAAAAAGTTCACCGATCGACTTGAAACTTTGTAGGTATGTTCTACGAGCAAAATTAAGGTATACCTATTTTTTTATTTCGCTATAAAATTTTTTTTGAAAACAGACATGTAGGTTTAGTACTCTAGAGTTAGAAGTGTTTTCAACGGAGCGGCGTGGCTGAGCGGATAAGGAAGCGGATTGCGAATACTATGGACCCTGGATCGATCCCCGCATGGGTTACTTTTTTTTTTTTTTACCCTGCTAGTTTAATTTTATTTCCTTGTGGGATATGTTTTACTTATTGTCATATTGTGTTATACATATTTTATACATTTTAACTTCTACTTTACTGTATATTTTATTTACGGATTTCAGTGTCAGGATTACAATAAAGACCACAATTATGCATTTTAACAGTAACCATTCATTTCTCTTTGTACACTGCACATTTATCTGGGTGGTAAACGTCATAGAAACATAGGCTTTGTTTTTATTTTGAAATATCTGTAAAATATCGTTGTCGGTACGACGGTTTACGATCCTGTCTCCACCATTGTCTCGACTTCGGGGACCGACTCTACCCTGGGTCCGTTAGCTATTTTTAATTTAGCACTTTTCTGGTGCTTTGGGTCCCGCGGGTTTATGACTGCCCGCGGTATATGGGGGTCGAGTCATAATCCATTGAGAAAGAGAAAGTCATTATCTAGGTGCGTACTTCGCCTCGAGACGACTGAACCATGGGGTGTTTTCGCCAGATGTGGAAATTTTCCGTGCCAAAACACCCCCATTGTTTACAAACGACTCGAGGGAACTTTAACAATTTTTTGGGAGCCACCTAGACAAGGACAAATCTCGACTCTCCCTCTTTCTGGAAAAACGAAAGTAGGGCTGAGGAAATTGTCCTAAAGAGTAGGGAGGACCGAAGTGTCAAAAAGGGCGACACGCGGTCCTCCGAGACAGAACACATAGTAACAGAGAGAACCGATAGTAACACAGACAAGTACACAGCAATATATAGATATTTCGCGAAATCAATTAGCGAGTTAACTTGAAAAATAGCTAACCTGGCTAATTGTGAGAAAATTTGAAGAGGTCCTGGTTGTTGAAATTGTGGTAAGTAAACGTCATTTTTGTAATTGTAAATATTATAAGCTAACTTTATTATGAATATTTTAAGCAATATATGCAATTTTTTAGAGGAGCAATGGCCGAAGCTTCAACAAGCGCTTTTGCGGAAGAGGGTTGCGACATAACATACGAATGTTGTGGGCCCACGAAAGAAGATTTGACCGATGCCATCCACTATTTCGTGCAGGAATTACGATGCCACCAAATTATTGGTGAAACCCCCAGAGCTCCTATTCCTCGGCGTGCAAAGCTTATAGCGGAGGAATTACTCGAAAGATTTTTTGACATGGAGGCATCCTATTCGTTCCTCGAAACGGATGAACTCCTTCGTGCCGATGAAGCTCCCGACGACAGCGAGCATCCAGTGCAAATTGAAGAGGATCAATCGCCGAGCTCATCTTCTCCGTCAACGAAAGACGATACGTATTCGGATATTTCGTTGTCGCCGCCATCGAAACGCGGTAAATATGGGCCTGCGACATTAGAAGAGAAAGTGCGCGTAGTAGCCCTCGCAGAAATGCACCCCACGTGGAGTTTAAAGTCGTTGCAATCTAAAGGAGGCTACCATTTAAAAAGAAAAGATAAGATAGCTGTATGGAAAAAAGAAATTGCGGAAGGTGGCACAATCAACGATAAATTTCTGCATATCGAAAAGTGGACTCACAATAGATTTGTAGAGGCACGACTAGCGTACGCTCCTGTCTCCACGCGTACTTTGCAGGAGTGGGCAACTGCAGCTGCGATGCAGTATAACACCGATTTATTTCGATTTACTGCATCGCATTCTTGGGTTGTTCGTTTTAAACGAAAGTATAATATCCGGCAGCGTCAGGTAACGAGGTATATATCCAGGCGAAAATTGGCCACATTAAGAGAAATCGAAGAAAGGGCTGCTCCCTTTCAGCAGCAGGTCATAAGAGCAACAAGTTCATTACCTCCCCACTTTGTTATTAACACCGACCAGACAGGGTGCGAGTACAGATCGAATATTCGACGCTGTTTATCTCACAAAGGAGAAAAAAGTACTGATGTTGTTATGGAGAGTATTTTTAAAACCACTCATTCATACACGGCGCAGTATTCAATAACACTTTCGGGAACGTTACTACCTAAAATATTTTTGTGTTTGCAAGAACCACAAGGGTCATTCGGACCACAAGTACAGCAGACGGTCCAGCAGTTAGCAGCAGAATTTGGTAATGTTTATATAACCTGCTCCAAATCTGGGAAATTAACATCTGAAAAATATAAATTATTCCTAGATAACATTTTAAAACCATACGTCAACGACAACAAATTTTGCTTGCTTGTTGACTCCTGGACCGGCCAAGTAGATGGCAGTATGTATGATGATAAGTTTTACAATGACCTTAATGAATGCACGTGCATCTTAAAAATTATTCCGCCGCAGTGTACGCCTGTATGTCAACCTTGTGATGTTTATTTTTATCGGCAGGTAAAAATATTACTTAAACGCATTCAAAATGCTCCAATCGTTATTCACGAAAAACGATCCTTACATTCTAGAAATGATGCAATTAAAATACATTCCATTATACATCAGCAACTTTCTGCACCGATATTTAAAAACATGATCGAATATGCGTGGTATGCGTCGAAATTAAGCCATAACCGAAGAATATTTTTCAACGTGAATCAAGTTTGCTTTCCGAGTTCGGAAATGAATAAAAAATGTAACTGCGGCAGTATATCATTTATATCGTGTTCGTGGTGCAAACATCGCCTATGTTTTAAATGTTTCTATGACGTTTACCACCCAGATAAATGTGCAGTGTACAAAGAGAAATGAATGGTTACTGTTAAAATGCATAATTGTGGTCCTTATTGTAATCCTGACACTGAAATCCGTAAATAAAATGTACAGTAAAGTAGAAGTTAAAATGTATAAAATATGTATAACACAATATGACAATAAGTAAAACATATCCCACAAGGAAATAAAATGAAACTAGCAGGGTAAAAAAAAAAAAAAAAAGTAACCCATGCGGGGATCGATCCAGGGTCCATAGTATTCGCAGTCCGCTTCCTTATCCGCTCAGCCACGCCGCTCCGTTGAAAACACTTCTAACTCTAGAGTACTAAACCTACATGTCTGTTTTCAAAAAAAATTTTATAGCGAAATAAAAAAATAGGTATACCTTAATTTTGCTCGTAGAACATACCAACAAAGTTTCAAGTCGATCGGTGAACTTTTTTTTTTGAACTCAATTTTTTCAAAAATTTGGACTTATCTACACTTTTGGCAAAATAGGTGTCTAATTATTTGCCGAGTAGAACACGTGTACCAAATTTGAAAAAAATCGGTGACCCCCGGTGCTGGTCCTCCCCTTGTAAGAATCATATATGCAAAGCATCCAAACAGTACCATTCGCCAATTTTTTGTTCTTCAAGTTTAAGTGAACAACGAGCCCCATTGTTAATCCTTTAGAGGAAATTATTTGTAAATTTCGACAAGTAGAACAATGATTGGAACACGTAGACGGTTGAAATCTTTGTATATATTGCTTCTATATAGTCTAAGAAACATATATGCAAAGCATCCAAACAGTACAATTCGCCAATTTTTTGTTCTTCATGTTTAAGTGAACAATGAGCCCCAATGGTTAATCCTTTATCGGTAATTATTTGTAATTTTCGACAAGTAGAACAATGAATGGAACTGGTAGACGGTTGAAATCTTTGTATATATTGTTTCTATATAATCTAAGAAACATATATGCAAAGCATCTAAACTATAACAATCGCCAATTTTTTGTTCTTCAAGTTTAAGTGAACTACGAGCCCCATAGTTAATCCTTTAAAGGAAATTATTTGTAAATTTCGACAAGTAGAACAATGAATGGAACAGGTAGACGGTTGAAATCTTTGTACATAACGCTTCTATATAGTCTAAGAAACATATATGCAAAGCATCCAAACAGTACAATTCGCCAATTTTTTGTTCTTCAAGTTTAAGTGAACAATGAGACCCATTGTTAATCCTTTATCGGAAATTATTTGTAACTTTCGACAAGTAGAACAATGAATGGAACAGGTAGACGGTTGAAATCTTTGTATACATTGCTTCTATATAGTCTAAGAAACATATATGCAAAGCATCCAAATAGTACAATTCGCCAATTTTTTGTTCTTCAAGTTTAAGTGAACAATGAGCCCCAATGGTTAATCCTTTATCGGTAATTATTTGTAACTTTCGACAAGTAGAACAATGAATGGAACAGGTAGACGGTTGAAATCTTTGTATATATTGCTTCTATATAGTCTAAGAAACATATATGCAAAGCACCCAAACAGTACCATTCGCCACTTTTTTGTTCTTCAAGTTTAAGTGAACAACGAGCCCCATTGTTAATCCTTTAAAGGAAATTATTTGTAAATTTCGACAAGTAGAACAATGACTGGAACAGGTAGACGGTTGAAATCATTGTATATATTGCTTCTATATAGTCTAAGAAACATATATGCAAAGCATCCAAACAGTACAATTCGCCAATTTTTTGTTCTTCAAGTTTAAGTAAACTACGATCCCCATTGTTAATCCGTTATCGGAAATTATTTGTAAATTTCGACAAGTAGAACAATGAATGGAACAGGTAGACGGTTGAAATCATTGTATATATTGCTTCTATAAAGTCTAAGAAACATATATGCAAATCATCCAAACAGTACAAATCGCCAATTATTTGATCTTCAAGTTTAAGTGAACAACGAGCCCCATTGTTAATCCTTTAAAGGAAATTATTTGTAAATTTCGGCAAGTAGAACAATGAATGGAATAGGTAGACGGTTGAAGTCATTGTATATATTGCTTCTATATAGTCTAAGAAACAAGTACGCAAAGCATCCAAACAGTACCATTCGCCAATTTTTTGTTCTTCAAGTTTAAGTGAACAATGAGCCCCAATGGTTAATCCTTTATCGGAAATTATTTGTAATTTTCGACAAGTAGAACAATGAATGGAACAGGTAGACGGTTGAAATCTTTGTATATATTGCTTCTATATAATCTAAGAAACATATATGCAAAGCATCCAAACAGTACCATTCGCCAATTTTTTGTTCTTCAAGTTTAAGTGAACAACGAGCCCCATTGATAATCATGAAACGGAAATTATTTGTAACTTTTTACAAGTAGAACAATGAATAGAACAGGTAGACGGTTGAAATCTTTGTATATATTGCTTCTATATAGTATAAGAAACATATATGCAAAGCATCCAAACAGTACCATTCGCCAATTTTTTGTTCTTCAAGTTTAAGTGAACAATGAGCCCCAATGGTTAATCCTTTATCGGTAATTATTTGTAAATTTCGACAAGTAGAACAATGAATGGAACAGGTAGACGGTTGAAATCCTTGTATGTATTGCCTCTATATAATCTAAGAAACATATATGCAAAGCATCCAAACAGTACCATTCGCCAATTTTTGGTTCTTCAAGTTTAAGTGAACTACGAGCCCCATTGTTAATCCTTTAAAGGAAATTATTAGTAAATTTCGACAAGTAGAACAATGAATGGAACAGGTAGACTGTTGAAATCTTTGTATATATTGCTTCTAAATAGTCTAAGAAACATATATGCAAAGCGTCCAAACAGTACAATTCGCCAATTATTTGATCTTCAAGTTTAAGTGAACTACGAGCCCCATTGTTAATACTTTAACGGAAATTATTTGTAACTTGCGACAAGTAGAACAATGAATGGAACAGGTAGCCGGTTGAAATCAATGTATATATTGCTTCTATATAGTCTAAGAAACAAGTACGCAAAGCATCCAAACAGTACCATTCGCCAATTTTTTGTTCTTCAAGTTTAAGTGAACAACGAGCCCCATTGTTAATCCTTTATCGGTAATTATTTGTAACTTTCGACAAGTAGAACAATGAATGGAACAGGTAGACGGTTGAAATCTTTGTATATATTGCTTCTATATAGTCTAAGAAACATATATGCAAAGCATCCAAACAGTACAATTCGCCGATTTATTGTTCTTCAAGTTTAAGTGAACAACGAGCCCCATTGTTAATCCTTTAAAGGAAATTATTTGTAAATTTCGACAAGTAGAACAATGATTGGAACACGTAGACGGTTGAAATCTTTGTATATATTGCTTCTAAATAGTCTAAGAAACATATATGCAAAGCGTCCAAACAGTACAATTCGCCAATTATTTGATCTTCAAGTTTAAGTGAACTACGAGCCCCATTGTTAATACTTTAACGGAAATTATTTGTAACTTGCGACAAGTAGAACAATGAATGGAACAGGTAGCCGGTTGAAATCAATGTATATATTACTTCTATATAGTCTAAGAAACAAGTACGCAAAGCATCCAAACAGTACCATTCGCCAATTTTTTGTTCTTCAAGTTTAAGTGAACAACGAGCCCCATTGTTAATCCTTTATCGGTAATTATTTGTAACTTTCGACAAGTAGAACAATGAATGGAACAGGTAGACGGTTGAAATCTTTGTATATATTGCTTCTATATAGTCTAAGAAACATATATGCAAAGCATCCAAACAGTACAATTCGCCGATTTATTGTTCTTCAAGTTTAAGTGAACAACGAGCCCCATTGTTAATCCTTTAAAGGAAATTATTTGTAAACTTCGACAAGTAGAACAATGATTGGAACACGTTGACGGTTGAAATCTTTGTATATATTGCTTCCATATAGTCTAAGAAACATGTACGCAAAGCATCCAAACAGTACCATTCGCCAATTTTTTGGTCTTCAAGTTTAAGTGAACAATGAGCCCCAATGGTTAATCCTTAATCGGAAATTATTTGTAATTTTCGACAAGTAGAACAATGAATGGAACAGGTAGACGGTTGAAATCTTTGTATATATTGCTTCTATATAGTATAAGAAACATATATGCAAAGCATCCAAACAGTACCATTCGCCAATTTTTTGTTCTTCAAGTTTAAGTGAACAATGAGCCCCAATGGTTAATCCTTTATCGGTAATTATTTGTAAATTTCGACAAGTAGAACAATGAATGGAACAGGTAGACGGTTGAAATCCTTGTATATATTGCCTCTATATAATCTAAGAAACATATATGCAAAGCATCCAAACAGTACCATTCGCCAATTTTTTGTTCTTCAAGTTTAAGTGAACTACGAGCCCCATTGTTAATCCTTTAAAGGAAATTATTAGTAAATTTCGACAAGTAGAACAATGAATGGAACAGGTAGACTGTTGAAATCTTTGTATATATTGCTTCTAAATAGTCTAAGAAACATATATGCAAAGCGTCCAAACAGTACAATTCGCCAATTATTTGATCTTCAAGTTTAAGTGAACTACGAGCCCCATTGTTAATACTTTAACGGAAATTATTTGTAACTTGCGACAAGTAGAACAATGAATGGAACAGGTAGCCGGTTGAAATCAATGTATATATTGCTTCTATATAGTCTAAGAAACAAGTACGCAAAGCATCCAAACAGTACCATTCGCCAATTTTTTGTTCTTCAAGTTTAAGTGAACAACGAGCCCCATTGTTAATCCTTTATCGGTAATTATTTGTAACTTTCGACAAGTAGAACAATGAATGGAAAAGGTAAACGGTTGAAATCTTTGTATATATTGCTTCTAAATAGTCTAAGAAACATATATGCAAAGCATCCAAAGAGTACCAATCGCCAATTTTTTGTTCTTCAAGTTTAAGTGAACAATGAGCCCCAATGGTTAATCCTTTATCGGAAATTATTTGTAAATTTCGACAAGTAGAACAATGATTGGAACACGTAAACGGTTGAAATCTTTGTATATATTGCTTCTTTATAGTATAAGAAACATATATGCAAAGCATCAAAACAGTACAATTCGCCAATTTTTTGTTCCTCAAGTTTAAGTGAACAATGAGCCCCAATGGTTAATCCGTTATCGGAAATTATTTGTAACTTTCGACAAGTAGAACAATGAATGGAACAGGTAGACTGTTGAAATCATTGTATATATTGCTTCTATATAGTCTAAGAAACATATATGCAAAGCGTCCAAACAGTACAATTCGCCAATTATTTGATCTTCAAGTTTAAGTAAAATACTATCCCCATTGTTAATCCTTTAAAGGAAATTATTTGTAAATTTCGACAAGTAGAACAATGAATGGAACAGGTAGACTGTTGAAATCATTGTATGTATTGCTTCTATATAGTCTAAGAAACATATATGCAAAGCGTCCAAACAGTACAATTCGCCAATTATTTGATCTTCAAGTTTAAGTGAACTACGAGCCCCATTGTTAATACTTTAACGGAAATTATTTGTATCTTGCGACAAGTAGAACAATGACTGGAACAGGTAGCCGGTTGAAATCAATGTATATTTTGCTTCTATATAGTCTAAGAAACATATATGTAAAGCATCCAAACAGTACCATTCGCCAATTTTTTGTTCTTCAAGTTGAAGTGAACAACGAGCCCCATTGTTAATCATTTAAAGGAAATTATTTGTAAATTTCGACAAGTAGAACAATGATTGGAACACGTAGACGGTTGAAATCTTTGTATATATTGCTTCCACATAGTCTAAGAAACATGTACGCAAAGCATCCAAACAGTACCATTCGCCAATTTTTTGGTCTTCAAGTTTAAGTGAACAATGAGCCCCAATGGTTAATCCATTATCGGAAATTATTTGTAATTTTCGACAAGTAGAACAATGAATGGAACAGGTAGACGGTTGAAATATTTGTATATATTGCTTCTATATAGTATAAGAAACATATATGCAAAGCATCCAAACAGTACAATTCGCCAATTTTTTGTTCTTCAAGTTTAAGTAAACTACGATCCCCATTGTTAATCCCTTAACGGAAATTATTTGTAACTTTCGACAAGTAGAACAATGATTGGAACACGTAGACGGTTGAAATCTTTGTATATATTGCTTCCATATAGTCTAAGAAACATGTACGCAAAGCATCCAAACAGTACCATTCGCCAATTTTTTGTTCTTCAAGTTTAAGTGAACAATGAGCCCCAATGGTTAATCCTTTATCGGAAATTATTTGTAACTTTCGGCAAGTAGAACAATGAATGGAACAGGTAGACTGTTGAAATCATTGTATATGTTGTTTCTATGTAGTCTAAGAAACATGTACGCAAAGCATCCAAACAGTACCATTCGCCAATTTTTTGTTCTTCAAGTTTAAGTGAACAATGAGCCCCAATGGTTAATCCTTTATCGGAAATTATTTGTAACTTTCGACAAGTAGAACAATGATTGGAACACGTAGACGGTTGAAATCTTTGTATATATTGCTTCCACATAGTGTAAGAAACATGTACGCAAAGCATCCAAACAGTACCATTCGCCACTTTTTTGTTCTTCAAGTTGAAGTGAACAACGAGCCCCATTGTTAATCCTTTAAAGGAAATTATTTGTAAATTTCGACAAGTAGAACAATGATTGGAACACGTAGACGGTTGAAATCTTTGTATATATTGCTTCTATATAGTATAAGAAACATATATGCAAAGCATCCAAACAGTACCATTCGCCAATTTTTTGTTCTTCAAGTTTAAGTGAACAATGAGCCCCATTGTTAATCCTGTAAAGGAAATTATTTGTAAATTTCGACAAGTAGAACAATGATTGGAACACGTAGACGGTTGAAATCTTTGTATATATTGCTTCCATATAGTCTAAGAAACATGTACGCAAAGCATCCAAACAGTACCATTTGCCAATTTTTTGGTCTTCAAGTTTAAGTGAACAATGAGCCCCAATGGTTAATCCTTTATCGGAAATTATTTGTAACTTTCGGCAAGTAGAACAATGAATGGAACAGGTAGACGGTTGAAATCTTTGTATATATTGCTTCTATATAGTCTAAGAAACACATATGCAAAGCATCCAAACAGTACAATTCGCCAATTTTTTGTTCTTCAAGTTTAAGTAAACTACGATCCCCATTGTTAATCCCTTAACGGAAATTATTTGTAACTTTCGACAAGTAGAACAGTGAATGGAACAGGTAGACGGTTGAAATCTTTGTATATATTGCTTCTATATAGTATAAGAAACACATATGCAAAGCATCCAAACAGTACAATTCGCCAATTTTTTGTTCTTCAAGTTTAAGTGAACAATGAGCACCAATGGTTAATCCGTTATCGGAAATTATTTGTAACTTTCGACAAGTAGAACAATGATTGGAACACGTAGACGGTTGAAATCTTTGTATATATTGCTTCCATATAGTGTAAGAAACATGTACGCAAAGTATCCAAACAGTACATGTCGCCAATTTTTTGTTCTTCAAGTTTAAGTGAACTACGAGCCCCATTGTTAATCCTTTAACGGAAATTATTTGTAAATTTCGACAAGTAGAACAATGAATGGATCAGGTAGACGGTTGAAATCATTGTATATATTGCTTCTATATAATCTACGAAACATATATGCAAAGCATCCAAACAGTACAATTCGCCAATTTTTTGTTCTTCAAGTTTATGTGAACAATGAGCCCCAATGGTTAATCCCTTAACGGAAATAATTTGTAACTTTCGACAAGTAGAACAATGAATGGAACAGGTAGCCGGTTGAAATCAATGTATATATTGCTTCTATATAGTCTAAGAAACACATATGCAAAGCATCCAAACAGTACAATTCGCCAATTTTTTGTTCTTCAAGTTTAAGTGAACTACGAGCCCCCTTGTTAATCCTTTAACGGAAATTAATTGTAACTTTCGACAAGTAGAACAGTGAATGGAACAGGTAGACGGTTGAAATCTTTGTATATATTGCTTCTATATAGTATAAGAAACATATATGCAAAGCATCCAAACAGTACAATTCGCCAATTTTTTGTTCTTCAAGTTTAAGTGAACTACGAGCCCCCTTGTTAATCCTTTAACGGAAATTAATTGTAACTTTCGACAAGTAGAACAGTGAATGGAACAGGTAGACGGTTGAAATCTTTGTATATATTGCTTCTATATAGTATAAGAAACATATATGCAAAGCATCCAAACAGTACAATTCGCCAATTTTTTGTTCTTCAAGTTTAAGTGAACAATGAGCACCAATGGTTAATCCGTTATCGGAAATTATTTGTAACTTTCGACAAGTAGAACAATAATTGGAACCCGTAGACGGTTGAAATCTTTGTATATATTGCTTCCATATAGTCTAAGAAACATGTACGCAAAGCATCCAAACAGTACCATTCGCCAATTTTTTGTTCTTCAAGTTTAAGTGAACAATGAGCCCCAATGGTTAATCCTTTATCGGAAATTATTTGTAACTTTCGGCAAGTAGAACAATGAATGGAACAGGTAGACGGTTGAAATCTTTGTATATATTGCTTCTATATAGTCTAAGAAACACATATGCAAAGCATCCAAACAGTACAATTCGCCAATTTTTTGTTCTTCAAGTTTAAGTAAACTACGATCCCCATTGTTAATCCCTTAACGGAAATTATTTGTAACTTTCGACAAGTAGAACAGTGAATGGAACAGGTAGACGGTTGAAATCTTTGTATATATTGCTTCCATATAGTGTAAGAAACATGTACGCAAAGTATCCAAACAGTACCATTCGCCACTTTTTTGTTCTTCAAGTTGAAGTGAACAACGAGCCCCGTTGTTAATCCTTTAAAGGAAATTATTTGTAAATTTCGACAAGTAGAACAATGATTGGAACACGTAGACGGTTGAAATCTTTGTATATATTGCTTCTATATAGTATAAGGAACATATATGCAAAGCATCCAAACAGTACCATTCGCCAATTTTTTGTTCTTCAAGTTTAAGTGAACAATGAGCCCCATTGTTAATCCTTTAAAGGAAATTATTTGAAAATTTCGACAAGTAGAACAATGATTGGAACACGTAGACGGTTGAAATCCTTGTATATATTGCTTCCATATAGTCTAAGAAACATGTACGCAAAGCATCCAAACAGTACCATTTGCCAATTTTTTGGTCTTCAAGTTTAAGTGAACAATGAGCCCCAATGGTTAATCCATTATCGGAAATTATTTGTAATTTTCGACAAGTAGAACAATGAATGGAACAGGTAGACGGTTGAAATATTTGTATATATTGCTTCTATATAGTATAAGAAACATATATGCAAAGCATCCAAACAGTACAATTCGCCAATTTTTTGTTCTTCAAGTTTAAGTAAACTACGATCCCCATTGTTAATCCCTTAACGGAAATTATTTGTAACTTTCGACAAGTAGAACAATGATTGGAACACGTAGACGGTTGAAATCTTTGTATATATTGCTTCCATATAGTCTAAGAAACATGTACGCAAAGCATCCAAACAGTACCATTCGCCAATTTTTTGTTCTTCAAGTTTAAGTGAACAATGAGCCCCAATGGTTAATCCTTTATCGGAAATTATTTGTAACTTTCGGCAAGTAGAACAATGAATGGAACAGGTAGACTGTTGAAATCATTGTATATGTTGTTTCTATGTAGTCTAAGAAACATGTACGCAAAGCATCCAAACAGTACCATTCGCCAATTTTTTGTTCTTCAAGTTTAAGTGAACAATGAGCCCCAATGGTTAATCCTTTATCGGAAATTATTTGTAACTTTCGACAAGTAGAACAATGATTGGAACACGTAGACGGTTGAAATCTTTGTATATATTGCTTCCATATAGTGTAAGAAACATGTACGCAAAGCATCCAAACAGTACCATTCGCCAATTTTTTGTTCTTCAAGTTGAAGTGAACAACGAGCCCCATTGTTAATCCTTTAAAGGAAATTATTTGTAAATTTCGACAAGTAGAACAATGATTGGAACACGTAGACGGTTGAAATCTTTGTATATATTGCTTCCATATAGTCTAAGAAACATGTACGCAAAGCATCCAAACAGTACCATTTGCCAATTTTTTGGTCTTCAAGTTTAAGTGAACAATGAGCCCCAATGGTTAATCCATTATCGGAAATTATTTGTAATTTTCGACAAGTAGAACAATGAATGGAACAGGTAGACGGTTGAAATCAATGTATATATTGCTTCTAAATAGTCTAAGAAACATATATGCAAAGCGTCCAAACAGTACAATTCGCCAATTATTTGATCTTCAAGTTTAAGTGAACTACGAGCCCCATTGTTAATACTTTAACGGAAATTATTTGTAACTTGCGACAAGTAGAACAATGAATGGAACAGGTAGCCGGTTGAAATCAATGTATATATTGCTTCTATATAGTCTAAGAAACAAGTACGCAAAGCATCCAAACAGTACCATTCGCCAATTTTTTGTTCTTCAAGTTTAAGTGAACAACGAGCCCCATTGTTAATCCTTTATCGGTAATTATTTGTAACTTTCGACAAGTAGAACAATGAATGGAACAGGTAGACGGTTGAAATCCTTGTATATATTGCTACCATATAGTCTAAGAAACAAGTACGCAAAGCATCCAAACAGTACCATTCGCCAATTTTTTGTCCTTCAAGTTTAAGTGAACAATGAGCCCCATTGTTAATCCTTTATCGGAAATTATTTGTAACTTTCGACAAGTAGAACAATGAATGGAAAAGGTAAACGGTTGAAATCTTTGTATATATTGCTTCTATATAGTCTAAAAACATATATGCAAAGCATCCAAACAGTACAATTCGCCAATTTTTTGTTCTTCAAGTTTAAGTGAACAATGAGCCCCAATGGTTAATCCTTTATCGGTAATTATTTGTAAATTTCGACAAGTAGAACAATGAATGGAACAGGTAGACGGTTGAAATCCTTGTATATATTGCCTCTGTATAATCTAAGAAACATATATGCAAAGCATCCAAACAGTACCATTCGCCAATTTTTTGTTCTTCAACTTTAAGTGAACTACGAGCCCCATTGTTAATCCTTTAAAGGAAATTATTTGTAAATTTCGACAAGTAGAACAATGAATGGAACAGGTAGACTGTTGAAATCATTGTATATATTGCTTCTAAATAGTCTAAGAAACATATATGCAAAGCATCCAAAGAGTACCAATCGCCAATTTTTTGTTCTTCAAGTTTAAGTGAACAATGAGCCCCAATGGTTAATCCTTTATCGGAAATTATTTGTAATTTTCGACAAGTAGAACAATGAATGGAACAGGTAGACGGTTGAAATTTTGTATATGTTGCTTCTATATAGTTTAAGAAACCTATATGCAAAGCATCCAAACAGTACCATTCGCCAATTTTTTGGTCTTCCAGTTTAAGTGAACAACGAGCCCCATTGTTAATCCTTTAAAGGAAATTATTTGTAAATTTCGACAAGTAGAACAATGATTGGAACACGTAAACGGTTGAAATCTTTGTATATATTGCTTCTATATAGTATAAGAAACATATATGCAAAGCATCAAAACAGTACAATTCGCCAATTTTTTGTTCCTCAAGTTTAAGTGAACAATGAGCCCCAATGGTTAATCCTTTATCGGAAATTATTTGTAACTTTCGGCAAGTAGAACAATGAATGGAACAGGTAGACGGTTGAAATCTTTGTATATATTGCTTCTATATAGTCTAAGAAACACATATGCAAAGCATCCAAACAGTACAATTCGCCAATTTATTGTTCTTCAAGTTTAAGTGAACAACGAGCCCCATTGTTAATCCTTTAAAGGAAATTATTTGTAAATTTCGACAAGTAGAACAATGATTGGAACACGTAGACGGTTGAAATCTTTGTATATATTGCTTCCATATAGTCTAAGAGACATGTACGCAAAGCATCCAAACAGTACCGTTCGCCAATTTGTTGGTCTTCAAGATTAAGTGAACAATGAGCCCCAATGGTTAATCCGTAATCGGTAATTATTTGTAACTTTCGACAAGTAGAACAATGAATGGAACAGGTAGACGGTTGAAATCCTTGTATATATTGCTTCCATATAGTCTAAGAAACATGTACGCAAAGCATCCAAACAGTACCATTCGCCAATTTTTTGTCCTTCAAGTTTAAGTGAACAATGAGCCCCATTGTTAATCCTTTATCGGAAATTATTTGTAACTTTCGGCAAGTAGAACAATGAATGGAACAGGTAGACGGTTGAAATCTTTGTATATATTTCTTCTATATAGTCTAAGAAACATATATGCAAAGCATCCAAACAGTACAATTCGCCAATTTATTGTTCTTCAAGTTTAAGTGAACAACGAGCCCCATTGTTAATCCTTTAAAGGAAATTATTTGTAAATTTCGACAAGTAGAACAATGATTGGAACACGTAGACGGTTGAAATCTTTGTATATATTGCTTCTATATAGTATAAGAAACATATATGCAAAGCATCCAAACAGTACAATTCGCCAATTTTTTGTTCTTCAAGTTTAAGTGAACAATGAGCCCCAATGGTTAATCCTTTATCGGAAATTATTTGTAACTTTCGGCAAGTAGAACAATGAATGGAACAGGTAGACGGTTGAAATCTTTGTATATATTGCTTCTATATAGTCTAAGAGACATATATGCAAAGCATCCAAACAGTACAATTCGCCAATTTATTGTTCTTCAAGTATAAGTGAACTACGAGCCCCATTGTTAATACTTTAACGGAAATTATTTGTAACTTGCGACAAGTAGAACAATGAATGGAACAGGTAGACGGTTGAAATCAATGTATATATTGCTTCTATATAGTCTAAGAAACATATATGCAAAGCATCCAAACAGTACCATTCGCCACTTTTTTGTTCTTCAAGTTTAAGTGAACAACGAGCCCCATTGTTAATCCTTTAAAGGAAATTATTTGTAAATTTCGACAAGTAGAACAATGATTGGAACACGTAGACGGTTGAAATCTTTGTATATATTGCTTCCATATAGTCTAAGAAACATATATGCAAAGCATCCAAACAGTACCATTCGCCAATTTTTTGTTCTTCAAGTTTAAGTGAACAATGAGACCCATCGTTAATCCTTTATCGGAAATTATTTGTAACTTTCGACAAGTAGATCAATGAATGGAACAGGTAGACGGTTGAAATCTATGTATATATTGCTTCTATAAAGTCTAAGATACATATATGCAAATCATCCAAACAGTACAATTCGCCAATTATTTGACCTTCAAGTTTAAGTGAACTACGAGCCCCATTTTTAATACTTTAACGGAACTTATTTGTAAGTTTCGACAAGTAGAACAATGAATGGAACAGGTAAACGGTTGAAATCAATGTATATATTGCTTCTATATAGTCTAAGAAACATATATGCAAAGCATCCAAACAGTACAAGTCGCCAATTCATTGTTCTTCAAGTTTATGTGAACAACGAGCCCCATGGTTAATCCTTTAAAGGAAATTATTTGTAACTTTCGACAAGTAGAACAAGGAATGGATCAGGTAGACGGTTGAAATCATTGTATATATTGCTTCTATATAGCCTACGAAACATCTATGCAAAGCATCCAAACAGTACAATTCGCTAATTTTTTGTTCTTCAAGTTTAAGTGAACAATGAGCCCCATTGTTAATCCTTTACCGGAAATTATTTGTAACTTTCGACAAGTAGAACAATGAATGGAACAGGTAGACGGTTGAAATCTTTGTATATATTGCTTCTATATAGTCTAAGAAACATATATGCAAAGCATCCAAACAGTACAATTCGCCAATTTTTTGTTCTTCAAGTTTAAGTGAACAATGAGCCCCATTGTTAATCCTTTACCGGAAATTATTTGTAACTTTCGACAAGTAGAACAATGAATGGAACAGGTAGACGGTTGAAATCTTTGTATATATTGCTTCTATATAGTCTAAGAAACATATATGCAAAGCATCCAAACAGTACAATTCGCCAATTTTTTGTTCTTCAAGTTTAAGTGAACAATGAGCCCCAATGGTTAATCCTTTATCGGTAATTATTTGTAACTTTCGACAAGTAGAACAATGAATGGAACAGGTAGACGGTTGAAATCCTTGTATATATTGCTTCCATATAGTCTAAGAAACATGTACGCAAAGCATCCAAACAGTACCATTCGCCAATTTTTTGTCCTTCAAGTTTAAGTGAACAATGAGCCCCATTGTTAATCCTTTATAGGAAATTATTTGTAACTTTCGACAAGTAGAACAATGAATGGAACAGGTAGCCGGTTGAAATCAATGTATATATTGCTTCTATATAGTCTAAGAAACATATATGCAAAGCATCCAAACAGTACCATTCGCCAATTTTTTGTTCTTCAAGTTTAAGTGAACAATGAGCCCCAATGGTTAATCCTTTATCGGAAATTATTTGTAAATTTCGACAAGTAGAACAATGAATGGAACAGGTAGCCGGTTGAAATCTTTGTATATATTGCATCTATATAGTCTAAGAAACATATATGCAAAGCATCCAAACAGTACAATTCGCCAATTGTTTGTTCTTCAAGTTTAAGTGAACAATGAGCCCCAATGGTTAATCCTTTATCGGAAATTATTTGTAAATTTCGACAAGTAGAACAATGAATGGAACAGGTAGCCGGTTGAAATCAATGTATATATTGCTTCTATATAGTCTATGAAACATATATGCAAAGCATCCTAACAGTACCATTCGCCAATTTTTTGTTCTTCAAGTTTAAGTGAACTACGAGCCCCATTGTTAATCCTTTAAAGGAAATTATTTGTAAATTTCGACAAGTAGAACAATGAATGGAACAGGTAGACTGTTGAAATCATTGTATATATTGCTTCTATATAGTCTAAGAAACATATATGCAAAGCATCCAAACAGTACCATACGCCAATTTTTTGTTCTTCAAGTGTAAGTGATCAATGAGCCCCAATGGTTAATCCTTTATAGGAAATTATTTGTAATTTTCGACAAGTAGAACAATGAATGGAACAGGTAGACGGTTGAAATCTTTGTATATATTGCTTCTATATAGTCTAAGAAACATATATGCAAAGCATCCAAACAGTACCATTCGCCACTTTTTTGTTCTTCAAGTTTAAGTGAACAACGAGCCCCATTGTTAATCCTTTAAAGGAAATTATTTGTAAATTTCGACAAGTAGAACAATGATTGGAACACGTAGACGGTTGAAATCTTTGTATATATTGCTTCCATATAGTCTAAGAAACATATATGCAAAGCATCCAAACAGTACCATTCGCCAATTTTTTGTTCTTCAAGTTTAAGTGAACAATGAGACCCATTGTTAATCCTTTATCGGAAATTATTTGTAACTTTCGACAAGTAGATCAATGAATGGAACAGGTAGACGGTTGAAATCTTTGTATATATTGCTTCTATATAGTCTAAGAAACATATATGCAAATCATCCAAACAGTACAATTCTCCAATTATTTGATCTTCAAGTTTAAGTGAACTACGAGCCCCATTATTAATACTTTAACGGAAATTATTTGTAAATTTCGACAAGTAGAACAATGAATGGAACAGGTAGACGGTTGAAATCTATGTATATATTGCATCTATATAGTCTAAGAAACATATATGCAAAGCATCCAAACAGTACAATTCGCAAATTTTTTGTTCTTCAAGTTTAAGTGAACAATGAGCCCCAATGGTTAATCCTTTAAAGGAAATTATTTGTAAATTTCGGCAAGTAGAACAATGAATGGAATAGGTAGACAGTTGAAATCATTGTATATATTGCTTCTATATAGTCTAAGAAACATATATGCAAAGCATCCAAACAGTACAATTCGCCAATTTTTTGTTCTTCAAGTTTAAGTAAACTACGATCCCCATTGTTAATCCCTTAACGTAAATTATTTGTAACTTTCGACAAGTAGAACAATGAATGGAACAGGTAGACGGTTGAAATCATTGTATATATTGCTTCTATATAGTCTAAGAAACATATATGCAAAGCATCCAAACAGTAAAATTCGACAATTTTTTGCTCTTCAAGTTTAAGTGAACTACGAGCCCCATTGTTAATCCTTTAAAGGAAATTATTTGTAAATTTCGGCAAGTAGAACAATGAATGGAATAGGTAGACAGTTGAAATCATTGTATATATTGCTTCTATATAGTCTAAGAAACATATATGCAAAGCATCCAAACAGTACAATTCGACAATTTTTTGTTCTTCAAGTTTAAGTGAACTACGAGCCCCATTGTTAATCCTTTATCGGAAATTATTTGTAACTTTCGACATGTAGAACAATGAATGGAACAGGTAGACGGTTGAAATCTTTGTATATATTGCTTCTATATAGTCTAAGAAACATATATGCAAAGCATCCAAACAGTACGATGCGCCAATTTTTTGTTCTTCAAGTTTAAGTGAACAATGAGCCCCAATGGTTAATCCTTTATCGGTAATTATTTGTAATTTTCGACAAGTAGAACAATGAATGGGACAGGTAGACGGTTGAAATCTTTGTATATATTGCTTCTATATAGTATAAGAAACATATATGCAAAGCATCCAAACAGTACAATTCGCCAATTTTTTGTCCTTCAAGTTTAAGTGAACAATGAGCCCCAATGGTTAATCCTTTATCGGTAATTATTTGTAACTTTCGACAAGTAGAACAATGAATGGAACAGGTAGACGGTTGAAATCTTTGTATATATTGCTTCTATATAGTCTAAGAAACATATATGCAAAGCACCCAAACAGTACCATTCGCCACTTTTTTGTTCTTCAAGATTAAGTGAACAACGAGCCCCATTGTTAATCCTTTAAAGGAAATTATTTGTAAATTTCGACAAGTAGAACAATGACTGGAACAGGTAGACGGTTGAAATCATTGTATATATTGCTTCTATATAGTCTAAGAAACATATATGCAAAGCATCCAAACAGTACAATTCGCCAAATTTTGTTCTTCAAGTTTAAGTAAACTACGATCCCCATCGTTAATCCGTTATCGGAAATTATTTGTAAATTTCGACAAGTAGAACAATGAATGGAACAGGTAGACGGTTGAAATCTTTGTATATATTGCTTCTATATAGTCTAAGTAACATATATGCAAAGCATCCAAACAGTACCATTCGCCAATTTTTTGTTCTTCAAGTTTAAGTGAACAACGAGCCCCATTGATAATCATGAAACGGAAATTATTTGTAACATTCGACAAGTAGAACAATGAATGGAACAGGTAGACGGTTGAAATCATTGTATATATTGCTTCTATATAGTCTAAGAAACATATATGCAAAGCATCCAAACAGTACAATTCGCCAATTTTTTGTTCTTCAAGTTTAAGTGAACAACGAGCCCCATTGTTAATCCTTTAAAGGAAATTATTTGTAAATTTCGACAAGTAGAACAATGATTGGAACACGTAGACGGTTGAAATCTTTGTATATATTGCTTCCATATAGTCTAAGAAACATATATGCAAAGCATCCAAACAGTACCATTCGCCAATTTTTTGTTCTTCAAGTTTAAGTGAACAATGAGACCCATTGTTAATCCTTTATCGGAAATTATTTGTATCTTTCGACAAGTAGATCAATGAATGGAACAGGTAGACGGTTGAAATCTTTGTATATATTGCTTCTATAAAGTCTAAGATACATATATGCAAATCATCCAAACAGTACAATTCGCCAATTATTTGACCTTCAAGTTTAAGTGAACTACGAGCCCCATTGTTAATACTTTAACGGAACTTATTTGTAACTTTCGACAAGTAGAACAATGAATGGAACAGGTAGACGGTTGAAATCAATGTATATATTGCTTCTATATAGTCTAAGAAACATATATGCAAATCATCCAAACAGTACCATTCGACACTTTTTTGTTCTTCAAGTTTAAGTGAACAACGAGCCCCATTGTTAATCCTTTAAAGGAAATTATTTGTAAATTTCGACAAGTAGAACAATGATTGGAACACGTAGACGGTTGAAATCTTTGTATATATTGCTTCCATATAGTCTAAGAAACATATATGCAAAGCATTCAAACAGTACCATTCGCCAATTTTTTGTTCTTCAAGTTTAAGTGAACAATGAGACCCATTGTTAATCCTTTATCGGAAATTATTTGTAACTTTCGACAAGTAGAACAATGAATGGAACAGGTAGAGGGTTGAAATCTTTGTATATATTGCTTCTATAAAGTCTAAGAAACATATATGCAAATCATCCAAACAGTACAGTTCGCCAATTATTTGATCTTCAAGTATAAGTGAACTACGAGCCCCATTGTTAATACTTTAACGGAAATTATTTGTAACTTTCGACAAGTAGAACAATGAATGGAACAGGTAGACGGTTGAAATCTTTGTATATATTGCTTCTATATAGTCTAAGAAACATATATGCAAAGCATCCAAACAGTAACATTTGCCAATTTTTTGTTCTTCAAGTTTAAGTGAACTACGAGCCCCATTGTTAATCCTTTATCGGAAATTATTTGTAACTTTCGACAAGTAGAACAATGAATGGAACAGGTAGAGGGTTGAAATCTTTGTATATATTGCTTCTATATAGTCTAAGAAACATATATGCAAAGCATCCAAACAGTACAATTCGCCAATTTTTTGTTCTTCAAGTTTAAGTAAACTACGATCCCCATTGTTAATCCCTTAACGGAAATTATTTGTAACATTCGACAAGTAGAACAATGAATGGAACAGGTAGACGGTTGAAATCATTGTAGATATTGCTTCTATATAGTCTAAGAAACATATATGCAAAGCATCCAAACAGTACAATTCGCCAATTTTTTGTTCTTCAAGTTTAAGTGAACAATGAGCCCCATTGTTAATCCTTTAAAGGAAATTATTTGTAACTTTCGACAAGTAGAACAATGAATGGAACAGGTAGACGGTTGAAACCTTTGTATATATTGCTTCTATATAGTCTAAGAAACATATATGCAAAGCATCCAAACAGTACAATTCGCCAATTTTTTGTTCTTCAAGTTTAAGTGAACAATGAGCCCCAATGGTTAATCCTTTATCGGTAATTATTTGTAACTTTCGACAAGTAGAACAATGAATGGAACAGGTAGACGGTTGAAATCTTTGTATATATTGCTTCTATATAGTCTAAGAAACATATATGCAAAGCACCCAAACAGTACCATTCGCCACTTTTTTGTTCTTCAAGTTTAAGTGAACAACGAGCCCCATTGTTAATCCTTTAAAGGAAATTATTTGTAAATTTCGACAAGTAGAACAATGACTGGAACAGGTAGACGGTTGAAATCATTGTATATATTGCTTCTATATAGTCTAAGAAACATATATGCAAAGCATCCAAACAGTACAATTCGCCAATTTTTTGTTCTTCAAGTTTAAGTAAACTACGATCCCCATTGTTAATCCGTTATCGGAAATTATTTGTAAATTTCGACAAGTAGAACAATGAATGGAACAGGTAGACGGTTGAAATCTTTGTATATATTGCTTCTATAAAGTCTAAGAAACATATATGCAAATCATCCAAACAGTACAAATCGCCAATTATTTGATCTTCAAGTTTAAGTGAACAACGAGCCCCATTGTTAATCCTTTAAAGGAAATTATTTGTAACTTTCGACAAGTAGAACAAGGAATGGAACAGGTAGACGGTTGAAATCATTGTATATATTGCTTCTATATAGTCTATGAAACATTTGTGCAAAGCATCCAAACAGTATAATTCGCCAATTTTTTGTTCTTCAAGTTTAAGTGAACTACGAGCCCCATTGTTAATCCTTTAAAGGAAATTATTTGTAACTTTCGACAAGTAGAACAATGAATGGAACAGGTAGACGGTTGAAATCTTTGTATATATTGCTTCTATATAGTCTAAGAAACATATATGCAAAGCATCCAAACAGCACAATTCGCCAATTTCTTGTTCTTCAAGATTAAGTAAACTGCGATCCCCATTGTTAATCCTTTATCGGAAATTATTTGTAACTTTCGACAAGTAGAACAATGAATGGAACAGGTAGACGGTTGAAATCTTTGTATATATTGCTTCTATATAGTCTAAGAAACATATATGCAAAGCACCCAAACAGTACCATTCGCCACTTTTTTGTTCTTCAAGTTTAAGTGAACAACGAGCCCCATTGTTAATCCTTTAAAGGAAATTATTTGTAAATTTCGACAAGTAGAACAATGATTGGAACACGTAGACGGTTGAAATCTTTGTATATATTGCTTCCATATAGTCTAAGAAACATATATGCAAAGCATTCAAACAGTACCATTCGCCAATTTTTTGTTCTTCAAATTTAAGTGAACAATGAGACCCATTGTTAATCCTTTATCGGAAATTATTTGTAACTTTCGACAAGTAGAACAATGAATGGAACAGGTAGAGGGTTGAAATCTTTGTATATATTGCTTCTATAAAGTCTAAGAAACATATATGCAAATCATCCAAACAGTACAATTCGCCAATTATTTGATCTTCAAGTATAAGTGAACTACGAGCCCCATTGTTAATACTTTAACGGAAATTATTTGTAACTTTCGACAAGTAGAACAATGAATGGAACAGTAGACGGTTGAAATCTTTGTATATATTGCTTCTATATAGTCTAAGAAACATATATGCAAAGCATCCAAACAGTAACATTTGCCAATTTTTTGTTCTTCAAGTTTAAGTGAACTACGAGCCCCATTGTTAATCCTTTATCGGAAATTATTTGTAACTTTCGACAAGTAGAACAATGAATGGAACAGGTAGAGGGTTGAAATCTTTGTATATATTGCTTCTATATAGTCTAAGAAACATATATGCAAAGCATCCAAACAGTACAATTCGCCAATTTTTTGTTCTTCAAGTTTAAGTAAACTACGATCCCCATTGTTAATCCCTTAACGGAAATTATTTGTAACATTCGACAAGTAGAACAATGAATGGAACAGGTAGACGGTTGAAATCATTGTATATATTGCTTCTATATAGTCTAAGAAACATATATGCAAAGCATCCAAACAGTACAATTCGCCAATTTTTTGTTCTTCAAGTTTAAGTGAACAATGAGCCCCATTGTTAATCCTTTAAAGGAAATTATTTGTAACTTTCGACAAGTAGAACAATGAATGGAACAGGTAGACGGTTGAAACCTTTGTATATATTGCTTCTATATAGTCTAAGAAACATATATGCAAAGCATCCAAACAGTACCATTCGCCAATTTTTTGTTCTTCAAGTTTAAGTGAACAATGAGCCCCATTGTTAATCCTTTATCGGAAATTATTTGTAACTTTCGACAAGTAGAACAATGAATGGAACAGGTAGACGGTTGAAATCTTTGTATATATTGCTTCTATATAGTTTAAGAAACATATATGCAATGCACCCAAACAGTACCATTCGCCACTTTTTTGTTCTTCAAGTTTAAGTGAACAACGAGCCCCATTGTTAATCCTTTAAAGGAAATTATTTGTAAATTTCGACAAGTAGAACAATGATTGGTACACGTAGACGGTTGAAATCTTTGTATATGTTGCTTCTATATAGTCTAAGAAACCTATATGCAAAGCATCTAAACAGTAACAATCGCCTATTTATTGATCTTCAAGTTTAAGTGAACAGCGAGCCCCATTGATAATCATGAAATGGAAATTATTTGTAACTTTCTACAAGTAGAACAATGAATAGTACAGGTAGACGGGTGAAATATTTCTATATATTGCTTCTATATAGTCTAAGATACATATATGCAAAGCATCCAAACAGTACAATTCGCCAATTTCTTGTTCTTCAAGTTTAAGTAAACTACGATCCCCATTGTTAATCCCTTAACGGAAATTATTTGTAACATTCGACAAGTAGAACAATGAATGGAACAGGTAGACGGTTGAAATCATTGTATATATTGCTTCTATATAGTCTAAGAAACATATATGCAAAGCATCCAAACAGTACAATTCGCCAATTTTTTGTTCTTCAAGTTTAAGTGAACAATGAGCCCCATTGTTAATCCTTTAAAGGAAATTATTTGTAACTTTCGACAAGTAGAACAATGAATGGAACAGGTAGACGGTTGAAATCTTTGTATATATTGCTTCTATATAGTCTAAGAAACATATATGCAAAGCACCCAAACAGTACCATTCGCCACTTTTTTGTTCTTCAAGTTTAAGTGAACAACGAGCCCCATTGTTAATCCTTTAAAGGAAATTATTTGTAAATTTCGACAAGTAGAACAATGATTGGAACACGTAGACGGTTGAAATCTTTGTATATATTGCTTCCATATAGTCTAAGAAACATATATGCAAAGCATCCAAACAGTACCATTCGCCAATTTTTTGTTCTTCAAGTTTAAGTAAACTACGATCCCCATTGTTAATCCCTTAACGGAAATTATTTGTAAAATTCGACAAGTAGAACAATGAATGGAACAGGTAGACGGTTGAAATCATTGTATATATTGCTTCTATATAGTCTAAGAAACATATATGCAAAGCATCCAAACAGTACAATTCGCCAATTTTTTGTTCTTCAAGTTTAAGTGAACAATGAGCCCCATTGTTAATCCTTTAAAGGAAATTATTTGTAACTTTCCACAAGTAGAACAATGAATGGAACAGGTAGACGGTTGAAACCTTTGTATATATTGCTTCTATATAGTCTAAGAAACATATATGCAAAGCATCCAAACAGTACAATTCGCCAATTTTTTGTTCTTCAAGTTTAAGTGAACTACGAGCCCCATTGTTAATCCTTTAAAGGAAATTATTTGTAACTTTCGACAAGTAGAACAATGAATGGAACAGGTAGACGGTTGAAATCTTTGTATATATTGCTTCTATATAGTCTAAGAAACATATATGCAAAGCATCCAAACAGCACAATTCGCCAATTTCTTGTTCTTCAAGATTAAGTAAACTGCGATCCCCATTGTTAATCCTTTAAAGGAAATTATTTGTAACTTTCGACAAGTAGAACAAGGAATGGAACAGGTAGACGGTTGAAATCATTGTATATATTGCTTCTATATAGTCTATGAAACATATGTGCAAAGCATCCAAACAGTACAATTCGCCAATTTTTTGTTCTTCAAGTTTAAGTGAACAATGAGCCCCAATGGTTAATCCTTTATCGGTAATTATTTGTAACTTTCGACAAGTAGAACAATGAATGGAACAGGTAGACGGTTGAAATCTTTGTATATATTGCTTCTATATAGTCTAAGAAACATATATGCAAAGCACCCAAACAGTACCATTCGCCACTTTTTTGTTCTTCAAGTTTAAGTGAACAACGAGCCCCATTGTTAATCCTTTAAAGGAAATTATTTGTAAATTTCGACAAGTAGAACAATGACTGGAACAGGTAGACGGTTGAAATCATTGTATATATTGCTTCTATATAGTCTAAGAAACATATATGCAAAGCATCCAAACAGTACAATTCGCCAATTTTTTGTTCTTCAAGTTTAAGTAAACTACGATCCCCATTGTTAATCCGTTATCGGAAATTATTTGTAAATTTCGACAAGTAGAACAATGAATGGAACAGGTAGACGGTTGAAATCTTTGTATATATTGCTTCTATAAAGTCTAAGAAACATATATGCAAATCATCCAAACAGTACAAATCGCCAATTATTTGATCTTCAAGTTTAAGTGAACAACGAGCCCCATTGTTAATCCTTTAAAGGAAATTATTTGTAACTTTCGACAAGTAGAACAAGGAATGGAACAGGTAGACGGTTGAAATCATTGTATATATTGCTTCTATATAGTCTATGAAACATATGTGCAAAGCATCCAAACAGTACAATTCGCCAATTTTTTGTTCTTCAAGTTTAAGTGAACTACGAGCCCCATTGTTAATCCTTTAAAGGAAATTATTTGTAACTTTCGACAAGTAGAACAAGGAATGGAACAGGTAGACGGTTGAAATCATTGTATATATTGCTTCTATATAGTCTATGAAACATATGTGCAAAGCATCCAAACAGTACAATTCGCCAATTTTTTGTTCTTCAAGTTTAAGTGAACAATGAGCCCCAATGGTTAATCCTTTATCGGTAATTATTTGTAACTTTCGACAAGTAGAACAAAGAATGGAACAGGTAGACGGTTGAAATCCTTGTATATATTGCTTCCATATAGTCTAAGAAACATGTACGCAAAGCATCCAAACAGTACCATTCGCCAATTTTTTGTCCTTCAAGTTTAAGTGAACAATGAGCCCCATTGTTAATCCTTTATAGGAAATTATTTGTAACTTTCGACAAGTAGAACAATGAATGGAACAGGTAGCCGGTTGAATTCAATGTATATATTGCTTCTATATAGTCTAAGAAACATATATGCAAAGCATCCAAACAGTACCATTCGCCAATTTTTTGTTCTTCAAGTTTAAGTGAACAATGAGCCCTAATGGTTAATCCTTTATCGGAAATTATTTGTAAATTTCGACAAGTAGAACAATGAATGGAACAGGTAGCCGGTTGAAATCTTTGTATATATTGCATCTATATAGTCTAAGAAACATATATGCAAAGCATCCAAACAGTACAATTCGCCAATTGTTTGTTCTTCAAGTTTAAGTGAACAATGAGCCCCAATGGTTAATCCTTTATCGGAAATTATTTGTAAATTTCGACAAGTAGAACAATGAATGGAACAGGTAGCCGGTTGAAATCTATGTATATATTGCATCTATATAGTCTAAGAAACATATATGCAAAGCATCCAAACAGTACAATTCGCAAATTTTTTGTTCTTCAAGTTTAAGTGAACAATGAGCCCCAATGGTTAATCCTTTATCGGTAATTATTTGTAACTTTCGACAAGTAGAACACTGAATGGAACAGGTAGACGGTTGAAATCCTTATATATATAGCTTCTATATAGTCTAAGAAACATATATGCAAAGCATCCAAACAGTACAATTCGCCAATTTTTTGTTCTTCAAGTTTAAGTAAACTACGATCCCCATTGTTAATCCCTTAAAGGAAATTATTTGTAACTTTCGACAAGTAGAACAATGAATGGAACAGGTAGACGGTTGAAATCATTGTATATATTGCTTCTATATAGTCTAAGAAACATATATGCAAAGCATCCTAACAGTACCATTCGCCAATTTTTTGTTCTTCAAGTTTAAGTGAACTACGAGCCCCATTGTTAATCCTTTAAAGGAAATTATTTGTAAATTTCGACAAGTAGAACAATGAATGGAACAGGTAGACTGTTGAAATCATTGTATATATTGCTTCTATATAGTCTAAGAAACATATATGCAAAGCATCCAAACAGTACCATACGCCAATTTTTTGTTCTTCAAGAGTAAGTGATCAATGAGCCCCAATGGTTAATCCTTTATAGGAAATTATTTGTAATTTTCGACAAGTAGAACAATGAATGGAACAGGTAGACGGTTGAAATCTTTGTATATATTGCTTCTATATAGTCTAAGAAACCTATATGCAAAGCATCTAAACAGTAACAATCGCCAATTTTTTGATCTTCAAGTTTAAGTGAACTGCGAGCCCCATTGATAATCATGAAATGGAAATTATTTGCAACTTTCTTCAAGTAGAACAATGAATGGAACAGGTAGACGGTTGAAATCTTTGTATATATTGCATCTATATAGTCTAAGAAACATATATGCAAAGCATCCAAACAGTACCATTCGCCAATTTTTTGTTCTTCAAGTTTAAGTGAACGACGAGCCCCATTGTTAATCCTTTAAAGGAAATTATTTGTAAATTTCGACAAGTAGAACAATGAATGGAACAGGTAGACTGTTGAAATCATTGTATATATTGCTTCTATATAGTCTAAGAAACATATATGCAAAGCATCCAAACAGTACCATACGCCAATTTTTTGTTCTTCAAGTGTAAGTGATCAATGAGCCCCAATGGTTAATCCTTTATAGGAAATTATTTGTAATTTTCGACAAGTAGAACAATGAATGGAACAGGTAGACGGTTGAAATCTTTGTATATATTGCTTCTATATAGTCTAAGAAACCTATATGCAAAGCATCTAAACAGTAACAATCGCCAATTTTTTGATCTTCAAGTTTAAGTGAACTGCGAGCCCCATTGATAATCATGAAATGGAAATTATTTGCAACTTTCTTCAAGTAGAACAATGAATGGAACAGGTAGACGGTTGAAATCTTTGTATACATTGCTTCTATATAGTCTAAGAAACATATATGCAAAGCATCCAAACAGTACCATTCGCCAATTTTTTGTTCTTCAAGTTTAAGTGAACTACGAGCCCCATTGTTAATCCTTTAAAGGAAATTATTTGTAAATTTCGACAAGTAGAACAATGAATGGAACAGGTAGACTGTTGAAATTATTGTATATATTGCTTCTATATAGTCTAAGAAATATATATGCAAAGCATCCAAACAGTACAATTCGCCGATTTTTTGTTCTTCAAGTTTAAGTGAACAATGAGCCCCATTGTTAATCCTTTAAAGGAAATTATTTGTAACTTTCGACAAGTAGAACAATGAATGGAACAGGTAGACGGTTGAAATCTTTGTATATATTGCTTCTATATAGTCTAAGAAACATATATGCAAAGCATCCAAACAGCACAATTCGCCAATTTCTTGTTCTTCAAGATTAAGTAAACTACGAGCCCCATTGTTAATCCTTTAAAGGAAATTATTTGTAACTTTCGGCAAGTAGAACAAGGAATGGAACAGGTAGACGGTTGAAATCATTGTATATATTGCTTCTACATAGTCTATGAAACATATGTGCAAAGCATCCAAACAGTACAATTCGCCAATTTTTTGTTCTTCAAGTTTAAGTGAACTACGAGCCCCATTGTTAATCCTTTAAAGGAAATTATTTGTAACTTTCGACAAGTAGAACAATGAATGGAACAGGTAGACGGTTGAAATCTTTGTATATATTGCTTCT
Source organism: Cerceris ruficornis (assembly GCA_963989415.1). Lineage (NCBI taxonomy): Eukaryota > Metazoa > Arthropoda > Insecta > Hymenoptera > Crabronidae > Cerceris > Cerceris ruficornis. The sequence goes on along the minus strand of CAXDIW010000229.1, from coordinate 1,007,415 downwards.
ATATAGTCTAAGAAACATATATGCAAAGCATCCAAACAGCACAATTCGCCAATTTCTTGTTCTTCAAGATTAAGTAAACTACGATCCCCATTGTTAATCCTTTATCGGAAATTATTTGTAACTTTCGACAAGTAGAACAATGAATGGAACAGGTAGACGGTTGAAATCTTTGTATATATTGCTTCTATAAAGTCTAAGAAACATATATGCAAATCATCCAAACAGTACAATTCGCCAATTATTTGATCTTCAAGTATAAGTGAACTACGAGCCCCATTGTTAATACTTTAACGGAAATTATTTGTAACTTGCGACAAGTAGAACAATGAATGGAACAGGTAGACGGTTGAAATCAATGTATATATTGCTTCTATATAGTCTAAGAAACATATATGCAAAGCATCCAAACAGTACCATTCGCCACTTTTTTGTTCTGCAAGTTTAAGTGAACAACGAGCCCCATTGTTAATCCTTTAAAGGAAATTATTTGTAAATTTCGACAAGTAGAACAATGATTGGAACAGGTAGACTGTTGAAATCATTGTATATATTGCTTCTATATAGTCTAAGAAACATATATGCAAAGCATCCAAACAGTACCATACGCCAATTTTTTGTTCTTCAAGTGTAAGTGATCAATGAGCCCCAATGGTTAATCCTTTATAGGAAATTATTTGTAATTTTCGACAAGTAGAACAATGAATGGAACAGGTAGACGGTTGAAATCTTTGTATATATTGCTTCTATATAGTCTAAGAAACCTATATGCAAAGCATCTAAACAGTAACAATCGCCAATTTTTTGATCTTCAAGTTTAAGTGAACTGCGAGCCCCATTGATAATCATGAAATGGAAATTATTTGCAACTTTCTTCAAGTAGAACAATGAATGGAACAGGTAGACGGTTGAAATCTTTCTATACATTGCTTCTATATAGTCTAAGAAACATATATGCAAAGCATCCAAACAGTACCATTCGCCAATTTTTTGTTCTTCAAGTTTAAGTGAACTACGAGCCCCATTGTTAATCCTTTAAAGGAAATTATTTGTAAATTTCGACAAGTAGAACAATGAATGGAACAGGTAGACTGTTGAAATTATTGTATATATTGCTTCTATATAGTCTAAGAAATATATATGCAAAGCATCCAAACAGTACAATTCGCCGATTTTTTGTTCTTCAAGTTTAAGTGAACAATGAGCCCCATTGTTAATCCTTTAAAGGAAATTATTTGTAACTTTCGACAAGTAGAACAATGAATGGAACAGGTAGACGGTTGAAATCATTGTATATATTGCTTCTATATAGTCTAAGAAACATATATGCAAAGCATCCTAACAGTACCATTCGCCAATTTTTTGTTCTTCAAGTTTAAGTGAACTACGAGCCCCATTGTTAATCCTTTAAAGGAAATTATTTGTAAATTTCGACAAGTAGAACAATGAATGGAACAGGTAGACTGTTGAAATCATTGTATATATTGCTTCTATATAGTCTAAGAAACATATATGCAAAGCATCCAAACAGTACCATACGCCAATTTTTTGTTCTTCAAGAGTAAGTGATCAATGAGCCCCAATGGTTAATCCTTTATAGGAAATTATTTGTAATTTTCGACAAGTAGAACAATGAATGGAACAGGTAGACGGTTGAAATCTTTGTATATATTGCTTCTATATAGTCTAAGAAACCTATATGCAAAGCATCTAAACAGTAACAATCGCCAATTTTTTGATCTTCAAGTTTAAGTGAACTGCGAGCCCCATTGATAATCATGAAATGGAAATTATTTGCAACTTTCTTCAAGTAGAACAATGAATGGAACAGGTAGACGGTTGAAATCTTTGTATATATTGCATCTATATAGTCTAAGAAACATATATGCAAAGCATCCAAACAGTACCATTCGCCAATTTTTTGTTCTTCAAGTTTAAGTGAACGACGAGCCCCATTGTTAATCCTTTAAAGGAAATTATTTGTAAATTTCGACAAGTAGAACAATGAATGGAACAGGTAGACTGTTGAAATCATTGTATATATTGCTTCTATATAGTCTAAGAAACATATATGCAAAGCATCCAAACAGTACCATACGCCAATTTTTTGTTCTTCAAGTGTAAGTGATCAATGAGCCCCAATGGTTAATCCTTTATAGGAAATTATTTGTAATTTTCGACAAGTAGAACAATGAATGGAACAGGTAGACGGTTGAAATCTTTGTATATATTGCTTCTATATAGTCTAAGAAACCTATATGCAAAGCATCTAAACAGTAACAATCGCCAATTTTTTGATCTTCAAGTTTAAGTGAACTGCGAGCCCCATTGATAATCATGAAATGGAAATTATTTGCAACTTTCTTCAAGTAGAACAATGAATGGAACAGGTAGACGGTTGAAATCTTTGTATACATTGCTTCTATATAGTCTAAGAAACATATATGCAAAGCATCCAAACAGTACCATTCGCCAATTTTTTGTTCTTCAAGTTTAAGTGAACTACGAGCCCCATTGTTAATCCTTTAAAGGAAATTATTTGTAAATTTCGACAAGTAGAACAATGAATGGAACAGGTAGACTGTTGAAATTATTGTATATATTGCTTCTATATAGTCTAAGAAATATATATGCAAAGCATCCAAACAGTACAATTCGCCGATTTTTTGTTCTTCAAGTTTAAGTGAACAATGAGCCCCATTGTTAATCCTTTAAAGGAAATTATTTGTAACTTTCGACAAGTAGAACAATGAATGGAACAGGTAGACGGTTGAAATCTTTGTATATATTGCTTCTATATAGTCTAAGAAACATATATGCAAAGCATCCAAACAGCACAATTCGCCAATTTCTTGTTCTTCAAGATTAAGTAAACTACGAGCCCCATTGTTAATCCTTTAAAGGAAATTATTTGTAACTTTCGACAAGTAGAACAAGGAATGGAACAGGTAGACGGTTGAAATCATTGTATATATTGCTTCTACATAGTCTATGAAACATATGTGCAAAGCATCCAAACAGTACAATTCGCCAATTTTTTGTTCTTCAAGTTTAAGTGAACTACGAGCCCCATTGTTAATCCTTTAAAGGAAATTATTTGTAACTTTCGACAAGTAGAACAATGAATGGAACAGGTAGACGGTTGAAATCTTTGTATATATTGCTTCTATATAGTCTAAGAAACATATATGCAAAGCATCCAAACAGCACAATTCGCCAATTTCTTGTTCTTCAAGATTAAGTAAACTACGATCCCCATTGTTAATCCTTTATCGGAAATTATTTGTAACTTTCGACAAGTAGAACAATGAATGGAACAGGTAGACGGTTGAAATCTTTGTATATATTGCTTCTATAAAGTCTAAGAAACATATATGCAAATCATCCAAACAGTACAATTCGCCAATTATTTGATCTTCAAGTATAAGTGAACTACGAGCCCCATTGTTAATACTTTAACGGAAATTATTTGTAACTTGCGACAAGTAGAACAATGAATGGAACAGGTAGACGGTTGAAATCAATGTATATATTGCTTCTATATAGTCTAAGAAACATATATGCAAAGCATCCAAACAGTACCATTCGCCACTTTTTTGTTCTGCAAGTTTAAGTGAACAACGAGCCCCATTGTTAATCCTTTAAAGGAAATTATTTGTAAATTTCGACAAGTAGAACAATGATTGGAACAGGTAGACTGTTGAAATCATTGTATATATTGCTTCTATATAGTCTAAGAAACATATATGCAAAGCATCCAAACAGTACCATACGCCAATTTTTTGTTCTTCAAGTGTAAGTGATCAATGAGCCCCAATGGTTAATCCTTTATAGGAAATTATTTGTAATTTTCGACAAGTAGAACAATGAATGGAACAGGTAGACGGTTGAAATCTTTGTATATATTGCTTCTATATAGTCTAAGAAACCTATATGCAAAGCATCTAAACAGTAACAATCGCCAATTTTTTGATCTTCAAGTTTAAGTGAACTGCGAGCCCCATTGATAATCATGAAATGGAAATTATTTGCAACTTTCTTCAAGTAGAACAATGAATGGAACAGGTAGACGGTTGAAATCTTTCTATACATTGCTTCTATATAGTCTAAGAAACATATATGCAAAGCATCCAAACAGTACCATTCGCCAATTTTTTGTTCTTCAAGTTTAAGTGAACTACGAGCCCCATTGTTAATCCTTTAAAGGAAATTATTTGTAAATTTCGACAAGTAGAACAATGAATGGAACAGGTAGACTGTTGAAATTATTGTATATATTGCTTCTATATAGTCTAAGAAATATATATGCAAAGCATCCAAACAGTACAATTCGCCGATTTTTTGTTCTTCAAGTTTAAGTGAACAATGAGCCCCATTGTTAATCCTTTAAAGGAAATTATTTGTAACTTTCGACAAGTAGAACAATGAATGGAACAGGTAGACGGTTGAAATCATTGTATATATTGCTTCTATATAGTCTAAGAAACATATATGCAAAGCATCCTAACAGTACCATTCGCCAATTTTTTGTTCTTCAAGTTTAAGTGAACTACGAGCCCCATTGTTAATCCTTTAAAGGAAATTATTTGTAAATTTCGACAAGTAGAACAATGAATGGAACAGGTAGACTGTTGAAATCATTGTATATATTGCTTCTATATAGTCTAAGAAACATATATGCAAAGCATCCAAACAGTACCATACGCCAATTTTTTGTTCTTCAAGAGTAAGTGATCAATGAGCCCCAATAGTTAATCCTTTATAGGAAATTATTTGTAATTTTCGACAAGTAGAACAATGAATGGAACAGGTAGACGGTTGAAATCTTTGTATATATTGCTTCTATATAGTCTAAGAAACCTATATGCAAAGCATCTAAACAGTAACAATCGCCAATTTTTTGATCTTCAAGTTTAAGTGAACTGCGAGCCCCATTGATAATCATGAAATGGAAATTATTTGCAACTTTCTTCAAGTAGAACAATGAATGGAACAGGTAGACGGTTGAAATCTTTGTATATATTGCATCTATATAGTCTAAGAAACATATATGCAAAGCATCCAAACAGTACCATTCGCCAATTTTTTGTTCTTCAAGTTTAAGTGAACGACGAGCCCCATTGTTAATCCTTTAAAGGAAATTATTTGTAAATTTCGACAAGTAGAACAATGAATGGAACAGGTAGACTGTTGAAATCATTGTATATATTGCTTCTATATAGTCTAAGAAACATATATGCAAAGCATCCAAACAGTACCATACGCCAATTTTTTGTTCTTCAAGTGTAAGTGATCAATGAGCCCCAATGGTTAATCCTTTATAGGAAATTATTTGTAATTTTCGACAAGTAGAACAATGAATGGAACAGGTAGACGGTTGAAATCTTTGTATATATTGCTTCTATATAGTCTAAGAAACCTATATGCAAAGCATCTAAACAGTAACAATCGCCAATTTTTTGATCTTCAAGTTTAAGTGAACTGCGAGCCCCATTGATAATCATGAAATGGAAATTATTTGCAACTTTCTTCAAGTAGAACAATGAATGGAACAGGTAGACGGTTGAAATCTTTGTATACATTGCTTCTATATAGTCTAAGAAACATATATGCAAAGCATCCAAACAGTACCATTCGCCAATTTTTTGTTCTTCAAGTTTAAGTGAACTACGAGCCCCATTGTTAATCCTTTAAAGGAAATTATTTGTAAATTTCGACAAGTAGAACAATGAATGGAACAGGTAGACTGTTGAAATTATTGTATATATTGCTTCTATATAGTCTAAGAAATATATATGCAAAGCATCCAAACAGTACAATTCGCCGATTTTTTGTTCTTCAAGTTTAAGTGAACAATGAGCCCCATTGTTAATCCTTTAAAGGAAATTATTTGTAACTTTCGACAAGTAGAACAATGAATGGAACAGGTAGACGGTTGAAATCTTTGTATATATTGCTTCTATATAGTCTAAGAAACATATATGCAAAGCATCCAAACAGTAACATTTGCCAATTTTTTGTTCTTCAAGTTTAAGTGAACTACGAGCCCCATTGTTAATCCTTTATCGGAAATTATTTGTAACTTTCGACAAGTAGAACAATGAATGGAACAGGTAGAGGGTTGAAATCTTTGTATATATTGCTTCTATATAGTCTAAGAAACATATATGCAAAGCATCCAAACAGTACAATTCGCCAATTTTTTGTTCTTCAAGTTTAAGTAAACTACGATCCCCATTGTTAATCCCTTAACGGAAATTATTTGTAACATTCGACAAGTAGAACAATGAATGGAACAGGTAGACGGTTGAAATCATTGTAGATATTGCTTCTATATAGTCTAAGAAACATATATGCAAAGCATCCAAACAGTACAATTCGCCAATTTTTTGTTCTTCAAGTTTAAGTGAACAATGAGCCCCATTGTTAATCCTTTAAAGGAAATTATTTGTAACTTTCGACAAGTAGAACAATGAATGGAACAGGTAGACGGTTGAAACCTTTGTATATATTGCTTCTATATAGTCTAAGAAACATATATGCAAAGCATCCAAACAGTACAATTCGCCAATTTTTTGTTCTTCAAGTTTAAGTGAACAATGAGCCCCAATGGTTAATCCTTTATCGGTAATTATTTGTAACTTTCGACAAGTAGAACAATGAATGGAACAGGTAGACGGTTGAAATCTTTGTATATATTGCTTCTATATAGTCTAAGAAACATATATGCAAAGCACCCAAACAGTACCATTCGCCACTTTTTTGTTCTTCAAGTTTAAGTGAACAACGAGCCCCATTGTTAATCCTTTAAAGGAAATTATTTGTAAATTTCGACAAGTAGAACAATGACTGGAACAGGTAGACGGTTGAAATCATTGTATATATTGCTTCTATATAGTCTAAGAAACATATATGCAAAGCATCCAAACAGTACAATTCGCCAATTTTTTGTTCTTCAAGTTTAAGTAAACTACGATCCCCATTGTTAATCCGTTATCGGAAATTATTTGTAAATTTCGACAAGTAGAACAATGAATGGAACAGGTAGACGGTTGAAATCTTTGTATATATTGCTTCTATAAAGTCTAAGAAACATATATGCAAATCATCCAAACAGTACAAATCGCCAATTATTTGATCTTCAAGTTTAAGTGAACAACGAGCCCCATTGTTAATCCCTTAAAGGAAATTATTTGTAACTTTCGACAAGTAGAACAATGAATGGAACAGGTAGACGGTTGAAATCATTGTATATATTGCTTCTATATAGTCTAAGAAACATATATGCAAAGCATCCTAACAGTACCATTCGCCAATTTTTTGTTCTTCAAGTTTAAGTGAACTACGAGCCCCATTGTTAATCCTTTAAAGGAAATTATTTGTAAATTTCGACAAGTAGAACAATGAATGGAACAGGTAGACTGTTGAAATCATTGTATATATTGCTTCTATATAGTCTAAGAAACATATATGCAAAGCATCCAAACAGTACCATACGCCAATTTTTTGTTCTTCAAGAGTAAGTGATCAATGAGCCCCAATGGTTAATCCTTTATAGGAAATTATTTGTAATTTTCGACAAGTAGAACAATGAATGGAACAGGTAGACGGTTGAAATCTTTGTATATATTGCTTCTATATAGTCTAAGAAACCTATATGCAAAGCATCTAAACAGTAACAATCGCCAATTTTTTGATCTTCAAGTTTAAGTGAACTGCGAGCCCCATTGATAATCATGAAATGGAAATTATTTGCAACTTTCTTCAAGTAGAACAATGAATGGAACAGGTAGACGGTTGAAATCTTTGTATATATTGCATCTATATAGTCTAAGAAACATATATGCAAAGCATCCAAACAGTACCATTCGCCAATTTTTTGTTCTTCAAGTTTAAGTGAACAATGAGACCCATTGTTAATCCTTTATCGGAAATTATTTGTAACTTTCGACAAGTAGATCAATGAATGGAACAGGTAGACGGTTGAAATCTTTGTATATATTGCTTCTATATAGTCTAAGAAACATATATGCAAATCATCCAAACAGTACAATTCGCCAATTATTTGATCTTCAAGTTTAAGTGAACTACGAGCCCCATTATTAATACTTTAACGGAAATTATTTGTAAATTTCGACAAGTAGAACAATGAATGGAACAGGTAGACGGTTGAAATCTATGTATATATTGCATCTATATAGTCTAAGAAACATATATGCAAAGCATCCAAACAGTACAATTCGCAAATTTTTTGTTCTTCAAGTTTAAGTGAACAATGAGCCCCAATGGTTAATCCTTTATCGGTAATTATTTGTAACTTTCGACAAGTAGAACACTGAATGGAACAGGTAGACGGTTGAAATCTTTGTATATATTGCTTCTATATAGTCTAAGAAACATATATGCAAAGCATCCAAACAGCACAATTCGCCAATTTCTTGTTCTTCAAGATTAAGTAAACTGCGATCCCCATTGTTAATCCTTTATCGGAAATTATTTGTAAATTTCGACAAGTAGAACAATGAATGGAACAGGTAGCCGGTTGAAATCTTTGTATATATTGCATCTATATAGTCTAAGAAACATATATGCAAAGCATCCAAACAGTACAATTCGCCAATTGTTTGTTCTTCAAGTTTAAGTGAACAATGAGCCCCAATGGTTAATCCTTTATCGGAAATTATTTGTAAATTTCGACAAGTAGAACAATGAATGGAACAGGTAGCCGGTTGAAATCAATGTATATATTGCTTCTATATAGTCTAAGAAACATATATGCAAAGCATCCTAACAGTACCATTCGCCAATTTTTTGTTCTTCAAGTTTAAGTGAACTACGAGCCCCATTGTTAATCCTTTAAAGGAAATTATTTGTAAATTTCGACAAGTAGAACAATGAATGGAACAGGTAGACTGTTGAAATCATTGTATATATTGCTTCTATATAGTCTAAGAAACATATATGCAAAGCATCCAAACAGTACCATACGCCAATTTTTTGTTCTTCAAGAGTAAGTGATCAATGAGCCCCAATGGTTAATCCTTTATAGGAAATTATTTGTAATTTTCGACAAGTAGAACAATGAATGGAACAGGTAGACGGTTGAAATCTTTGTATATATTGCTTCTATATAGTCTAAGAAACCTATATGCAAAGCATCTAAACAGTAACAATCGCCAATTTTTTGATCTTCAAGTTTAAGTGAACTGCGAGCCCCATTGATAATCATGAAATGGAAATTATTTGCAACTTTCTTCAAGTAGAACAATGAATGGAACAGGTAGACGGTTGAAATCTTTGTATATATTGCATCTATATAGTCTAAGAAACATATATGCAAAGCATCCAAACAGTACCATTCGCCAATTTTTTGTTCTTCAAGTTTAAGTGAACAATGAGACCCATTGTTAATCCTTTATCGGAAATTATTTGTAACTTTCGACAAGTAGATCAATGAATGGAACAGGTAGACGGTTGAAATCTTTGTATATATTGCTTCTATATAGTCTAAGAAACATATATGCAAATCATCCAAACAGTACAATTCGCCAATTATTTGATCTTCAAGTTTAAGTGAACTACGAGCCCCATTATTAATACTTTAACGGAAATTATTTGTAAATTTCGACAAGTAGAACAATGAATGGAACAGGTAGACGGTTGAAATCTATGTATATATTGCATCTATATAGTCTAAGAAACATATATGCAAAGCATCCAAACAGTACAATTCGCAAATTTTTTGTTCTTCAAGTTTAAGTGAACAATGAGCCCCAATGGTTAATCCTTTATCGGTAATTATTTGTAACTTTCGACAAGTAGAACACTGAATGGAACAGGTAGACGGTTGAAATCTTTGTATATATTGCTTCTATATAGTCTAAGAAACATATATGCAAAGCATCCAAACAGCACAATTCGCCAATTTCTTGTTCTTCAAGATTAAGTAAACTGCGATCCCCATTGTTAATCCTTTATCGGAAATTATTTGTAAATTTCGACAAGTAGAACAATGAATGGAACAGGTAGCCGGTTGAAATCTTTGTATATATTGCATCTATATAGTCTAAGAAACATATATGCAAAGCATCCAAACAGTACAATTCGCCAATTGTTTGTTCTTCAAGTTTAAGTGAACAATGAGCCCCAATGGTTAATCCTTTATCGGAAATTATTTGTAAATTTCGACAAGTAGAACAATGAATGGAACAGGTAGCCGGTTGAAATCAATGTATATATTGCTTCTATATAGTCTAAGAAACATATATGCAAAGCATCCTAACAGTACCATTCGCCAATTTTTTGTTCTTCAAGTTTAAGTGAACTACGAGCCCCATTGTTAATCCTTTAAAGGAAATTATTTGTAAATTTCGACAAGTAGAACAATGAATGGAACAGGTAGACTGTTGAAATCATTGTATATATTGCTTCTATATAGTCTAAGAAACATATATGCAAAGCATCCAAACAGTACCATACGCCAATTTTTTGTTCTTCAAGTGTAAGTGATCAATGAGCCCCAATGGTTAATCCTTTATAGGAAATTGTTTGTAATTTTCGACAAGTAGAACAATGAATGGAACAGGTAGACGGTTGAAATCTTTGTATATATTGCTTCTATATAGTCTAAGAAACCTATATGCAAAGCATCTAAACAGTAACAATCGCCAATTTTTTGATCTTCAAGTTTAAGTGAACTGCGAGCCCCATTGATAATCATGAAATGGAAATTATTTGCAACTTTCTTCAAGTAGAACAATGAATGGAACAGGTAGACGGTTGAAATCTTTGTATATATTGCTTCTATATAGTCTAAGAAACATATATGCAAAGCACCCAAACAGTACCATTCGCCACTTTTTTGTTCTTCAAGTTTAAGTGAACAACGAGCCCCATTGTTAATCCTTTAAAGGAAATTATTTGTAAATTTCGACAAGTAGAACAATGATTGGAACACGTAGACGGTTGAAATCTTTGTATATATTGCTTCCATATAGTCTAAGAAACATATATGCAAAGCATTCAAACAGTACCATTCGCCAATTTTTTGTTCTTCAAATTTAAGTGAACAATGAGACCCATTGTTAATCCTTTATCGGAAATTATTTGTAACTTTCGACAAGTAGAACAATGAATGGAACAGGTAGAGGGTTGAAATCTTTGTATATATTGCTTCTATAAAGTCTAAGAAACATATATGCAAATCATCCAAACAGTACAATTCGCCAATTATTTGATCTTCAAGTATAAGTGAACTACGAGCCCCATTGTTAATACTTTAACGGAAATTATTTGTAACTTTCGACAAGTAGAACAATGAATGGAACAGTAGACGGTTGAAATCTTTGTATATATTGCTTCTATATAGTCTAAGAAACATATATGCAAAGCATCCAAACAGTAACATTTGCCAATTTTTTGTTCTTCAAGTTTAAGTGAACTACGAGCCCCATTGTTAATCCTTTATCGGAAATTATTTGTAACTTTCGACAAGTAGAACAATGAATGGAACAGGTAGAGGGTTGAAATCTTTGTATATATTGCTTCTATATAGTCTAAGAAACATATATGCAAAGCATCCAAACAGTACAATTCGCCAATTTTTTGTTCTTCAAGTTTAAGTAAACTACGATCCCCATTGTTAATCCCTTAACGGAAATTATTTGTAACATTCGACAAGTAGAACAATGAATGGAACAGGTAGACGGTTGAAATCATTGTATATATTGCTTCTATATAGTCTAAGAAACATATATGCAAAGCATCCAAACAGTACAATTCGCCAATTTTTTGTTCTTCAAGTTTAAGTGAACAATGAGCCCCATTGTTAATCCTTTAAAGGAAATTATTTGTAACTTTCGACAAGTAGAACAATGAATGGAACAGGTAGACGGTTGAAACCTTTGTATATATTGCTTCTATATAGTCTAAGAAACATATATGCAAAGCATCCAAACAGTACCATTCGCCAATTTTTTGTTCTTCAAGTTTAATTGAACAATGAGCCCCATTGTTAATCCTTTATCGGAAATTATTTGTAACTTTCGACAAGTAGAACAATGAATGGAACAGGTAGACGGTTGAAATCTTTGTATATATTGCTTCTATATAGTTTAAGAAACATATATGCAATGCACCCAAACAGTACCATTCGCCACTTTTTTGTTCTTCAAGTTTAAGTGAACAACGAGCCCCATTGTTAATCCTTTAAAGGAAATTATTTGTAAATTTCGACAAGTAGAACAATGATTGGTACACGTAGACGGTTGAAATCTTTGTATATGTTGCTTCTATATAGTCTAAGAAACCTATATGCAAAGCATCTAAACAGTAACAATCGCCTATTTATTGATCTTCAAGTTTAAGTGAACAGCGAGCCCCATTGATAATCATGAAATGGAAATTATTTGTAACTTTCTACAAGTAGAACAATGAATAGTACAGGTAGACGGGTGAAATATTTCTATATATTGCTTCTAAATAGTCTAAGAAACATCTATGCAAAGCATCCAAATAGTACAATTCGCCAATTTTTTGCTCTTCAAGTTTAAGTGAACTACGAGCCCCATTGTTAATCCTTTAAAGGAAATTATTTGTAAATTTCGGCAAGTAGAACAATGAATGGAACAGGTAGACGGTTGAAATCCTTGTATATATTGCTTCTATATAGTCTAAGATACATATATGCAAAGCATCCAAACAGTACAATTCGCCAATTTCTTGTTCTTCAAGTTTAAGTAAACTACGATCCCCATTGTTAATCCCTTAACGGAAATTATTTGTAACATTCGACAAGTAGAACAATGAATGGAACAGGTAGACGGTTGAAATCATTGTATATATTGCTTCTATATAGTCTAAGAAACATATATGCAAAGCATCCAAACAGTACAATTCGCCAATTTTTTGTTCTTCAAGTTTAAGTGAACAATGAGCCCCATTGTTAATCCTTTAAAGGAAATTATTTGTAACTTTCGACAAGTAGAACAATGAATGGAACAGGTAGACGGTTGAAATCTTTGTATATATTGCTTCTATATAGTCTAAGAAACATATATGCAAAGCACCCAAACAGTACCATTCGCCACTTTTTTGTTCTTCAAGTTTAAGTGAACAACGAGCCCCATTGTTAATCCTTTAAAGGAAATTATTTGTAAATTTCGACAAGTAGAACAATGATTGGAACACGTAGACGGTTGAAATCTTTGTATATATTGCTTCCATATAGTCTAAGAAACATATATGCAAAGCATCCAAACAGTACCATTCGCCAATTTTTTGTTCTTCAAGTTTAAGTAAACTACGATCCCCATTGTTAATCCCTTAACGGAAATTATTTGTAACATTCGACAAGTAGAACAATGAATGGAACAGGTAGACGGTTGAAATCATTGTATATATTGCTTCTATATAGTCTAAGAAACATATATGCAAAGCATCCAAACAGTACCATTCGCCAATTTTTTGTTCTTCAAGTTTAAGTGAACAATGAGCCCCAATGGTTAATCCTTTATCGGAAATTATTTGTAAATTTCGACAAGTAGAACAATGAATGGAACAGGTAGCCGGTTGAAATCAATGTATATATTGCTTCTATATAGTCTAAGAAACATATATGCAAAGCATCCTAACAGTACCATTCGCCAATTTTTTGTTCTTCAAGTTTAAGTGAACTACGAGCCCCATTGTTAATCCTTTAAAGGAAATTATTTGTAAATTTCGACAAGTAGAACAATGAATGGAACAGGTAGACTGTTGAAATCATTGTATATATTGCTTCTATATAGTCTAAGAAACATATATGCAAAGCATCCAAACAGTACCATACGCCAATTTTTTGTTCTTCAAGTGTAAGTGATCAATGAGCCCCAATGGTTAATCCTTTATAGGAAATTGTTTGTAATTTTCGACAAGTAGAACAATGAATGGAACAGGTAGACGGTTGAAATCTTTGTATATATTGCTTCTATATAGTCTAAGAAACCTATATGCAAAGCATCTAAACAGTAACAATCGCCAATTTTTTGATCTTCAAGTTTAAGTGAACTGCGAGCCCCATTGATAATCATGAAATGGAAATTATTTGCAACTTTCTTCAAGTAGAACAATGAATGGAACAGGTAGACGGTTGAAATCTTTGTATATATTGCTTCTATATAGTCTAAGAAACATATATGCAAAGCACCCAAACAGTACCATTCGCCACTTTTTTGTTCTTCAAGTTTAAGTGAACAACGAGCCCCATTGTTAATCCTTTAAAGGAAATTATTTGTAAATTTCGACAAGTAGAACAATGATTGGAACACGTAGACGGTTGAAATCTTTGTATATATTGCTTCCATATAGTCTAAGAAACATATATGCAAAGCATTCAAACAGTACCATTCGCCAATTTTTTGTTCTTCAAATTTAAGTGAACAATGAGACCCATTGTTAATCCTTTATCGGAAATTATTTGTAACTTTCGACAAGTAGAACAATGAATGGAACAGGTAGAGGGTTGAAATCTTTGTATATATTGCTTCTATAAAGTCTAAGAAACATATATGCAAATCATCCAAACAGTACAATTCGCCAATTATTTGATCTTCAAGTATAAGTGAACTACGAGCCCCATTGTTAATACTTTAACGGAAATTATTTGTAACTTTCGACAAGTAGAACAATGAATGGAACAGTAGACGGTTGAAATCTTTGTATATATTGCTTCTATATAGTCTAAGAAACATATATGCAAAGCATCCAAACAGTAACATTTGCCAATTTTTTGTTCTTCAAGTTTAAGTGAACTACGAGCCCCATTGTTAATCCTTTATCGGAAATTATTTGTAACTTTCGACAAGTAGAACAATGAATGGAACAGGTAGAGGGTTGAAATCTTTGTATATATTGCTTCTATATAGTCTAAGAAACATATATGCAAAGCATCCAAACAGTACAATTCGCCAATTTTTTGTTCTTCAAGTTTAAGTAAACTACGATCCCCATTGTTAATCCCTTAACGGAAATTATTTGTAACATTCGACAAGTAGAACAATGAATGGAACAGGTAGACGGTTGAAATCATTGTATATATTGCTTCTATATAGTCTAAGAAACATATATGCAAAGCATCCAAACAGTACAATTCGCCAATTTTTTGTTCTTCAAGTTTAAGTGAACAATGAGCCCCATTGTTAATCCTTTAAAGGAAATTATTTGTAACTTTCGACAAGTAGAACAATGAATGGAACAGGTAGACGGTTGAAACCTTTGTATATATTGCTTCTATATAGTCTAAGAAACATATATGCAAAGCATCCAAACAGTACCATTCGCCAATTTTTTGTTCTTCAAGTTTAATTGAACAATGAGCCCCATTGTTAATCCTTTATCGGAAATTATTTGTAACTTTCGACAAGTAGAACAATGAATGGAACAGGTAGACGGTTGAAATCTTTGTATATATTGCTTCTATATAGTTTAAGAAACATATATGCAATGCACCCAAACAGTACCATTCGCCACTTTTTTGTTCTTCAAGTTTAAGTGAACAACGAGCCCCATTGTTAATCCTTTAAAGGAAATTATTTGTAAATTTCGACAAGTAGAACAATGATTGGTACACGTAGACGGTTGAAATCTTTGTATATGTTGCTTCTATATAGTCTAAGAAACCTATATGCAAAGCATCTAAACAGTAACAATCGCCTATTTATTGATCTTCAAGTTTAAGTGAACAGCGAGCCCCATTGATAATCATGAAATGGAAATTATTTGTAACTTTCTACAAGTAGAACAATGAATAGTACAGGTAGACGGGTGAAATATTTCTATATATTGCTTCTAAATAGTCTAAGAAACATCTATGCAAAGCATCCAAATAGTACAATTCGCCAATTTTTTGCTCTTCAAGTTTAAGTGAACTACGAGCCCCATTGTTAATCCTTTAAAGGAAATTATTTGTAAATTTCGGCAAGTAGAACAATGAATGGAACAGGTAGACGGTTGAAATCCTTGTATATATTGCTTCTATATAGTCTAAGATACATATATGCAAAGCATCCAAACAGTACAATTCGCCAATTTCTTGTTCTTCAAGTTTAAGTAAACTACGATCCCCATTGTTAATCCCTTAACGGAAATTATTTGTAACATTCGACAAGTAGAACAATGAATGGAACAGGTAGACGGTTGAAATCATTGTATATATTGCTTCTATATAGTCTAAGAAACATATATGCAAAGCATCCAAACAGTACAATTCGCCAATTTTTTGTTCTTCAAGTTTAAGTGAACAATGAGCCCCATTGTTAATCCTTTAAAGGAAATTATTTGTAACTTTCGACAAGTAGAACAATGAATGGAACAGGTAGACGGTTGAAATCTTTGTATATATTGCTTCTATATAGTCTAAGAAACATATATGCAAAGCACCCAAACAGTACCATTCGCCACTTTTTTGTTCTTCAAGTTTAAGTGAACAACGAGCCCCATTGTTAATCCTTTAAAGGAAATTATTTGTAAATTTCGACAAGTAGAACAATGATTGGAACACGTAGACGGTTGAAATCTTTGTATATATTGCTTCCATATAGTCTAAGAAACATATATGCAAAGCATCCAAACAGTACCATTCGCCAATTTTTTGTTCTTCAAGTTTAAGTAAACTACGATCCCCATTGTTAATCCCTTAACGGAAATTATTTGTAACATTCGACAAGTAGAACAATGAATGGAACAGGTAGACGGTTGAAATCATTGTATATATTGCTTCTATATAGTCTAAGAAACATATATGCAAAGCATCCAAACAGTACAATTCGCCAATTTTTTATTCTTCAAGTTTAAGTGAACAATGAGCCCCATTGTTAATCCTTTAAAGGAAATTATTTGTAACTTTCGACAAGTAGAACAATGAATGGAACAGGTAGACGGTTGAAACCTTTGTATATATTGCTTCTATATAGTCTAAGAAACATATATGCAAAGCATCCAAACAGTACAATTCGCCAATTTTTTGTTCTTCAAGTTTAAGTGAACAATGAGCCCCAATGGTTAATCCTTTATCGGAAATTATTTGTAACTTTCGACAAGTAGAACAATGAATGGAACAGGTAGACGGTTGAAATCTTTGTATATATTGCTTCTATATAGTCTAAGAAACATATGTGCAAAGCATCCAAACAGTACAATTCGCCAATTTTTTGTTCTTCAAGTTTAAGTGAACAATGAGCCCCAATGGTTAATCCTTTATCGGTAATTATTTGTAACTTTCGACAAGTAGAACAATGAATGGAACAGGTAGACGGTTGAAATCTTTGTATATATTGCTTCTATATAGTCTAAGAAACATATATGCAAAGCACCCAAACAGTACCATTCGCCACTTTTTTGTTCTTCAAGTTTAAGTGAACAACGAGCCCCATTGTTAATCCTTTAAAGGAAATTATTTGTAAATTTCGACAAGTAGAACAATGACTCGAACAGGTAGACGGTTGAAATCATTGTATATATTGCTTCTATATAGTCTAAGAAACATATATGCAAAGCATCCAAACAGTACAATTCGCCAATTTTTTGTTCTTCAAGTTTAAGTAAACTACGATCCCCATTGTTAATCCGTTATCGGAAATTATTTGTAAATTTCGACAAGTAGAACAATGAATGGAACAGGTAGACTGTTGAAATCTTTGTATATATTGCTTCTATAAAGTCTAAGAAACATATATGCAAATCATCCAAACAGTACAAATCGCCAATTATTTGATCTTCAAGTTTAAGTGAACAACGAGCCCCATTGTTAATCCTTTAAAGGAAATTATTTGTAACTTTCGACAAGTAGAACAAGGAATGGAACAGGTAGACGGTTGAAATCATTGTATATATTGCTTCTATATAGTCTATGAAACATATGTGCAAAGCATCCAAACAGTACAATTCGCCAATTTTTTGTTCTTCAAGTTTAAGTGAACTACGAGCCCCATTGTTAATCCTTTAAAGGAAATTATTTGTAACTTTCGACAAGTAGAACAATGAATGGAACAGGTAGACGGTTGAAATCTTTGTATATATTGCTTCTATATAGTCTAAGAAACATATATGCAAAGCATCCAAACAGCACAATTCGCCAATTTCTTGTTCTTCAAGATTAAGTAAACTGCGATCCCCATTGTTAATCCTTTAAAGGAAATTATTTGTAACTTTCGACAAGTAGAACAAGGAATGGAACAGGTAGACGGTTGAAATCATTGTATATATTGCTTCTATATAGTCTATGAAACATATGTGCAAAGCATCCAAACAGTACAATTCGCCAATTTTTTGTTCTTCAAGTTTAAGTGAACAATGAGCCCCAATGGTTAATCCTTTATCGGTAATTATTTGTAACTTTCGACAAGTAGAACAATGAATGGAACAGGTAGACGGTTGAAATCTTTGTATATATTGCTTCTATATAGTCTAAGAAACATATATGCAAAGCACCCAAACAGTACCATTCGCCACTTTTTTGTTCTTCAAGTTTAAGTGAACAACGAGCCCCATTGTTAATCCTTTAAAGGAAATTATTTGTAAATTTCGACAAGTAGAACAATGACTGGAACAGGTAGACGGTTGAAATCATTGTATATATTGCTTCTATATAGTCTAAGAAACATATATGCAAAGCATCCAAACAGTACAATTCGCCAATTTTTTGTTCTTCAAGTTTAAGTAAACTACGATCCCCATTGTTAATCCGTTATCGGAAATTATTTGTAAATTTCGACAAGTAGAACAATGAATGGAACAGGTAGACGGTTGAAATCTTTGTATATATTGCTTCTATAAAGTCTAAGAAACATATATGCAAATCATCCAAACAGTACAAATCGCCAATTATTTGATCTTCAAGTTTAAGTGAACAACGAGCCCCATTGTTAATCCTTTAAAGGAAATTATTTGTAACTTTCGACAAGTAGAACAAGGAATGGAACAGGTAGACGGTTGAAATCATTGTATATATTGCTTCTATATAGTCTATGAAACATATGTGCAAAGCATCCAAACAGTACAATTCGCCAATTTTTTGTTCTTCAAGTTTAAGTGAACTACGAGCCCCATTGTTAATCCTTTAAAGGAAATTATTTGTAACTTTCGACAAGTAGAACAAGGAATGGAACAGGTAGACGGTTGAAATCATTGTATATATTGCTTCTATATAGTCTATGAAACATATGTGCAAAGCATCCAAACAGTACAATTCGCCAATTTTTTGTTCTTCAAGTTTAAGTGAACAATGAGCCCCAATGGTTAATCCTTTATCGGTAATTATTTGTAACTTTCGACAAGTAGAACAAAGAATGGAACAGGTAGACGGTTGAAATCCTTGTATATATTGCTTCCATATAGTCTAAGAAACATGTACGCAAAGCATCCAAACAGTACCATTCGCCAATTTTTTGTCCTTCAAGTTTAAGTGAACAATGAGCCCCATTGTTAATCCTTTATAGGAAATTATTTGTAACTTTCGACAAGTAGAACAATGAATGGAACAGGTAGCCGGTTGAATTCAATGTATATATTGCTTCTATATAGTCTAAGAAACATATATGCAAAGCATCCAAACAGTACCATTCGCCAATTTTTTGTTCTTCAAGTTTAAGTGAACAATGAGCCCCAATGGTTAATCCTTTATCGGAAATTATTTGTAAATTTCGACAAGTAGAACAATGAATGGAACAGGTAGCCGGTTGAAATCTTTGTATATATTGCATCTATATAGTCTAAGAAACATATATGCAAAGCATCCAAACAGTACAATTCGCCAATTGTTTGTTCTTCAAGTTTAAGTGAACAATGAGCCCCAATGGTTAATCCTTTATCGGAAATTATTTGTAAATTTCGACAAGTAGAACAATGAATGGAACAGGTAGCCGGTTGAAATCTATGTATATATTGCATCTATATAGTCTAAGAAACATATATGCAAAGCATCCAAACAGTACAATTCGCAAATTTTTTGTTCTTCAAGTTTAAGTGAACAATGAGCCCCAATGGTTAATCCTTTATCGGTAATTATTTGTAACTTTCGACAAGTAGAACACTGAATGGAACAGGTAGACGGTTGAAATCCTTATATATATAGCTTCTATATAGTCTAAGAAACATATATGCAAAGCATCCAAACAGTACAATTCGCCAATTTTTTGTTCTTCAAGTTTAAGTAAACTACGATCCCCATTGTTAATCCCTTAAAGGAAATTATTTGTAACTTTCGACAAGTAGAACAATGAATGGAACAGGTAGACGGTTGAAATCATTGTATATATTGCTTCTATATAGTCTAAGAAACATATATGCAAAGCATCCTAACAGTACCATTCGCCAATTTTTTGTTCTTCAAGTTTAAGTGAACTACGAGCCCCATTGTTAATCCTTTAAAGGAAATTATTTGTAAATTTCGACAAGTAGAACAATGAATGGAACAGGTAGACTGTTGAAATCATTGTATATATTGCTTCTATATAGTCTAAGAAACATATATGCAAAGCATCCAAACAGTACCATACGCCAATTTTTTGTTCTTCAAGAGTAAGTGATCAATGAGCCCCAATGGTTAATCCTTTATAGGAAATTATTTGTAATTTTCGACAAGTAGAACAATGAATGGAACAGGTAGACGGTTGAAATCTTTGTATATATTGCTTCTATATAGTCTAAGAAACCTATATGCAAAGCATCTAAACAGTAACAATCGCCAATTTTTTGATCTTCAAGTTTAAGTGAACTGCGAGCCCCATTGATAATCATGAAATGGAAATTATTTGCAACTTTCTTCAAGTAGAACAATGAATGGAACAGGTAGACGGTTGAAATCTTTGTATATATTGCATCTATATAGTCTAAGAAACATATATGCAAAGCATCCAAACAGTACCATTCGCCAATTTTTTGTTCTTCAAGTTTAAGTGAACAATGAGACCCATTGTTAATCCTTTATCGGAAATTATTTGTAACTTTCGACAAGTAGATCAATGAATGGAACAGGTAGACGGTTGAAATCTTTGTATATATTGCTTCTATATAGTCTAAGAAACATATATGCAAATCATCCAAACAGTACAATTCGCCAATTATTTGATCTTCAAGTTTAAGTGAACTACGAGCCCCATTATTAATACTTTAACGGAAATTATTTGTAAATTTCGACAAGTAGAACAATGAATGGAACAGGTAGACGGTTGAAATCTATGTATATATTGCATCTATATAGTCTAAGAAACATATATGCAAAGCATCCAAACAGTACAATTCGCAAATTTTTTGTTCTTCAAGTTTAAGTGAACAATGAGCCCCAATGGTTAATCCTTTATCGGTAATTATTTGTAACTTTCGACAAGTAGAACACTGAATGGAACAGGTAGACGGTTGAAATCCTTGTATATATAGCTTCTATATAGTCTAAGAAACATATATGCAAAGCATCCAAACAGTACAATTCGCCAATTTTTTGTTCTTCAAGTTTAAGTAAACTACGATCCCCATTGTTAATCCCTTAACGTAAATTATTTGTAACTTTCGACAAGTAGAACAATGAATGGAACAGGTAGACGGTTGAAATCATTGTATATATTGCTTCTATATAGTCTATGAAACATATGTGCAAAGCATCCAAACAGTACAATTCGCCAATTTTTTGTTCTTCAAGTTTAAGTGAACTACGAGCCCCATTGTTAATCCTTTAAAGGAAATTATTTGTAACTTTCGACAAGTAGAACAATGAATGGAACAGGTAGACGGTTGAAATCTTTGTATATATTGCTTCTATATAGTCTAAGAAACATATGTGCAAAGCATCCAAACAGTACAATTCGCCAATTTTTTGTTCTTCAAGTTTAAGTGAACAATGAGCCCCAATGGTTAATCCTTTATCGGTAATTATTTGTAACTTTCGACAAGTAGAACAATGAATGGAACAGGTAGACGGTTGAAATCTTTGTATATATTGCTTCTATATAGTCTAAGAAACATATATGCAAAGCACCCAAACAGTACCATTCGCCACTTTTTTGTTCTTCAAGTTTAAGTGAACAACGAGCCCCATTGTTAATCCTTTAAAGGAAATTATTTGTAAATTTCGACAAGTAGAACAATGACTGGAACAGGTAGACGGTTGAAATCATTGTATATATTGCTTCTATATAGTCTAAGAAACATATATGCAAAGCATCCAAACAGTACAATTCGCCAATTTTTTGTTCTTCAAGTTTAAGTAAACTACGATCCCCATTGTTAATCCGTTATCGGAAATTATTTGTAAATTTCGACAAGTAGAACAATGAATGGAACAGGTAGACTGTTGAAATCTTTGTATATATTGCTTCTATAAAGTCTAAGAAACATATATGCAAATCATCCAAACAGTACAAATCGCCAATTATTTGATCTTCAAGTTTAAGTGAACAACGAGCCCCATTGTTAATCCTTTAAAGGAAATTATTTGTAACTTTCGACAAGTAGAACAAGGAATGGAACAGGTAGACGGTTGAAATCATTGTATATATTGCTTCTATATAGTCTATGAAACATATGTGCAAAGCATCCAAACAGTACAATTCGCCAATTTTTTGTTCTTCAAGTTTAAGTGAACTACGAGCCCCATTGATAATCCTTTAAAGGAAATTATTTGTAAATTTCGGCAAGTAGAACAATGAATGGAATAGGTAGACAGTTGAAATCATTGTATATATTGCTTCTATATAGTCTAAGAAACATATATGCAAAGCATCCAAACAGTACAATTCGACAATTTTTTGTTCTTCAAGTTTAAGTGAACTACGAGCCCCATTGTTAATCCTTTATCGGAAATTATTTGTAACTTTCGACATGTAGAACAATGAATGGAACAGGTAGACGGTTGAAATCTTTGTATATATTGCTAATATTTAGTCTAAGAAACATATATGCAAAGCATCCAAACAGTACGATGCGCCAATTTTTTGTTCTTCAAGTTTAAGTGAACAATGAGCCCCAATGGTTAATCCTTTATCGGTAATTATTTGTAATTTTCGACAAGTAGAACAATGAATGGGACAGGTAGACGGTTGAAATCTTTGTATATATTGCTTCTATATAGTATAAGAAACATATATGCAAAGCATCCAAACAGTACAATTCGCCAATTTTTTGTCCTTCAAGTTTAAGTGAACAATGAGCCCCAATGGTTAATCCTTTATCGGTAATTATTTGTAACTTTCGACAAGTAGAACAATGAATGGAACAGGTAGACGGTTGAAATCTTTGTATATATTGCTTCTATATAGTCTAAGAAACATATATGCAAAGCACCCAAACAGTACCATTCGCCACTTTTTTGTTCTTCAAGATTAAGTGAACAACGAGCCCCATTGTTAATCCTTTAAAGGAAATTATTTGTAAATTTCGACAAGTAGAACAATGACTGGAACAGGTAGACGGTTGAAATCATTGTATATATTGCTTCTATATAGTCTAAGAAACATATATGCAAAGCATCCAAACAGTACAATTCGCCAAATTTTGTTCTTCAAGTTTAAGTAAACTACGATCCCCATTGTTAATCCGTTATCGGAAATTATTTGTAAATTTCGACAAGTAGAACAATGAATGGAACAGGTAGACGGTTGAAATCTTTGTATATATTGCTTCTATATAGTCTAAGA
The DNA here is from genome assembly GCA_963989415.1 of Cerceris ruficornis. Classification (NCBI taxonomy): domain Eukaryota; kingdom Metazoa; phylum Arthropoda; class Insecta; order Hymenoptera; family Crabronidae; genus Cerceris; species Cerceris ruficornis. The sequence continues at coordinate 983,755 of CAXDIW010000229.1, read as the reverse complement.
AACATATATGCAAAGCATCCAAACAGTACCATTCGCCAATTTTTTGTTCTTCAAGTTTAAGTGAACAACGAGCCCCATTGATAATCATGAAACGGAAATTATTTGTAACATTCGACAAGTAGAACAATGAATGGAACAGGTAGACGGTTGAAATCATTGTATATATTGCTTCTATATAGTCTAAGAAACATATATGCAAAGCATCCAAACAGTACAATTCGCCAATTTTTTGTTCTTCAAGTTTAAGTGAACAACGAGCCCCATTGTTAATCCTTTAAAGGAAATTATTTGTAAATTTCGACAAGTAGAACAATGATTGGAACACGTAGACGGTTGAAATCTTTGTATATATTGCTTCCATATAGTCTAAGAAACATATATGCAAAGCATCCAAACAGTACCATTCGCCAATTTTTTGTTCTTCAAGTTTAAGTGAACAATGAGACCCATTGTTAATCCTTTATCGGAAATTATTTGTATCTTTCGACAAGTAGATCAATGAATGGAACAGGTAGACGGTTGAAATCTTTGTATATATTGCTTCTATAAAGTCTAAGATACATATATGCAAATCATCCAAACAGTACAATTCGCCAATTATTTGACCTTCAAATTTAAGTGAACTACGAGCCCCATTGTTAATACTTTAACGGAACTTATTTGTAACTTTCGACAAGTAGAACAATGAATGGAACAGGTAGACGGTTGAAATCAATGTATATATTGCTTCTATATAGTCTAAGAAACATATATGCAAATCATCCAAACAGTACCATTCGACACTTTTTTGTTCTTCAAGTTTAAGTGAACAACGAGCCCCATTGTTAATCCTTTAAAGGAAATTATTTGTAAATTTCGACAAGTAGAACAATGATTGGAACACGTAGACGGTTGAAATCTTTGTATATATTGCTTCCATATAGTCTAAGAAACATATATGCAAAGCATCCAAACAGTACCATTCGCCAATTTTTTGTTCTTCAAGTTTAAGTGAACAATGAGACCCATTGTTAATCCTTTATCGGAAATTATTTGTATCTTTCGACAAGTAGATCAATGAATGGAACAGGTAGACGGTTGAAATCTTTGTATATATTGCTTTTATATAGTCTAAGAAACATATATGCAAAGCATCCAAACAGCACAATTCGCCAATTTCTTGTTCTTCAAGATTAAGTAAACTACGATCCCCATTGTTAATCCTTTATCGGAAATTATTTGTATCTTTCGACAATTAGAACAATGAATGGAACAGGTAGACGGTTGAAATCTTTGTATATATTGCTTCTATAAAGTCTAAGAAACATATATGCAAATCATCCAAACAGTACAATTCGCCAATTATTTGATCTTCAAGTATAAGTGAACTACGAGCCCCATTGTTAATACTTTAACGGAAATTATTTGTAACTTGCGACAAGTAGAACAATGAATGGAACAGGTAGACGGTTGAAATCTTTGTATAGATTGCTTCTATATAGTCTAAGAAACATATATGCAAAACATCCAAACAGTACAATTCGCCAATTTTTTGTTCTTCAAGTTTAAGTGAACAATGAGCCCCAATGGTTAATCCTTTATCGGTAATTATTTGTAACTTTCGACAAGTAGAACAATGAATGGAACAGGTAGACGGTTGAAATCTTTGTATATATTGCTTCTATATAGTCTAAGAAACATATATGCAAAGCACCCAAACAGTACCATTCGCCACTTTTTTGTTCTTCAAGATTAAGTGAACAACGAGCCCCATTGTTAATCCTTTAAAGGAAATTATTTGTAAATTTCGACAAGTAGAACAATGACTGGAACAGGTAGACGGTTGAAATCATTGTATATATTGCTTCTATATAGTCTAAGAAACATATATGCAAAGCATCCAAACAGTACAATTCGCCAATTTTTTGTTCTTCAAGTTTAAGTAAACTACGATCCCCATTGTTAATCCGTTATCGGAAATTATTTGTAAATTTCGACAAGTAGAACAATGAATGGAACAGGTAGACGGTTGAAATCTTTGTATATATTGCTTCTATATAGTCTAAGAAACATATATGCAAAGCATCCAAACAGTACCATTCGCCAATTTTTTGTTCTTCAAGTTTAAGTGAACTACGAGCCCCATTGTTAATCCCTTAACGGAAATTAATTGTAAATTTCTACAAGTAGAACAATGATTGGAACACGTAGATGGTTGAAATCTTTGTACATATTGCTTCCATATAGTCTAAGAAACATGTACGCAAAGCATCCAAACAGTACAATTCGCCAATTTTTTGTTCTTCAAGTTTAAGTGAACTACGATCCCCATTGTTAATCCCTTAACGGAAATTATTTGTAACTTTCGACAAGTAGAACAATGATTGGAACACGTAGACGGTTGAAATCTTTGTATATATTGCTTCCATATAGTCTAAGAAACATATATGCAAAGCATCCAAACAGTACCATTCGCCAATTTTTTGTTCTTCAAGTTTAAGTGAACAATGAGCCCCATTGTTAATCCTTTAAAGGAAATTATTTGTAACTTTCGACAAGTAGAACAATGAATGGAACAGGTAGACGGTTGAAATCTTTGTATATATTGCTTCTATATAGTCTAAGAAACATATATGCAAAGCATCCAAACAACACAATTCGCCAATTTCTTGTTCTTCAAGATTAAGTAAACTACGATCCCCATTGTTAATGCCTTAACGGAAATTATTTGTAACTGTCGACAAGTAGAACAATGAATGGAACAGGTAGACTGTTGAAATCTTTGTATATATTGCTTCTATAAAGTCTAAGAAACATATATGCAAATCATCCAAACAGTACAATTCGCCAATTATTTGATCTTCAAGTTTAAGTGAACAACGAGCCCCATTGTTAATCCTTTAAAGGAAATTATTTGTAACTTTCGACAAGTAGAACAAGGAATGGAACAGGTAGACGGTTGAAATCATTGTATATATTGCTTCTATATAGTCTATGAAACATATGTGCAAAGCATCCAAACAGTACAATTCGCCAATTTTTTGTTCTTCAAGTTTAAGTGAACTACGAGCCCCATTGTTAATCCTTTAAAGGAAATTATTTGTAACTTTCGACAAGTAGAACAATGAATGGAACAGGTAGACGGTTGAAATCTTTGTATATATTGCTTTTATATAGTCTAAGAAACATATATGCAAAGCATCCAAACAGCACAATTCGCCAATTTCTTGTTCTTCAAGATTAAGTAAACTACGATCCCCATTGTTAATCCTTTATCGGAAATTATTTGTATCTTTCGACAATTAGAACAATGAATGGAACAGGTAGACGGTTGAAATCTTTGTATATATTGCTTCTATAAAGTCTAAGAAACATATATGCAAATCATCCAAACAGTACAATTCGCCAATTATTTGATCTTCAAGTATAAGTGAACTACGAGCCCCATTGTTAATACTTTAACGGAAATTATTTGTAACTTGCGACAAGTAGAACAATGAATGGAACAGGTAGACGGTTGAAATCAATGTATATATTGCTTCTATATAGTCTAAGAAACATATATGCAAAGCATCCAAACAGTACCATTCGCCACTTTTTTGTTCTTCAAGTTTAAGTGAACAATGAGCCCCAATGGTTAATCCTTTATCGGTAATTATTTGTAACTTTCGACAAGTAGAACAATGAATGGAACAGGTAGACGGTTGAAATCTTTGTATATATTGCTTCTATATAGTCTAAGAAACATATATGCAAAGCACCCAAACAGTACCATTCGCCACTTTTTTGTTCTTCAAGATTAAGTGAACAACGAGCCCCATTGTTAATCCTTTAAAGGAAATTATTTGTAAATTTCGACAAGTAGAACAATGACTGGAACAGGTAGACGGTTGAAATCATTGTATATATTGCTTCTATATAGTCTAAGAAACATATATGCAAAGCATCCAAACAGTACAATTCGCCAATTTTTTGTTCTTCAAGTTTAAGTAAACTACGATCCCCATTGTTAATCCGTTATCGGAAATTATTTGTAAATTTCGACAAGTAGAACAATGAATGGAACAGGTAGACGGTTGAAATCTTTGTATATATTGCTTCTATATAGTCTAAGAAACATATATGCAAAGCATCCAAACAGTACCATTCGCTAATTTTTTGTTCTTCAAGTTTAAGTGAACAACGAGCCCCATTGATAATCATGAAACGGAAATTATTTGTAACATTCGACAAGTAGAACAATGAATGAAACAGGTAGACGGTTGAAATCATTGTATATATTGCTTCTATATAGTCTAAGAAACATATATGCAAAGCATCCAAACAGTACAATTCGCCAATTTTTTGTTCTTCAAGTTTAAGTGAACAATGAGCCCCATTGTTAATCCTTTAAAGGAAATTATTTGTAACTTTCGACAAGTAGAACAATGAATGGAACAGGTAGACGGTTGAAATCTTTGTATATATTGCTTCTATATAGTCTAAGAAACATATATGCAAAGCATCCAAACAGTACCATTCGCCAATTTTTTGTTCTTCAAGTTTAAGTGAACTACGAGCCCCATTGATAATCCCTTAACGGAAATTAATTGTAACTTTCTACAAGTAGAACAATGATTGGAACACGTAGATGGTTGAAATCTTTGTACATATTGCTTCCATATAGTCTAAGAAACATGTACGCAAAGCATCCAAACAGTACAATTCGCCAATTTTTTGTTCTTCAAGTTTAAGTGAACTACGATCCCCATTGTTAATCCCTTAACGGAAATTATTTGTAACTTTCGACAAGTAGAACAATGATTGGAACACGTAGACGGTTGAAATCTTTGTATATATTGCTTCCATATAGTCTAAGAAACATATATGCAAAGCATCCAAACAGTACCATTCGCCAATTTTTTGTTCTTCAAGTTTAAGTGAACAATGAGACCCATTGTTAATCCTTTATCGGAAATTATTTGTAACTTTCGACAAGTAGAACAATGAATGGAACAGGTAGACGGTTGAAATCTTTGTATATATTGCTTCTATATAGTCTAAGAAACATATATGCAAAGCATCCAAACAGTACCATTCGCCAATTTTTTGTTCTTCAAGTTTAAGTGAACTACGAGCCCCATTGTTAATCCCTTAACGGAAATTAATTGTAACTTTCTACAAGTAGAACAATGATTGGAACACGTAGATGGTTGAAATCTTTGTATATATTGCTTCCATATAGTCTAAGAAACATGTACGCAAAGCATCCAAACAGTACCATTCGCCAATTTTTTGTTCTCCAAGTATAAGTGAACAATGAGCCCCATTGTTAATCCTTTATCGGAAATTATTTGTAAATTTCGACAAGTAGAACAATGATTGGAACACGTAGACGGTTGAAATCTTTGTATATATTGCTTCCATATAGTCTAAGAAACATATATGCAAAGCATCCAAACAGTACCATTCGCCAATTTTTTGTTCTTCAAGTTTAAGTGAACAATGAGCCCCATTGTTAATCCATTATCGGAAATTATTTGTAATTTTCGACAAGTAGAACAGTGAATGGAACAGGTAGACGGTTGAAATCTTTGTATATATTGCTTCTATAAAGTCTAAGATACATATATGCAAATCATCCAAACAGTACAATTCGCCAATTATTTGACCTTCAAGTTTAAGTGAACTACGAGCCCCATTGTTAATACTTTAACGGAACTTATTTGTAACTTTCGACAAGTAGAACAATGAATGGAACAGGTAGACGGTTGAAATCAATGTATATATTGCTTCTATATAGTCTAAGAAACATATATGCAAAGCATCCAAACAGTACCATTCGACACTTTTTTGTTCTTCAAGTTTAAGTGAACAACGAGCCCCATTGTTAATCCTTTAAAGGAAATTATTTGTAAATTTCGACAAGTAGAACAATGATTGGAACACGTAGACGGTTGAAATCTTTGTATATATTGCTTCCATATAGTCTAAGAAACATATATGCAAAGCATTCAAACAGTACCATTCGCCAATTTTTCGTTCTTCAAGTTTAAGTGAACAATGAGACCCATTGTTAATCCTTTATCGGAAATTATTTGTAACTTTCGACAAGTAGAACAATGAATGGAACAGGTAGAGGGTTGAAATCTTTGTATATATTGCTTCTATAAAGTCTAAGAAACATATATGCAAATCATCCAAACAGTACAATTCGCCAATTATTTGATCTTCAAGTATAAGTGAACTACGAGCCCCATTGTTAATACTTTAACGGAAATTATTTGTAACTTTCGACAAGTAGAACAATGAATGGAACAGGTAGACGGTTGAAATCTTTGTATATATTGCTTCTATATAGTCTAAGAAACATATATGCAAAGCATCCAAACAGAAACATTTGCCAATTTTTTGTTCTTCAAGTTTAAGTGAACTACGAGCCCCATTGTTAATCCTTTATCGGAAATTATTTGTAACTTTCGACAAGTAGAACAATGACTGGAACAGGTAGACGGTTGAAATCATTGTATATATTGCTTCTATATAGTCTAAGAAACATATATGCAAAGCATCCAAACAGTACAATTCGCCAATTTTTTGTTCTTCAAGTTTAAGTAAACTACGATCCCCATTGTTAATCCGTTATCGGAAATTATTTGTAAATTTCGACAAGTAGAACAATGAATGGAACAGGTAGACGGTTGAAATCTTTGTATATATTGCTTCTATATAGTCTAAGAAACATATATGCAAAGCATCCAAACAGTACCATTCGCTAATTTTTTGTTCTTCAAGTTTAAGTGAACAACGAGCCCCATTGATAATCATGAAACGGAAATTATTTGTAACATTCGACAAGTAGAACAATGAATGAAACAGGTAGACGGTTGAAATCATTGTATATATTGCTTCTATATAGTCTAAGAAACATACATGCAAAGCATCCAAACAGTACAATTCGCCAATTTTTTGTTCTTCAAGTTTAAGTGAACAATGAGCCCCATTGTTAATCCTTTAAAGGAAATTATTTGTAACTTTCGACAAGTAGAACAATGAATGGAACAGGTAGACGGTTGAAATCTTTGTATATATTGCTTCTATATAGTCTAAGAAACATATATGCAAAGCATCCAAACAGTACCATTCGCCAATTTTTTGTTCTTCAAGTTTAAGTGAACTACGAGCCCCATTGTTAATCCCTTAACGGAAATTAATTGTAACTTTCTACAAGTAGAACAATGATTGGAACACGTAGATGGTTGAAATCTTTGTATATATTGCTTCCATATAGTCTAAGAAACATGTACGCAAAGCATCCAAACAGTACAATTCGCCAATTTTTTGTTCTTCAAGTTTAAGTGAACTACGATCCCCATTGTTAATCCCTTAACGGAAATTATTTGTAACTTTCGACAAGTAGAACAATGATTGGAACACGTAGACGGTTGAAATCTTTGTATGTATTGCTTCCATATAGTCTAAGAAACATATATGCAAAGCATCCAAACAGTACCATTCGCCAATTTTTTGTTCTTCAAGTTTAAGTGAACAATGAGACCCATTGTTAATCCTTTATCGGAAATTATTTGTAACTTTCGACAAGTAGAACAATGAATGGAACAGGTAGACGGTTGAAATCTTTGTATATATTGCTTCTATATAGTCTAAGAAACATATATGCAAAGCATCCAAACAGTACCATTCGCCAATTTTTTGTTCTTCAAGTTTAAGTGAACTACGAGCCCCATTGTTAATCCCTTAACGGAAATTAATTGTAACTTTCTACAAGTAGAACAATGATTGGAACAATTAGATGGTTGAAATCTTTGTATATATTGCTTCCATATAGTCTAAGAAACATGTACGCAAAGCATCCAAACAGTACCATTCGCCAATTTTTTGTTCTCCAAGTATAAGTGAACAATGAGCCCCATTGTTAATCCTTTATCGGAAATTATTTGTAAATTTCGACAAGTAGAACAATGATTGGAACACGTAGACGGTTGAAATCTTTGTATATATTGCTTCCATATAGTCTAAGAAACATATATGCAAAGCATCCAAACAGTACCATTCGCCAATTTTTTGTTCTTCAAGTTTAAGTGAACAATGAGCCCCATTGTTAATCCATTATCGGAAATTATTTGTAATTTTCGACAAGTAGAACAGTGAATGGAACAGGTAGACGGTTGAAATCTTTGTATATATTGCTTCTATATAGTCTAAGAAACATATATGCAAAGCACCCAAACAGTACCATTCGCCACTTTTTTGTTCTTCAAGTTTATGTGAACAACGAGCCCCATTGTTAATCCTTTAAAGGAAATTATTTGTAAATTTCGACAAGTAGAACAATGATTGGAACACGTAGACGGTTGAAATCTTTGTATATATTGCTTCCATATAGTCTAAGAAACATATATGCAAAGCATCCAAACAGTACCATTCGCCAATTTTTTGTTCTTCAAGTTTAAGTGAACAATGAGACCCATTGTTAATCCTTTATCGGAAATTATTTGTAACTTTCGACAAGTAGATCAATGAATGGAACAGGTAGACGGTTGAAATCTTTGTATATATTGCTTCTATAAAGTCTAAGATACATATATGCAAATCATCCAAACAGTACAATTCCCCAATTATTTGACCTTCAAGTTTAAGTGAACTACGAGCCCCATTGTTAATACTTTAACGGAACTTATTTGTAACTTTCGACAAGTAGAACAATGAATGGAACAGGTAGACGGTTGAAATCAATGTATATATTGCTTCTATATAGTCTAAGAAACATATATGCAAAGCATCCAAACAGTACCATTCGACACTTTTTTGTTCTTCAAGTTTAAGTGAACAACGAGCCCCATTGTTAATCCTTTAAAGGAAATTATTTGTAAATTTCGACAAGTAGAACAATGATTGGAACACGTAGACGGTTGAAATCTTTGTATATATTGCTTCCATATAGTCTAAGAAACATATATGCAAAGCATTCAAACAGTACCATTCGCCAATTTTTCGTTCTTCAAGTTTAAGTGAACAATGAGACCCATTGTTAATCCTTTATCGGAAATTATTTGTAACTTTCGACAAGTAGAACAATGAATGGAACAGGTAGAGGGTTGAAATCTTTGTATATATTGCTTCTATAAAGTCTAAGAAACATATATGCAAATCATCCAAACAGTACAATTCGCCAATTATTTGATCTTCAAGTATAAGTGAACTACGAGCCCCATTGTTAATACTTTAACGGAAATTATTTGTAACTTTCGACAAGTAGAACAATGAATGGAACAGGTAGACGGTTGAAATCTTTGTATATATTGCTTCTATATAGTCTAAGAAACATATATGCAAAGCATCCAAACAGAAACATTTGCCAATTTTTTGTTCTTCAAGTTTAAGTGAACTACGAGCCCCATTGTTAATCCTTTATCGGAAATTATTTGTAACTTTCGACAAGTAGAACAATGAATGGAACAGGTAGAGGGTTGAAATCATTGTATATATTGCTTCTATATAGTCTAAGAAACATATATGCAAAGCATCCAAACAGTACAATTCGCCAATTTTTTGTTCTTCAAGTTTAAGTGAACAATGAGCCCCATTGTTAATCCTTTAAAGGAAATTATTTGTAACTTTCGACAAGTAGAACAATGAATGGAACAGGTAGACGGTTGAAATCTTTGTTTATATTGCTTCTATATAGTCTAAGAAACATATATGCAAAGCACCCAAACAGTACCATTCGCCACTTTTTTGTTCTTCAAGTTTAAGTGAACAACGAGCCCCATTGTTAATCCTTTAAAGGAAATTATTTGTAAATTTCGACAAGTAGAACAATGATTGGAACACGTAGACGGTTGAAATCTTTGTATATATTGCTTCCATATAGTCTAAGAAACATATATGCAAAGCATCCAAACAGTACCATTCGCCAATTATTTGTTCTTCAAGTTTAAGTAAACTACGATCCCCATTGTTAATCCCTTAACGGAAATTATTTGTAACATTCGACAAGTAGAACAATGAATGGAACAGGTAGACGGTTGAAATCATTGTATATATTGCTTCTATATAGTCTAAGAAACATATATGCAAAGCATCCAAACAGTACAATTCGCCAATTTTTTGTTCTTCAAGTTTAAGTGAACAATGAGCCCCATTGTTAATCCTTTATCGGAAATTATTTGTAACTTTCGACCAGTAGAACAATGAATGGAACAGGTAGACGGTTGAAATCTTTGTATATATTGCTTCTATATAGTCTAAGAAACATATATGCAAAGCATCCAAACAGTACAATTCGCCAATTTATTGTTCTTCAAGTTTAAGTGAACAACGAGCCCCATTGTTAATCCTTTATCGGAAATTATTTGTAACTTTCGACAAGTAGAACAATGAATGGAACTGGTAGACGGTTGAAATCATTGTATATATTGCTTCTATATAGTCTAAGAAACATATATGCAAAGCATCCAAACAGTACAATTCGCCAATTTTTTGTTCTTCAAGTTTAAGTAAACTACGATCCCCATTGTTAATCCCTTAACGGAAATTATTTGTAACTTTCGACAAGTAGAACAATGAATGGAACAGGTAGACGGTTGAAATCATTGTATATATTGCTTCTATATAATCTAAGAAACATATATGCAAAGCATCCAAACAGTACAATTCGCCAATTATTTCATCTTCATGTTTAAGTGAACTACGAGCCCCATTGTTAATCCTTTAAAGGAAATTATTTGTAAATTTCGACAAGTAGAACAATGAATGGATCATGTAGACGGTTGAAATCATTGTATATATTGCTTCTATATAGTCTGCGAAACAAATATGCAAAGCATCCAAACAGTACAATTCGCCAATTATTTCATCTTCATGTTTAAGTGAACTACGAGCCCCATTGTTAATCCTTTAAAGGAAATTATTTGTAAATTTCGACAAGTAGAAAAATGATTGGAACACGTAGGCGGTTGAAATCTTTGTATATATTGCTTCCATATAGTCTAAGAAACATGTACGCAAAGCATCCAAACAGTACCGTTCGCCAATTTTTTGTTCTTCAAGTTTAAGTGAACTACGAGCCCCATTGTTAATCCTTTAAAGGAAATTATTTGTAAATTTCGACAAGTAGAACATTGAATGGAACAGGTAGACGGTTGAAATCTTTGTATATATTGCTTCTATATAGTATAAGAAACATGTATGCAAAGCATCCAAACAGTACAATTCGCCAATTTTTTGTTCTTCAAGTTTAAGTGAACAATGAGCCCCAATGGTTAATCCGTTATCGGAAATTATTTGTAACTTTCGACAAGTAGAACAATGACTGGAACTGGTAGACGGTTGAAATCTTTGTATCTATTGCTTCTATATAGTCTAAGAAACATATATGCAAAGCATCCAAACAGTACCATTCGCCAATTTTTTGTTCTTCAAGTTTAAGTGAACTACGAGCCCCATTGTTAATCCTTTAAAGGAAATTATTTGTAAATTTCGACAAGTAGAACAATTAATGGAACAGGTAGACTGTTGAAATCATTGTATATATTGCTTCTATATAGTCTAAGAAACATATATGCAAAGCATCCAAACAGTACCATTCGCTAATTTTTTGTTCTTCAAGTTTAAGTGAACAACGAGCCCCATTGATAATCATGAAACGGAAATTATTTGTAACATTCGACAAGTAGAACAATGAATGAAACAGGTAGACGGTTGAAATCATTGTATATATTGCTTCTATATAGTCTAAGAAACATACATGCAAAGCATCCAAACAGTACAATTCGCCAATTTTTTGTTCTTCAAGTTTAAGTGAACAATGAGCCCCATTGTTAATCCTTTAAAGGAAATTATTTGTAACTTTCGACAAGTAGAACAATGAATGGAACAGGTAGACGGTTGAAATCTTTGTATATATTGCTTCTATATAGTCTAAGAAACATATATGCAAAGCATCCAAACAGTACCATTCGCCAATTTTTTGTTCTTCAAGTTTAAGTGAACTACGAGCCCCATTGTTAATCCCTTAACGGAAATTAATTGTAACTTTCTACAAGTAGAACAATGATTGGAACACGTAGATGGTTGAAATCTTTGTATATATTGCTTCCATATAGTCTAAGAAACATGTACGCAAAGCATCCAAACAGTACAATTCGCCAATTTTTTGTTCTTCAAGTTTAAGTGAACTACGATCCCCATTGTTAATCCCTTAACGGAAATTATTTGTAACTTTCGACAAGTAGAACAATGATTGGAACACGTAGACGGTTGAAATCTTTGTATGTATTGCTTCCATATAGTCTAAGAAACATATATGCAAAGCATCCAAACAGTACCATTCGCCAATTTTTTGTTCTTCAAGTTTAAGTGAACAATGAGACCCATTGTTAATCCTTTATCGGAAATTATTTGTAACTTTCGACAAGTAGAACAATGAATGGAACAGGTAGACGGTTGAAATCTTTGTATATATTGCTTCTATATAGTCTAAGAAACATATATGCAAAGCATCCAAACAGTACCATTCGCCAATTTTTTGTTCTTCAAGTTTAAGTGAACTACGAGCCCCATTGTTAATCCCTTAACGGAAATTAATTGTAACTTTCTACAAGTAGAACAATGATTGGAACAATTAGATGGTTGAAATCTTTGTATATATTGCTTCCATATAGTCTAAGAAACATGTACGCAAAGCATCCAAACAGTACCATTCGCCAATTTTTTGTTCTCCAAGTATAAGTGAACAATGAGCCCCATTGTTAATCCTTTATCGGAAATTATTTGTAAATTTCGACAAGTAGAACAATGATTGGAACACGTAGACGGTTGAAATCTTTGTATATATTGCTTCCATATAGTCTAAGAAACATATATGCAAAGCATCCAAACAGTACCATTCGCCAATTTTTTGTTCTTCAAGTTTAAGTGAACAATGAGCCCCATTGTTAATCCATTATCGGAAATTATTTGTAATTTTCGACAAGTAGAACAGTGAATGGAACAGGTAGACGGTTGAAATCTTTGTATATATTGCTTCTATATAGTCTAAGAAACATATATGCAAAGCACCCAAACAGTACCATTCGCCACTTTTTTGTTCTTCAAGTTTATGTGAACAACGAGCCCCATTGTTAATCCTTTAAAGGAAATTATTTGTAAATTTCGACAAGTAGAACAATGATTGGAACACGTAGACGGTTGAAATCTTTGTATATATTGCTTCCATATAGTCTAAGAAACATATATGCAAAGCATCCAAACAGTACCATTCGCCAATTTTTTGTTCTTCAAGTTTAAGTGAACAATGAGACCCATTGTTAATCCTTTATCGGAAATTATTTGTAACTTTCGACAAGTAGATCAATGAATGGAACAGGTAGACGGTTGAAATCTTTGTATATATTGCTTCTATAAAGTCTAAGATACATATATGCAAATCATCCAAACAGTACAATTCCCCAATTATTTGACCTTCAAGTTTAAGTGAACTACGAGCCCCATTGTTAATACTTTAACGGAACTTATTTGTAACTTTCGACAAGTAGAACAATGAATGGAACAGGTAGACGGTTGAAATCAATGTATATATTGCTTCTATATAGTCTAAGAAACATATATGCAAAGCATCCAAACAGTACCATTCGACACTTTTTTGTTCTTCAAGTTTAAGTGAACAACGAGCCCCATTGTTAATCCTTTAAAGGAAATTATTTGTAAATTTCGACAAGTAGAACAATGATTGGAACACGTAGACGGTTGAAATCTTTGTATATATTGCTTCCATATAGTCTAAGAAACATATATGCAAAGCATTCAAACAGTACCATTCGCCAATTTTTCGTTCTTCAAGTTTAAGTGAACAATGAGACCCATTGTTAATCCTTTATCGGAAATTATTTGTAACTTTCGACAAGTAGAACAATGAATGGAACAGGTAGAGGGTTGAAATCTTTGTATATATTGCTTCTATAAAGTCTAAGAAACATATATGCAAATCATCCAAACAGTACAATTCGCCAATTATTTGATCTTCAAGTATAAGTGAACTACGAGCCCCATTGTTAATACTTTAACGGAAATTATTTGTAACTTTCGACAAGTAGAACAATGAATGGAACAGGTAGACGGTTGAAATCTTTGTATATATTGCTTCTATATAGTCTAAGAAACATATATGCAAAGCATCCAAACAGAAACATTTGCCAATTTTTTGTTCTTCAAGTTTAAGTGAACTACGAGCCCCATTGTTAATCCTTTATCGGAAATTATTTGTAACTTTCGACAAGTAGAACAATGAATGGAACAGGTAGAGGGTTGAAATCATTGTATATATTGCTTCTATATAGTCTAAGAAACATATATGCAAAGCATCCAAACAGTACAATTCGCCAATTTTTTGTTCTTCAAGTTTAAGTGAACAATGAGCCCCATTGTTAATCCTTTAAAGGAAATTATTTGTAACTTTCGACAAGTAGAACAATGAATGGAACAGGTAGACGGTTGAAATCTTTGTTTATATTGCTTCTATATAGTCTAAGAAACATATATGCAAAGCACCCAAACAGTACCATTCGCCACTTTTTTGTTCTTCAAGTTTAAGTGAACAACGAGCCCCATTGTTAATCCTTTAAAGGAAATTATTTGTAAATTTCGACAAGTAGAACAATGATTGGAACACGTAGACGGTTGAAATCTTTGTATATATTGCTTCCATATAGTCTAAGAAACATATATGCAAAGCATCCAAACAGTACCATTCGCCAATTATTTGTTCTTCAAGTTTAAGTAAACTACGATCCCCATTGTTAATCCCTTAACGGAAATTATTTGTAACATTCGACAAGTAGAACAATGAATGGAACAGGTAGACGGTTGAAATCATTGTATATATTGCTTCTATATAGTCTAAGAAACATATATGCAAAGCATCCAAACAGTACAATTCGCCAATTTTTTGTTCTTCAAGTTTAAGTGAACAATGAGCCCCATTGTTAATCCTTTATCGGAAATTATTTGTAACTTTCGACCAGTAGAACAATGAATGGAACAGGTAGACGGTTGAAATCTTTGTATATATTGCTTCTATATAGTCTAAGAAACATATATGCAAAGCATCCAAACAGTACAATTCGCCAATTTATTGTTCTTCAAGTTTAAGTGAACAACGAGCCCCATTGTTAATCCTTTATCGGAAATTATTTGTAACTTTCGACAAGTAGAACAATGAATGGAACTGGTAGACGGTTGAAATCATTGTATATATTGCTTCTATATAGTCTAAGAAACATATATGCAAAGCATCCAAACAGTACAATTCGCCAATTTTTTGTTCTTCAAGTTTAAGTAAACTACGATCCCCATTGTTAATCCCTTAACGGAAATTATTTGTAACTTTCGACAAGTAGAACAATGAATGGAACAGGTAGACGGTTGAAATCATTGTATATATTGCTTCTATATAATCTAAGAAACATATATGCAAAGCATCCAAACAGTACAATTCGCCAATTATTTCATCTTCATGTTTAAGTGAACTACGAGCCCCATTGTTAATCCTTTAAAGGAAATTATTTGTAAATTTCGACAAGTAGAACAATGAATGGATCATGTAGACGGTTGAAATCATTGTATATATTGCTTCTATATAGTCTGCGAAACAAATATGCAAAGCATCCAAACAGTACAATTCGCCAATTATTTCATCTTCATGTTTAAGTGAACTACGAGCCCCATTGTTAATCCTTTAAAGGAAATTATTTGTAAATTTCGACAAGTAGAAAAATGATTGGAACACGTAGGCGGTTGAAATCTTTGTATATATTGCTTCCATATAGTCTAAGAAACATGTACGCAAAGCATCCAAACAGTACCGTTCGCCAATTTTTTGTTCTTCAAGTTTAAGTGAACTACGAGCCCCATTGTTAATCCTTTAAAGGAAATTATTTGTAAATTTCGACAAGTAGAACATTGAATGGAACAGGTAGACGGTTGAAATCTTTGTATATATTGCTTCTATATAGTATAAGAAACATGTATGCAAAGCATCCAAACAGTACAATTCGCCAATTTTTTGTTCTTCAAGTTTAAGTGAACAATGAGCCCCAATGGTTAATCCGTTATCGGAAATTATTTGTAACTTTCGACAAGTAGAACAATGACTGGAACTGGTAGACGGTTGAAATCTTTGTATCTATTGCTTCTATATAGTCTAAGAAACATATATGCAAAGCATCCAAACAGTACCATTCGCCAATTTTTTGTTCTTCAAGTTTAAGTGAACTACGAGCCCCATTGTTAATCCTTTAAAGGAAATTATTTGTAAATTTCGACAAGTAGAACAATTAATGGAACAGGTAGACTGTTGAAATCATTGTATATATTGCTTCTATATAGTCTAAGAAACATATATGCAAAGCATCCAAACAGTACAATTCGCCAATTTTTTGTTCTTCAAGTTTAAGTGAACTACGAGCCCCATTGATAATCATGAAATGGAAATTATTTGTAACTTTCTACAAGTAGAACAATGAATAGTACAGGTAGACGGGTGAAATCTTTCTATATATTGCATCTAAATAGTCTAAGAAACATATATGCAAAGCATCCAAACAGTACCATTCGCCAATTTTTTGTTCTTCAAGTTTAAGTGAACAATGAGCCCCAATGGTTAATCCGTTATCGGAAATTATTTGTAACTTTCGACAAGTAGAACAATGAATGGAACTGGTAGACGGTTGAAATCATTGTATATATTGCTTCTATATAGTCTAAGAAACATATATGCAAAGCATCCAAACAGTACAATTCGCCAATTTTTTGTTCTTCAAGTTTAAGTCAACTTCGAGCCCCATTGATAATCATGAAATGGAAATTATTTGTAACTTTCTACAAGTAGAACAATGAATAGAACAGGTAGACGGTTGAAATCTTTGTATATATTGCTTCTATATAGTATAAGAAACATATATGCAAAGCATCCAAACAGTACAATTCGCCAATTTTTTGTTCTTCAAGTTTAAGTGAACTACGAGCCCCATTGATAATCATGAAATGGAAATTATTTGTAACTTTCTACAAGTAGAACAATGAATAGTACAGGTAGACGGGTGAAATCTTTCTATATATTGCATCTAAATAGTCTAAGAAACATATATGCGAAGCATCCAAACAGTACCATTCGCCAATTTTTTGTTCTTCAAGTTTAATTGAACTACGAGCCCCATTGTTAATCCTTTAAAGGAAATTATTTGTAAATTTCGACAAGTAGAAAAATGAATGGAACAGGTAGACTGTTGAAATCATTGTATATAGTGCTTCTATATAGTCTAAGAAACATATATGCAAAGCATCCAAACAGTACAATTCGCCAATTTTTTGTTCTTCAAGTTTAAGTAAACTACGATCCCCATTGTTAATCCCTTAACGGAAATTATTTGTAACTTTCGACAAGTAGAACAATGATGGAACAGGTAGACGGTTGAAATCATTGTATATATTGCTTCTATATAATCTAAGAAACATATATGCAAAGCGTCAAAACAGTACAATTCGCCAATTATTTCAGCTTCATGTTTAAGTGAACTACGAGCCCCATTGTTAATCCTTTAAAGGAAATTATTTGTAAATTTCGACAAGAAGAACAATGAATAGAACAGGTAGACGGTTGAAATCTTTGTATATATTGCTTCTATATAGTATAAGAAACATATATGCAAAGCATCCAAACAGTACAATTCGCCAATTTTTTGTTCTTCAAGTTTAAGTGAACAATGAGCCCCAATGGTTAATCCGTTATCGGAAATTATTTCTAACTTTCGACAAGTAGAACAATGAATGGAACTGGTAGACGGTTGAAATCTTTGTATATATTGCTTCTATATAGTCTAAGAAACATATATGCAAAGCATCCAAATCGCACCATTCGCCAATTTTTTGTTCTTCAAGTTTAAGTGAACTACGAGCCCCATTGTTAATCCTTTAAAGGAAATTATTTGTAAATTTCGACAAGTAGAACAATGAATGGATCAGGTAGACGGTTGAAGTCTTTGTATACATTGCTTCCTTATAGTCTAAGAAACATATATGCAAAGCATCCAAACAGTACCATTCGCCAATTTTTTGTTCTTCAAGTTTAAGTGAGCAATGAGCCCCATTGTTAATCCTTTATCGGAAATTATTTGTAACTTTCGACAAGTAGAACATTGAATGGAACAGGTAGACGGTTGAAATCTTTGTATATATTGCTTCTATATAGTATAAGAAACATATATGCAAAGCATCCAAACAGTACAATTCGCCAATTTTTTGTTCATCAAGTTTAAGTGAACAATGAGCCCCAATGGTTAATCCGTTATCGGAAATTATTTGTAACTTTCGACAAGTAGAACAATGAATGGAACAGGTAGACTGTTGAAATCTTTGTACATATTGCTTCTATATAGTCTAAGAAACATATATGCAAAGCATCCAAACAGTACCATTCGCCAATTATTTCATCTTCATGTTTAAGTGAACTACGAGCCCCATTGTTAATACTTTAACGGAAATTATTTGTAACTTCCGACAAGTAGAACAATGAATGGAACAGGTAGACGGTTGAAATCAATGTATATATTGCTTCTATATAGTCTAAGAAACATATATGCAAAGCATCCAAACAGTACAATTCGCAAATTTTTTGTTCTTCAAGTTTAAGTAAACTACGATCCCCATTGTTAATCCCTTAACGGAAATTATTTGTAAATTTTGACAAGTAGAACAATGAATGGAACAGGTAGACTGTTGAAATCATTGTATATATTGCTTCTATGTAGTCTAAGAAACATATATGCAAAGCATCCAAACAGTACAATTCGCCAATTATTTCATCTTCAAGTTTAAGTGAACTACGAGCCCCATTGTTAATACTTTAACGGAAATTATTTGTAACTTGCGACAAGTAGAACAATGAGTGGAACAGGTAGACGGTTGAAATCAATGTATATATTGCTTCTTTATAATCTAAGAAACATATATGCAAAGCATCCAAAAAGTACAATTCGCTAATTATTTCATCTTCATGTTTAAGTGAACTACGAGCCCCATTGTTAATCCTTTAAAGGAAATTATTTGTAAATTTCGACAAGTAGAACAATGAATGGATCATGTAGACGGTTGAAATCATTGTATATATTGCTTCTATATAGTCTGCGAAACAAATATGCAAAGCATCCAAACAGTATAATTAGCCAATTTTTTGTTCTTCAAGTTTAAGTGAACTACGAGCCCCATTGATAATCATGAAACGGAAATTATTTGTAACTTTCTACAAGTAAAACAATGAATAGAACAGGTAGACGGTTGCAATCTTTGTATATGTTGCTTCTATATAGTCTAAGAAACTTATATGCAAAGCATCTAAACAGTAACATTCGCCAATTTTTTTATCTTCAAGTTTAAGTGAACAATGAGCCCCAATGGTTAATCCGTTATCGGAAATTATTTGTAACTTTTGACAAGTAGAACAATGAATGGAACAGGTAGACGGTTGAAATCTTTGTATATATTGCTTCTATATAGTCTAAGAAACTTATATGCAAAGCATCTAAACAGTAACAGTCGCCAATTTTTTTATCTTCAAGTTTAAGTGAACAATGAGCCCCAATGGTTAATCCGTTATCGGAAATTATTTGTAACTTGCGACAAGTAGAACAATGAGTGGAACAGTTAGACGGTTGAAATCAATGTATATATTGCTTCTATATAGTCTAAGAAACATATATGCAAAGCATCCAAACAGTACCATTCGCCAATTTTTTGTTCTTCAAGTTTAAGTGAACAATGAGCCCCATTGTTAATCCTTTATCGGAAATTATTTGTAACTTTCGAGAAGTAGAACAATGAATAGAACAGGTAGACGGTTGAAATCTTTGTATATATTGCTTCCATATAGTCTAAGAAACATATATGCAAAGCATCCAAACAGTAGCATTCGCCAATTTTTTGTTCTTCAAGTTTAAGTGAACAATGAGCCCCATTGTTAATCCTTTATCGGAAATTATTTGTAACTTTCGACAAGTAGAACAATGAATGGAACAGGTAGACGGTTGAAATCTTAGTATATATTGCTTCTATATAGTCTAAGAAACATATATGCAAAGCATCCAAACAGTACAATTCGCCAATTTATTGTTCTTCAAGTTTAAGTGAACAACGAGCCCCATTGTTAATCCTTTAAAGGAAATTATTTGTAAATTTCGACAAGTAGAACAATGATTGGAACACGTAGACGGTTGAAATCTTTGTATATATTGCTTCCATATAGTCTAAGAGACATGTACGCAAAGCATCCAAACAGTACCGTTCGCCAATTTTTTGTTCTTCAAGTTTAAGTGAACTACGAGCCCCATTGTTAATCCTTTAAAGGAAATTATTTGTAAATTTCGACAAGTAGAACAATGAATGGAACTGGTAGACGGTTGAAATCTTTGTATATATTGCTTCTATATAGTCTAAGAAACATTTATGCAAAGCATCCAAACAGTACCATTCGCCAATTTTTTGTTCTTCAAGTTGAAGTGAACTACGAGCCCCATTGTTAATCCTTTAAAGGAAATTATTTGTAAATTTCGACAAGTAGAACAATGAATGGAACAGGTAGATTGTTGAAATCATTGTATATATTGCTTCTATATAGTCTAAGAAACATATATGCAAAGCATCCAAACAGTACCATTCGCCAATTTATTGTTCTTCAAGTTTAAGTGAACAACGAACCCCATTGATAATCATGAAATGGAAATTATTTGTAACTTTCAACAAGTAGAACAATGAATGGTATAGGTAGACGGTTGAGATCTTTGTATATATTGCTTCCATATAGTCTAAGAAACATGTACGCAAAGCATCCAAACAGTACCGTTCGCCAATTTTTTGTTCTTCAAGTTTAAGTGAACTACGAGCCCCATTGTTAATCCTTTAAAGGAAATTATTTGTAAATTTCGACAAGTAGAACATTGAATGGAACAGGTAGTCGGTTGAAATCTTTGTATATATTGCTTCTATATAGTATAAGAAACATATATGCAAAGCATCCATACAGTACCATTCGCCAATTTTTTGTTCTTCAAGTTTAAGTGAACAACGAGCCCCATTGACAATCATGAAACGGTAATTATTTGTAAGTTTCTACAAGTAGAACAATGAATAGAACAGGCAGACGGTTGAAATCTTTGTATATGCTGCTTCTATATAGTCTAAGAAACCTATATGCAAAGCATCTAAACAGTAACATTCGCCAATTTTTGTATCTTCAAGTATTAGTGAACAACAAGCCCCATTGATAATCATGAAATGGAACTTATTTGTAACTTTCTACAAGTAGAACAATGAATAGTACAGGTATACGAGTGAAATCTTTCTATATATTGCTTCTATATAGTCTAAGAAACATATATGCAAAGAATCCAAACAGTACAATTCGCCAATTTTTTGTTCTTCAAGTATTAGTGAACAATGAGCCCCAATGGTTAATCCTTTATCGGAAATTATTTGTAATTTTCGACAAGTAGAACAATGAATGGAACAGGTATACGGTTGAAATCTTTGTATATATTGCTTCATTATAGTCTAAGAAACATATATGCAAAGCATCCAAACAGTACCATTCGCCAATTTTTTGTTCTTCAAGTTTAAGTGAACAATGAGCCCCATTGCTAATCCGTTATCGGAAATTATTTGTAACTTTCGACAAGTAGAACAATGAATGGAACAGGTAGACGGTTGTAATCTTTGTATATATTGCTTCTATATAGTCTAAGAAACATATATGCAAAGCATCCAAACAGTACCATTCGCCAATTTTTTGTTCTTCAAGTTTAAGTGAACAACGAGCCCTATTGATTATCATGAAACGGAAATTATTTGTAACTTTCTACAAGTAGAACAATGAATGGAACTGGTAGACGGTTGAAATCATTGTATATATTGCTTCTATATAGTCTAAGAAACATATATGCAAAGCATCCAAACAGTACAATTCGCCAATTTTTTGTTCTTCAAGTTTAAGTGAACAATTAGCCCCAATGGTTAATCCTTTATCGGTAATTATTTGTAAATTTCGACAAGTAGAACAATGAATGGAACAGGTAGACGGTTGAAATCCTTGTATATATTGCCTCCATATAGTCTAAGAAACATGTACGCAAAGCATCCAAACAGTACCATTCGCCAATTTTTTGTCCTTCAAGTTTAAGTGAACAATGAGCCCCATTGTTAGTCCTTTATAGGAAATTATTTGTAACTTTCGACAAGTAGAACAATGAATGGAACAGGTAGACGGTTGAAATCTTTGTATATATTGCTTCTATATAGTCTAAGAAACATATATGCAAAGCATCCAAATAGTACAATTCGCCAATTTTTTGTTCTTCAAGTTTAAGTGAACAATGAGCCCCAATGGTTAATCCTTTATCGGTAATTATGTGTAAATTTCGACAAGTAGAACAATGATTGGAACCCGTAGACGGTTGAAATCTTTGTATATATTGCTTCCATATAGTCTAAG
The DNA here is from genome assembly GCA_963989415.1 of Cerceris ruficornis. Taxonomy (NCBI): domain Eukaryota; kingdom Metazoa; phylum Arthropoda; class Insecta; order Hymenoptera; family Crabronidae; genus Cerceris; species Cerceris ruficornis. The sequence continues at coordinate 961,239 of CAXDIW010000229.1, read as the reverse complement.
AAACATGTACACAAAGCATCCAAACAGTACCATTCGCCAATTTTTTGGTCTTCAAGTTTAAGTGAACAATGAGCCCCATGGTTAATCCTTTATAGGAAATTATTTGTAACTTTCGACAAGTAGAACAATGAATGGAACAGGTAGACGGTTGAAATCTTTGTATATATTGCTTCTATATAGTCTAAGAAACATATATGCAAAGCATCCAAACAGTACAATTCGCCAATTTTTTGTTCTTCATGTTTAAGTGAACAATGAGCCCCATTGTTAATCCTTTAAAGGAAATTATTTGTAATTTTCGACAAGTAGAACAATGAATGGAACAGGTAGACGGTTGAAATCTTTGTATATATTGCTTCTATATAATCTAAGAAACATATATGCAAAGCATCCAAACAGTACCATTCGCCAATTTTTTGTTCCTCAAGTTTAAGTGAACAATGAGCACCAATGGTTAATCCGTTATCGGAAATTATTTGTAACTTTCGACAAGTAGAACAATGAATGGAATAGGTAGACGGTTGAAATCATTGTATATATTGCTTCTATATAGTCTAAGAAACATATATGCAAAGCATACAAACAGTACCATTCGACAATTTTTTGTTCTTCAAGTTTAAGTGAACAATGAGCCCCATTGTTAATCCTTTATCGGAAATTATTTGTAACTTTAAACAAGTAGAACAATGAATGGAACAGGTAGACGGTTGAAATCTTTGTATATATTGCTTCTATATAGTCTAAGAAACATATATGCAAAGCATCCAAACAGTACAATTCGCCAATTTATTGTTCTTCAAGTTTAAGTGAACAACGAGCCCCATTGTTAATCCTTTAAAGGAAATTATTTGTAAATTTCGACAAGTAGAACAATGATTGGAACACGTAGACGGTTGAAATCTTTGTATATATTGCTTCCATATAGTCTAAGAAACATGTACGCAAAGCATCCAAACAGTACCGTTCGCCAATTTTTTGTTCTTCAAGTTTAAGTGAACAATGAGCCCCATTGTTAATCCTTTATCGGAAATTATTTGTAACTTTCGACCAGTAGAACAATGAATGGAACAGGTAGACGGTTGAAATCTTTGTATATATTGCTTCTATATAGTCTAAGAAACATATATGCAAAGCATCCAAACAGTACAATTCGCCAATTTATTGTTCTTCAAGTTTAAGTGAACAACGAGCCCCATTGTTAATCCTATATCGGAAATTATTTGTAACTTTCGACAAGTAGAACAATGAATGGAACTGGTAGACGGTTGAAATCATTGTATATATTGCTTCTATATAGTCTAAGAAACATATATGCAAAGCATCCAAACAGTACAATTCGCCAATTTTTTGTTCTTCAAGTTTAAGTAAACTACGATCCCCATTGTTAATCCCTTAACGGAAATTATTTGTAACTTTCGACAAGTAGAACAATGAATGGAACAGGTAGACGGTTGAAATCATTGTATATATTGCTTCTATATAATCTAAGAAACATATATGCAAAGCATCCAAACAGTACAATTCGCCAATTATTTCATCTTCATGTTTAAGTGAACTACGAGCCCCATTGTTAATCCTTTAAAGGAAATTATTTGTAAATTTCGACAAGTAGAACAATGAATGGATCATGTAGACGGTTGAAATCATTGTATATATTGCTTCTATATAGTCTGCGAAACAAATATGCAAAGCATCCAAACAGTACAATTCGCCAATTATTTCATCTTCATGTTTAAGTGAACTACGAGCCCCATTGTTAATCCTTTAAAGGAAATTATTTGTAAATTTCGACAAGTAGAAAAATGATTGGAACACGTAGGCGGTTGAAATCTTTGTATATATTGCTTCCATATAGTCTAAGAAACATGTACGCAAAGCATCCAAACAGTACCGTTCGCCAATTTTTTGTTCTTCAAGTTTAAGTGAACTACGAGCCCCATTGTTAATCCTTTAAAGGAAATTATTTGTAAATTTCGACAAGTAGAACATTGAATGGAACAGGTAGACGGTTGAAATCTTTGTATATATTGCTTCTATATAGTATAAGAAACATGTATGCAAAGCATCCAAACAGTACAATTCGCCAATTTTTTGTTCTTCAAGTTTAAGTGAACAATGAGCCCCAATGGTTAATCCGTTATCGGAAATTATTTGTAACTTTCGACAAGTAGAACAATGACTGGAACTGGTAGACGGTTGAAATCTTTGTATCTATTGCTTCTATATAGTCTAAGAAACATATATGCAAAGCATCCAAACAGTACAATTCGCCAATTTTTTGTTCTTCAAGTTTAAGTGAACAATGAGCACCAATGGTTAATCCGTTATCGGAAATTATTTGTAACTTTCGACAAGTAGAACAATGACTGGAACTGGTAGACGGTTGAAATCTTTGTATCTATTGCTTCTATATAGTCTAAGAAACATATATGCAAAGCATCCAAACAGTACCATTCGCCAATTTTTTGTTCTTCAAGTTTAAGTGAACTACGAGCCCCATTGTTAATCCTTTAAAGGAAATTATTTGTAAATTTCGACAAGTAGAACAATTAATGGAACAGGTAGACTGTTGAAATCATTGTATATATTGCTTCTATATAGTCTAAGAAACATATATGCAAAGCATCCAAACAGTACAATTCGCCAATTTTTTGTTCTTCAAGTTTAAGTGAACTACGAGCCCCATTGATAATCATGAAATGGAAATTATTTGTAACTTTCTACAAGTAGAACAATGAATAGTACAGGTAGACGGGTGAAATCTTTCTATATATTGCATCTATATAGTCTAAGAAACATATATGCAAAGCATCCAAACAGTACCATTCGCCAATTTTTTGTTCTTCAAGTTTAAGTGAACTACGAGCCCCATTGATAATCATGAAATGGAAATTATTTGTAACTTTCTACAAGTAGAACAATGAATAGTACAGGTAGACGGGTGAAATCTTTCTATATATTGCATCTAAATAGTCTAAGAAACATATATGCAAAGCATCCAAACAGTACCATTCGCCAATTTTTTGTTCTTCAAGTTTAATTGAACTACGAGCCCCATTGTTAATCCTTTAAAGGAAATTATTTGTAAATTTCGACAAGTAGAAAAATGAATGGAACAGGTAGACTGTTGAATTCATTGTATATAGTGCTTCTATATAGTCTAAGAAACATATATGCAAAGCATCCAAACAGTACAATTCGCCAATTTTTTGTTCTTCAAGTTTAAGTAAACTACGATCCCCATTGTTAATGCCTTAACGGAAATTATTTGTAACCTTCGACAAGTAGAACAATGAATGGAACAGGTAGACGGTTGAAATCATTGTATATATTGCTTCTATATAATCTAAGAAACATATATGCAAAGCGTCAAAACAGTACAATTCGCCAATTATTTCAGCTTCATGTTTAAGTGAACTACGAGCCCCATTGTTAATCCTTTAAAGGAAATTATTTGTAAATTTCGACAAGAAGAACAATGAATAGAACAGGTAGACGGTTGAAATCTTTGTATATATTGCTTCTATATAGTATAAGAAACATATGTGCAAAGCATCCAAACAGTACCATTCGCCAATTATTTCATCTTCATGTTTAAGTGAACTACGAGCCCCATTGTTAATACTTTAACGGAAATTATTTGTAACTTCCGACAAGTAGAACAATGAATGGAACAGGTAGACGGTTGAAATCAATGTATATATTGCTTCTATATAGTCTAAGAAACATATATGCAAAGCATCCAAACAGTACAATTCGCAAATTTTTTGTTCTTCAAGTTTAAGTGAACAATGAGCCCCATTGTTAATACTTTAACGGAAATTATTTGTAACTTGCGACAAGTAGAACAATGAGTGGAACAGGTAGACGGTTGAAATCAATGTATATATTGCTTCTTTATAAACTAAGAAACATATATGCAAAGCATCCAAAAAGTACAATTCGCTAATTATTTCATCTTCATGTTTAAGTGAACTACGAGCCCCATTGTTAATCCTTTAAAGGAAATTATTTGTAAATTTCGACAAGTAGAACAATGAATGGATCATGTAGACGGTTGAAATCATTGTATATATTGCTTCTATATAGTCTGCGAAACAAATATGCAAAGCATCCAAACAGTATAATTAGCCAATTTTTTGTTCTTCAAGTTTAAGTGAACTACGAGCCCCATTGATAATCATGAAACGGAAATTATTTGTAACTTTCTACAAGTAAAACAATGAATAGAACAGGTAGACGGTTGAAATCTTTGTATATGTTGCTTCTATATAGTCTAAGAAACTTATATGCAAAGCATCTAAACAGTAACATTCGCCAATTTTTTTATCTTCAAGTTTAAGTGAACAATGAGCCCCAATGGTTAATCCGTTATCGGAAATTATTTGTAACTTTCGACAAGTAGAACAATGAATGGAACAGGTAGACGGTTGAAATCTTTGTATATATTGCTTCTATATAGTCTAAGAAACTTATATGCAAAGCATCTAAACAGTAACAGTCGCCAATTTTTTTATCTTCAAGTTTAAGTGAACAATGAGCCCCAATGGTTAATCCGTTATCGGAAATTATTTGTAACTTGCGACAAGTAGAACAATGAGTGGAACAGTTAGACGGTTGAAATCAATGTATATATTGCTTCTATATAGTCTAAGAAACATATATGCAAAGCATCCAAACAGTAGCATTCGCCAATTTTTTGTTCTTCAAGTTTAAGTGAACAATGAGCCCCATTGTTAATCCTTTATCGGAAATTATTTGTAACTTTCGACAAGTAGAACAATGAATGGAACAGGTAGACGGTTGAAATCTTAGTATATATTGCTTCTATATAGTCTAAGAAACATATATGCAAAGCATCCAAACAGTACAATTCGCCAATTTATTGTTCTTCAAGTTGAAGTGAACTACGAGCCCCATTGTTAATCCTTTAAAGGAAATTATTTGTAAATTTCGACAAGTAGAACAATGAATGGAACAGGTAGATTGTTGAAATCATTGTATATATTGCTTCTATATAGTCTAAGAAACATATATGCAAAGCATCCAAACAGTACAATTCGCCAATTTTTTGTTCTTCAAGTTTAAGTGAACAATGAGCCCCAATGGTTAATCCGTTTTCGGAAATTATTTGTAACTTTCGACAAGTAGAACAATGAATGGAACAGGTAGACGGTTGAAATCTTTGTATATATTGCTTCTATATAGTCTAAGAAACTTATATGCAAAGCATCTAAACAGTAACATTCGCCAATTTTTTTATCTTCAAGTTTAAGTGAACAATGAGCCCCAATGGTTAATCCGTTTTCGGAAATTATTTGTAACTTTCGACAAGTAGAACAATGAATGGAACAGGTAGACGGTTGAAATCTTTGTATATATTGCTTCTATATAGTCTAAGAAACATATATGCAAAGCATACAAGCAGTACCATTCGACAATTTTTTGTTCTTCAAGTTTAAGTGAACAATGAGCCCCATTGTCAATCCTTTATCGGAAATTATTTGTAACTTTAAACAAGTAGAACAATGAATGGAACAGGTAGACGGTTGAAATCTTTGTATATATTGCTTCTATATAGTCTAAGAAACATATATGCAAAGCATCCAAACAGTACAATTCGCCAATTTATTGTTCTTCAAGTTTAAGTGAACAACGAGCCCCATTGTTAATCCTTTAAAGGAAATTATTTGTAAATTTCGACAAGTAGAACAATGATTGGAACACGTAGACGGTTGAAATCTTTGTATATATTGCTTCCATATAGTCTAAGAAACATGTACGCAAAACATCCAAACAGTACCGTTCGCCAATTTTTTGTTCTTCAAGTTTAAGTGAACAATGAGCCCCATTGTTAATCCTTTATCGGAAATTATTTGTAACTTTCGACCAGTAGAACAATGAATGGAACAGGTAGACGGTTGAAATCTTTGTATATATTGCTTCTATATAGTCTAAGAAACATATATGCAAAGCATCCAAACAGTACAAATCGCCAATTTATTGTTCTTCAAGTTTAAGTGAACAACGAGCCCCATTGTTAATCCTTTAAAGGAAATTATTTGTAAATTTCGACAAGTAGAACAATGATTGGAACACGTAGACGGTTGAAATCTTTGTATATATTGCTTCCATATAGTCTAAGAAACATGTACGCAAAGCATCCAAACAGTACCGTTCGCCAATTTTTTGTTCTTCAAGTTTAAGTGAACTACGAGCCCCATTGTTAATCCTTTAAAGGAAATTATTTGTAAATTTCGACAAGTAGAACATTGAATGGAACAGGTAGTCGGTTGAAATCTTTGTATATATTGCTTCTATATAGTATAAGAAACATATATGCAAAGCATCCATTCAGTACCATTCGCCAATTTTTTGTTCTTCAAGTTTAAGTGAACAACGAGCCCCATTGACAATCATGAAACGGTAATTATTTGTAAGTTTCTACAAGTAGAACAATGAATAGAACAGGCAGACGGTTGAAATCTTTGTATATGCTGCTTCTATATAGTCTAAGAAACCTATATGCAAAGCATCTAAACAGTAACATTCGCCAATTTTTGTATCTTCAAGTATTAGTGAACAACAAGCCCCATTGATAATCATGAAATGGAACTTATTTGTAACTTTCTACAAGTAGAACAATGAATAGTACAGGTATACGAGTGAAATCTTTCTATATATTGCTTCTATATAGTCTAAGAAACATATATGCAAAGAATCCAAACAGTACAATTCGCCAATTTTTTGTTCTTCAAGTATTAGTGAACAATGAGCCCCAATGGTTAATCCTTTATCGGAAATTATTTGTAATTTTCGACAAGTAGAACAATGAATGGAACAGGTATACGGTTGAAATCTTTGTATATATTGCTTCAATATAGTCTAAGAAACATATATGCAAAGCATCCAAACAGTACCATTCGCCATTTTTTTGTTCTTCAAGTTTAAGTGAACAATGAGCCCCATTGTTAATCCGTTATCGGAAATTATTTGTAATTTTCGACAAGTAGAACAATGAATGGAACAGGTAGACGGTTGTAATCTTTGTATATATTGCTTCTATATAGTCTAAGAAACATATATGCAAAGCATCCAAACAGTACCATTCGCCAATTTTTTGTTCTTCAAGTTTAAGTGAACAACGAGCCCTATTGATTATCATGAAACGGAAATTATTTGTAACTTTCTACAAGTAGAACAATGAATGGAACTGGTAGACGGTTGAAATCATTGTATATATTGCTTCTATATAGTCTAAGAAACATATATGCAAAGCATCCAAACAGTACAATTCGCCAATTTTTTGTTCTTCAAGTTTAAGTGAACAATTAGCCCCAATGGTTAATCCTTTATCGGTAATTATTTGTAAATTTCGACAAGTAGAACAATGATTGGAACCCGTAGACGGTTGAAATCTTTGTATATATTGCTTCCATATAGTCTAAGAAACATGTACACAAAGCATCCAAACAGTACCATTCGCCAATTTTTTGGTCTTCAAGTTTAAGTGAACAATGAGCCCCATGGTTAATCCTTTATAGGAAATTATTTGTAACTTTCGACAAGTAGAACAATGAATGGAACAGGTAGACGGTTGAAATCTTTGTATATATTGCTTCTATATAGTCTAAGAAACATATATGCAAAGCATCCAAACAGTACAATTCGCCAATTTTTTGTTCTTCATGTTTAAGTGAACAATGAGCCCCATTGTTAATCCTTTAAAGGAAATTATTTGTAACTTTCGACAAGTAGAACAATGAATGGAACAGGTAGACGGTTGAAATCTTTGTATATATTGCTTCTATATAATCTAAGAAACATATATGCAAAGCATCCAAACAGTACCATTCGCCAATTTTTTGTTCTTCAAGTTTAAGTGAACAACGAGCCCCATTGATAATCATGAAACGGAAATTATTTGTAACTTTTTACAAGTAGAACAAAGAATAGAACAGGTAGACGGTTGAAATCTTTGTATATGTTGCTTCTATATAGTCTAAGAAACCTATATGCAAAGCATCCAAACAGTACAATTCGACTATTTTTTGCTCTTCAAGTTTAAGTGAACTACGAGCCCCATTGTTAATCCTTTAAAGGAAATTATTTGTAAATTTCGGCAAGTAGAACAATGAATGGAATAGGTAGACGGTTGAAATCATTGTATATATTGCTTCTATATAGTCTAAGAAACATATATGCAAAGCATCCAACCAGTACAATTCGCCAATTTTTTGTTCTTCATGTTTAAGTGAACAATGAGCCCCATTGTTAATCCTTTAAAGGAAATTATTTGTAAATTTCGACAAGTAGAACATTGAATGGAACAGGTAGTCGGTTGAAATCTTTGTATATATTGCTTCTATATAGTATAAGAAACATATATGCAAAGCATCCATACAGTACCATTCGCCAATTTTTTGTTCTTCAAGTTTAAGTGAACAATGAGCCCCATTGTTAATCCTTTATCGGAAATTATTTGTAACTTTCGACAAGTAGAACAATGAATGGAACACGTAGACGGTTGAAATCTTTGTATATATTGCTTCCATATAGTCTAAGAAACATGTACGCAAAGCATCCAAACAGTACCGTTCGCCAATTTTTTGTTCTTCAAGTTTAAGTGAACAATGAGCCCCATTGTTAATCCTTTATCGGAAATTATTTGTAACTTTCGACCAGTAGAACAATGAATGGAACAGGTAGACGGTTGAAATCTTTGTATATATTGCTTCTATATAGTCTAAGAAACATATATGCAAAGCATCCAAACAGTACAATTCGCCAATTTATTGTTCTTCAAGTTTAAGTGAACAACGAGCCCCATTGTTAATCCTTTAAAGGAAATTATTTGTAAATTTCGACAAGTAGAACAATGATTGGAACACGTAGACGGTTGAAATCTTTGTATATATTGCTTCCATATAGTCTAAGAAACATGTACGCAAAGCATCCAAACAGTACCGTTCGCCAATTTTTTGTTCTTCAAGTTTAAGTGAACAATGAGCCCCATTGTTAATCCTTTATCGGAAATTATTTGTAACTTTCGACAAGTAGCACAATGAATGGAACTGGTAGACGGTTGAAATCATTGTATATATTGCTTCTATATAGTCTAAGAAACATATATGCAAAGCATCCAAACAGTACAATTCGCCAATTTTTTGTTCTTCAAGTTTAAGTAAACTACGATCCCCATTGTTAATCCCTTAACGGAAATTATTTGTAACTTTCGACAAGTAGAACAATGAATGGAACAGGTAGACGGTTGAAATCATTGTATATATTGCTTCTATATAATCTAAGAAACATATATGCAAAGCATCCAAACAGTACAATTCGCCAATTATTTCATCTTCATGTTTAAGTGAACTACGAGCCCCATTGTTAATCCTTTAAAGGAAATTATTTGTAAATTTCGACAAGTAGAACAATGAATGGATCATGTAGACGGTTGAAATCATTGTATATATTGCTTCTATATAGTCTGCGAAACAAATATGCAAAGCATCCAAACAGTACAATTCGCCAATTATTTCATCTTCATGTTTAAGTGAACTACGAGCCCCATTGTTAATCCTTTAAAGGAAATTATTTGTAAATTTCGACAAGTAGAAAAATGATTGGAACACGTAGGCGGTTGAAATCTTTGTATATATTGCTTCCATATAGTCTAAGAAACATGTACGCAAAGCATCCAAACAGTACCGTTCGCCAATTTTTTGTTCTTCAAGTTTAAGTGAACTACGAGCCCCATTGTTAATCCTTTAAAGGAAATTATTTGTAAATTTCGAAAAGTAGAACATTGAATGGAACAGGTAGACGGTTGAAATCTTTGTATATATTGCTTCTATATAGTATAAGAAACATGTATGCAAAGCATCCAAACAGTACAATTCGCCAATTTTTTGTTCTTCAAGTTTAAGTGAACAATGAGCCCCAATGGTTAATCCGTTATCGGAAATTATTTGTAACTTTCGACAAGTAGAACAATGACTGGAACTGGTAGACGGTTGAAATCTTTGTATCTATTGCTTCTATATAGTCTAAGAAACATATATGCAAAGCATCCAAACAGTACCATTCGCCAATTTTTTGTTCTTCAAGTTTAAGTGAACTACGAGTCCCATTGTTAATCCTTTAAAGGAAATTATTTGTAAATTTCGACAAGTAGAACAATGAATGGAACAGGTAGATTGTTGAAATCATTGTATATATTGCTTCTATATAGTCTAAGAAACATATATGCAAAGCATCCAAACAGTACAATTCGCCAATTTTTTGTTCTTCAAGTTTAAGTGAACAATGAGCCCCAATGGTTAATCCGTTTTCGGAAATTATTTGTAACTTTCGACAAGTAGAACAATGAATGGAACAGGTAGACGGTTGAAATCTTTGTATATATTGCTTCTATATAGTCTAAGAAACTTATATGCAAAGCATCTAAACAGTAACATTCGCCAATTTTTTTATCTTCAAGTTTAAGTGAACAATGAACCCCAATGGTTAATCCGTTATCGGAAATTATTTGTAACTTGCGAGAAGTAGAACAATGAGTGGAACAGGTAGACGGTTGAAATCAATGTATATATTGCTTCTATATAGTCTAAGAAACATATATGCAAAGCATCCAAACAGTACAATTCGCCAATTATTTCATCTTCATGTTTAAGTGAACTACGAGCCCCATTGTTAATCCTTTACAGGAAATTATTTGTAAATTTCGACAAGTAGAAAAATGATTGGAACACGTAGGCGGTTGAAATCTTTGTATATATTGCTTCCATATAGTCTAAGAAACATGTACGCAAAGCATCCAAACAGTACCGTTCGCCAATTTTTTGTTCTTCAAGTTTAAGTGAACTACGAGCCCCATTGTTAATCCTTTAAAGGAAATTATTTGTAAATTTCGACAAGTAGAACAATGATTGGAACACGTAGACGGTTGAAATCTTTGTATATATTGCTTCCATATAGTCTAAGAAACATGTACGCAAAGCATCCAAACAGTACCGTTCGCCAATTTTTTGTTCTTCAAGTTTAAGTGAACAATGAGCACCATTGTTAATCCTTTATCGGAAATTATTTGTAACTTTCGACCAGTAGAACAATGAATGGAACAGGTAGACGGTTGAAATCTTTGTATATATTGCTTCTATATAGTCTAAGAAACATATATGCAAAGCATCCAAACAGTACAATTCGCCAATTTATTGTTCTTCAAGTTTAAGTGAACAACGAGCCCCATTGTTAATCCTTTAAAGGAAATTATTTGTAAATTTCGACAAGTAGAACAATGATTGGAACACGTAGACGGTTGAAATCTTTGTATATATTGCTTCCATATAGTCTAAGAAACATGTACGCAAAGCATCCAAACAGTACCGTTCGCCAATTTTTTGTTCTTCAAGTTTAAGTGAACTACGAGCCCCATTGTTAATCCTTTAAAGGAAATTATTTGTAAATTTCGACAAGTAGAACGTTGAATGGAACAGGTAGTCGGTTGAAATCTTTGTATATATTGCTTCTATATAGTATAAGAAACATATATGCAAAGCATCCATACAGTACCATTCGCCAATTTTTTGTTCTTCAAGTTTAAGTGAACAATGAGCCCCATTGTTAATCCTTTATCGGAAATTATTTGTAACTTTCGACCAGTAGAACAATGAATGGAACAGGTAGACGGTTGAAATCTTTGTATATATTGCTTCTATATAGTCTAAGAAACATATATGCAAAGCATCCAAACAGTACAATTCGCCAATTTATTGTTCTTCAAGTTTAAGTGAACAACGAGCCCCATTGTTAATCCTTTAAAGGAAATTATTTGTAAATTTCGACAAGTAGAACAATGAATGGATCATGTAGACGGTTGAAATCATTGTATATATTGCTTCTATATAGTCTGCGAAACAAATATGCAAAGCATCCAAACAGTACAATTCGCCAATTATTTCATCTTCATGTTTAAGTGAACTACGAGCCCCATTGTTAATCCTTTAAAGGAAATTATTTGTAAATTTCGACAAGTAGAAAAATGATTGGAACACGTAGGCGGTTGAAATCTTTGTATATATTGCTTCCATATAGTCTAAGAAACATGTACGCAAAGCATCCAAACAGTACCGTTCGCCAATTTTTTGTTCTTCAAGTTTAAGTGAACTACGAGCCCCATTGTTAATCCTTTAAAGGAAATTATTTGTAAATTTCGAAAAGTAGAACATTGAATGGAACAGGTAGACGGTTGAAATCTTTGTATATATTGCTTCTATATAGTATAAGAAACATGTATGCAAAGCATCCAAACAGTACAATTCGCCAATTTTTTGTTCTTCAAGTTTAAGTGAACAATGAGCCCCAATGGTTAATCCGTTATCGGAAATTATTTGTAACTTTCGACAAGTAGAACAATGACTGGAACTGGTAGACGGTTGAAATCTTTGTATCTATTGCTTCTATATAGTCTAAGAAACATATCTGCAAAGCATCCAAACAGTACCATTCGCCAATTTTTTGTTCTTCAAGTTTAAGTGAACTACGAGTCCCATTGTTAATCCTTTAAAGGAAATTATTTGTAAATTTCGACAAGTAGAACAATGAATGGAACAGGTAGATTGTTGAAATCATTGTATATATTGCTTCTATATAGTCTAAGAAACATATATGCAAAGCATCCAAACAGTACAATTCGCCAATTTTTTGTTCTTCAAGTTTAAGTGAACAATGATCCCCAATGGTTAATCCGTTTTCGGAAATTATTTGTAACTTTCGACAAGTAGAACAATGAATGGAACAGGTAGACGGTTGAAATCTTTGTATATATTGCTTCTATATAGTCTAAGAAACTTATATGCAAAGCATCTAAACAGTAACATTCGCCAATTTTTTTATCTTCAAGTTTAAGTGAACAATGAACCCCATTGTTAATCCTTTATCGGAAATTATTTGTAACTTTCGACCAGTAGAACAATGAATGGAACAGGTAGACGGTTGAAATCTTTGTATATATTGCTTCTATATAGTCTAAGAAACATATATGCAAAGCATCCAAACAGTACCGTTCGCCAATTTTTTGTTCTTCAAGTTTAAGTGAACAATGAGCCCCATTGTTAATCCTTTATCGGAAATTATTTGTAACTTTCGACCAGTAGAACAATGAATGGAACAGGTAGACGGTTGAAATCTTTGTATATATTGCTTCTATATAGTCTAAGAAACATATATGCAAAGCATCCAAACAGTACAATTCGCCAATTTAATGTTCTTCAAGTTTAAGTGAACAACGAGCCCCATTGTTAATCCTTTAAAGGAAATTATTTGTAAATTTCGACAAGTAGAACAATGATTGGAACACGTAGACGGTTGAAATCTTTGTATATATTGCTTCCATATAGTCTAAGAAACATGTACGCAAAGCATCCAAACAGTACCGTTCGCCAATTTTTTGTTCTTCAAGTTTAAGTGAACTACGAGCCCCATTGTTAATCCTTTAAAGGAAATTATTTGTAAATTTCGACAAGTAGAACATTGAATGGAACAGGTAGTCGGTTGAAATCTTTGTATATATTGCTTCTATATAGTCTAGGAAAACAATATGCAAAGCATCCAAACAGTACAATTCGCCAATTTTTTGTTCTTCAAGTTTAAGTGAACAATGAGCCCCAATGGTTAATCCGTTATCGGAAATTATTTGTAACTTTCGACAAGTAGAACAATGAATGGAACAGGTAGACGGTTGAAATCTTTGTATATATTGCTTCTATATAGTCTAAGAAACATATATGCAAAGCATCCAAACAGTACCATTCGCCAATTATTTCATCTTCATGTTTAAGTGAACTACGAGCCCCATTGTTAATACTTTAACGGAAATTATTTGTAACTTCCGACAAGTAGAACAATTAATGGAACAGGTAGACTGTTGAAATCATTGTATATATTGCTTCTATATAGTCTAAGAAACATATATGCAAAGCATCCAAACAGTACAATTCGCCAATTTTTTGTTCTTCAAGTTTAAGTGAACTACGAGCCCCATTGATAATCATGAAATGGAAATTATTTGTAACTTTCTACAAGTAGAACAATGAATAGTACAGGTAGACGGGTGAAATCTTTCTATATATTGCATCTATATAGTCTAAGAAACATATATGCAAAGCATCCAAACAGTACCATTCGCCAATTTTTTGTTCTTCAAGTTTAAGTGAACAACGAGCCCCATTGTTAATCCTTTAAAGGAAATTATTTGTAAATTTCGACCAGTAGAACAATGAATGGAACAGGTAGACGGTTGAAATCTTTGTATATATTGCTTCTATATAGTCTAAGAAACATATATGCAAAGCATCCAAACAGTACCATTCGCCAATTATTTCATCTTCATGTTTAAGTGAACTACGAGCCCCATTGTTAATACTTTAACGGAAATTATTTGTAACTTCCGACAAGTAGAACAATGAATGGAACAGGTAGACGGTTGAAATCTTTCTATATATTGCTTCTATATAGTCTAAGAAACATATATGCAAAGCATCCAAACAGTACAACTCGCCAATTTTTTTTTCTTCAAGTTTAAGTGAAATACGAGCCCCATTGTTAATCCTTTAAAGGAAATTATTTGTAAATTTCGTCAAGTAGAACAATGAATGGAACAGGTAGACGGTTGAAATCATTGTATATATTGCTTCTATATAGTCTAAGAAATATATATGCAAAGCATCCAAACAGTACAATTCGCCAATTTATTGTTCTTCAAGTTTAAGTGAACAACGAGCCCCATTGTTAATCCTTTAAAGGAAATTATTTGTAAATTTCGACAAGTAGAACAATGAATGGAACAGGTAGTCGGTTGAAATCATTGTATATATTGCTTCTATATAGTCTAAGAAACATATATGCAAAGCATCCAATCAGTACAATTTGCTAATTTATTGTTCTTCAAGTTTAAGTGAACAACGAGCCCCATTGTTAATCCTTTAAAGGAAATTATTTAATCATTAGAACAATGAATGGTACAGGTAGACGGTTGTGATCTTTGTATATATTGCTTCTATATAGTCTAAGAAACATATATGCAAAGCATCTAAACTGTACCATTCGCCAATTTTTTGTTCTTCAAGTTTAAGTGAACAACGAACCCCATTGATAATCATGAAATGGAAATTATTTGTAACTTTCTACAAGTAGAACAATGAATGGAACAGTTAGTCGGTTGAAATCATTGTATATATTGCTTCTATATAGTATAAGAAACATGTATGCAAAGCATCCAAACAGTACAATTCGCCAATTTTTTGTTCTTCAAGTTTAAGTGAACAATGAGCCCCAATGGTTAATCCGTTATCGGAAATTATTTGTAACTTTCGACAAGTAGAACAATGACTGGAACTGGTAGACGGTTGAAATCTTTGTATCTATTGCTTCTATATAGTCTAAGAAACATATATGCAAAGCATCCAAACAGTACAATTCGCCAATTTTTTGTTCTTCAAGTTTAAGTGAACAATGAGCCCCAATGGTTAATCCGTTATCGGAAATTATTTGTAAATTTCGACAAGTAGAACAATGACTGGAACTGGTAGACGGTTGAAATCTTTGTATCTATTGCTTCTATATAGTCTAAGAAACATATATGCAAAGCATCCAAACAGTACCATTCGCCAATTTTTTGTTCTTCAAGTTTAAGTGAACTAAGAGCCCCATTGTTAATCCTTTAAAGGAAATTATTTGTAAATTTCGACAAGTAGAACAATTAATGGAACAGGTAGACTGTTGAAATCATTGTATATATTGCTTCTATATAGTCTAAGAAACATATATGCAAAGCATCCAAACAGTACAATTCGCCAATTTTTTGTTCTTCAAGTTTAAGTGAACTACGAGCCCCATTGATAATCATGAAATGGAAATTATTTGTAACTTTCTACAAGTAGAACAATGAATAGTACAGGTAGACGGGTGAAATCTTTCTATATATTGCATCTATATAGTCTAAGAAACATATATGCAAAGCATCCAAACAGTACCATTCGCCAATTTTTTGTTCTTCAAGTTTAAGTGAACAACGAGCCCCATTGTTAATCCTTTAAAGGAAATTATTTGTAAATTTCGACCAGTAGAACAATGAATGGAACAGGTAGACGGTTGAAATCTTTGTATATATTGCTTCTATATAGTCTAAGAAACATATATGCAAAGCATCCAAACAGTACAATTCGCCAATTTATTGTTCTTCAAGTTTAAGTGAACAACGAGCCCCATTGTTAATCCTTTAAAGGAAATTATTTGTAAATTTCGACAAGTAGAACAATGATTGGAACACGTAGACGGTTGAAATCTTTGTATATATTGCTTCCATATAGTCTAAGAAACATGTACGCAAAGCATCCAAACAGTACCGTTCGCCAATTTTTTGTTCTTCAAGTTTAAGTGAACAATGAGCCCCATTGTTAATCCTTTATCGGAAATTATTTGTAACTTTCGACCAGTAGAACAATGAATGGAACAGGTAGACGGTTGAAATCTTTGTATATATTGCTTCTATATAGTCTAAGAAACATATATGCAAAGCATCCAAACAGTACAATTCGCCAATTATTTCATCTTCATGTTTAAGTGAACAATGAACCCCATTGTTAATCCTTTATCGGAAATTATTTGTAACTTTCGACCAGTAGAACAATGAATGGAACAGGTAGACGGTTGAAATCTTTGTATATATTGCTTCTATATAGTCTAAGAAACATATATGCAAAGCATCCAAACAGTACCGTTCGCCAATTTTTTGTTCTTCAAGTTTAAGTGAACAATGAGCCCCATTGTTAATCCTTTATCGGAAATTATTTGTAACTTTCGACCAGTAGAACAATGAATGGAACAGGTAGACGGTTGAAATCTTTGTATATATTGCTTCTATATAGTCTAAGAAACATATATGCAAAGCATCCAAACAGTACAATTCGCCAATTTAATGTTCTTCAAGTTTAAGTGAACAACGAGCCCCATTGTTAATCCTTTAAAGGAAATTATTTGTAAATTTCGACAAGTAGAACAATGATTGGAACACGTAGACGGTTGAAATCTTTGTATATATTGCTTCCATATAGTCTAAGAAACATGTACGCAAAGCATCCAAACAGTACCGTTCGCCAATTTTTTGTTCTTCAAGTTTAAGTGAACTACGAGCCCCATTGTTAATCCTTTAAAGGAAATTATTTGTAAATTTCGACAAGTAGAACATTGAATGGAACAGGTAGTCGGTTGAAATCTTTGTATATATTGCTTCTATATAGTATAAGAAACATATATGCAAAGCATCCATACAGTACCATTCGCCAATTTTTTGTTCTTCAAGTTTAAGTGAACAATGAGCCCCATTGTTAATCCTTTATCGGAAATTATTTGTAACTTTCGACAAGTAGAACAATGAATGGAACTGGTAGACGGTTGAAATCATTGTATATATTGCTTCTATATAGTCTAAGAAACATATATGCAAAGCATCCAAACAGTACAATTCGCCAATTTTTTGTTCTTCAAGTTTAAGTAAACTACGATCCCCATTGTTAATCCCTTAACGGAAATTATTTGTAACTTTCGACAAGTAGAACAATGAATGGAACAGGTAGACGGTTGAAATCATTGTATATATTGCTTCTATATAATCTAAGAAACATATATGCAAAGCATCCAAACAGTACAATTCGCCAATTATTTCATCTTCATGTTTAAGTGAACTACGAGCCCCATTGTTAATCCTTTAAAGGAAATTATTTGTAAATTTCGACAAGTAGAACAATGAATGGATCATGTAGACGGTTGAAATCATTGTATATATTGCTTCTATATA
Source organism: Cerceris ruficornis (assembly GCA_963989415.1). Taxonomy (NCBI): domain Eukaryota; kingdom Metazoa; phylum Arthropoda; class Insecta; order Hymenoptera; family Crabronidae; genus Cerceris; species Cerceris ruficornis. Next base: position 943,382 of record CAXDIW010000229.1, on the reverse strand, counting down.
GTCTGCGAAACAAATATGCAAAGCATCCAAACAGTACAATTCGCCAATTATTTAATCTTCATGTTTAAGTGAACTACGAGCCCCATTGTTAATCCTTTAAAGGAAATTATTTGTAAATTTCGACAAGTAGAAAAATGATTGGAACACGTAGGCGGTTGAAATCTTTGTATATATTGCTTCCATATAGTCTAAGAAACATGTACGCAAAGCATCCAAACAGTACCGTTCGCCAATTTTTTGTTCTTCAAGTTTAATTGAACTACGAGCCCCATTGTTAATCCTTTAAAGGAAATTATTTGTAAATTTCGACAAGTAGAACATTGAATGGAACAGGTAGACGGTTGAAATCTTTGTATATATTGCTTCTATATAGTATAAGAAACATGTATGCAAAGCATCCAAACAGTACAATTCGCCAATTTTTTGTTCTTCAAGTTTAAGTGAACAATGAGCCCCAATGGTTAATCCGTTATCGGAAATTATTTGTAACTTTCGACAAGTAGAACAATGACTGGAACTGGTAGACGGTTGAAATCTTTGTATCTATTGCTTCTATATAGTCTAAGAAACATGTACGCAAAGCATCCAAACAGTACCATTCGCCAATTTTTTGGTCTTCAAGTTTAAGTGAACAATGAGACCCAATCGTTAATCCTTTATCGGAAATTATTTGTAATTTTCGACAAGTAGAACAATGAATGGAACAGGTAGACGGTTGAAATCTTTGTATATATTGCTTCTATATAGTCTAGGAAAACAATATGCAAAGCATCCAAACAGTACAATTCGCCAATTTTTTGTTCTTCAAGTTTAAGTGAACAATGAGCCCCAATGGTTAATCCGTTATCGGAAATTATTTGTAACTTTCGACAAGTAGAACAATGAATGGAACAGGTAGACGGTTGAAATCTTTGTATATATTGCTTCTATATAGTCTAAGAAACATATATGCAAAGCATCCAAACAGTACCATTCGCCAATTATTTCATCTTCATGTTTAAGTGAACTACGAGCCCCATTGTTAATACTTTAACGGAAATTATTTGTAACTTCCGACAAGTAGAACAATGAATGGAACAGGTAGACGGTTGAAATCTTTCTATATATTGCTTCTATATAGTCTAAGAAACATATATGCAAAGCATCCAAACAGTACAACTCGCCAATTTTTTTTTCTTCAAGTTTAAGTGAAATACGAGCCCCATTGTTAATCCTTTAAAGGAAATTATTTGTAAATTTCGTCAAGTAGAACAATGAATGGAACAGGTAGACGGTTGAAATCATTGTATATATTGCTTCTATATAGTCTAAGAAATATATATGCAAAGCATCCAAACAGTACAATTCGCCAATTTATTGTTCTTCAAGTTTAAGTGAATAACGAGCCCCATTGTTAATCCTTTAAAGGAAATTATTTGTAAATTTCGACAAGTAGAACAATGAATGGAACAGGTAGTCGGTTGAAATCATTGTATATATTGCTTCTATATAGTCTAAGAAACATATATGCAAAGCATCCAATCAGTACAATTTGCTAATTTATTGTTCTTCAAGTTTAAGTGAACAACGAGCCCCATTGTTAATCCTTTAAAGGAAATTATTTAATCATTAGAACAATGAATGGTACAGGTAGACGGTTGTGATCTTTGTATATATTGCTTCTATATAGTCTAAGAAACATATATGCAAAGCATCTAAACTGTACCATTCGCCAATTTTTTGTTCTTCAAGTTTAAGTGAACAACGAACCCCATTGATAATCATGAAATGGAAATTATTTGTAACTTTCTACAAGTAGAACAATGAATGGAACAGGTAGTCGGTTGAAATCATTGTATATATTGCTTCTATATAGTCTAAGAAACATGTATGCAAAGCATCCAAACAGTACAATTCGCCAATTTTTTGTTCTTCAAGTTTAAGTGAACAATGAGCCCCAATGGTTAATCCGTTATCGGAAATTATTTGTAACTTTCGACAAGTAGAACAATGACTGGAACCGGTAGACGGTTGAAATCTTTGTATCTATTGCTTCTATATAGTCTAAGAAACATATATGCAAAGCATCCAAACAGTACAATTCGCCAATTTTTTGTTCTTCAAGTTTAAGTGAACAATGAGCCCCAATGGTTAATCCGTTATCGGAAATTATTTGTAACTTTCGACAAGTAGAACAATGACTGGAACTGGTAGACGGTTGAAATCTTTGTATCTATTGCTTCTATATAGTCTAAGAAACATATATGCAAAGCATCCAAACAGTACCATTCGCCAATTTTTTGTTCTTCAAGTTTAAGTGAACTACGAGCCCCATTGTTAATCCTTTAAAGGAAATTATTTGTAAATTTCGACAAGTAGAACAATTAATGGAACAGGTAGACTGTTGAAATCATTGTATATATTGCTTCTATATAGTCTAAGAAACATATATGCAAAGCATCCAAACAGTACAATTCGCCAATTTTTTGTTCTTCAAGTTTAAGTGAACAATGAGCCCCAATGGTTAATCCGTTTTCGGTAATTATTTGTAACTTTCGACAAGTAGAACAATGATTGGAACACGTAGACGGTTGAAATCTTTGTATATATTGCTTCCATATAGTCTAAGAAACATGTACGCAAAGCATCCAAACAGTACCATTCGCCAATTTTTTGTTCTTCAAGTTTAAGTGAACAATGAGCCCCAATCGTTAATCCTTTATCGGAAATTATTTGTAATTTTCGACAAGAAGAACAATGAATGGAACAGGTAGACGGTTGAAATCTTTGTATATATTGCTTCTATATAGTCTAGGAAAACAATATGCAAAGCATCCAAACAGTACAATTCGCCAATTTTTTGTTCTTCAAGTTTAAGTGAACAATGAGCCCCAATGGTTAATCCGTTATCGGAAATTATTTGTAACTTTCGACAAGTAGAACAATGAATGGAACAGGTAGACGGTTGAAATCTTTGTATATATTGCTTCTATATAGTCTAAGAAACATATATGCAAAGCATCCAAACAGTACCATTCGCCAATTATTTCATCTTCGTGTTTAAGTGAACTACGAGCCCCATTGTTAATACTTTAACGGAAATTATTTGTAACTTCCGACAAGTAGAACAATGAATGGAACAGGTAGACGGTTGAAATCTTTCTATATATTGCTTCTATATAGTCTAAGAAACATATATGCAAAGCATCCAAACAGTACAACTCGCCAATTTTTTTTTCTTCAAGTTTAAGTGAAATACGAGCCCCATTGTTAATCCTTTAAAGGAAATTATTTGTAAATTTCGTCAAGTAGAACAATGAATGGAACAGGTAGACGGTTGAAATCATTGTATATATTGCTTCTATATAGTCTAAGAAATATATATGCAAAGCATCCAAACAGTACAATTCGCCAATTTATTGTTCTTCAAGTTTAAGTGAACAACGAGCCCCATTGTTAATCCTTTAAAGGAAATTATTTGTAAATTTCGACAAGTAGAACAATGAATGGAACAGGTAGTCGGTTGAAATCATTGTATATATTGCTTCTATATAGTCTAAGAAACATATATGCAAAGCATCCAATCAGTACAATTTGCTAATTTATTGTTCTTCAAGTTTAAGTGAACAACGAGCCCCATTGTTAATCCTTTAAAGGAAATTATTTAATCATTAGAACAATGAATGGTACAGGTAGACGGTTGTGATCTTTGTATATATTGCTTCTATATAGTCTAAGAAACATATATGCAAAGCATCTAAACTGTACCATTCGCCAATTTTTTGTTCTTCAAGTTTAAGTGAACAACGAACCCCATTGATAATCATGAAATGGAAATTATTTGTAACTTTCTACAAGTAGAACAATGAATGGAACAGGTAGTCGGTTGAAATCATTGTATATATTGCTTCTATATAGTATAAGAAACATGTATGCAAAGCATCCAAACAGTACAATTCGCCAATTTTTTGTTCTTCAAGTTTAAGTGAACAATGAGCCCCAATGGTTAATCCGTTATCGGAAATTATTTGTAACTTTCGACAAGTAGAACAATGACTGGAACTAGTAGACGGTTGAAATCTTTGTATCTATTGCTTCTATATAGTCTAAGAAACATATATGCAAAGCATCCAAACAGTACCGTTCGCCAATTTTTTGTTCTTCAAGTTTAAGTGAACAATGAGCCCCATTGTTAATCCTTTATCGGAAATTATTTGTAACTTTCGACCAGTAGAACAATGAATGGAACAGGTAGACGGTTGAAATCTTTGTATATATTGCTTCTATATAGTCTAAGAAACATATATGCAAAGCATCCAAACAGTACAATTCGCCAATTTAATGTTCTTCAAGTTTAAGTGAACAACGAGCCCCATTGTTAATCCTTTAAAGGAAATTATTTGTAAATTTCGACAAGTAGAACAATGATTGGAACACGTAGACGGTTGAAATCTTTGTATATATTGCTTCCATATAGTCTAAGAAACATGTACGCAAAGCATCCAAACAGTACCGTTCGCCAATTTTTTGTTCTTCAAGTTTAAGTGAACTACGAGCCCCATTGTTAATCCTTTAAAGGAAATTATTTGTAAATTTCGACAAGTAGAACATTGAATGGAACAGGTAGTCGGTTGAAATCTTTGTATATATTGCTTCTATATAGTATAAGAAACATATATGCAAAGCATCCATACAGTACCATTCGCCAATTTTTTGTTCTTCAAGTTTAAGTGAACAATGAGCCCCATTGTTAATCCTTTATCGGAAATTATTTGTAACTTTCGACAAGTAGAACAATGAATGGAACTGGTAGACGGTTGAAATCATTGTATATATTGCTTCTATATAGTCTAAGAAACATATATGCAAAGCATCCAAACAGTACAATTCGCCAATTTTTTGTTCTTCAAGTTTAAGTAAACTACGATCCCCATTGTTAATCCCTTAACGGAAATTATTTGTAACTTTCGACAAGTAGAACAATGAATGGAACAGGTAGACGGTTGAAATCATTGTATATATTGCTTCTATATAATCTAAGAAACATATATGCAAAGCATCCAAACAGTACAATTCGCCAATTATTTCATCTTCATGTTTAAGTGAACTACGAGCCCCATTGTTAATCCTTTAAAGGAAATTATTTGTAAATTTCGACAAGTAGAACAATGAATGGAACAGGTAGACGGTTGAAATCTTTGTATATATTGCTTCTATATAGTCTAAGAAACATATATGCAAAGCATCCAAACAGTACCATTCGCCAATTTTTTGTTCTTCAAGTTTAAGTGAACTACGAGTCCCATTGTTAATCCTTTAAAGGAAATTATTTGTAAATTTCGACAAGTAGAACAATTAATGGAACAGGTAGACTGTTGAAATCATTGTATATATTGCTTCTATATAGTCTAAGAAACATATATGCAAAGCATCCAAACAGTACAATTCGCCAATTTTTTGTTCTTCAAGTTTAAGTGAACAATGAGCCCCAATGGTTAATCCGTTATCGGAAATTATTTGTAACTTTCGACAAGTAGAACAATGACTGGAACTGGTAGACGGTTGAAATCTTTGTATCTATTGCTTCTATATAGTCTAAGAAACATATATGCAAAGCATCCAAACAGTACCATTCGCCAATTTTTTGTTCTTCAAGTTTAAGTGAACTACGAGCCCCATTGTTAATCCTTTAAAGGAAATTATTTGTAAATTTCGACAAGTAGAACAATTAATGGAACAGGTAGACTGTTGAAATCATTGTATATATTGCTTCTATATAGTCTAAGAAACATATATGCAAAGCATCCAAACAGTACAATTCGCCAATTTTTTGTTCTTCAAGTTTAAGTGAACAATGAGCCCCAATGGTTAATCCGTTTTCGGTAATTATTTGTAACTTTCGACAAGTAGAACAATGATTGGAACACGTAGACGGTTGAAATCTTTGTATATATTGCTTCCATATAGTCTAAGAAACATGTACGCAAAGCATCCAAACAGTACCATTCGCCAATTTTTTGTTCTTCAAGTTTAAGTGAACAATGAGCCCCAATCGTTAATCCTTTATCGGAAATTATTTGTAATTTTCGACAAGAAGAACAATGAATGGAACAGGTAGACGGTTGAAATCTTTGTATATATTGCTTCTATATAGTCTAGGAAAACAATATGCAAAGCATCCAAACAGTACAATTCGCCAATTTTTTGTTCTTCAAGTTTAAGTGAACAATGAGCCCCAATGGTTAATCCGTTATCGGAAATTATTTGTAACTTTCGACAAGTAGAACAATGAATGGAACAGGTAGACGGTTGAAATCTTTGTATATATTGCTTCTATATAGTCTAAGAAACATATATGCAAAGCATCCAAACAGTACCATTCGCCAATTATTTCATCTTCGTGTTTAAGTGAACTACGAGCCCCATTGTTAATACTTTAACGGAAATTATTTGTAACTTCCGACAAGTAGAACAATGAATGGAACAGGTAGACGGTTGAAATCTTTCTATATATTGCTTCTATATAGTCTAAGAAACATATATGCAAAGCATCCAAACAGTACAACTCGCCAATTTTTTTTTCTTCAAGTTTAAGTGAAATACGAGCCCCATTGTTAATCCTTTAAAGGAAATTATTTGTAAATTTCGTCAAGTAGAACAATGAATGGAACAGGTAGACGGTTGAAATCATTGTATATATTGCTTCTATATAGTCTAAGAAATATATATGCAAAGCATCCAAACAGTACAATTCGCCAATTTATTGTTCTTCAAGTTTAAGTGAACAACGAGCCCCATTGTTAATCCTTTAAAGGAAATTATTTGTAAATTTCGACAAGTAGAACAATGAATGGAACAGGTAGTCGGTTGAAATCATTGTATATATTGCTTCTATATAGTCTAAGAAACATATATGCAAAGCATCCAATCAGTACAATTTGCTAATTTATTGTTCTTCAAGTTTAAGTGAACAACGAGCCCCATTGTTAATCCTTTAAAGGAAATTATTTAATCATTAGAACAATGAATGGTACAGGTAGACGGTTGTGATCTTTGTATATATTGCTTCTATATAGTCTAAGAAACATATATGCAAAGCATCTAAACTGTACCATTCGCCAATTTTTTGTTCTTCAAGTTTAAGTGAACAACGAACCCCATTGATAATCATGAAATGGAAATTATTTGTAACTTTCTACAAGTAGAACAATGAATGGAACAGGTAGTCGGTTGAAATCATTGTATATATTGCTTCTATATAGTATAAGAAACATGTATGCAAAGCATCCAAACAGTACAATTCGCCAATTTTTTGTTCTTCAAGTTTAAGTGAACAATGAGCCCCAATGGTTAATCCGTTATCGGAAATTATTTGTAACTTTCGACAAGTAGAACAATGACTGGAACTAGTAGACGGTTGAAATCTTTGTATCTATTGCTTCTATATAGTCTAAGAAACATATATGCAAAGCATCCAAACAGTACCGTTCGCCAATTTTTTGTTCTTCAAGTTTAAGTGAACAATGAGCCCCATTGTTAATCCTTTATCGGAAATTATTTGTAACTTTCGACCAGTAGAACAATGAATGGAACAGGTAGACGGTTGAAATCTTTGTATATATTGCTTCTATATAGTCTAAGAAACATATATGCAAAGCATCCAAACAGTACAATTCGCCAATTTAATGTTCTTCAAGTTTAAGTGAACAACGAGCCCCATTGTTAATCCTTTAAAGGAAATTATTTGTAAATTTCGACAAGTAGAACAATGATTGGAACACGTAGACGGTTGAAATCTTTGTATATATTGCTTCCATATAGTCTAAGAAACATGTACGCAAAGCATCCAAACAGTACCGTTCGCCAATTTTTTGTTCTTCAAGTTTAAGTGAACTACGAGCCCCATTGTTAATCCTTTAAAGGAAATTATTTGTAAATTTCGACAAGTAGAACATTGAATGGAACAGGTAGTCGGTTGAAATCTTTGTATATATTGCTTCTATATAGTATAAGAAACATATATGCAAAGCATCCATACAGTACCATTCGCCAATTTTTTGTTCTTCAAGTTTAAGTGAACAATGAGCCCCATTGTTAATCCTTTATCGGAAATTATTTGTAACTTTCGACAAGTAGAACAATGAATGGAACTGGTAGACGGTTGAAATCATTGTATATATTGCTTCTATATAGTCTAAGAAACATATATGCAAAGCATCCAAACAGTACAATTCGCCAATTTTTTGTTCTTCAAGTTTAAGTAAACTACGATCCCCATTGTTAATCCCTTAACGGAAATTATTTGTAACTTTCGACAAGTAGAACAATGAATGGAACAGGTAGACGGTTGAAATCATTGTATATATTGCTTCTATATAATCTAAGAAACATATATGCAAAGCATCCAAACAGTACAATTCGCCAATTATTTCATCTTCATGTTTAAGTGAACTACGAGCCCCATTGTTAATCCTTTAAAGGAAATTATTTGTAAATTTCGACAAGTAGAACAATGAATGGATCATGTAGACGGTTGAAATCGTTGTATATATTGCTTCTATATAGTCTGCGAAACAAATATGCAAAGCATCCAAACAGTACAATTCGCCAATTATTTCATCTTCATGTTTAAGTGAACTACGAGCCCCATTGTTAATCCTTTAAAGGAAATTATTTGTAAATTTCGACAAGTAGAAAAATGATTGGAACACGTAGGCGGTTGAAATCTTTGTATATATTGCTTCCATATAGTCTAAGAAACATGTACGCAAAGCATCCAAACAGTACCGTTCGCCAATTTTTTGTTCTTCAAGTTTAATTGAACTACGAGCCCCATTGTTAATCCTTTAAAGGAAATTATTTGTAAATTTCGACAAGTAGAACATTGAATGGAACAGGTAGACGGTTGAAATCTTTGTATATATTGCTTCTATATAGTATAAGAAACATGTATGCAAAGCATCCAAACAGTACAATTCGCCAATTTTTTGTTCTTCAAGTTTAAGTGAACAATGAGCCCCAATGGTTAATCCGTTATCGGAAATTATTTGTAACTTTCGACAAGTAGAACAATGACTGGAACTGGTAGACGGTTGAAATCTTTGTATCTATTGCTTCTATATAGTCTAAGAAACATATATGCAAAGCATCCAAACAGTACCATTCGCCAATTTTTTGTTCTTCAAGTTTAAGTGAACTACGAGTCCCATTGTTAATCCTTTAAAGGAAATTATTTGTAAATTTCGACAAGTAGAACAATTAATGGAACAGGTAGACTGTTGAAATCATTGTATATATTGCTTCTATATAGTCTAAGAAACATATATGCAAAGCATCCAAACAGTACAATTCGCCAATTTTTTGTTCTTCAAGTTTAAGTGAACAATGAGCCCCAATGGTTAATCCGTTTTCGGTAATTATTTGTAACTTTCGACAAGTAGAACAATGATTGGAACACGTAGACGGTTGAAATCTTTGTATATATTGCTTCCATATAGTCTAAGAAACATGTACGCAAAGCATCCAAACAGTACCATTCGCCAATTTTTTGTTCTTCAAGTTTAAGTGAACAATGAGCCCCAATCGTTAATCCTTTATCGGAAATTATTTGTAATTTTCGACAAGTAGAACAATGAATGGAACAGGTAGACGGTTGAAATCTTTGTATATATTGCTTCTATATAGTCTAAGAAACATATATGCAAAGCATCCAAACAGTACCATTCGCCAATTTTTTGTTCTTCAAGTTTAAGTGAACTACGAGTCCCATTGTTAATCCTTTAAAGGAAATTATTTGTAAATTTCGACAAGTAGAACAATTAATGGAACAGGTAGACTGTTGAAATCATTGTATATATTGCTTCTATATAGTCTAAGAAACATATATGCAAAGCATCCAAACAGTACAATTCGCCAATTTTTTGTTCTTCAAGTTTAAGTGAACAATGAGCCCCAATGGTTAATCCGTTTTCGGTAATTATTTGTAACTTTCGACAAGTAGAACAATGATTGGAACACGTAGACGGTTGAAATCTTTGTATATATTGCTTCCATATAGTCTAAGAAACATGTACGCAAAGCATCCAAACAGTACCATTCGCCAATTTTTTGTTCTTCAAGTTTAAGTAAACTACGATCCCCATTGTTAATCCCTTAACGGAAATTATTTGTAACTTTCGACAAGTAGAACAATGACTGGAACTGGTAGACGGTTGAAATCTTTGTATCTATTGCTTCTATATAGTCTAAGAAACATATATGCAAAGCATCCAAACAGTACAATTCGCCAATTTTTTGTTCTTCAAGTTTAAGTGAACAATGAGCCCCAATGGTTAATCCGTTATCGGAAATTATTTGTAACTTTCGACAAGTAGAACAATGAATGGAACAGGTAGACGGTTGAAATCATTGTATATATTGCTTCTATATAATCTAAGAAACATATATGCAAAGCATCCAAACAGTACAATTCGCCAATTATTTCATCTTCATGTTTAAGTGAACTACGAGCCCCATTGTTAATCCTTTAAAGGAAATTATTTGTAAATTTCGACAAGTAGAACAATGAATGGATCATGTAGACGGTTGAAATCGTTGTATATATTGCTTCTATATAGTCTGCGAAACAAATATGCAAAGCATCCAAACAGTACAATTCGCCAATTATTTCATCTTCATGTTTAAGTGAACTACGAGCCCCATTGTTAATCCTTTAAAGGAAATTATTTGTAAATTTCGACAAGTAGAAAAATGATTGGAACACGTAGGCGGTTGAAATCTTTGTATATATTGCTTCCATATAGTCTAAGAAACATGTACGCAAAGCATCCAAACAGTACCGTTCGCCAATTTTTTGTTCTTCAAGTTTAATTGAACTACGAGCCCCATTGTTAATCCTTTAAAGGAAATTATTTGTAAATTTCGACAAGTAGAACATTGAATGGAACAGGTAGACGGTTGAAATCTTTGTATATATTGCTTCTATATAGTATAAGAAACATGTATGCAAAGCATCCAAACAGTACAATTCGCCAATTTTTTGTTCTTCAAGTTTAAGTGAACAATGAGCCCCAATGGTTAATCCGTTATCGGAAATTATTTGTAACTTTCGACAAGTAGAACAATGACTGGAACTGGTAGACGGTTGAAATCTTTGTATCTATTGCTTCTATATAGTCTAAGAAACATATATGCAAAGCATCCAAACAGTACCATTCGCCAATTTTTTGTTCTTCAAGTTTAAGTGAACTACGAGTCCCATTGTTAATCCTTTAAAGGAAATTATTTGTAAATTTCGACAAGTAGAACAATTAATGGAACAGGTAGACTGTTGAAATCATTGTATATATTGCTTCTATATAGTCTAAGAAACATATATGCAAAGCATCCACACAGTACAATTCGCCAATTTTTTGTTCTTCAAGTTTAAGTGAACAATGAGCCCCAATGGTTAATCCGTTTTCGGTAATTATTTGTAACTTTCGACAAGTAGAACAATGATTGGAACACGTAGACGGTTGAAATCTTTGTATATATTGCTTCCATATAGTCTAAGAAACATGTACGCAAAGCATCCAAACAGTACCATTCGCCAATTTTTTGTTCTTCAAGTTTAAGTGAACAATGAGCCCCAATCGTTAATCCTTTATCGGAAATTATTTGTAATTTTCGACAAGTAGAACAATGAATGGAACAGGTAGACGGTTGAAATCTTTGTATATATTGCTTCTATATAGTCTAGGAAAACAATATGCAAAGCATCCAAACAGTACAATTCGCCAATTTTTTGTTCTTCAAGTTTAAGTGAACAATGAGCCCCAATGGTTAATCCGTTATCGGAAATTATTTGTAACTTTCGACAAGTAGAACAATGAATGGAACAGGTAGACGGTTGAAATCTTTGTATATATTGCTTCTATATAGTCTAAGAAACATATATGCAAAGCATCCAAACAGTACCATTCGCCAATTATTTCATCTTCATGTTTAAGTGAACTACGAGCCCCATTGTTAATACTTTAACGGAAATTATTTGTAACTTCCGACAAGTAGAACAATGAATGGAACAGGTAGACGGTTGAAATCTTTCTATATATTGCTTCTATATAGTCTAAGAAACATATATGCAAAGCATCCAAACAGTACAACTCGCCAATTTTTTTTTCTTCAAGTTTAAGTGAAATACGAGCCCCATTGTTAATCCTTTAAAGGAAATTATTTGTAAATTTCGTCAAGTAGAACAATGAATGGAACAGGTAGACGGTTGAAATCATTGTATATATTGCTTCTATATAGTCTAAGAAATATATATGCAAAGCATCCAAACAGTACAATTCGCCAATTTATTGTTCTTCAAGTTTAAGTGAACAACGAGCCCCATTGTTAATCCTTTAAAGGAAATTATTTGTAAATTTCGACAAGTAGAACAATGAATGGAACAGGTAGTCGGTTGAAATCATTGTATATATTGCTTCTATATAGTCTAAGAAACATATATGCAAAGCATCCAATCAGTACAATTTGCTAATTTATTGTTCTTCAAGTTTAAGTGAACAACGAGCCCCAATGGTTAATCCGTTTTCGGAAATTATTTGTAACTTTCGACAAGTAGAACAATGAATGGAACAGGTAGACGGTTGAAATCTTTGTATATATTGCTTCTATATAGTCTAAGAAACTTATATGCAAAGCATCTAAACAGTAACATTCGCCAATTTTTTTATCTTCAAGTTTAAGTGAACAATGAACCCCAATGGTTAATCCGTTATCGGAAATTATTTGTAACTTGCGAGAAGTAGAACAATGATTGGAACACGTAGACGGTTGAAATCTTTGTATATATTGCTTCTATATAATCTAAGAAACATATATGCAAAGCATCCAAACAGTACAATTCGCCAATTATTTCATCTTCATGTTTAAGTGAACTACGAGCCCCATTGTTAATCCTTTATCGGAAATTATTTGTAACTTTCGACAAGTAGAACAATGAATGGAACTGGTAGACGGTTGAAATCATTGTATATATTGCTTCTATATAGTCTAAGAAACATATATGCAAAGCATCCAAACAGTACAATTCGCCAATTTTTTGTTCTTCAAGTTTAAGTAAACTACGATCCCCATTGTTAATCCCTTAACGGAAATTATTTGTAACTTTCGACAAGTAGAACAATGAATGGAACAGGTAGACGGTTGAAATCATTGTATATATTGCTTCTATATAATCTAAGAAACATATATGCAAAGCATCCAAACAGTACAATTCGCCAATTATTTCATCTTCATGTTTAAGTGAACTACGAGCCCCATTGTTAATCCTTTAAAGGAAATTATTGGTAAATTTCGACAAGTAGAACAATGAATGGATCATGTAGACGGTTGAAATCATTGTATATATTGCTTCTATATAGTCTGCGAAACAAATATGCAAAGCATCCAAACAGTACAATTCGCCAATTATTTCATCTTCATGTTTAAGTGAACTTACTAGCCCCATTGTTAATCCTTTAAAGGAAATTATTTGTAAATTTCGACAAGTAGAAAAATGATTGGAACACGTAGGCGGTTGAAATCTTTGTATATATTGCTTCCATATAGTCTAAGAAACATGTACGCAAAGCATCCAAACAGTACCGTTCGCCAATTTTTTGTTCTTCAAGTTTAAGTGAACTACGAGCCCCATTGTTAATCCTTTAAAGGAAATTATTTGTAAATTTCGACAAGTAGAACATTGAATGGAACAGGTAGACGGTTGAAATCTTTGTATATATTGCTTCTATATAGTATAAGAAACATGTATGCAAAGCATCCAAACAGTACAATTCGCCAATTTTTTGTTCTTCAAGTTTAAGTGAACAATGAGCCCCAATTGTTAATCCGTTATCGGAAATTATTTGTAACTTTCGACAAGTAGAACAATGACTGGAACTGGTAGACGGTTGAAATCTTTGTATCTATTGCTTCTATATAGTCTAAGAAACATATATGCAAAGCATCCAAACAGTACCATTCGCCAATTTTTTGTTCTTCAAGTTTAAGTGAACTACGAGTCCCATTGTTAATCCTTTAAAGGAAATTATTTGTAAATTTCGACAAGTAGAACAATTAATGGAACAGGTAGACTGTTGAAATCATTGTATATATTGCTTCTATATAGTCTAAGAAACATATATGCAAAGCATCCAAACAGTACAATTCGCCAATTTTTTGTTCTTCAAGTTTAAGTGAACAATGAGCCCCAATGGTTAATCCGTTTTCGGTAATTATTTGTAACTTTCGACAAGTAGAACAATGAATGGAACAGGTAGACGGTTGAAATCTTTGTATATATTGCTTCTATATAGTCTAAGAAACATATATGCAAAGCATCCAAACAGCACCATTCGCCAATTTTTTGTTCTTCAAGTTAAAGTGAACAATGAGCCCCATTGTTAATCCTTTATCGGAAATTATTTGTAACTTTCGACAAGTAGAACAATGAATGGAACTGGTAGACGGTTGAAATCATTGTATATATTGCTTCTATATAGTCTAAGAAACATATATGCAAAGCATCCAAACAGTACAATTCGACAATTTTTTGTTCTTCAAGTTTAAGTGAACAATCAGCCCCATTGTTAATCCTTTAAAGGAAATTATTTGTAAATTTCGACAAGTAGAACAATGATTGGAACACGTAGAGGGTTGAAATCTTTGAATATATTGCTTCCATATAGTCTAAGAAACAAATTGCAAAGCATCCAAACTGTACCATTCGCTAATTTATTGTTCTTCAAGTTTAAGTGAACAACGAGCCCCATTGTTAATCCTTTAAAGGAAATTATTTGTAAATTTCGACAAGTAGAACAATGATTGGAACACGTAGACGGTTGAAATCTTTGTATATATTGCTTCCATATAGTCTAAGAAACATGTACGTAAAGCATCCAAACAGTACCATTCGCCAATTTTTTGTTCTTCAAGATTAAGTGAACTACGAGCCCCATTTTTAATCCTTTAAAGGAAATTATTTGTAACTTTCTACAAGTAGAACAATGAATAGTACATTTAGACGGGTGAAATCTTTCTATATATTTTGCTTCTATATAGTCTAAGAAACATATATGCAAAGCATCAAATCAGTACAATTGGCCAATTTATTGTTCTTCAGGTTTAAGTGAACAACGAGCCACATTGTTAATCCTTTAAAGGAAATTATTTGTAAATTTCGACAAGTAGAACAATAATTGGAATACGTAGACGGTTGAAATCTTTGTATATATTGCTTCCATATAGTCTAAGAAACATGTACGCAAAGCATCCAAACAGTACCATTCGCCAATTTTTTGTTCTTCAAGTTTAAGTGAACAATGAGCCCCAATCGTTAATCCTTTATCGGAAATTATTTGTAATTTTCGACAAGTAGAACAATGAATGGAACAGGTAGACGGTTGAAATCTTTGTATATATTGCTTCTATATAGTCTAGGAAAACAATATGCAAAGCATCCAAACAGTACAATTCGCCAATTTTTTGTTCTTCAAGTTTAAGTGAACAATGAGCCCCAATGGTTAATCCGTTATCGGAAATTATTTGTAACTTTCGACAAGTAGAACAATGAATGGAACAGGTAGACGGTTGAAATCTTTGTATATATTGCTTCTATATAGTCTAAGAAACATATATGCAAAGCATCCAAACAGTACCATTCGCCAATTATTTCATCTTCATGTTTAAGTGAACTACGAGCCCCATTGTTAATGCTTTAACGGAAATTATTTGTAAATTTCGTCAAGTAGAACAATGAATGGAACAGGTAGACGGTTGAAATCATTGTATATATTGCTTCTATATAGTCTAAGAAACATATATGCAAAGCATACAAGCAGTACCATTCGCCAATTTTTTTTTCTTCAAGTTTAAGTGAAATACGAGCCCCATTGTTAATCCTTTAAAGGAAATTATTTGTAAATTTCGTCAAGTAGAACAATGAATGGAACAGGTAGACGGTTGAAATCATTGTATATATTGCTTCTATATAGTCTAAGAAATATATATGCAAAGCATCCAAACAGTACAATTCGCCAATTTATTGTTCTTCAAGTTTAAGTGAACAACGAGCCCCATTGTTAATCCTTTAAAGGAAATTATTTGTAAATTTCGACAAGTAGAACAATGAATGGAACAGGTAGTCGGTTGAAATCATTGTATATATTGCTTCTATATAGTCTAAGAAACATATATGCAAAGCATCCAATCAGTACAATTTGCTAATTTATTGTTCTTCAAGTTTAAGTGAACAACGAGCCCCATTGTTAATCCTTTAAAGGAAATTATTTAATCATTAGAACAATGAATGGTACAGGTAGACGGTTGTGATCTTTGTATATATTGCTTCTATATAGTCTAAGAAACATATATGCAAAGCATCTAAACTGTACCATTCGCCAATTTTTTGTTCTTCAAGTTTAAGTGAACAACGAACCCCATTGATAATCATGAAATGGAAATTATTTGTAACTTTCTACAAGTAGAACAATGAATGGAACAGGTAGTCGGTTGAAATCATTGTATATATTGCTTCTATATAGTCTAAGAAACATATATGCAAAGCATTCAATCAGTACAATTCGCCAATTTTTTGTTCTTCAAGTATAAGTGAACAATGAGCCCCAATGGTTAATCCTTTATCGGAAATTATTTGTATCTTTCTACAAGTAGAACTATGAATGGTACAGGTAGACGGTTGAGATCTTTGTATATATTGCTTCTATATAGTCTAAGAAACATATATGCAAAGCATCTTTTTTTTTTTTTTTTTTTTTTTTTTACAATTGAGGAGGGGAAATGCAATTACACACCCCCCGTAGTTACGGGGGAGTGTGGGGCTCCACGGATATCGTACTACCCACTAAAACCCCTCCTCTACCTCCTTCTCGCTACCAGAAATGATGATGGGCGGGACTGTTCCTCACACTACTTCACCCATCATCATCCCCGTCCTTGAGATCTTTAGGGTGGGGACTAGTACCTCCTTCTTCCGTCTTTCTCCTTCGTCTTACTAACCTCTCCTTGTCTTCTATCTCTTTTCTTCTTCTTCTTCTTCTTTCAGAGCCCTTTTTTTTTTTTTTTTTTTTTTTTTTTTTGGCTCTTTGCTAATTTGCTCTTCAGGCATTTCACAAGAGTGATAAGGCATAGAGTGGATAATTTGTCAGTTAAACTGGTTAACAATAGTTAAAATACTTAGATGGTACCTTAAAATTAATAAATATTACGTTAAACAAATAAAATAAAAGTAAGTAAATAAAGTAGATAAATAGGTTTAATATTATAAAAGATATTATGCAAAGCCATTCTCTCCCTGCCTTAGCCCTCTCTCTTTTTCCCATTTCCTTTCGTCTATCTCCTTTCCCTTCATAACCTTCACTATCCATTTCATGATTCTTTTCCAGCTTTCTCCGTCTTTCTCCATTTCCTGTATGATATTCTCCTTTCTGAGGGTCACTCCAATTTCATTTTCTAATTCAGTTCTTATCGAAATCCATCTGCCGCAACTGAAGAATGTGTGTTCCGGTGTATCCTCTTCTCCGCAGCCGTACCAGCAAGTAGCCTCACCTGTCTTACCTATCTTTTTCCTATAGGAGTTGAAGATCCCATGACCAGTCAGAAATTGTGAAAAGTGATAGTTCAACTCCTTCCAGTTGCGCTCCTTCCACATGCTGACTTTGGGAATAAGCGTGTGAGTCCATCTTCCTTGTACAATATCGTCCCACTTCTCCTGCCATTCCTCCTTAATTTCTTTCCACATTTTTTGTTCCTCTTCCTTTTCCTCTTCTTCTCCCGCTACTCTAAGTCCGGCTTTCCTTCTCCTTTTCTCCTTTTCCTTCCTTTTCCTTTGCCATGTCCTTCCCTTTGCCAGTAGTTCTATCGGTAGTATCCCCGTGATGACACACAGTGCATCCCTGGATACCGTCCGATAGGTCCTCGCCACCCTACCAAGTCCCATCCTTTGAGCCTGCGCCAGAGATTTCCTGTTCCATTTCAATTCCAGTGCTCTTTCGCTCCATATCCCAATTCCATAGGAGAGGACAGATTCCATCGCAGCGTAATATGACCTTCTTCCACGATTTCCCGGGCCTCCTATGTTGTTTGTGATGCGCTGGAGCGCCCCAAAAACCCTCAGTCCTTTTTCGGTAGCTACTTCCACATGCATCCTAAAATTATTCCTCTTGTCGAGCCAGACTCCCAGATATTTTAAACTCCTTTCCTCTTTCAATTCCTTTCCCAGTAAATTAATCGTGAAGTTTTCTGTCTTCCTTTTCCTGTTTATAAAGATAAATTTAGATTTTTCCGCTGCCATTTCTAGCCCTTTTCCTTGTAACCAATCTTTTATATTCTTTCCTGCTATTTCTATTTTTCCTTTCAAGTTTCCTAAGGTGGTGTCCGTGGCCAAAGCTACGACATCGTCAGCGTATCCCACTAAGTCCACATTCGCCGGCATCCTAAGGGTAAGTAAACCGTCGTACACCAAATTCCATATTAACGGTCCCAAGACTGATCCTTGTGGTACCCCTTTTTCCATCCTCATTTTTACAGTTCCTCCCGTGGATCGATAGATGATCTCCCTATCCCCAAAATATCCGTCGATCACCTTCTGTAAATAGTCGCTGAGCTTCCTTTCCCTGACCGTTTCCTTTATGCCCTTCCATCCTAGGCTATTGAATGCATTCCTAATATCCAGAGTCAGAAGAATCCCGTACCTTTGCGCTTTATTTGCGGCCTGCACCTTCTCCATGACCTTTCCTAATGCGTCGATAGTTGATCTCCCCTTCCTGAATCCATACTGGTTGTGGGCCAGTCCTTCCTCTCCCAATTCCTTCAGGAGTCTTTCCTTCACCAGATACTCAAAGAGTTTGGCCCAGGCGTCGATGATACATAGCGGTCTGTAGGAATCCTCGTCACTTTCTTTCTCTTTCTTTTTCTTAATTAGTATCAGTCTTTGTCTTTTCCATCGCTTCGGTATTTTCCCTTCCCGCAAACAGATGTTCATCATTTCTTCGATATCATCCGTTTTATTCTCTATAACCAGCTTCACTATTACTCCTGGTATTCCATCGTTTCCTGGTGCTTTCCCTGTCTTAATCCTCTTCCCCGCTTCCTTTATCTCCTTCGTGCTGAATTTAATGTTTTCCCATTCCTCCTGAGTGTACTCAGGCCCTTTCTCCGTCCTCGTCCTACAGTCCGTATTTCCTTCCTTCCTGCGATCTTCTCTAGGGAATAACTTGGCGATAACCTCTTCGGCCTTCGCTTTGCCCAGTCTTGGGGGTGCCATCTTACCCTTGACCTTCCTCATCACTATCCTGTATGCCTCTCCCCAGGTATCCTTCTCGAGTTCTTCGCACATCTCCTTCCATATTCTGATTTTGCTGTCATTGATCTTATATTTCAGCTCCTTACACGCTTTCTTGTGTTCTTCCTTCTTGCTTTGCCATTCCTCTTCTCCTTTCCTTCTACACCTTTGCCAGATCCTCCTTGACCTAAGTACCTTCTTCCTGGCTTCCGCTATTTCCTCGTTCCACCAGGGATTGGGTTTGTGTCCAAAGAATGATCCTTGCTTGACTCTTTTCATCGTCCTGTCACAAATTCCATCCATCCTTTCCAGAAAATTTTCTACCTGTATCATGGTCTTGTTCCCCCAATCCATGTCCATCCTTTCCAATTCTTCCCGCATTTTTTCCTCGTCCAGTGTCTTCACATTCCATCTTCTGTCGGTTTGTGTGTGTCTAATCTCCTTTGCTTCCTCCCCTATATGGTGCATAATATACAAATGGTCAGATGCTGAATACGTTTCTAAAACCTTCGTTTTTATTTTCAAGTACGGCGTGTAGCTGAGGATGTCGATGTTAGATTTCTTCCCGTTTTTGTGGAAAGTATATCTTCCTTTATTGTTTTTAGGAGCCAACCCGATCTCGTCCATCATTTCCATTGTGATCCTTCCTCTTTTGTCCGTTCTACTGGAACCCCAACATCCCGCCTTAGCATTGAAATCTCCAGCCACGATCATCCGTCCTGTTATTTCTCTTAGCGTTTCCCTCATACTATCAATCCTTTTCTCGAATTCTTCCATTTTTATGTTTGGTGACAGATAGGTACTAACCATGTAGATATTTCCTATCCTTACACCCACAAAACCATCTCCTTTCCTTGTTTCCTATTCCCTTATTTCCGAAAGTTTCTTTCCCATTATCCATATAGCCGATTTCCCGCTCTTGTCCGTATACCATCCTTCCTTCTCCTGATACGGTTCCGATACGATGGCTACGTCGATCTTTTGCTCACACATCCTCTGATACAGGAGGTCCTGTGCGAGCTTGCAGCCGTTGAGGTTGATCTGGATCGCCTTCACGTCGTTGCGTCGAATTCCTCCTTTAATCTTTTCATATACTCCCTGTAGCCGGGGCATCTCATCGATCCGGCCACATGGCGTATTTCCTCCCCTGATTTCCCTCCCTTCTTGCAATTACAGCATTCTGGCTTCTCTTTACAGGTTTGTATTGTATGTCCTTCATTTCCGCACTTCCTGCACCTCTCCTTTCCTGTCGTTTGTTCCTGGCATCCAGATTCTACGTGTCCTAATCCGTGGCATCGATAACATCTGATCATTTTGGGCAGTGGGATGATCCTGGCCATTACCATGCCCATCCTCAATTTCCCATTCCTCCTTGCTGCCTCCAGGTATTTCCATGGTGCATCCAACACAGCTATCTGGTCTCCTCTTAGTGTCCTTCTCAGTACCTTAATCGTTGCCTCCCCGTCCTTTATCCCCAGTCCATCCTTGGTCCTTTCTAACACCTCCTCCTTTGTGATGCAGGGGTCAAGGTCTCTGATTTCTATATTGAAATTCTTCTGGAGGACCTTGACCTCACTCTTCTCTCCGATAGCTTTTTTAACCTCCTCTTGCACCCTCTGTGAGTTCCCTTTCTTGCTGATTTCCAGTAGAAGGTGTCCGCTTCTTGTCTTCCGTACTTTCTCAATGTCTCCTATCGTTTCCTTTCCCGCTTCAGCTATCCTTTTGTACGTCTGCAGGTAGTCCTCTCCTTCTTGAATCCTAACTATGACCGCCTCTCTCCTGTTTCTTTCATTAATCCCCCTTTTCTTTTCCACCCTCATCTCCTCTTGTTTCGGTTTCCCTCTCTCTTCCGTTTCCATCTGTCTTCTTTCCCTTACTCTCTTCCTTCTCTCTTTTTTACTTTCATAAACTTTAAATCTCTCCATTTCATCCGTGTCGTTGCTATCCTCTCCCTGTGTATCCGTGTCAGTGTTGTCCTCAGTGATCCTACTCTTTTGCTTTCTATTCTCCTGAGTATCCATATCCATTGTGTGTGTGTCTGTCCTCTTCCTTTTCTTCACTTCTTCCCCTCCTTGTGGGGTTCTTTCCTTCCTCTTCGTCATTGTAGCCTTCGCATATGATTTTGTTATGCCTGGCGTTACTTGACTTTTCTTGTTCCTGAATTCCTTTTCTTTTCCTTCCTCCTTGCTTTTTTCTTCTATCCTCTTGACTCGCTGTATTACATTCCTAAGTATTTGTTCCACAGTCTCAAGTCCTTTCTCCATGTCATCACACCTCTTTTTGATTTCTGCCCTTATATTCTTGGGTGCCAGATACTCTATCACTATTTTATTTTGATTATATACGTCCTGTATGCATTCCAATGCGTACCGAATTCCTATATTTGCCGCTTCCGGATTTTTGTCCTTCATATCCATATATCTTCCTTCCCTCGGTGATGCCAGTATCCTTCGCTTGATGATCCTTTCCAGCGTAATCAGTCTCCTTCCTGCAGCTTCTCCTGAGGGGTTCCCTGTTCCTTCCGCTTCCTCTCCTCCCGTGTGAGTTTGTTCTGATGTACTCGTATATTCTTCATCATACGTAGTGTCATCCCTCCTTTCTCCTCTTCCTTTTTTATTTTGTTGTGTATTTGTATCTTTTTCCATGTTGGCAGCCAGGGCCTTAGTTTCTTCGTGGGATCAGAGGTCCACCCGGCCAGAGCCCCGTTACCCGGGTAAGGCTAGCTACTCTGGGGGGTCGCCAGGTACCCCAGAGCGATCGTTTACGACTACGACATTTTATACCGCCCCCGTAGCCATGCATCCCTCGGCACGATGACTTTCCACCTTGGATTGAGGCGTGTAGCTCGGGTACCCCTGGGTTCGCCATACCCATACTTGCCCGAGAGCAAGCCCCTGAGGAGATATGCAAAGCATCTAAACAGTAACATTCGCCAATTTATTGTTCTTCAAGTTTAAGTGAACAACGAGCCCCATTGTTAATCCTTTAAAGGAAATTATTTGTAAATTTCGACAAGTAGAACAATGATTGGAACACTTAGACGGTTGAAATCTTTGTATATATTGCTTCCATATAGTCTAAGAAACATGTTCGCAAAGCATCCAAACAGTACCATTCGCCAATTTTTTGTTCTTCAAGTTTAAGTGAACTACGAGCCCCATTGTTAATCCTTTAAAGGAAATTATTTGTATATTTCGACAAGTAGAACAATGAATGGAACAGGTAGACGGTTGAAATCATTGTATATATTGCTTCTATATAGTCTAAGAAACATATATGCAAAGCATCCAATCAGTACAATTTGCCAATTTATTGTTCTTCAAGTTTAAGTGAACAACGAGCCCCATTGTTAATCCTTTAAAGGAAATTATTTGTAAATTTCGACAAGAAGAACAATGATTGGAATACGTAGACGGTTGAAATCTTTGAATATATTGCTTCCATATAGTCTAAGAAACATATTGCAAAGCATCCAAACTGTACCATTCGCTAATTTTTTGTTCTTCAAGTTTAAGTGAACAACGAGCCCCATTGTTAATCCTTTAAAGGAAATTATTTGTAAATTTCGACAAGTAGAACAATGATTGGAACACGTAGACGGTTGAAATCTTTGTATATATTGCTTCCATATAGTCTAAGAAACATGTACGCAAAGCATCCAAACAGTACAATTCGCCAATTTTTTGTTCTTCAAGTATAAGTGAACAATGAGCCCCAATGGTTAATCCTTTATCGGAAATTATTTGTATCTTTCGACAAGTAGAACAATGAGTGGTACAGGTAGACGGTTGAGATCTTTGTATACATTGCTTCTATATAGTCTAAGAAACATATATGCAAAGCATCTAAACAGTAACATTCGCCAATTTTTTGTTCTTCAAGTTTAAGTGAACAACGAACCCCATTGATAATCATGAAATGGAAATTATTTGTAACTTTCTACAAGTAGAACAATGAATGGAACAGGTAGTCGGTTGAAATCATTGTATATATTGCTTCTATATAGTCTAAGAAACATGTACGCAAAGCATCCAAACAGTACCATACGCCAATTTTTTGTTCTTCAAGTTTAAGTGAACAATGAGCCCCATTGTTAATCCGTTATCGGAAATTATTTGTAATTTTCGACAAGTTGAACAATGAATGGAACAGGTAGACGGTTGTAATCTTTGTATATATTGCTACTATATAGTCTAAGAAACATATATGCAAAGCATCTAACCAGTAACATTCGCCAATTTTTTGTTCTTCAAGTTTAAGTGAACAACGAGCCCCATTGATAATCATGAAATGAAAATTATTTGTAACTTTCTACATGTAGAACAATGAATAGTACAGGTAGACGGGTGAAATCTTTCTATATATTGCTTCTATATAGTCTAAGAAACATATATGCAAAGCATCCAAACAGTACCATTCGCCAATTTTTTGTTCTTCAAGTTTAAGTGAACTACGAGCCCCATTTTTAATCCTTTAAAGGAAATTATTTGTAACTTTCTACAAGTAGAACAATGAATAGAACGGGTAGACGGTAGAAATCTTTGTATATGTTGCTTCTATATAGTCTAAGAAACCTATATGCAAAGCATCTAAACAGTAACATTCGCCAATTTTTTGATCTTCTAGTTTAAGTGAACAGCGAGCCCAATTGATAATCATGAAATGGAAATTATTTGTAACTTTCGACAAGTAGAACAATGAATGGAACAGGTAGACGGTTGAAATCTTTGAATATATTGCTTCTATATAGTCTAAGAAACATATATGCAAAGCATCAAATCACTACAATTTGCCAATTTATTGTTCTTCAGGTTTAAGTGAACAACGAGCCACATTGTTAATCCTTTAAAGGAAATTATTTGTAAATTTCGACAAGTAGAACAATGATTGGAACACGTAGACGGTTGAAATCTTTGAATATATTGCTTCCATATAGTCTAAGAAACATATTGCAAAGCATCCAAACTGTACCATTCGCTAATTTTTTGTTCTTCAAGTTTAAGTGAACAACGAGCCCCATTGTTAATCCTTTAAAGGAAATTATTTGTAAATTTCGACAAGTAGAACAATGATTGGAACACGTAGACGGTTGAAATCTTTGTATATATTGCTTCCATATGGTCTATGAAACATGTACGCAAAGCATCCAAACAGTACCATTCGCCAATTTTTTGTTCTTCAAGTTTAAGTGAACTACGAGCCCCATTTTTAATCCTTTAAAGGAAATTATTTCTAACTTTCTACAAGTAGAACAATGAACAGAACGGGTAGACGGTAGAAATCTTTGTACATGTTGCTTCTATATAGTCGAAGAAACCTATATGCAAAGCATCTAAACAGTAACATTCGCCAATTTTTTGATCTTCAAGTTTAAGTGAACAACGAACCCCATTGATAATCATGAAATGGAAATTATTTGTAACTTTCTACAAGTAGAACAATGAATAGTACAGGTAGACGGTTGAAATCTTTGTATATATTGCTTCCATATAGTCTAAGAAACATGTACGCAAAGCATCCAAACAGTACAATTCGCCAATTTTTTGTTCTTCAAGTATAAGTGAACAATGAGCCCCAATGGTTAATCCTTTATCGGAAATTATTTGTATCTTTCGACAAGTAGAACAATGAGTGGTACAGGTAGACGGTTGAGATCTTTGTATACATTGCTTCTATATAGTCTAAGAAACATATATGCAAAGCATCTAAACAGTAACATTCGCCAATTTTTTGTTCTTCAAGTTTAAGTGAACAACGAACCCCATTGATAATCATGAAATGGAAATTATTTGTAACTTTCTACAAGTAGAACAATGAATGGAACAGGTAGTCGGTTGAAATCATTGTATATATTGCTTCTATATAGTCTAAGAAACATGTACGCAAAGCATCCAAACAGTACCATACGCCAATTTTTTGTTCTTCAAGTTTAAGTGAACAATGAGCCCCATTGTTAATCCGTTATCGGAAATTATTTGTAATTTTCGACAAGTTGAACAATGAATGGAACAGGTAGACGGTTGTAATCTTTGTATATATTGCTACTATATAGTCTAAGAAACATATATGCAAAGCATCTAACCAGTAACATTCGCCAATTTTTTGTTCTTCAAGTTTAAGTGAACAACGAGCCCCATTGATAATCATGAAATGAAAATTATTTGTAACTTTCTACATGTAGAACAATGAATAGTACAGGTAGACGGGTGAAATCTTTCTATATATTGCTTCTATATAGTCTAAGAAACATATATGCAAAGCATCCAAACAGTACCATTCGCCAATTTTTTGTTCTTCAAGTTTAAGTGAACTACGAGCCCCATTTTTAATCCTTTAAAGGAAATTATTTGTAACTTTCTACAAGTAGAACAATGAATAGAACGGGTAGACGGTAGAAATCTTTGTATATGTTGCTTCTATATAGTCTAAGAAACCTATATGCAAAGCATCTAAACAGTAACATTCGCCAATTTTTTGATCTTCTAGTTTAAGTGAACAGCGAGCCCAATTGATAATCATGAAATGGAAATTATTTGTAACTTTCGACAAGTAGAACAATGAATGGAACAGGTAGACGGTTGAAATCTTTGAATATATTGCTTCTATATAGTCTAAGAAACATATATGCAAAGCATCAAATCACTACAATTTGCCAATTTATTGTTCTTCAGGTTTAAGTGAACAACGAGCCACATTGTTAATCCTTTAAAGGAAATTATTTGTAAATTTCGACAAGTAGAACAATGATTGGAACACGTAGACGGTTGAAATCTTTGAATATATTGCTTCCATATAGTCTAAGAAACATATTGCAAAGCATCCAAACTGTACCATTCGCTAATTTTTTGTTCTTCAAGTTTAAGTGAACAACGAGCCCCATTGTTAATCCTTTAAAGGAAATTATTTGTAAATTTCGACAAGTAGAACAATGATTGGAACACGTAGACGGTTGAAATCTTTGTATATATTGCTTCCATATGGTCTATGAAACATGTACGCAAAGCATCCAAACAGTACCATTCGCCAATTTTTTGTTCTTCAAGTTTAAGTGAACTACGAGCCCCATTTTTAATCCTTTAAAGGAAATTATTTCTAACTTTCTACAAGTAGAACAATGAACAGAACGGGTAGACGGTAGAAATCTTTGTACATGTTGCTTCTATATAGTCGAAGAAACCTATATGCAAAGCATCTAAACAGTAACATTCGCCAATTTTTTGATCTTCAAGTTTAAGTGAACAACGAACCCCATTGATAATCATGAAATGGAAATTATTTGTAACTTTCTACAAGTAGAACAATGAATAGTACAGGTAGACGGGTGAAATCTTTGTATATATTGCTTCTATATAGTCTAAGAAACATATATGCAAAGAATCCAAACAGTACAATTCGCCAATTTTTTGTTCTTCAAGTATAAGTGAACAAGGAGCCCCAATGGTTAATCCTTTATCGGAAATTATTTGTATCTTTCGACAAGTAGAACAATGAATGGTACAGGTAGACTGTTGAGAACTTTGTATATATTGCTTCTATATAGTCTAAGAAACATATATGCAAAGCATCTAAACAGTAACATTCGCCAATTTTTTGTTCTTCAAGTTTAAGTGAACAACGAACCCCATTGATAATCATGAAATGGAAATTATTTCTAACTTTCAACAAGTAGAACAATGAATGGTACAGGTAGACGGTTGAGATCTTTGTATATATTGCTTCTATATAGTCTAAGAAACACGCACGCAAAGCATCCAAACAGTACAATTCGCCAATTTTTTTTCTTCAAGTTTAAGTGAACTACGAGCCGCATTGTTAATCCTTTAAAGGAAATTATTTATAAATTTCGACAAGTAGAACAATGATTGGAACACGTAGACGGTTGAAATCTATCTATATATTGCTTCCATATAGTCTAAGAAACACGTACGCAAAGCATCCAAACAGTACCATTCGCCAATTTTTTGTTCTTCAAGTTTAAGTGAACAATGAGCCCCAATGGTTAATCCTTTATCGGAAATTATTTGTAACTTTCTACATGTAGAACAATGAACAGTACAGGTAGACGGGTGAAATCTTTCTATATATTGCTTCTATATAGTCTAAGAAACATATATGCAAAGAATCCAAACAGTACAATTCGCCAATTTTTTGTTCTTCAAGTATAAGTGAACAATGAGCCCCAATCGTTAATCCTTTATCGGAAATTATTTGTAATTTTCGACAAGTAGAACAATGAATGGAACAGGTAGACGGTTGAAATCTTTGTATATATTGATCTATATAGTCTAGGAAAACAATATGCAAAGCATCCAAACAGTAACATTCGCCAATTTTTTGTTCTTCAAGTTTAAGTGAACTACGAGCCCCATTGTTAATACTTCATCGGAAATTATTTGTAATTTTCGACAAGTAGAACAATGAATGGAACAGGTATACGGTTGAAATCTTTGTATATATTGCTTCAATATAGTCTAAGAAACATATATGCAAAGCATCCAAACAGTACCATTCGCCAATTTGTTGTTCTTCAAGTTGAAGTGAACAACGAGCCCCATTGATAATCATGAAATGGAAATTATATGTAACTTTCTACAAGTAGAACAATGAATGGAACAGGTAGTCGGTTGAAATCATTGTATATATTGCTTCTATATAGTCTAAGAAACATATATGCAAAGCATCCAATCAGTACAATTTGCCAATTTATTGTTCTTCAAGTTTAAGTGAACAACGAGCCCCATTGTTAATCCTTTAAAGGAAATTATTTGTAAATTTCGACAAGAAGAACAATGATTGGAATACGTAGACGGTTGAAATCTTTGAATATATTGCTTCCATATAGTCTAAGAAACATATTGCAAAGCATCCAAACTGTACCATTCGCTAATTTTTTGTTCTTCAAGTTTAAGTGAACAACGAGCCCCATTGTTAATCCTTTAAAGGAAATTATTTGTAAATTTCGACAAGTAGAACAATGATTGGAACACGTAGACGGTTGAAATCTTTGTATATATTGCTTCCATATAGTCTAAGAAACATGTACGCAAAGCATCCAAACAGTACAATTCGCCAATTTTTTGTTCTTCAAGTATAAGTGAACAATGAGCCCCAATGGTTAATCCTTTATCGGAAATTATTTGTATCTTTCGACAAGTAGAACAATGAGTGGTACAGGTAGACGGTTGAGATCTTTGTATACATTGCTTCTATATAGTCTAAGAAACATATATGCAAAGCATCTAAACAGTAACATTCGCCAATTTTTTGTTCTTCAAGTTTAAGTGAACAACGAACCCCATTGATAATCATGAAATGGAAATTATTTGTAACTTTCTACAAGTAGAACAATGAATGGAACAGGTAGTCGGTTGAAATCATTGTATATATTGCTTCTATATAGTCTAAGAAACATGTACGCAAAGCATCCAAACAGTACCATACGCCAATTTTTTGTTCTTCAAGTTTAAGTGAACAATGAGCCCCATTGTTAATCCGTTATCGGAAATTATTTGTAATTTTCGACAAGTTGAACAATGAATGGAACAGGTAGACGGTTGTAATCTTTGTATATATTGCTTCTATATAGTCTAAGAAACATATATGCAAAGCATCTAACCAGTAACATTCGCCAATTTTTTGTTCTTCAAGTTTAAGTGAACCACGAGCCCCATTGATAATCATGAAATGAAAATTATTTGTAACTTTCTACATGTAGAACAATGAATAGTACAGGTAGACGGGTGAAATCTTTCTATATATTGCTTCTATATAGTCTAAGAAACATATATGCAAAGCATCCAAACAGTACCATTCGCCAATTTTTTGTTCTTCAAGTTTAAGTGAACTACGAGCCCCATTTTTAATCCTTTAAAGGAAATTATTTGTAACTTTCTACAAGTAGAACAATGAATAGAACGGGTAGACGGTAGAAATCTTTGTATATGTTGCTTCTATATAGTCTAAGAAACCTATATGCAAAGCATCTAAACAGTAACATTCGCCAATTTTTTGATCTTCGAGTTTAAGTGAACAGCGAGCCCAATTGATAATCATGAAATGGAAATTATTTGTAACTTTCGACAAGTAGAACAATGAATGGAACAGGTAGACGGTTGAAATCTTTGTATATAATGCTTCTATATAGTCTAAGAAACATATATGCAAAGCATCAAATCAGTACAATTTGCCAATTTATTGTTCTTCAGGTTTAAGTGAACAACGAGCCACATTGTTAATCCTTTAAAGGAAATTATTTGTAAATTTCGACAAGTAGAACAATGATTGGAACACGTAGACGGTTGAAATCTTTGTATATATTGTTTCCATATAGTCTAAGAAACATGTACGCAAAGCATCCAAACAGTACCATTCGCCAATTTTTTGTTCTTCAAGTTTAAGTGAACAATGAGCCCCAATCGTTAATCCTTTATCGGAAATTATTTGTAATTTTCGACAAGTAGAACAATGAATGGAACAGGTAGACGGTTGAAATCTTTGTATATATTGCTTCTATATAGTCTAGGAAAACAATATGCAAAGCATCCAAACAGTAACATTCGCCAATTTTTTGTTCTTCAAGTTTAAGTGAACTACGAGCCCCATTGTTAATACTTCATCGGAAATTATTTGTAATTTTCGACAAGTAAAACAATGAATGGAACAGGTATACGGTTGAAATCTTTGTATATATTGCTTCAATATAGTCTAAGAAACATATATGCAAAGCATCCAAACAGCACAATTCGCCAATTTGTTGTTCTTCAAGTTGAAGTGAACAACCAGCCCCATTGATAATCATGAAATGGAACTTATTTGTAACTTTCTACAAGTAGAACAATGAATAGTACAGGTATACGAGTGAAATCTTTCTATATATTGCTTCTATATAGTCTAAGAAACATATATGCAAAGAATCCAAACAGTACAATTCGCCAATTTTTTGTTCTTCAAGTATTAGTGAACAATGAGCCCCAATGGTTAATCCTTTATCGGAAATTATTTGTAATTTTCGACAAGTAGAACAATGAATGGAACAGGTATACGGTTGAAATCTTTGTATATATTGCTTCAATATAGTCTAAGAAACATATATGCAAAGCATCCAAACAGTACCATTCGCCAATTTTTTGTTCTTCAAGTTTAAGTGAACAATGAGCCCCATTGTTAGTCCTTTATAGGAAATTATTTGTAACTTTCGACAAGTAGAACAATGAATGGAACAGGTAGACGGTTGAAATCTTTGTATATATTGCTTCTATATAGTCTAAGAAACATATATGCAAAGCATCCAAATAGTACAATTCGCCAATTTTTTGTTCTTCAAGTTTAAGTGAACAATGAGCCCCAATGGTTAATCCTTTATCGGTAATTATGTGTAAATTTCGACAAGTAGAACAATGATTGGAACCCGTAGACGGTTGAAATCTTTGTATATATTGCTTCCATATAGTCTAAGAAACATGTACGCAAAGCATCCAAACAGTAACATTCGCCAATTTTTTGTTCTTCAAGTTTAAGTGAACAATGAGCCCCATTGTTAATCCTTTATCGGAAATTATTTGTAATTTTCGACAAGTAGAACAATGAATAGAACAGGTAGACGGTTGTAATCTTTGTATATATTGCTTCTATATAGTCTAAGAAACATATATGCAAAGCATCCAAACAGTACAATTCGCCAATTTTTTGTTCTTCAAGTATAAGTGAACAATGAGCCCCAATGGTTAATCCTTTATCGGAAATTATTTGTATCTTTCGACAAGTAGAACAATGAATGGTACAGGTAGACGGTTGAGATCTTTGTATATATTGCTTCTATATAGACTAAGAAACATATATGCAAAGCATCTAAACAGTAACATTCGCCAATTTTTTGTTCTTCAAGTTTAAGTGAACAACGAACCCCATTGATAATCATGAAATGGAAATTATTTGTATCTTTCTACAAGTAGAACAATGAATGGTACAGGTAGACGGTTGAGATCTTTGTATATATTGCTTCTATATAGTCTAAGAAACATATATGCAAAGCATCCAATCAGTACAATTTGCCAATTTATTGTTCTTCAAGTTTAAGTGAACAACGAGCCCCATTATTAATGCTTTAAAGGAAATTATTTGTAAATTTCTACAAGTAGAACAATGATTGGAACACGTAGACGGTTGAAATCTTTGAATATATTGCTTACATATAGTCTAAGAAACATATTGCAAAGCATCCAAACTGTACCATTCGCTAAATTTTTGTTCTTCAAGTTTAAGTGAACAACGAGCCCCATTTTTAATCCTTTAAAGGAAATTATTTGTAAATTTCGACAAGTAGAACAATGATTGGAACACGTAGACGGTTGAAATCTTTGTATATATTGCTTCCATATAGTCTAAGAAACATGTACGCAAAGCATCCAAACAGTACCATTCGCCAATTTTTTGTTCTTCAAGTTTAAGTGAACAATGAGCCCCATTGTTAATCCTTTATCGGAAATTATTAGTAATTTTCGACAAGTAGAACAATGAATGGAACACGTAGACGGTTGAAATCTTTGTATATATTGCTTCTATATAGTCTAAGAAACATATATGCAAAGGATCCAAACTGTACCATTCGCCAATTTTTTGTTCTTCAAGTTTAAGTGAACAACGAGCCCTATTGACAATCATGAAACGGTAATTATTTGTATGTTTCTACAAGTAGAACAATGAATAGAACAGGTAGACGGTTGAAATCTTTGTATATGCTGCTTCTATATAGTCTAAGAAACCTATATGCAAAGCATCTAAACAGTAACATTCGCCAATTTTTGTATCTTCAAGTATTAGTGAACAACAAGCCCCATTGATAATCATGAAATGGAAATTATTTGTAACTTTCTACAAGTAGAACAATGAATAGTACAGGTATACGGTTGTAATCTTTGTATATATTGCTTCTATATAGTCTAAGAAACATATATGCAAAGCATCCAAACAGTACCATTCGCCAATTTTTTGTTCTTCAAGTTTAAGTGAACAACGAGCCCTATTGATTATCATGAAACGGAAATTATTTGTAACTTTCTACAAGTAGAACAATGAATGGAACTGGTAGACAGTTGAAATCATTGTATATATTGCTTCTATATAGTCTAAGAAACATATATGCAAAGCATCCAAACAGTACAATTCGCCCATTTTTTGTTCTTCAAGTTTAAGTGAACAATTAGCCCCAATGGTTAATCCTTTATCGGTAATTATTTGTAACTTTCGACAAGTAGAACAATGAATGGAACAGGTAGACGGTTGAAATCCTTGTATATATTGCCTCCATATAGTCTAAGAAACATGTACGCAAAGCATCCAAACAGTACCATTCGCCAATTTTTTGTCCTTCAAGTTTAAGTGAACAATGAGCCCCATTGTTAGTCCTTTATAGGAAATTATTTGTAACTTTCGACAAGTAGAACAATGAATGGAACAGGTAGACGGTTGAAATCTTTGTATATATTGCTTCTATATAGTCTAAGAAACATATATGCAAAGCATCCAAATAGTACAATTCGCCAATTTTTTGTTCTTCAAGTTTAAGTGAACAATGAGCCCCAATGGTTAATCCTTTATCGGTAATAATGTGTAAATTTCGACAAGTAGAACAATGATTGGAACCCGTAGACGGTTGAAATCTTTGTATATATTGCTTCCATATAGTCTAAGAAACATGTACACAAAGCATCCAAACAGTACCATTCGCCAATTTTTTGGTCTTCAAGTTTAAGTGAACAATGAGCCCCATGGTTAATCCTTTATAGGAAATTATTTGTAACTTTCGACAAGTAGAACAATGAATGGAACAGGTAGACGGTTGAAATCTTTGTATATATTGCTTCTATATAGTCTAAGAAACATATGTGCAAAGCATCCAACCAGTACAATTCGCCAATTTTTTGTTCTTCAAGTTTAAGTGAACAATGAGCCCCATTGTTAATCCTTTAAAGGAAATTATTTGTAACTTTCGACAAGTAGAACAATGAATGGAACAGGTACACAGTTGAAATCTTTGTTTATATTGCTTCTATATAGTCTAAGAAACATATATGCAAAGCATCCAAATAGTACAATTCGCCAATTTTTTGTTCTTCAAGTTTAAGTGAACAATGAGCCCCAATGGTTAATCCTTCATCGGTAATTATTTGTAACATTCGACAAGTAGAACAATGAATGGAACAGGTAGACGGTTGAAATCTTTGTATATATTGCTTCTATATAGTCTAAGAAACATATATGCAAAGCATCCAAACAGTACAATTCGCCGATTTATTGTTCTTCAAGTTTAAGTGAACAACGGGCCCCATTGTTAATCCTTTAAAGGAAATTATGTGTAAATTTCGACAAGTAGAACAATGATTGGAACCCGTAGACGGTTGAAATCTTTGTATATATTGCTTCCATATAGTCTAAGAAACATGTACACAAAGCATCCAAACAGTACCATTCGCCAATTTTTTGGTCTTCAAGTTTAAGTGAACAATGAGCCCCAATGGTTAATCCTTTATCGGAATTTATTTGTAATTTTCGACAAGTAGAACAATGAATGGATCAGGTAGACGGTTGAAACCATTGTATATATTGCTTCTATATAATCTACGAAACATATATGCAAAGCATCCAAACAGTCCAATTCGCCAATTTTTTGTTCTTCAAGTTTAAGTGAACTACGAGCCCCATTGTTAATCCTTTAACGGAAATTAATTGTAACTTTCTACAAGTAGAACAATGATTGGAATACGTAGACGGTTGAAATCTTTGTATATATTGCTTCCATATAGTCTAAGAAACATATATGCAAAGCATCCAAACAGTACAATTCGCCAATTTTTTGTTCTTCAAGTTTAAGTGAACAATGAGCCCCAATGGTTAATCCTTTATCGGTAATTATTTGTAATTTTCGACAAGTAGAACAATGAATGGATCAGGTAGACGGTTGAAATCTTTGTATATATTGCTTCTATATAGTCTAAGAAACATATATGCAAAGCATCCAAACAGTACCATTCGCCAATTTTTTGTTCTTCAAGTTTAAGTGAACTACGAGCCCCATTGTTAATCCTTTAAAGGAAATTATTTGTAAATTTCGACAAGTAGAACAATGAATGGAACAGGTAGACTGTTGAAATTATTGTACATATTGCTTCTATATAGTCTAAGAAACATATATGCAAAGCATCCAAACAGTACAATTCGCCAATTTTTTGTTCTTCAAGTTTAAGTGAACAATGAGCCCCATTGTTAATCCTTTAAAGGAAATTATTTGTAACTTTCGACAAGTAGAACAATGAATGGAACAGGTAGACGGTTGAAATCTTTGTATATATTGCTTCTATATAGTCTAAGAAACATATATGCAAAGCATCCAAACAGTACCATTCGCCAATTTTTTGTTCTTCAAGTTTAAGTGAACAATGAGCCCCATTGTTAATCCTTTATCGGAAATTATTTGTAACTTTCGACAAGTAGAACAATGAATGTAACTGGTAGACGGTTAAAATCTTTTTATATATTGCTTCTATATAGACTAAGAAACCTATATGCAAAGCATCTAAACAGTAACATTCGCCAATTTTTTGATCTCCAAGTTTAAGTGAACAATGAGCCCCATTGTTAATCCTTTATCGGAAATTATTTGTAACTTTCGACAAGTAGAACAATGAATGGAACAGGTAGACGGTTGAAATCTTTGTATATATTGCTTCTATATAGTCTAAGAAACATATATGCAAAGCATCCAAACAGTTCCAGTCGCCAATTTTTTGTTCTTCAAGTTTAAGTGAACAACGAGGCCCATTGATAATCATGAAACGGAAATTATTTCTAACTTTCGACAAGAAGAACAATGAATAGAAAAGGTAGACGGTTGAAATCTTTGTATATGTTGCTTCTATATAGTCTAAGAAACCTATATGCAAAGCATCTAAACAGTAACATTCACCAATTTGATGATCTTCAAGTTTAAGTGAACAATGAGCCCCATTGTTAATCCTTTATCGGAAATTATTTGTAACTTTCGACAAGTAGAACAATGAATGGAACAGGTAGACGGTTGAAATCTTTGTATATATTGCTTCTATATAGTCTAAGAAACATATATGCAAAGCATCCAAACAGTACCATTCGCCAATTTTTTGTTCTTCAAGTTTAAGTGAACAATGAGCCCCAATGGTTAATCCGTTATCGGAAATTATTTGTAACTTTCGACAAGTAGAACAATGAATGGAACAGGTAGACGGTTGAAATCATTGTATATATTGCTTCTATGTAGTCTAAGAAACATATATGCAAAGCATCCAAATAGTGCAATCCGACAATTTTTTGTTCTTCAAGTTTAGTGTACAATGAGCCCCAATGGTTAACCCTTTGTCGGAAATTATTTGTAACTTTCGACAAGTAGAACAGTGAATGGAAAAGGTATACGGTTGAAATCATTGTATATATTACTTCTATATAGTCTAAGAAACATATATGCAAAGCATCCAAACAGTACAATTCGACAATTATTTGTTCTTCAAGTTTAGTGAACAATGAGCCCCAATGGTTAATCCTTTATCGGAAATTATTTGTAATTTTCTACAAGTAGAACAATGAATAGTAAATGTAGACGGGTGAAATCTTTCTATATATTGCTTCTATATAGTTTAAGAAACATATACGCAAAGTATCCTAACAGTACAATTCGCCAATTTTTTGTTCTTCAAGTTTAAGTGAACTACGAGCCGCATTGTTAATCCTTTAAAGGAAATTATTTGTAAATTTCGACAAGTAGAACAATGAATGGAACAGGTAGACGGTTGAATTCTTTGTATATATTGCTTCTATATAATATAAGAAACATATATGCAAAGCATCCAAACAGTACAATTCGCCAATTTTTTGTTTTCCAAGTTTAAGTGAACAATGAGCCCCAATGGTTAATCCTTTATCGGAAATTATTTGTAACTTTCGACAAGTAGAACAATGAATGGAACAGGTAGACGGTTGAATTCTTTGTATATATTGCTTCTATATAATATAAGAAACATATATTCAAAGCATCCAAACAGTATCATCCGCCAATTTTTTGTTCTTCAAGTTTAAGTGAACTACGAGCCCCATTGTTAATCCTTTAAAGGAAATTATTTGTAAATTTCGGCAAGTAGAACAATGAATGGAATAGGTAGACGGTTGAAATCATTGTATATATTGCTTCTATATAGTCTAAGAAACATTATATGCAAAGCATCCAAACAGTACAATTCGCCAATTTCTTGTTCTTCAAGTTTAAGTAAACTACGATCCCCATTGTTAATCCCTTAACGGAAATTATGTGTAACTTCCAACAAGTAGAACAATGAATGGAACAGGTAGACGGTTGAAATCATTGTATATATTGCTTCTATATAGTCTAAGAAACATATCTGCAAATCATCCAAACAGTACAATTCGCCAATTATTTGATCTTCAAGTTTAAGTGAACTAAGAGCCCCATTGTTAATACTTTAACGGAAATTATTTGTAACTTGCGACAAGTAGAACAATGAATGGATCAGGTAGACGGTTGAAATCAATGTATATATTGCTTCTATATAGTCTAAGAAACATATATGCAAAGCATCCAAACAGTACCATTCGCCAATTTTTTGTTCTTCAAGTTTAAGTGAACA
This sequence comes from Cerceris ruficornis, assembly GCA_963989415.1. NCBI lineage: Eukaryota > Metazoa > Arthropoda > Insecta > Hymenoptera > Crabronidae > Cerceris > Cerceris ruficornis. Next base: position 906,404 of record CAXDIW010000229.1, on the reverse strand, counting down.
ACGAGCCCCATTGTTAATCCTTTAAAGGAAATTATTTGAAAATTTCGACAAGTAGAACAATGAATGGAACAGGTAGACGGTTGAAATCTTTGTATATATTGCTTCTATATAGTCTAAGAAACATATATACAAAGCATCCAAACAGTACAATTCGCCAATTTTTTGTTCCCCAAGTTTAAGTGAACAATGAGCCCCAATGGTTAATCCTTTATCGGAAATTATTTGTAACTTTCGACAAGTAGAACAATGAATGGAACAGGTAGACGGTTGAAATCTTTGTATATATTGCTTCTATATAGTCTAAGAAACATATATGCAAAGCATCCAAACAGTACAAATCGCCAATTTTTTGTTCTTCAAGTTTAAGTGAACAATGAGCCCCAATGGTTAATCCTTTATCGGTAATTATTTGTAACTTTCGACGAGTAGAACAATGAATGGAACAGGTAGACGGTTGAATTTTTTGTATATATTGATTCTATATAGTCTAAGAAACATATATGCAAAGCATCCAAACAGTACAATTCGCCAATTTATTGTTCTTCAAGTTTAAGTGAACAATGAGCCCCAATGGTTAATCCTTTATCGGAAATTATTTGTAACTTTCGACAAGTAGAACAATGAATGGAACATGTAGACGGTTGAAATCTTTGTATATATTGCTTCTATATAGTCTAAGAAACATATATACAAAGCATCCAAACAGTACAATTCGCCAATTTTTTGTTCCCCAAGTTTAAGTGAACAATGAGCCCCAATGGTTAATCCTTTATCGGAAATTATTTGTAACTTTCGACAAGTAGAACAATGAATGGAACAGGTAGACGGTTGAAATCTTTGTATATATTGCTTCTATATAGTCTAAGAAACATATATGCAAAGCATCCAAACAGTACAATTCGCCAATTTTTTGTTCTTCAAGTTTAAGTGAACAATGAGCCCCAATGGTTAATCCTTTATCGGTAATTATTTGTAACTTTCGACGAGTAGAACAATGAATGGAACAGGTAGACGGTTGAATTTTTTGTATATATTGATTCTATATAGTCTAAGAAACATATATGCAAAGCATCCAAACAGTACAATTCGCCAATTTATTGTTCTTCAAGTTTAAGTGAACAATGAGCCCCAATGGTTAATCCTTTATCGGAAATTATTTGTAACTTTCGACAAGTAGAACAATGAATGGAACATGTAGACGGTTGAAATCTTTGTATATATTGCTTCTATATAGTCTAAGAAACTTATATGCAAAGCATCCAAACAGTACCATACGCCAATTTTTTGTTCTTCAAGTTTAAGTGAACAACGAGCCCCATTGTTAATCCTTTATCGGAAATTATTTGTAACTTTCGACAAGTAGAACAATGAATGGAACAGGTAGACGGTTGAAATCTTTGTATATATTGCTTCTATATAGTCTAAGAAACATATATGCAAAGCATCCAAACAGTACAATTCGCCAATTTATTGTTCTTCAAGTTTAAGTAAACTACGATCCCCATTGTTAATCCCTTAACGGAAATTATTTGTAACTTTCGACTAGTAGAACAATGAATGGAACAGGTAGACGGTTGAAATCATTGTATATATTGCTTCTATATAGTCTAAGAAACATATATGCAAATCATCCAAACATTACAATTCGCCAATTATTTGATCTTCAAGTTTAAGTGAACTACGAGCCCCATTGTTAATCCTTTAAAGGAAATTATTTGGAAATTTCGACAAGTAGAACAATGAATGGAACAGGTAGACTGTTGAAATCATTGTATATATTGCTTCTATATAGTATAAGAAACAAATACGCAAAGCATCCAAACAGTACCATTCGCCAATTTTTTGTTCTTCAAGTTTAAGTGAACAATGAGCCCCAATGGTTAATCCTTTATCGGAAATTATTTGTAATTTTCGACAAGTAGAACAATGATTGGAACACGTAGACGGTTGAAATCTTTGTATATATTGCTTCCATATAGTCTAAGAAACATATACGCAAAGCATCCAAACAGTACCATTCGCCAATTTTTTGTTCTTCAAGTTTAAGTGAACAATGAATCCCAATGGTTAATCCTTTAACGGAAATTATTTGTAACTTTCGACAAGTAGAACAATGATTGGAACACGTAGACGGTTGAAATCTTTGTATATATTGCTTCCATATAGTCTAAGAAACATATACGCAAAGCATCCAAACAGTACCATTCGCCAATTTTTTGTTCTTCAAGTTTAAGTGAACAATGAGTCCCAATGGTTAATCATTTAACGGAAATTATTTGTAACTTTCGACAAGTAGAACAATGATTGGAACACGTAGACGGTTGAAATCTTTGTATATATTGCTTCCATATAGTCTAAGAAACATATATGCAAAGCATCCAAACAGTACCATTCGCCAATTTTTTGTTCTTCAAGTTTAAGTAAACTACGATCCCCATTGTTAATCCCTTAACGGAAATTATTTGTAACTTTCGACTAGTAGAACAATGAATGGAACAGGTAGACGGTTGAAATCATTGTATATATTGCTTCTATATAGTCTAAGAAACATATATGCAAATCATCCAAACATTACAATTCGCCAATTATTTGATCTTCAAGTTTAAGTGAACTACGAGCCCCATTGTTAATCCTTTAAAGGAAATTATTTGGAAATTTCGACAAGTAGAACAATGAATGGAACAGGTAGACTGTTGAAATCATTGTATATATTGCTTCTATATAGTATAAGAAACAAATACGCAAAGCATCCAAACAGTACCATTCGCCAATTTTTTGTTCTTCAAGTTTAAGTGAACAATGAGCCCCAATGGTTAATCCTTTATCGGAAATTATTTGTAATTTTCGACAAGTAGAACAATGATTGGAACACGTAGACGGTTGAAATCTTTGTATATATTGCTTCCATATAGTCTAAGAAACATATACGCAAAGCATCCAAACAGTACCATTCGCCAATTTTTTGTTCTTCAAGTTTAAGTGAACAATGAGTCCCAATGGTTAATCCTTTAACGGAAATTATTTGTAACTTTCGACAAGTAGAACAATGATTGGAACACGTAGACGGTTGAAATCTTTGTATATATTGCTTCCATATAGTCTAAGAAACATATATGCAAAGCATCCAAACAGTACCATTCGCCAATTTTTTGTTCTTCAAGTTTAAGTGAACAATGGGCCCCATTGTTAATACTTTATCGGAAATTATTTGTAACTTTCGACAAGTAGAACAATGAATGGAACAGGTAGACGGTTGAAATCCTTGTATATATTGCGTCTATATAGTCTAAGAAACATATATGCAAAGCATCCAAACAGTACCATTCGCCAATTTTTTGTTCTTCAAGTTTAAGTAAACTACGATCCCCATTGTTCATCCCTTAACGGAAATTATTTGTAACTTTCGACTAGTAGAACAATGAATGGAACAGGTAGACGGTTGAAATCATTGTATATATTGCTTCTATATAGTCTAAGAAACATATATGCAAATCATCCAAACATTACAATTCGCCAATTATTTGATCTTCAAGTTTAAGTGAACTACGAGCCCCATTGTTAATCCTTTAAAGGAAATTATTTGGAAATTTCGACAAGTAGAACAATGAATGGAACAGGTAGACTGTTGAAATCATTGTATATATTGCTTCTATATAGTATAAGAAACAAATACGCAAAGCATCCAAACAGTACCATTCGCCAATTTTTTGTTCTTCAAGTTTAAGTGAACAATGAGCCCCAATGGTTAATCCTTTATCGGAAATTATTTGTAATTTTCGACAAGTAGAACAATGATTGGAACACGTAGACGGTTGAAATCTTTGTATATATTGCTTCCATATAGTCTAAGAAACATATACGCAAAGCATCCAAACAGTACCATTCGCCAATTTTTTGTTCTTCAAGTTTAAGTGAACAATGAGTCCCAATGGTTAATCCTTTAACGGAAATTATTTGTAACTTTCGACAAGTAGAACAATGATTGGAACACGTAGACGGTTGAAATCTTTGTATATATTGCTTCCATATAGTCTAAGAAACATATATGCAAAGCATCCAAACAGTACCATTCGCCAATTTTTTGTTCTTCAAGTTTAAGTGAACAATGGGCCCCATTGTTAATACTTTATCGGAAATTATTTGTAACTTTCGACAAGTAGAACAATGAATGGAACAGGTAGACGGTTGAAATCCTTGTATATATTGCGTCTATATAGTCTAAGAAACATATATGCAAAGCATCAAAACAGTACAATTCGCCAATTTATTGTTCTTCAAGTTTAAGTGAACAACGAGCCCCATTGTTAATCCTTTAAAGGAAATTATTTGTAAATTTCGACAATTAGAACAATGAATGGAACAGGTAGACTGTTGAAATCATTGTATATATTGCTTCTGTATAGTCTAAGAAACATATATGCAAAGCGTCCAAACAGTACAATTCGCCAATTATTTGATCTTCAAGTTTAAGTGAACTACGAGCCCCATTGTTAATACTTTATCGGTAATTATTTGTAACTTTCGACAAGTAGAACAATGAATGGAACAGGTAGACTGTTGAAATCTTTGTATATATTGCTTCTATATACTCTAAGAAACATATATGCAAAGCATCCAAACAGTACCATTCGCCAATTTTTTGTTCTTCAAGTTTAAGTGAACAATGGGCCCCATTGTTAATACTTTATCGGAAATTATTTGTAACTTTCGACAAGTAGAACAATGAATGGAACAGGTAGACGGTTGAAATCCTTGTATATATTGCGTCTATATAGTCTAAGAAACATATATGCAAAGCATCTAAACAGTAACAATCGCCAATTTTTTGATCTTCAAGTTTAAGTGATCAGCGAGCACCATTGATAATCTTGAAATGGAAATTATTTGTAACTTTCTACAAGTAGAACAATGAATAGTACAGGTAGACGGTTGAAATCTTTGTATATATTGCTACTAAATAGTCTAAGAAACGTATATGCAAAGCATCCAAACAGTACAATTCGCCAATTTTTGGTTCTTCAAGTTTAAGTGAACTACGAGCCCCATTGTTAATCCTTTAAAGGAAATTATTTGTAAATTGCGACAAGTAGAACAATGAATGGATCAGTTAGACGGTTGAAATCAATGTATATATTGCTTCTATATAATCTACGAAACATATATGCATAGCATCCAAACAGTACAATTCGCCAATTTTTTGTTCTTCAAGTTTAAGTGAACTACGAGCCCCATTGTTAATCCTTTAACGGAAATTAATTGTAACTTTCTACAAGTAGAACAATGATTGGAACACGTAGACGGTTGAAATCTTTGTATATATTGCTTCCATATAGTCTAAGAAACATGTACGCAAAGCATCCAAACAGTACCATTCGCCAATTTTTTGGTCTTCAAGTTTAAGTGAACAATGAGCCCCATTGTTAATCCTTTATCGGAAATTATTTGTAACTTTCGACAAGGAGAACAATGAATGGAACAGGCAGACGGTTGAATTCTTTGTATATATTGCTTCTATATAGTCTAAGAAACATATATGCAAAGCATCCAAACAGTACCATTCGCCAATTTTTTGGTCTTCAAGTTTAAGTGAACAATGAGCCCCATTGTTAATCCTTTATCGGATATTATTTGTAAATTTCGACAAGTAGAACAATGAATAGAACAGGTAGACGGTTGAAATCTTTGTATATATTGCTTCTATATAATCTAAGAAACATATATTCAAAGCATCCAAACAGTACCATTCGCCAATTTTTTGTTCTTCAAATTTAAGTGAACTACGAGCCCCATTGTTAATCCTTTAAAGAAAATTATTTGTAAATTTCGACAAGCAGAACAATGAATGGAACAGGTAGACGGTTGAAATCTTTGTATATATTGCTTCTATATAATCTAAGAAACATATATGCATAGCATCCAAACAGTACAATTCGCCAATTTTTTGTTCTTCAAGTTTAAGTGAACTACGAGCCCCATTGTTAATCCTTTAACGGAAATTAATTGTAACTTTCTACGAGTAGAACAATGATTGGAACACGTAGACGGTTGAAATCTTTGTATATATTGCTTCGATATAGTCTAAGAAACATGTACGCATAGCATCCAAACAGTACAATTCGCCAATTTTTTGTTCTTCAAGTTTAAGTGAACTACGAGCCCCATTGTTAATCCTTTAACGGAAATTAATTGTAACTTTCTACAAGTAGAACAATGATTGGAACACGTAGACGGTTGAAATCTTTGTATATATTGCTTCCATATAGTCTAAGAAACATGTACGCAAAGCATCCAAACAGTACCATTCGCCAATTTTTTGGTCTTCAAGTTTAAGTGAACAATGAGCCCCATTGTTAATCCTTTATCGGAAATTATTTGTAACTTTCGACAAGGAGAACAATGAATGGAACAGGCAGACGGTTGAATTCTTTGTATATATTGCTTCTATATAGTCTAAGAAACATATATGCAAAGCATCCAAACAGTACCATTCGCCAATTTTTTGGTCTTCAAGTTTAAGTGAACAATGAGCCCCATTGTTAATCCTTTATCGGATATTATTTGTAAATTTCGACAAGTAGAACAATGAATAGAACAGGTAGACGGTTGAAATCTTTGTATATATTGCTTCTATATAATCTAAGAAACATATATTCAAAGCATCCAAACAGTACCATTCGCCAATTTTTTGTTCTTCAAATTTAAGTGAACTACGAGCCCCATTGTTAATCCTTTAAAGAAAATTATTTGTAAATTTCGACAAGCAGAACAATGAATGGAACAGGTAGACGGTTGAAATCTTTGTATATATTGCTTCTATATAATCTAAGAAACATATATGCAAAGCATCCAAACAGTACCATTCGCCAATTTTTTGGTCTTCAAGTTTAAGTGAACAATGAGCCCCATTGTTAATCCTTTATCGGATATTATTTGTAAATTTCGACAAGTAGAACAATGAATAGAACAGGTAGACGGTTGAAATCTTTGTATATATTGCTTCTATATAATCTAAGAAACATATATGCAAAGCATCTAAACGGTAACAATCGCCAATTTTTTGTTCTTCAAGATTAAGTGAACTACGAGCCCCATTGATAATCATGAAAGGGAAATTATTTGTAACTTTCTACAAGTAGAACAATGAATAGAACAGTTAGACTGTTGAAATCTTTGTATATATTGCTTCTATATAGTATAAGAAACATGTATGCAAAGCATCCAAACAGTACAATTCGCCAATTTTTTGTTCTTCAAGTTTAAGTAAACTACGATCCCCATTGTTAATCCCTTAACGGAAATTATTTGTGACTTTCGACAAGTAGAACAATGAATGGAACAGGTAGACGGTTGAAATCAATGTATATATTGCTTCTATATAGTCTAAGAAACGTATATGCTAAGCATCCAAACAGTACCATTCGCCAATTTTTTGTTCTTCAAATTTAAGTGAACTACGAGCCCCATTGTTAATCCTTTAAAGGAAATTATTTGTAAATTTCGACAAGTAGAACAATGAATGGAACAGGTAGACTGTTGAAATCATTGTATATATTGCTTCTATATAGTCTAAGAAACATATATGCATAGCGTCCAAACAGTACAATTCGCCAATTTTTTGCTCTTCAAGTTTAAGTGAACTACGAGCCCCATTGTTAATCCTTTAAAGGAAATTATTTGTAAATTTCGGCAAGTAGAACAATGAATGGAATAGGTAGACGGTTGAAATCATTGTATATATTGCTTCTATATAGTCTAAGAAACATATCTGCAAATCATCCAAACAGTACAATTCGCCAATTATTTGATCTTCAAGTTTAAGTGAACTACAAGCCCCATTGTTAATACTTTAACGGAAATTATTTGTAACTTGCGACAAGTAGAACAATGAATGGAACAGGTAGACGGTTGAAATCAATGTATATATTGCTTCTATATAGTCTACGAAACATATATGCAAAGCATCCAAACAGTACCATTCGCCAATTTTTTGTTCGTCAAGTTTAAGTGAACAACGAGCCCCATTGTTAATCATTTAAAGGAAATTATTTGTAAATTTCGACAAGTAGAACAATGATTGGAACACGTAGACGGTTGAAATCTTTGTATATATTGCTTCCATACAGCCTAAGAAACATGTACGCAAAGCATCCAAACAGTACCATTCGCCAATTATTTCATCTTCAAGTTTAAGTGAACTACGAGCCCCATTGTTAATACTTTAACGGAAATTATTTGTAACTTGCGACAAGTAGAACAATGAGTGGAACAGGTAGACGGTTGAAATCAATGTATATATTGTTTCTATATAGTCTAAGAAACATATATGCAAATCATCCAAACAGTACCATTCGCCAATTTTTTGTTCTTCAAGTTTAAGTGAACAATGAGCCCCATTGTTAATCCTTTATCGGAAATTATTTGTAACTTTCGACAAGTAGAACAATGAATGGAACTGGTAGACGGTTGAAATCTTTTTATATATTGCTTCTATATAGTCTAAGAAACATATATGCAAAGCATCCAAATAGTACCAGTCGCCAATTTTTTGTTCTTCAAGTTTAAGTGAACAACGAGCCCCATTGTTAATCCTTTAAAGGAAATTATTTGTAAATTTCGGCAAGTAGAACAATGAATGGAATAGGTAGACGGTTGAAATCATTGTATATATTGCTTCTATATAGTCTAAGAAACATATCTGCAAATCATCCAAACAGTACAATTCGCCAATTATTTGATCTTCAAGTTTAAGTGAACTACGAGCCCCATTGTTAATACTTTAACGGAAACTATTTGTAACTTGCGACAAGTAGAACAATGAATGGAACAGGTAGACGGTTGAAATCAATGTATATATTGCTTCTATATAGTCTACGAAACATATATGCAAAGCATCCAAACAGTACCATTCGCCAATTTTTTGTTCGTCAAGTTTAAGTGAACAACGAGCCCCATTGTTAATCATTTAAAGGAAATTATTTGTAAATTTCGACAAGTAGAACAATGATTGGAACACGTAGACGGTTGAAATCTTTGTATATATTGCTTCCATACAGCCTAAGAAACATGTACGCAAAGCATCCAAACAGTACCATTCGCCAATTATTTCATCTTCAAGTTTAAGTGAACTACGAGCCCCATTGTTAATACTTTAACGGAAATTATTTGTAACTTGCGACAAGTAGAACAATGAGTGGAACAGGTAGACGGTTGAAATCAATGTATATATTGTTTCTATATAGTCTAAGAAACATATATGCAAATCATCCAAACAGTACCATTCGCCAATTTTTTGTTCTTCAAGTTTAAGTGAACAATGAGCCCCATTGTTAATCCTTTATCGGAAATTATTTGTAACTTTCGACAAGTAGAACAATGAATGGAACTGGTAGACGGTTGAAATCTTTTTATATATTGCTTCTATATAGTCTAAGAAACATATATGCAAAGCATCCAAATAGTACCAGTCGCCAATTTTTTGTTCTTCAAGTTTAAGTGAACAACGAGGCCCATTGATAATCATGAAACGGAAATTATTTGTAACTTTCGACAAGAAGAACAATGAATAGAACAGGTAGACGTTTGAAATCTTTGTATATGTTGGTTCTATATAGTCTTAGAAACCTATATGCAAAGCATCCAAACAGTATCATTCGCCAATTTTTTGTTCTTCAAGTTTAAGTGAACAATGAGCCCCAATGGTTAATCCTTTATCGGAAATTATTTGTAATTTTCGACAAGTAGAACAATGAATGGAACAGGTAGACGGTTGAAATCTTTGTATATATTGCTTCTATATAGTATAAGAAACATATATGCAAAGCATCCAAACAGTACAATTCGCCAATTTTTTGTTCTTCAAGTTTAAGTGAACAATGAGCCCCAATGGTTAACCCGTTATCGGAAATTATTTGTAACTTTCGACAAGTAGAACAATGAATGGAACTGGTAGACGGTTGAAATCTTTGTATATATTGCTTCTATATAGTCTAAGAAACATATATGCAAATCATCCAAACAGTACAATTCGCCAATTATTTCATCTGCAAGTTTAAGTGAACTACGAGCCCCATTGTTAATACTTTAACGGAAATTATTTGTAACTTGCGACAAGTAGAACAATGAGTGGAACAGGTAGACGGTTGAAATCAATGTAAATATTGCTTCTATATAGTCTAAGAAACATATATGCAAAGCATCCAAACAGTACCATTCGCCAATTTTTTGTTCTTCAAGTTTAAGTGAACTACGAGCCCCATTGTTAATCCTTTAAAGGAAATTATTTGTAAATTTCGACAAGTAGAACATTGAACGGAACAGGTAGACGGTTGAAATCTTTGTATATATTGCTTCTATATAGTATAAGAAACATATATGCAAAGCATCCAAACAGTACAATTCGCCAATTTTTTGTTCTTCAAGTTTAAGTGAACAATGAGCCCCAATGGTTAATCCGTTATCGGAAATTATTTGTAACTTTCGACAAGTAGAACAATGAATGGAACTGGTAGACGGTTGAAACCTTTATATATATTGCTTCTATATAGTCTAAGAAACATATATGCAAAGCATCCAAACAGTACAATTCGCCAATTATTTCATCTGCAAGTTTAAGTGAACTACGAGCCCCATTGTTAATCCTTTAACGGAAATTAATTGTAACTTTCTACGAGTAGAACAATGATTGGAACACGTAGACGGTAGAAATCTTGGTATATATTGCTTCCATATAGTCTAAGAAACATGTACGCAAAGCATCCAAACAGTACCATACGCCAATTTTTTGTTCTTCAAGTTTAAGTAAACTACGATCCCCATTGTTAAGCCCTTAACGGAAATTATTTGTAACTTTCGACAAGTAGAACAATGAATGGAACTGGTAGACGGTTGAAATCTTTGTATATATTGCTTCAATATAATCTAAGAAACATATATGCAAATCATCCAAACAGTACCATTCGCCAATTTTTTGTTCTTCAAGTTTAAATGAACGACGAGCCCCATTGTTAATCCTTTAAAGGATATTATTTGTAAATTTCGACAAGTAGAACAATGATTGGAACACGTAGACGGTTGAAATCTTTGTATATATTGCTTCCATATAGTCTAAGAAACATGTACGCAAAGCATCCAAACAGTACCATGCGCCAATTTTTTGTTCTTCAAGTTTAAATGAACAATGAGCCCCAATGGTTAATCCTTTATCGGAAATTATTTGTAATTTTCGACAAGTAGAACAATGAATGGAACAGGTAGACGGTTGAAATCTTTGTATATATTGCTTCTATATAGTCTAAGAAACATATATGCAAAGCATCCAAACAGTACCATTCGCCAATTTTTTGTTCTTCAAGTTTAAGTGAACTACGAGCCCCATTGTTTATCCTTTATCGGAAATTATGTGTAAATTTCGACAAGTAGAACAATGATTGGAACACGTAGACGGTTGAAATCTTTGTATATATTGCTTCCATATAGTCTAAGAAACATGTACGCAAAGCATCCAAACAGTACCATTCGCCAATTTTTTGGTCTTCAAGTTTAAGTGAACAATGAGCCCCAATGGTTAATCCTTTATCCGTAATTATTTGTAACTTCCGACAAGTAGAACAATGAATGGAACAGGTAGACGGTTGAAATCTTTGTATATATTGCGTCTATATAGTCTAAGAAACATATACGCAAAGCATCCAAACAGTACCATTCGCCAATTTTTTGTTCTTCAAGTTTAAGTGAACTACGAGCCCCATTGTTAATCCTTTAAAGGAAATTATTTGTAAATTTCGACAAGTAGAACAATGAATGGAACAGGTAGACGGTTGAAATCAATGTATATATTGCTTCTATATAGTCTAAGAAACATATATGCAAAGCATCCAAACAGTACCATTCGCCAATTATTTCATCTTCATGTTTAAGTGAACTACGAGCCCCATTGTTAATACTTTAACGGAAATTATTTGTAACTTGCGACAAGTAGAACAATGAATGGAACAGGTAGCCGGTTGAAATCAACGTATATATTGCTTCTATATAGTCTAAGAAACATATATGCAAAGCATCCAAACAGTACCATTCGCCAATTTTTTGTTCTTCAAGTTTAAGTGAACGACGAGCCCCCTTGTTAATCCTTTAAAGGATATTATTTGTAAATTTCGACAAGTAGAACAATGATTGGAACACGTAGACGGTTGAAATCTTTGTATATATTGCTTCCATATAGTCTAAGAAACATGTACGCAAAGCATCCAAACAGTACCATGCGCCAATTTTTTGTTCTTCAAGTTTAAGTGAACAATGAGCCCCAATGGTTAATCCTTTATCGGAAATTATTTGTAATTTTCGACAAGTAGAGCAATGAATGGAACTGGTAGACGGTTGAAATCTTTGTATATATTGCTTCTATATAATCTAAGAAACATATATGCAAAGCATCTAAACAGTAACAATCGCCAATTTTTTGATCTTCAAGTTTAAGTGAACAGCGAGCCCCATTGATAATCATGGAATAGAAATTATTTGTAACTTTCTACAAGTAGAACAATGAATAGTACAGTTAGACGGGTGAAATCTTTCTATATATTGCTTCTAAATAGTCTGAGAAACATATATTCAAAGCATCCAAACAGTACCATTCGCCAATTTTTTGTTCTTCAAGTTTAAGTGAACAATGAGCCCCATTGTTAATCCTTTATCGGAAATTATTTGTAACTTTCGACAAGTAGAACATTGAATGGAACAGGTAGACGGTTGAAATCTTTGTATATATTGCTTCTATATAGTATAAGAAACATAAATGCAAAGCATCCAAACAGTACCATTCGCCAATTTTTTGTACTTCAAGTTTAAGTGAACTACGAGCCCCATTGTTAATCTTTTAAAGGAAATTATTTGTAAATTTCGACAAGTAGAACAATGAATGGATCAGGTAGACGGTTGAAGTCTTATTATACATTGCTTCCATATAGTCTAAGAAACATATATTCAAAGCATCCAAACAGTTCCATTCGCCAATTTTTTGTTCTTCAAGTTTAAGTGAACAATGAGCCCCATTGTTAATCCTTTATCGGAAATTATTTGTAACCTTCGACAAGCAGAACAATGAATGGAACAGGTAGACGGTTGAAATCTTTGTATATATTTCTTCTATATAATCTAAGAAACATATATGCAAAGCATCTAAACAGTAACAATCGCCAATTTTTTGATCTTCAAGTTTAAGTGAACAGCGAGCCCCAATGATAATCATGAAATGGAAATTATTTCTAACTATCTACAAGTAGAACAATGAATAGTACAGGTAGACGGGTGAAATCTTTCTATATATTGCTTCTAAATAGTCTAAGAAATATATATGCAAAGCATCTAAACAGTAACAATCGCCAATTTTTTGATCTTCAAGTTTAAGTGAACAGCGAGCCCCATTGATAATCATGAAATGGAAATTATTTGTAACTTTCTACAAGTAGAACAATGAATAGTACAGGTAGACGGGTGAAATATTTCTATATATTGCTTCTAAATAGTCTAAGAAACATATATGCAAAGCATCCAAACAGTACAATTCGCCAATTTTTTGTTCTTCAAGTTTAAGTGAACTACGAGACCCATTGTTAATCCTTTAAAGGAGATTATTTGTAAATTTCGACAAGTAGAACAATGATTGGAACACGTAGACGGTTGATATCTTTGTATATATTGCTTCCATATAGTCTAAGAAACATGTACGCAAAGCAGCCAAACAGTACCATTCGCCAATTTTGTGTTCTTCAAGTTTAAGTGAACAATGAGCCCCAATGGTTAATCCTTTATCGGAAATTATTTGTAACTTTCGACAAGTAGAACAATGAATGGAACAGGTAGACGTTTGAAATCTTTGTATATATTGCTTCTATATAATCTAAGAAACATATATGCAAAGCATCCAAACAGTACCATTCGCCAATTTTTTGTTCTTCAAGTTTAAGTGAAGAACGAGCCCCATTGATAATCATGAAACGGAAATTATTTGTAACTTTCTACAAGAAGAACAATGAATAGTACAGGTAGACGGGTGAAATCTTTCTATATATTTCTTCTAAATAGTCTAAGAAACACATATGCAAAGCATCCAAACGGTACAATACGCCAATTTTTGGTTCTTCAAGTTTAAGTGAACTACGAGCCCCATTGTTAATCCTTTAACGGAAATTAATTGTAACTTTCTACAAGTTGAACAATGATTCGAACACGTAGACGGTTGAAATCTTTGTATATACTGCTTCCATATAGTCTAAGAAACATGTACGCAAAGCATCCAAACAGTACCATTCGCCAATTTTTTGTTTTTCAAGTTTAAGTGAACAATGAGCCCCAATGGTTAATCCTTTATCGGAAATTATTTGTAATTTTCGACAAGTAGAACAATGAATGGAATAGGTAGACGGTTGAAATCTTTGTATATATTGCTTCTATATAATCTAAGAAACATATATGCAAAGCATCTAAACAGTAACAATCGCCAATTTTTTGATCTTCAACTTTAAGTGAACAACGAGCCCCATTGTTAATCCTTTAAAGGAAATTATTTGTAAATTTCGACAAGTAGAACAATGAATGGAACAGGTAGACGGTTGAAATCTTTGTATATATTGCTTCTATATAATCTAAGAAACATATATGCAAAGTATCCAAACAGTACCATTCGCCAATTTTTTGTTCTTCAAGTTTAAGTGAACTACGAGCCCCATTGTTAATCCTTTAAAGGAAATTATTTGTAAATTTCGACAAGTAGAACATTGAACGGAACAGGTAGACGGTTGAAATCTTTGTATATATTGCTTCTATATAGTATAAGAAACATATATGCGAAGCATCCAAACAGTACAATTCGCCAATTTTTTGTTCTTCAAGTTTAAGTGAACAATGAGCCCCAATGGTTAATCCGTTATCGGAAATTATTTGTAACTTTCGACAAGTAGAACATTGAATGGAACTGGTAGACGGTTGAAATCTTTGTATATATTGCTTCTATATAGTCTAAGAAACATATATGCAAAGCATCCAAACAGTACAATTCGCCAATTATTTCATCTGCAAGTTTAAGTGAACTACGAGCCCCATTGTTAATACTTTAACGGAAATTATTTGTAACTTGCGACAAGTAGAACAATGAGTGGAACAGGTAGACGGTTGAAATCAATGTAAATATTGCTTCTATATAGTCTAAGAAACATATATGCAAAGCATCCAAACAGTACCATTCGCCAATTTTTTGTTCTTCAAGTTTAAGTGAACTACGAGCCCCATTGTTAATCCTTTAAAGGAAATTATTTGTAAATTTCGACAAGTAGAACATTGAACGGAACAGGTAGACGGTTGAAATCTTTGTATATATTGCTTCTATATAGTATAAGGAACATATATGCAAAGCATCCAAACAGTACAATTCGCCAATTTTTTGTTCTTCAAGTTTAAGTGAACAATGAGCCCCAATGGTTAATCCGTTATCGGAAATTATTTGTAACTTTCGACAAGTAGAACAATGAATGGAACTGGTAGACGGTTGAAATCTTTGTATATATTGCTTCTATATAGTCTAAGAAACATATATGCAAAGCATCCAAACAGTACCATTCGCCAATTTTTTGTTCTTCAAGTTTAAGTGAACTACGAGCCCCATTGTTAATCCTTTAAAGGAAATTATTTGTAAATTTCGACAAGTAGAACAATGAATGGATCAGGTAGACGGTTGAAGTCTTTGTATACATTGCATCCATATAGTCTAAGAAACATATATTCAAAGCATCCAAACAGTACCATTCGCCAATTTTTTGTTCTTCAAGTTTAAGTGAACAATGAGCCCCATTGTTAATCCTTTATCGGAAATTATTTGTAACTTTCGACAAGTAGAACATTGAATGGAACAGGTAGACGGTTGAAATCTTTGTATATATTGCTTCTATATAGTATAAGAAACATAAATGCAAAGCATCCAAACAGTACCATTCGCCAATTTTTTGTACTTCAAGTTTAAGTGAACTACGAGCCCCATTGTTAATCTTTTAAAGGAAATTATTTGTAAATTTCGACAAGTAGAACAATGAATGGATCAGGTAGACGGTTGAAGTCTTATTATACATTGCTTCCATATAGTCTAAGAAACATATATTCAAAGCATCCAAACAGTACCATTCGCCAATTTTTTGTTCTTCAAGTTTAAGTGAACAATGAGCCCCATTGTTAATCCTTTATCGGAAATTATTTGTAACCTTCGACAAGCAGAACAATGAATGGAACAGGTAGACGGTTGAAATCTTTGTATATATTTCTTCTATATAATCTAAGAAACATATATGCAAAGCATCTAAACAGTAACAATCGCCAATTTTTTGATCTTCAAGTTTAAGTGAACAGCGAGCCCCAATGATAATCATGAAATGGAAATTATTTCTAACTATCTACAAGTAGAACAATGAATAGTACAGGTAGACGGGTGAAATCTTTCTATATATTGCTTCTAAATAGTCTAAGAAACATATATGCAAAGCATCTAAACAGTAACAATCGCCAATTTTTTGATCTTCAAGTTTAAGTGAACTACGAGCCCCATTGTTAATCCTTTAACGGAAATTATTTGTAACTTGCGACAAGTAGAACAATGAGTGGAACAGGTAGACGGTTGAAATCAATGTAAATATTGCTTCTATATAGTCTAAGAAACATATATGCAAAGCATCCAAACAGTACCATTCGCCAATTTTTTGTTCTTCAAGTTTAAGTGAACTACGAGCCCCATTGTTAATCCTTTAAAGGAAATTATTTGTAAATTTCGACAAGTAGAACATTGAACGGAACAGGTAGACGGTTGAAATCTTTGTATATATTGCTTCTATATAGTATAAGGAACATATATGCAAAGCATCCAAACAGTACAATTCGCCAATTTTTTGTTCTTCAAGTTTAAGTGAACAATGAGCCCCAATGGTTAATCCGTTATCGGAAATTATTTGTAACTTTCGACAAGTAGAACAATGAATGGAACTGGTAGACGGTTGAAATCTTTGTATATATTGCTTCTATATAGTCTAAGAAACATATATGCAAAGCATCCAAACAGTACCATTCGCCAATTTTTTGTTCTTCAAGTTTAAGTGAACTACGAGCCCCATTGTTAATCCTTTAAAGGAAATTATTTGTAAATTTCGACAAGTAGAACAATGAATGGATCAGGTAGACGGTTGAAGTCTTTGTATACATTGCATCCATATAGTCTAAGAAACATATATTCAAAGCATCCAAACAGTACCATTCGCCAATTTTTTGTTCTTCAAGTTTAAGTGAACAATGAGCCCCATTGTTAATCCTTTATCGGAAATTATTTGTAACTTTCGACAAGTAGAACATTGAATGGAACAGGTAGACGGTTGAAATCTTTGTATATATTGCTTCTATATAGTATAAGAAACATAAATGCAAAGCATCCAAACAGTACCATTCGCCAATTTTTTGTACTTCAAGTTTAAGTGAACTACGAGCCCCATTGTTAATCTTTTAAAGGAAATTATTTGTAAATTTCGACAATTAGAACAATGAATGGATCAGGTAGACGGTTGAAGTCTTATTATACATTGCTTCCATATAGTCTAAGAAACATATATTCAAAGCATCCAAACAGTACCATTCGCCAATTTTTTGTTCTTCAAGTTTAAGTGAACAATGAGCCCCATTGTTAATCCTTTATCGGAAATTATTTGTAACCTTCGACAAGCAGAACAATGAATGGAACAGGTAGACGGTTGAAATCTTTGTATATATTTCTTCTATATAATCTAAGAAACATATATGCAAAGCATCTAAACAGTAACAATCGCCAATTTTTTGATCTTCAAGTTTAAGTGAACAGCGAGCCCCAATGATAATCATGAAATGGAAATTATTTCTAACTATCTACAAGTAGAACAATGAATAGTACAGGTAGACGGGTGAAATCTTTCTATATATTGCTTCTAAATAGTCTAAGAAACATATATGCAAAGCATCTAAACAGTAACAATCGCCAATTTTTTGATCTTCAAGTTTAAGTGAACAGCGAGCCCCATTGATAATCATGAAATGGAAATTATTTGTAACTTTCTACAAGTAGAACAATGAATAGTACAGGTAGACGGGTGAAATATTTCTATATATTGCTTCTAAATAGTCTAAGAAACATATATGCAAAGCATCCAAACAGTACAATTCGCCAATTTTTTGTTCTTCAAGTTTAAGTGAACTACGAGACCCATTGTTAATCCTTTAAAGGAGATTATTTGTAAATTTCGACAAGTAGAACAATGATTGGAACACGTAGACGGTTGATATCTTTGTATATATTGCTTCCATATAGTCTAAGAAACATGTACGCAAAGCAGCCAAACAGTACCATTCGCCAATTTTGTGTTCTTCAAGTTTAAGTGAACAATGAGCCCCAATGGTTAATCCTTTATCGGAAATTATTTGTAACTTTCGACAAGTAGAACAATGAATGGAACAGGTAGACGGTTGAAATCTTTGTATATATTGCTTCTATATAGTATAAGAAACATAAATGCAAAGCATCCAAACAGTACAATTTGCCAATTTTTTGTTCTTCAAGTTTAAGTGAACAATGAGCCCCATTGGTAATCCTTTATCGGAAATTATGTGTAAATTTCGACAAGTAGAACAATGAATGGAACAGGTAGACGGTTGAAATCTTTGTATATATTGCTTCTATATAGTCTAAGAAACATATATGCAAAGCATCCAAACAGTACAATTCGCCAATTTTTTGTTCTTGAAGTTTAAGTGAACTACGAGCCCCATTGATAATCATGAAACGGACATTATTTGTAACTTTCTACAAGTAGAACAATGAATAGAACAGGTAGACGGTTGAAATCTTTGTATATGTTGCTTCTATATAGCCTAAGAAACTTATATGCAAAGCATCTAAACAGTAACAATCGCCTATTTTTTTATTTTCAAGTTTAAGTGAACAATGAGCCCCAATGGTTAATCCGTTATCGGAAATTATTTGTAACTTGCGACAAGTAGAACAATGAGTGGAACAGTTAGACGGTTGAAATCAATGTATATTTTGCTTCTATATAGTCTAAGAAACATATATGCAAAGCATCCAAACAGTACCATTCGCCAATTTTTTGTTCTTCAAGTTTAAGTGAACAATGAGCCCCATTGTTAATCCGTTATCGGAAATTATTTGTAACTTTCGACAAGTAGAACAATGAATGGAACAGGTAGACGGTTGAAATCTTTGTATATATTGCTTCTATATAGTATAAGAAATATATATGCAAAGCATCCAAACAGTACAATTCGCCAATTTTTTGTTCTTCAAGTTTAAGTGAACAATGAGCCCCAATGGTTAATCCGTTATCGGAAATTATTTGTAACTTTCGACAAGTAGAACAATGAATGGAACAGGTAGACGGTTGAAATCTTTGTATATATTGCTTCTATACAGTCTATGAAACCTATATGCAAAGCATCTAAACAGTAACAATCGCCAATTTTTTGATCTTCAAGTTTAAGTGAACTACGAGCCCCATTGTTAATCATGAAATGGAAATTATTTGTAACTTTCGACAAGTAGAACAATGAATGCAACAGGTAGACGGTTGAAATCATTGTATATAATGCTTCTATATAGTCTAAGAAACATATATGCCAAGCATCCAAACAGTACAATTCGACAATTTTTTGTTCTTCAAGTTTGAGTGAACAACGAGGCCCATTGATAATCATGAAACGGAAATTATTTGTAACTTTCGACAAGAAGAACAATGAATAGAACAGGTAGACGGTTGAAATCTTTGTATATGTTGCTTCTATGTAGTCTAAGAAACCTATATGCAAAGCATCAAAACAGTAACATTCGCCAATTTTTCGATCTTCAAGTTTAAGTGAACAGCGAGCCCCATTGATAATCATGAAATGGACATTATTTGTAACTTTCTACAAATAGAACAATGAATAGCACAGGTAGACGGGTGAAATCTTTCTATATATTGCTTCTAAATAGCCTAAGAAACACATATGCAAAGCATCCAAACAGTACAATTCGCCAATTTTTTGTTCTTCAAGTTTAAGTGAACTACGAGCCCCATTGTTAATCCTTTAAAGGAAATTATTTGTAAATTTCGACAACTAGAACATTGAATGGAACAGGTAAACGGTTGAAATCTTTGTATATATTGCTTCCATATAGTCTAAGAAACATATATGCAAAGCATCCAAACAGTACCATTCGCCAATTTTTTGTTCTTCAAGTTTAAGTGAACTACGAGCCCCATTGATAATCATGAAATCGAAATTATTTGTAACTTTCTACAAGTAGAACAATGAATAGTACAGGTAGACGGGTGAAATCATTCTATATATTGCATCCAAATAGTCTAAGAAACATATATGCAAAGCATCCAAACAGTACCGTTCGCCAATTTTTTGTTCTTCAAGTTTAAGTGAACTACGAGCCCCATTGTTAATCCTTTAACGGAAATTAATTGTAACTTTCTACAAGTTGAACAATGATTCGAACACGTAGACGGTTGAAATCTTTGTATATACTGCTTCCATATAGTCTAAGAAACATGTACGCAAAGCATCCAAACAGTACCATTCGCCAATTTTTTGTTTTTCAAGTTTAAGTGAACAATGAGCCCCAATGGTTAATCCTTTATCGGAAATTATTTGTAATTTTCGACAAGTAGAACAATGAATGGAATAGGTAGACGGTTGAAATCTTTGTATATATTGCTTCTATATAATCTAAGAAACATATATGCAAAGCATCTAAACAGTAACAATCGCTAATTTTTTGATCTTCAACTTTAAGTGAACAACGAGCCCCATTGTTAATCCTTTAAAGGAAATTATTTGTAAATTTCGACAAGTAGAACAATGAGTGGAACAGGTAGACGGTTGAAATCAATGTAAATATTGCTTCTATATAGTCTAAGAAACATATATGCAAAGCATCCAAACAGTACCATTCGCCAATTTTTTGTTCTTCAAGTTTAAGTGAACTACGAGCCCCATTGTTAATCCTTTAAAGGAAATTATTTGTAAATTTCGACAAGTAGAACATTGAACGGAACAGGTAGACGGTTGAAATCTTTGTATATATTGCTTCTATATAGTATAAGGAACATATATGCAAAGCATCCAAACAGTACAATTCGCCAATTTTTTGTTCTTCAAGTTTAAGTGAACAATGAGCCCCAATGGTTAATCCGTTATCGGAAATTATTTGTAACTTTCGACAAGTAGAACAATGAATGGAACTGGTAGACGGTTGAAATCTTTGTATATATTGCTTCTATATAGTCTAAGAAACATATATGCAAAGCATCCAAACAGTACCATTCGCCAATTTTTTGTTCTTCAAGTTTAAGTGAACTACGAGCCCCATTGTTAATCCTTTAAAGGAAATTATTTGTAAATTTCGACAAGTAGAACAATGAATGGATCAGGTAGACGGTTGAAGTCTTTGTATACATTGCATCCATATAGTCTAAGAAACATATATTCAAAGCATCCAAACAGTACCATTCGCCAATTTTTTGTTCTTCAAGTTTAAGTGAACAATGAGCCCCATTGTTAATCCTTTATCGGAAATTATTTGTAACTTTCGACAAGTAGAACATTGAATGGAACAGGTAGACGGTTGAAATCTTTGTATATATTGCTTCTATATAGTATAAGAAACATAAATGCAAAGCATCCAAACAGTACCATTCGCCAATTTTTTGTACTTCAAGTTTAAGTGAACTACGAGCCCCATTGTTAATCTTTTAAAGGAAATTATTTGTAAATTTCGACAAGTAGAACAATGAATGGATCAGGTAGACGGTTGAAGTCTTATTATACATTGCTTCCATATAGTCTAAGAAACATATATTCAAAGCATCCAAACAGTACCATTCGCCAATTTTTTGTTCTTCAAGTTTAAGTGAACAATGAGCCCCATTGTTAATCCTTTATCGGAAATTATTTGTAACCTTCGACAAGCAGAACAATGAATGGAACAGGTAGACGTTTGAAATCTTTGTATATATTTCTTCTATATAATCTAAGAAACATATATGCAAAGCATCTAAACAGTAACCATCGCCAATTTTTTGATCTTCAAGTTTAAGTGAACAGCGAGCCCCAATGATAATCATGAAATGGAAATTATTTCTAACTATCTACAAGTAGAACAATGAATAGTACAGGTAGACGGGTGAAATCTTTCTATATATTGCTTCTAAATAGTCTAAGAAACATATATGCAAAGCATCTAAACAGTAACAATCGCCAATTTTTTGATCTTCAAGTTTAAGTGAACAGCGAGCCCCATTGATAATCATGAAATGGAAATTATTTGTAACTTTCTACAAGTAGAACAATGAATAGTACAGGTAGACGGGTGAAATATTTCTATATATTGCTTCTAAATAGTCTAAGAAACATATATGCAAAGCATCCAAACAGTACCATTCGCCAATTTATTGTTCTTCAAGTTTAAGTGAACTACGAGCCCCATCGTTAATCCTTTAAAGGAAATTATTTGTAAATTTCGACAAGTAGAACAATGAATGGAACAGGTAGACTGTTGAAATCATTGTATATATTGCTTCTATATAGTCTAAGAAACATATATGCAAAGCATCCAAACAGTACAATTCGCCAATTTTTTGTTCTTCAAGTTTAAGTGAACTACGAGACCCATTGTTAATCCTTTAAAGGAGATTATTTGTAAATTTCGACAAGTAGAACAATGATTGGAACACGTAGACGGTTGATATCTTTGTATATATTGCTTCCATATAGTCTAAGAAACATGTACGCAAAGCAGCCAAACAGTACCATTCGCCAATTTTGTGTTCTTCAAGTTTAAGTGAACAATGAGCCCCAATGGTTAATCCTTTATCGGAAATTATTTGTAACTTTCGACAAGTAGAACAATGAATGGAACAGGTAGACGTTTGAAATCTTTGTATATATTGCTTCTATATAATCTAAGAAACATATATGCAAAGCATCCAAACAGTACCATTCGCCAATTTTTTGTTCTTCAAGTTTAAGTGAAGAACGAGCCCCATTGATAATCATGAAACGGAAATTATTTGTAACTTTCTACAAGAAGAACAATGAATAGTACAGGTAGACGGGTGAAATCTTTCTATATATTTCTTCTAAATAGTCTAAGAAACACATATGCAAAGCATCCAAACAGTACAATTCGCCAATTTTTTGTTCTTTAAGTTTAAGTGAACTACGAGCCCCATTGTTAATCCTTTAAAGGAAATTATTTGTAAATTTCGACAAGTAGAACAATGAATGGATCAGGTAGACGGTTGAAATCATTGTATATATTGCTTCTATATAGCCTAAGAAACATATATGCAAAGCATCCAAACAGTACAATACGCCAATTTTTTGTTCTTCAAGTTTAAGTGAACTACGAGCCCCATTATTAATCCTTTAACGGAAATTAATTGTAACTTTCTACAAGTTGAACAATGATTCGAACACGTAGACGGTTGAAATCTTTGTATATACTGCTTCCATATAGTCTAAGAAACATGTACGCAAAGCATCCAAACAGTACCATTCGCCAATTTTTTGTTCTTCAAGTTTAAGTGAACAATGAGCCCCAATGGTTAATCCTTTATCGGAAATTATTTGTAATTTTCGACAAGTAGAACAATGATTGGAATAGGTAGACGGTTGAACTCTTTGTATATATTGCTTCTATATAATCTAAGAAACATATATGCAAAGCATCTAAACAGTAACAATCGCCAATTTTTTGGTCTTCAACTTTAAGTGAACAACGAGCCCCATTGTTAATCCTTTAAAGGAAATTATTTGTAAATTTCGACAAGTAGAACAATGAATGGAACAGGTAGACGGTTGAAATCTTTGTATATATTGCTTCTATATAATCTAAGAAACATATATGCAAAGTATCCAAACAGTACCATTCGCCAATTTTTTGTTCTTCAAGTTTAAGTGAACTACGAGCCCCATTGTTAATCCTTTAAAGGAAATTATTTGTAAATTTCGACAAGTAGAACATTGAACGGAACAGGTAGACGTTTGAAATCTTTGTATATATTGCTTCTATATAGTATAAGAAACATATATGCAAAGCATCTAAACAGTACAATTCGCCAATTTTTTGTTCTTCAAGTTTAAGTGAACAATGAGCCCCAATGGTTAATCCGTTATCGGAAATTATTTGTAACTTTCGACAAGTAGAACAATGAATGGAACAGGTAGACGGTTGAAATCTTTGTATATATTGCTTCTATATAGTCTAAGAAACATATATGCAAAGCATCCAAACAGTACAATTCGCCAATTTTTTGTTCTTGAAGTTTAAGTGAACTACGAGCCCCATTGATAATCATGAAACGGAAATTATTTGTAACTTTCTACAAGTAGAACAATGAATAGTACAGGTAGACGGTTGAAATCTTTGTATATGTTGCTTCTATATAGCCTAAGAAACTTATATGCAAAGCATCTAAACAGTAACAATCGCCAATTTTTTTATCTTCAAGTTTAAGTGAACAATGAGCCCCAATGGTTAATCCGTTATCGGAAATTATTTGTAACTTGCGACAAGTAGAACAATGAGTGGAACAGTTAGACGGTTGAAATCAATGTATATATTGCTTCTATATAGTCTAAGAAACATATATGCAAAGCATCCAAACAGTACCATTCGCCAATTTTTTGTTCTTCAAGTTTAAGTGAACAATGAGCCCCATTGTTAATCCTTTATCGGAAATTATTTGTAACTTTCGACAAGTAGAACAATGAATGGAACAGGTAGACGGTTGAAATCTTTGCATATATTGCTTCTACATAGTCTAAGAAACATATATGCAAAGCATCCAAGCAGTACCGTTCGCCAATTTTTTGTTCTTCAAGTTTAAGTGAACAATGAGCCCCATTGTTAATCCTTTATCGGAAATTATTTGTAACTTTCGACAAGTAGAACAATGAATGGAACAGGTAGACGGTTGAAATCTTTGTATATATTGCTTCTACATAGTCTAAGAAACATATATGCAAAGCATCCAAGCAGTACCGTTCGCCAATTTTTTGTTCTTCAAGTTTAAGTAAACTACGATCCCCATTGTTAATCCCTTAACGGAAATTATTTGTAAATTTCGACAAGTAGAACAATGAATGGAACAGGTAGACGGTTGAAATCTTTGTATATATTGCTTCTATATAGTCTAAGAAACCTATATGCAAAGCATCTAAACAGCAACAATCGCCAATTTTTTGTTCTTCAAGTTTAAGTGAACTACGAGCCCCATTGATAATCATGAAATCGAAATTATTTGTAACTTTCTACAAGTAGAACAATGAATAGTACAGGTAGACGGGTGAAATCATTCTATATATTGCATCTAAATAGTCTAAGAAACATATCTGCAAATCATCCACGCAGTACAATTCGCCAATTATTTGATCTTCAAGTTTAAGTGAACTACGAGCCCCATTGTTAATCCTTTATCGGAAATTATTTGTAACTTTCGACAAGTAGAACAATGAATGGAACTGGTAGACGGTTGAAATCATTGTATATATTGCTTCTATATAGTCTAAGAAACATATATGCAAAGCATCCAAACAGTACAATTCGACAATTTTTTGTTCTTCAAGTTTAAGTGAACAATGAGCCCCATTGTTAATCCTTTAAAGGAAATTATTTGTAACTTTCGACAAGAAGAACAATGAATGGAACAGGTAGACTGTTGAAATCATTGTATATATTGCTTTTATACAGTCTAAGAAACATATATGCAAAGCATCCAAACAGTACAATTAGCCAATTTTTTGTTCTTCAAGTTTAAGTGAATAATGAGCCCCAATGGTTAATCCGTTATCGGAAATTATTTGCAACTTTCGACAAGTAGAAAAATGAATGGAACAGGTAGACGGTTGAAATCTTTGTATATATTGCTTCTATATAGTCTAAGAAACATATATGCAAAGCATCCAAACAGTACCATTCGCCAATTTTTTGTTCTTCAAGTTTAAGTGAACTACGAGCCCCATTGATAATCATGAAATGGAAATTATTTGTAACTTTCTACAAGTAGAACAATGAATAGAACAGGTAGACGGTTGAAATCTTTGTATATATTGCTTCTATATAGTATAAGAAACATATATGCAAAGCATCCAAACAGTACAATTCGACAATTTTTTGTTCTTCAAGTTTAAGTGAACAATGAGCCCCATTGTTAATCCTTTAAAGGAAATTATTTGTAACTTTCGACAAGAAGAACAATGAATGGAACAGGTAGACTGTTGAAATCATTGTATATATTGCTTTTATACAGTCTAAGAAACATATATGCAAAGCATCCAAACAGTACAATTCGCCAATTTTTTGTTCTTGAAGTTTAAGTGAACTACGAGCCCCATTGATAATCATGAAACGGAAATTATTTGTAACTTTCTACAAGTAGAACAATGAATAGAACAGGTAGACGGTTGAAATCTTTGTATATGTTGCTTCTATATAGCCTAAGAAACTTATATGCAAAGCATCTAAACAGTAACAATCGCCAATTTTTTTATCTTCAAGTTTAAGTGAACAATGAGCCCCAATGGTTAATCCGTTATCGGAAATTATTTGTAACTTGCGACAAGTAGAACAATGAGTGGAACAGTTAGACGGTTGAAATCAATGTATATATTGCTTCTATATAGTCTAAGAAACATATATGCAAAGCATCCAAACAGTACCATTCGCCAATTTTTTGTTCTTCAAGTTTAAGTGAACAATGAGCCCCATTGTTAATCCTTTATCGGAAATTATTTGTAACTTTCGACAAGTAGAACAATGAATGGAACAGGTAGACGGTTGAAATCTTTGCATATATTGCTTCTACATAGTCTAAGAAACATATATGCAAAGCATCCAAGCAGTACCGTTCGCCAATTTTTTGTTCTTCAAGTTTAAGTGAACAATGAGCCCCATTGTTAATCCTTTATCGGAAATTATTTGTAACTTTCGACAAGTAGAACAATGAATGGAACAGGTAGACGGTTGAAATCTTTGTATATATTGCTTCTACATAGTCTAAGAAACATATATGCAAAGCATCCAAGCAGTACCGTTCGCCAATTTTTTGTTCTTCAAGTTTAAGTAAACTACGATCCCCATTGTTAATCCCTTAACGGAAATTATTTGTAAATTTCGACAAGTAGAACAATGAATGGAACAGGTAGACGGTTGAAATCTTTGTATATATTGCTTCTATATAGTCTAAGAAACCTATATGCAAAGCATCTAAACAGCAACAATCGCCAATTTTTTGTTCTTCAAGTTTAAGTGAACTACGAGCCCCATTGATAATCATGAAATCGAAATTATTTGTAACTTTCTACAAGTAGAACAATGAATAGTACAGGTAGACGGGTGAAATCATTCTATATATTGCATCTAAATAGTCTAAGAAACATATCTGCAAATCATCCACGCAGTACAATTCGCCAATTATTTGATCTTCAAGTTTAAGTGAACTACGAGCCCCATTGTTAATCCTTTATCGGAAATTATTTGTAACTTTCGACAAGTAGAACAATGAATGGAACTGGTAGACGGTTGAAATCATTGTATATATTGCTTCTATATAGTCTAAGAAACATATATGCAAAGCATCCAAACAGTACAATTCGACAATTTTTTGTTCTTCAAGTTTAAGTGAACAATGAGCCCCATTGTTAATCCTTTAAAGGAAATTATTTGTAACTTTCGACAAGAAGAACAATGAATGGAACAGGTAGACTGTTGAAATCATTGTATATATTGCTTTTATACAGTCTAAGAAACATATATGCAAAGCATCCAAACAGTACAATTAGCCAATTTTTTGTTCTTCAAGTTTAAGTGAATAATGAGCCCCAATGGTTAATCCGTTATCGGAAATTATTTGTAACTTTCGACAAGTAGAAAAATGAATGGAACAGGTAGACGGTTGAAATCTTTGTATATATTGCTTCTATATAGTCTAAGAAACATATATGCAAAGCATCCAAACAGTACCATTCGCCAATTTTTTGTTCTTCAAGTTTAAGTGAACTACGAGCCCCATTGATAATCATGAAATGGAAATTATTTGTAACTTTCTACAAGTAGAACAATGAATAGAACAGGTAGACGGTTGAAATCTTTGTATATATTGCTTCTATATAGTATAAGAAACATATATGCAAAGCATCCAAACAGTACAATTCGCCAATTTTTTGTTCTTCAAGTATAAGTGAACTACGAGCCCCATTGATAATCATGAAATGGAAATTATTTGTAACTTTCTACAAGTAGAACAATGAATAGTACAGGTAGACGGGTGAAATCTTTCTATATATTGCATCTAAATAGTCTAAGAAACATGTATGCAAAGCATCCAAACAGTACCATTCGCCAATTTTTTGTTCTTCATGTTTAAGTGAACTACGAGCCCCATTGTTAATCCTTTAAAGGAAAGTATTTGTAAATTTCGACAAGTAGAACAATGAATTGAACAGGCAGACTGTTGAAATCATTGTATATATTGCTTCTATATAGTCTAAGAAACATATATGCAAATCATCCAAACAGTACAATTCGCCAATTTCTTGTTCTTCAAGTTTAAGTAAACTACGAGCCCCATTGTTAATCCTTTAAAGGAAATTATTTGTAAATTTCGACAAGTAGAACAATGAATGGATCATGTAGACGGTTGAACTCATTGTATATATTGCTTCTATATAGTCTGCGAAACAAATATGCAAAGCATCCAAACAGTACAATTCGCCAATTATTTCATCTTCAAGTTTAAGTGAACTACGAGCCCCATTCTTAATCCTTTAAAGGAAATTATTTGTAAATTTCGACAAGTAGAACAATGAATGGATCATGTAGACGGTTGAAATCATTGTATAACACATCACTCAATAAGTCTCCGGTCTAACTAAGAAAAACAATTTTTTTTTTAGAAATTACACTTTATTCATCAACATAATCTCCTTCAAGAGTGATACATTCATTCCAACGCTCCTCTAACTTTCCGATGCCCTTTATGTAAAACGATTTGTCTTTGCTCTCAAAATAAACCTCAGTTTCGGCAATCACTTCTTCATTTGAGCCAAATTTTTTTCCCTGAAGCATCTTTTTCATGTCTGCAAAAAGCCAGTAGCCGCTGGGGACCAAATCTGGAGAGTACGGTGGGTGGGGAAGCAATTCAAAGCGTAATTCATCCAATTTAACCATTGTTTTCATCGACTTGTGACACGGGGCATTGCCTGGTGAAACAACACTTTTTGTTTTGCATGTGGGGCCGTTTTTTCTTGATTTCTGTACTCAATCGATCCAATAATGCCATGTAATATTCACTATTGATAGTTTTGCCTTTCTCAAGATAGTCTATGAACAAAATTCCATGCGCGTCCCAAAATACGGATGCCAATATCTTGCCAGCCGACGTTTGAGTTTTTGGTCGATTTGGGCGACTTTCACCGGCTGCTGTCCACTCAGCTGACGATCTTTTTGATTCAGGCGTGTAGTGGTGGATCCATGTTTCATCCATTGTCACATACCGACGCAAAATATCATTTTTATTTCGCTTGAACAGCTTCAAACAGCGCTCTGAATCGTCGACGCGTTGTTCTTTCTGGTCCGGTGTGAGCAAACGCGGCACCCACTTCGAAAGCAACTTGCGCATGCCCAAATTTTCATGTAAAATTATAAAGACACTGCCTTCTGATATCTTCAAGGTGTCAGCTATCTCACGCAACTTCATTTTACGGTCATTTAAAACTATTTTGTGGACATTTTTTATGTTTTCCGGAACAACTACCGATTTTGGGCGACCAGAGCGTTCGGCATCATCGGTGCTTGTACGACCGCGTTTAAATTCGGCATTCCAGTCAATAATAGTTGATTTCCCTGGTGCAGAGTCCCCATAATGCATATCAAGCCACTGTTTGACTCCAACAGTATTTTTTCCTATCAAAAAACAGTGTTTAATCAACACACCAAATTCCTTTCTATCCATTATCTTTAAAATTATAAAGCTGGGATCACTAAAAAGACTATAACTTCTAAACTAACTGTCAGAATGCCATGAAATTTTGACACGTACTGTGTGAAGGTTAGTATTACCCGGAAATCACGTGGGTCTGTCAACAATGTTGCCATATATGTGTCAGACCGGGGACTTATTGAGTGATGTGTTATATTGCTTCTATATAGTCTGCGAAACAAATATGCAAAGCATCCAAACAGTACAATTCGCCAATTTTTTGTTCTTCAAGTTTAAGTGAACTACGAGCCCCATTGATAATCATGAAACGGAAATTATTTGTAACTTTCTACAAGTAGAACAATGAATAGAACAGGTAGACGGTTGAAATCTTTGTATATGTTGCTTCTATATAGTCTAAGAAACTTATATGCAAAGCATCTAAACAGTAACATTCACCAATTTTTTTATCTTCAAGTTTAAGTGAACAATGAGCCCCAATGGTTAATCCTTTATCGGAAATTATTTGTAACTTTCGACAAGTAGAACAATGAATGGAACAGGTAGACGCTTGAAATCATTGTATATATTGCTTCCATATAGTCTAAGAAACATGTACGCAAAGCATCCAAACAGTACCATTCGCCAATCTTTTGTCCTTCAAGTTTAAGTGAACAATGAGCCCCATTGTTAATCCTTTATCGGAAATTATTTGTAACTTTCGACAAGTAGAACAATGAATCGAACACGTAGACGGTTGAAATCTTTGTATATATTGCTTCTATATAGTCTAAGAAACATATATGCCAAGCATCCAAACAGTACCATTCGCCAATTTTTTGTTCTTCAAGTTTAAGTGAACAATGAGCCCCATTGTTAATCCTTTATCGGAAATTATTTGTAACTTTCGACAAGTAGAACAATGAATGGAACAGGTAGACGGTTGAAATCATTGTATATATTGCTTCCATATAGTTCAAGAAACATATATGCAAAGCATCCAAACATGCACAATTCGCCAATTTCTTGTTCTTCAAGTTTAAGTAAACTACGATCCCCATTGTTATTCCCTTAACGGAAATTATTTGTAACTTTCGACAAGTAGAACAATGAATGGAACAGGTAGACGGTTGAAATCTTTGTATATATTGCTTCTATATAGTCTAAGAAACATATATGCAAAGCGTCCAAACAGTACAATTCGCCAATTTTTTGTTCTTCAAGTTTAAGTGAACTACGAGCCCCATTGTTAATCCTTTAAAGGAAATTAATTGTAACTTTCTACAAGTAGAACAATGATTGGAACACGTAGACGGTTGAAATCTTTGTATATATTGCTTCCATATAGTCTAAGAAACATGTACGCAAAGCATCCAAACAGTACCATTCGCCAATCTTTTGTCCTTCAAGTTTAAGTGAACAATGAGCCCCATTGTTAATCCTTTATCGGAAATTATTTGTAACTTTCGACAAGTAGAACAATGAATCGAACACGTAGACGGTTGAAATCTTTGTATACATTGCTTCTATATAGTCTAAGAAACATATATGCAAAGCATCCAAACAGTACCATTCGCCAATTTTTTGTTCTTCAAGTTTAAGTGAACAATGAGCCCCATTGTTAATCCTTTAAAGGAAATTATTTGTAAATTTCGACAAGTAGAACAATGAATGGATCAGGTAGACGGTTGAAATCATTGTATATATTGCTTCTATATAACCTACGAAACATATATGCAAAGCATCCAAACAGTACAATTCGCCAATTTATTGTTCTTCAAGTTTAAGCGAACAACGAGCCCCATTGTTAATCCTTTAAAGGAAATTATTTGTAACTTTCGACAAGTAGAACAATGAATGGAACACGTAGACGGTTGAAATCTTTGTATATATTGCTTCTATATAGTCTAAGAAACATATATGCAAAGGATCCAAACATGCACAAATCGCCAATTTCTTGTTCTTCAAGTTTAAGTAAACTACGATCCCCATTGTTAATCCCTTAACGGAAATTATTTGTAACTTTCGACAAGTAGACCAATGAATGGAACAGGTAGACGGTTGAAATCTTTGTATATATTGCTTCTATATAGTCTAAGAAACATATATGCAAAGCGTCCAAACAGTACAATTCGCCAATTATTTGATCTTCAAGTTTAAGTGAACTACGAGCCCCATTGTTAATCCTTTAACGGAAATTAATTGTAACTTTCTACAAGTAGAACAATGATTGGAACACGTAGACGGTTGAAATCTTTGTATATATTGCTTCTATATAGTCTAAGAAACATATATGCAAAGCATCCAAACAGTACCATTCGCCAATTTTTTGTTCTTCAAGTTTAAGTGAACAATGAGCCCCATTGTTAATCCTTTAAAGGAAATTATTTGTAAATTTCGACAAGTAGAACAATGAATGGATCAGGTAGACGGTTGAAATCATTGTATATATTGCTTCTATATAACCTACGAAACATATATGCAAAGCATCCAAACAGTACAATTCGCCAATTTATTGTTCTTCAAGTTTAAGCGAACAACGAGCCCCATTGTTAATCCTTTAAAGGAAATTATTTGTAACTTTCGACAAGTAGAACAATGAATGGAACACGTAGACGGTTGAAATCTTTGTATATATTGCTTCTATATAGTCTAAGAAACATATATGCAAAGCATCCAAACATTACCATTCGCCAATTTTTTGTTCTTCAAGTTTAAGTGAACAATGAGCCCCAATGGTTAATCCTTTATCGGAAATTATTTGTAACTTTCGACAAGTCGAACAATGAATGGAACATGTAGACGGTTGAAATATTTGTATATATTGCTTCTATATAATATAAGAAACATATTTAAAGCATCCAAACAGTACCATTCGCCAATTTTTTGTTCATCAAGTTTAAGTGAACAATGAGCCCCATTGTTAATCCTTTATCGGAAATTGTTTGTAACTTTCGACAAGTAGAACATTGAATGGAACAGGTAGATGGTTGAAATCTTTGTATCTATTGCTTCCATATAGTCCAAGAAACATTTATGCAAAGCATCCAAACAGTACAATTCGCCAATTTTTTGTTCTTCAAGTTTAAGTGAACAATGAGCCCCAATGGTTAATCCTTTATCGGTAATTGTTTGTAAATTTCGACAAGTAGAACAGTGAATGGAACAGGTAGACGGTTGAAATCTTTGTATATATTGCTTCTATATAGTATAAGAAACATATATGCAAAGCATCCAAACAGTACAATTCGCCAATTTTTTGTTCTTCAAGATTAAGTGAACAATGAGCCCCAATGGTTAATCCGTTATCGGAAATTATTTGTAACTTTCGACAAGTAGAACAGTGAATGGAACAGGTAGACTGTTGAAATCTTTGTATATATTGCTTCTAAATAGTCTAAGAAACATCTATGCAAAGCATCCAAACAGTACAATTCGCCAATTTTTTGTTCTTCAAGTTTAAGTGAACTACGAGCCCCATTGTTAATCCTTTAAAGGAAATTATTTGTAAATTTCGACAAGTAGAACAATGAATGGATCATGTAGACGGTTGAAAAAATTGTATATATTGCTTCTATATAGTCTACGAAACATATATGCAAAGCATCCAAACAGTACAATTCGCCTTTTTTTTGTACTTCAAGTTTAAGTGAACTACGAGCCCCATTGTTAATCCTTTAACGGAAATTAATTGTAACTTTCGACAAGTAGAACAATGAATGGAACAGGTAGACGGTTGAAATCTTTGTACATATTGCTTCTATATAGTCTAAGAAACATATATGCAAAGCATCCAAACAGTACAATTCGCCAATTTATTGTTCTTCAAGTTTAAGTGAACAACGAGCCCCATTGTTAATCCTTTAAAGGAAATTATTTGTAACTTTCGACAAGTAGAACGATGAATGGAACAGGTAGACGGTTGAAATCTTTGTATATATTGCTTCTATATAGTCTAAGAAACATAAATGCAAAGCATCCAAACAGTACAATTCGCCAATTTATTGTTCTTCAAGTTTAAGTGAACAATGAGCCCCAATGGTTAATCCTTTATCGGTAATTATTTGTAACTTTCGACAAGTAGAACAATGAATGGAACACGTAGACGGTTGAAATCTTGGTATATATTGCTTCCATATAGTCTAAGAAACATGTACGCAAAGCATCCAAACAGTACAATTCGCCAATTTTTTGTTCTTCAAGTTTAAGTGAACAATGAGCCCCATTGTTAATCCTTTATCGGAAATTATTTGTTATTTTCGACAAGTAGAACAATGAATGGAACAGGTAGACGGGTGAAATTCTTCGATATATTGCTTCTATATAGTCTAAGAAACATATATGCAAAGCATCCAAACAGTACCATTCGCCAATTTTTTGTTCTTCAAGTTTAAGTGAACTACGAGCCCCATTGTTAATCCTTTAAAGGAAATTATTTGTAAATTTCGACAAGTAGAACAATGAATGGAACAGGTATACTGTTGAAATCGTTGTATATATTGCTTCTATATAGTATAAGAAACATATATGCAAAGCATCCAAACAGTACAATTCGCCAATTTTTTGTTCTTCAAGTTTAAGTGAACAATGAGCCAGATTGTTAATCCTTTAAAGGAAATTATTTGTAACTTTCGACAAGTAGAACAATGAATGGAACAGGTAGACGGTTGAAATCTTTGTATATATTGCTTATATAGTCTAAGAAACATTTATGCAAAGCATCCAAACAGTACAATTCGCCAATTTTTTGTTCTTCAAGTTTAAGTGAACAATGAGCCCCAATGGTTAATCCTTTATCGGTAATTGTTTGTAAATTTCGGCAAGTAGAACAATGAATGGAACAGGTAGACGGTTGAAATCCTAGTATATATTGCTTCCATATAGTCTAAGCAACATGTACGCAAAGCATCCAAACAGTACCATTCGCCAATTTTTTGTCCTTCAAGTTTAAGTGAACAATGAGCCCCAATGGTTAATCCTTTATCGGTAATTATTTGTAACTTTCGACAAGTAGAACAATGAATGGAACAGGTAGACGGTTGAAATCCTAGTATATATTGCTTCCATATAGTCTAAGAAACATGTACGCAAAGCATCCAAAGAGTACCATTCGCCAATCTTTTGTCCTTCAAGTTTAAGTGAACAATGAGCCCCATTGTTAATCCTTTATCGGAAATTATCTGTAATTTTCGACAAGTAGAACAATGAATGGAACTGGTAGACGGTTGAAATCTTTGTATATATTGCTTCTATATAATCTAAGAAACATATATGCAAAGCATCCAAACAGTACAATTCGACAATTTTTTGTTCTTCAAGTTTAGTGAACAATGAGCCCCAATGGTTAATCCTTTATCGGAAATTATTTGTAATTTGCGACAAGTAGAACAATGAATGGAACAGGTAGACGGTTGAAATCTTTGTATATATTGCTTCTATATAATCTAAGAAACATATATGCAAAGCATCCAAACAGAACCATTCGCCAATTTTTTGTTCTTCAAGTTTAAGTGAAATACGAGCCCCATTGTTAATACTTTAACGGAAATTATTTGTAACTTGCGAGAAGTAGAACAATGAATAGTACAGGTAGACAGGTGAAATCTTTCTATATATTGCTTCTAAATAGTCTAAGAATCACATATGCAAAGCATCCAAACAGCACAATTCGCCAATTTTTTGTTCTACAAGTTTAAGTGAACTACGAGCCCCATTGTTAATCCTTTAAAGGAAATTATTTGTAAATGTCGACAAGTAGAACAATGAATGGATCAGGTAGACGGTTGAAATCATTGTATATATTGCTTCTATATAACCTACGAAACATATATGCAAAGCATCCAAACAGTACAATTCGCCAATTTATTGTTCTTCAAGTTTAAGCGAACAACGAGCCCCATTGTTAATCCTTTAAAGGAAATTATTTGTAACTTTCGACAAGTAGAACAATGAATGGAACAGGTAGACGGTTGAAATCTTTGTATATATTGCTTCTATATAGTCTAAGAAACATATATGCAAAGCATCCAAACAGTACAATTCGCCAATTTCTTGTTCTTCAAGTTTAAGTAAACTACGATCCCCATTGTTAATCCCTTAACGGAAATTATTTGTAACTTTCGACAAGTAGAGCAATGAATGGAACAGGTAGACGGTTGAAATCTTTGTATATATTGCTTCTATATAGTCTAAGAAACATATATGCAAAGCGTCCAAACAGTACAATTCGCCAATTATTTGATCTTCAAGTTTAAGTGAACTACGAGCCCCATTGCTAATCCTTTAACGGAAATTAATTGTAACTATCTACAAGTAGAACAATGATTGGAACACGTAGACGGTTGAAATCTTTGTATATATTGCTTCTATATAGTCTAAGAAACATATATGCAAAGCATCCAAACAGTACCATTCGCCAATTTTTTGTTCTTCAAGTTTAAGTGAACAATGAGCCCCATTGTTAATCCTTTATCGGAAAGTATTTGTAACTTTCGACAAGTAGAACAATGAATGGAACAGGTAGACGCTTGAAATCATTGTATATATTGCTTCCATATAGTCTAAGAAACATGTACGCAAAGCATCCAAACAGTACCATTCGCCAATCTTTTGTCCTTCAAGTTTAAGTGAACAATGAGCCCCATTGTTAATCCTTTATCGGAAATTATTTGTAACTTTCGACAAGTAGAACAATGAATCGAACACGTAGACGGTTGAAATCTTTGTATATATTGCTTCTATATAGTCTAAGAAACATATATGCAAAGCATCCAAACAGTACAATTCGCCAATTTCTTGTTCTTCAAGTTTAAGTAAACTACGATCCCCATTGTTAATCCCTTAACGGAAATTATTTGTAACTTTCGACAAGTAGAACAATGAATGGAACAGGTAGACGGTTGAAATCTTTGTATATATTGCTTCTATATAGTCTAAGAAACATATATGCAAAGCGTCCAAACAGTACAATTCGCCAATTATTTGATCTTCAAGTTTAAGTGAACTACGAGCCCCATTGCTAATCCTTTAACGGAAATTAATTGTAACTTTCTACAAGTAGAACAATGATTGGAACACGTAGACGGTTGAAATCTTTGTATATATTGCTTCTATATAGTCTAAGAAACATATATGCAAAGCATCCAAACAGTACCATTCGCCAATTTTTTGTTCTTCAAGTTTAAGTGAACAATGAGCCCCATTGTTAATCCTTTATCGGAAAGTATTTGTAACTTTCGACAAGTAGAACAATGAATGGAACAGGTAGACGCTTGAAATCATTGTATATATTGCTTCCATATAGTCTAAGAAACATGTACGCAAAGCATCCAAACAGTACCATTCGCCAATCTTTTGTCCTTCAAGTTTAAGTGAACAATGAGCCCCATTGTTAATCCTTTATCGGAAATTATTTGTAACTTTCGACAAGTAGAACAATGAATCGAACACGTAGACGGTTGAAATCTTTGTATATATTGCTTCTATATAGTCTAAGAAACATATATGCAAAGCATCCAAACAGTACCATTCGCCAATTTTTTGTTCTTCAAGTTTAAGTGAACAATGAGCCCCATTGTTAATCCTTTATCGGAAATTATTTGTAACTTTCGACAAGTAGAACAATGAATGGAACAGGTAGACGCTTGAAATCATTATATATATTGCTTCCATATAGTCTAAGAAACATGTACGCAAAGCATCCAAAGAGTACCATTCGCCAATCTTTTGTCCTTCAAGTTTAAGTGAACAATGAGCCCCATTGTTAATCCTTTATCGGAAATTATTTGTAACTTTCGACAAGTAGAACAATGAATCGAACAGGTAGACGGTTGAAATCTTTGTATATATTGCTTCTATATAATCTAAAAAACATATATGCAAAGCATCCAAACAGTACAATTCGCCAATTTTTTGTTCTTCAAGTTTAAGTGAACAATGAGCCCCAATGGTTAATCCTTTATCGGTAATTATTTGTAACTTTCGACAAGTAGAACAATGAATGGAACAGGTAGACGGTTGAAATCCTTGTATATATTGCGTCTATATAGTCTAAGAAACATATATGCAAAGCATCCAAACAGTACAATTCGCCAATTTTCTGTTCTTCAAGTTTTAGTAAACTACGATCCCCATTGTTAATACCTTATCGGAAATTATTTGTAACTTTCGACAAGTAGAACAATGAATGGAACTG
The DNA here is from genome assembly GCA_963989415.1 of Cerceris ruficornis. NCBI lineage: Eukaryota > Metazoa > Arthropoda > Insecta > Hymenoptera > Crabronidae > Cerceris > Cerceris ruficornis. Next base: position 868,169 of record CAXDIW010000229.1, on the reverse strand, counting down.
GTAGACGGTTGAAATCTTTTTATATATTGCTTCTATATAGTCTAGTAAACAAATATGCAAAGCATCCAAACAGTACCAGTCGCCAATTTTTTGTTCTTCAAGTTTAAGTGAACAACGAGGCACATTGAAAATCATGAAATGGAAATTATTTGTAACTTTCGACAAGTAGAACAGTGAATGGAACAGGTAGACGGTTGAAATCTTTGTATATATTGCTTCTATATAGTATAAGAAACATATATGCAAAGCATCCAAACAGTACAATTCGCCAATTTTTTGTTCTTCAAGTTTAAGTGAACAATGAGCCCCAATGGTTAATCCGTTATCGGAAATTATTTGTAACTTTCGACAAGTAGAACAATGAATGGAACAGGTAGACGGTTGAAATCTTTGTATATATTGCTTCTATATAGTATAAGAAACATATATGCAAAGCATCCAAGCAGTACAATTCGCCAATTTTTTGTTCTTCAAGTTTAAGTGAACAATGAGCCCCAATGGTTAATCCGTTATCGGAAATTATTTGTAACTTTCGACAAGTAGAACAATGAATGGAACAGGTAGACGGTTGAAATCTTTGTATATATTGCTTCTATATAGTCTAAGAAACATATAAGCAAAGCATCCAAACAGTACAATTCGCCAATTATTTGATCTTCAAGTTTAAGTGAACTACGAGCCCCGTTGTTAATCCTTTAACGGAAATTAATTGTAACTTTCTACAAGTAGAACAATGATTGGAACACGTAGACGGTTGAAATCTTTGTATATATTGCTTCTATATAGTCTAAGAAACATATATGCAAAGCATCCAAACAGTACCATTCGCCAATTTTTTGTTCTTCAAATTTAAGTGAACAATGAGCCCCATTGTTAATCCTTTATCGGAAATTATTTGTAACTTTCGACAAGTAGAACAATGAATGGAACAGGTAGACGCTTGAAATCATTGTATATATTGCTTCCATATAGTCTAAGAAACATGTACGCAAAGCATCCAAACAGTACCATTCGCCAATCTTTTGTCCTTCAAGTTTAAGTGAACAATGAGCCCCATTGTTAATCCTTTATCGGAAATTATTTGTAACTTTCGACAAGTAGAACAATGAATCGAACACGTAGACGGTTGAAATCTTTGTATATATTGCTTCTATATAGTCTAAGAAACATATATGCAAAGCATCCAAACAGTACCATTCGCCAATTTTTTGTTCTTCAAGTTTAAGTGAACAATGAGCCCCATTGTTAATCCTTTAAAGGAAATTATTTGTAAATTTCGACAAGTAGAACAATGAATGGATCAGGTAGACGGTTGAAATCATTGTATATATTGCTTCTATATAACCTACGAAACATATATGCAAAGCATCCAAACAGTACAATTCGCCAATTTATTGTTCTTCAAGTTTAAGCGAACAACGAGCCCCATTGTTAATCCTTTAAAGGAAATTATTTGTAACTTTCGACAAGTAGAACAATGAATGGAACAGGTAGACGGTTGAAATCTTTGTATATATTGCTTCTATATAGTCTAAGAAACATATATGCAAAGCATCCAAACATGCACAATTCGCCAATTTCTTGTTCTTCAAGTTTAAGTAAACTACGATCCCCATTGTTAATACTTTAACGGAAATTATTTGTAACTTGCGAGAAGTAGAACAATGAATAGTACAGGTAGACAGGTGAAATCTTTCTATATATTGCTTCTAAATAGTCTAAGAATCACATATGCAAAGCATCCAAACAGCACAATTCGCCAATTTTTTGTTCTACAAGTTTAAGTGAACTGCGAGCCCCATTGTTAATCCTTTAAAGGAAATTATTTGTAAATGTCGACAAGTAGAACAATGAATGGATCAGGTAGACGGTTGAAATCATTGTATATATTGCTTCTATATAACCTACGAAACATATATGCAAAGCATCCAAACAGTACAATTCGCCAATTTATTGTTCTTCAAGTTTAAGCGAACAACGAGCCCCATTGTTAATCCTTTAAAGGAAATTATTTGTAACTTTCGACAAGTAGAACAATGAATGGAACAGGTAGACGGTTGAAATCTTTGTATATATTGCTTCTATATAGTCTAAGAAACATATATGCAAAGCATCCAAACAGTACAATTCGCCAATTTCTTGTTCTTCAAGTTTAAGTAAACTACGATCCCCATTGTTAATCCCTTAACGGAAATTATTTGTAACTTTCGACAAGTAGAACAATGAATGGAACAGGTAGACGGTTGAAATCTTTGTATATATTGCTTCTATATAGTCTAAGAAACATATATGCAAAGCGTCCAAACAGTACAATTCGCCAATTTATTGTTCTTCAAGTTTAAGCGAACAACGAGCCCCATTGTTAATCCTTTAAAGGAAATTATTTGTAACTTTCGACAAGTCGAACAATGAATGGAACAGGTAGACGGTTGAAATCTTTGTATATATTGCTTCTATATAGTCTAAGAAACATATATGCAAAGCATCCAAACAGTACAATTCGCCAATTTCTTGTTCTTCAAGTTTAAGTAAACTACGATCCCCATTGTTAATCCCTTAACGGAAATTATTTGTAACTTTCGACAAGTAGAACAATGAATGGAACAGGTAGACGGTTGAAATCTTTGTATATATTGCTTCTATATAGTCTAAGAAACATATATGCAAAGCGTCCAAACAGTACAATTCGCCAATTATTTGATCTTCAAGTTTAAGTGAACTACGAGCCCCATTGTTAATCCTTTAACGGAAATTAATTGTAACTTTCTACAAGTAGAACAATGATTGGAACACGTAGACGGTTGAAATCTTTGTATATATTGCTTCTATATAGTCTAAGAAACATATATGCAAAGCATCCAAACAGTACCATTCGCCAATTTTTTGTTCTTCAAGTTTAAGTGAACAATGAGCCCCATTGTTAATCCTTTATCGGAAATTATTTGTAACTTTCGACAAGTAGAACAATGAATGGAACAGGTAGACGCTTGAAATCATTGTATATATTGCTTCCATATAGTCTAAGAAACATGTACGCAAAGCATCCAAACAGTACCATTCGCCAATCTTTTGTCCTTCAAGTTTAAGTGAACAATGAGCCCCATTGTTAATCCTTTATCGGAAATTATTTGTAACATTCGACAAGTAGAACAATGAATGGAACAGGTAGACGGTTGAAATCTTTGTATATATTGCTTCTATATAGTCTAAGAAACATATAAGCAAAGCATCCAAACAGTACAATTCGCCAATTATTTGATCTTCAAGTTTAAGTGAACTACGAGCCCCATTGTTAATCCTTTAACGGAAATTAATTGTAACTTTCTACAAGTAGAACAATGATTGGAACACGTAGACGGTTGAAATCTTTGTATATATTGCTTCTATATAGTCTAAGAAACATATATGCAAAGCATCCAAACAGTACCATTCGCCAATTTTTTGTTCTTCAAATTTAAGTGAACAATGAGCCCCCATTGTTAATCCTTTATCGGAAATTATTTGTAACCTTCGACAAGTAGAACAATGAATGGAACAGGTAGACGCTTGAAATCATTGTATATATTGCTTCCATATAGTCTAAGAAACATGTACGCAAAGCATCCAAACAGTACCATTCGCCAATCTTTTGTCCTTCAAGTTTAAGTGAACAATGAGCCCCATTGTTAATCCTTTATCGGAAATTATTTGTAACTTTCGACAAGTAGAACAATGAATCGAACACGTAGACGGTTGAAATCTTTGTATATATTGCTTCTATATAGTCTAAGAAACATATATGCAAAGCATCCAAACAGTACCATTCGCCAATTTTTTGTTCTTCAAGTTTAAGTGAACAATGAGCCCCATTGTTAATCCTTTAAAGGAAATTATTTGTAAATTTCGACAAGTAGAACAATGAATGGATCAGGTAGACGGTTGAAATCATTGTATATATTGCTTCTATATAACCTACGAAACATATATGCAAAGCATCCAAACAGTACAATTCGCCAATTTATTGTTCTTCAAGTTTAAGCGAACAACGAGCCCCATTGTTAATCCTTTAAAGGAAATTATTTGTAACTTTCGACATGTAGAACAATGAATGGAACAGGTAGACGGTTGAAATCTTTGTATATATTGCTTCTATATAGTCTAAGAAACATATATGCAAAGCATCCAAACATGCACAATTCGCCAATTTCTTGTTCTTCAAGTTTAAGTAAACTACGATCCCCATTGTTAATACTTTAACGGAAATTATTTGTAACTTGCGAGAAGTAGAACAATGAATAGTACAGGTAGACAGGTGAAATCTTTCTATATATTGCTTCTAAATAGTCTAAGAATCACATATGCAAAGCATCCAAACAGCACAATTCGCCAATTTTTTGTTCTACAAGTTTAAGTGAACTGCGAGCCCCATTGTTAATCCTTTAAAGGAAATTATTTGTAAATGTCGACAAGTAGAACAATGAATGGATCAGGTAGACGGTTGAAATCATTGTATATATTGCTTCTATATAACCTACGAAACATATATGCAAAGCATCCAAACAGTACAATTCGCCAATTTATTGTTCTTCAAGTTTAAGCGAACAACGAGCCCCATTGTTAATCCTTTAAAGGAAATTATTTGTAACTTTCGACAAGTAGAACAATGAATGGAACAGGTAGACGGTTGAAATCTTTGTATATATTGCTTCTATATAGTCTAAGAAACATATATGCAAAGCATCCAAACAGTACAATTCGCCAATTTCTTGTTCTTCAAGTTTAAGTAAACTACGATCCCCATTGTTAATCCCTTAACGGAAATTATTTGTAACTTTCGACAAGTAGAACAATGAATGGAACAGGTAGACGGTTGAAATCTTTGTATATATTGCTTCTATATAGTCTAAGAAACATATATGCAAAGCGTCCAAACAGTACAATTCGCCAATTTATTGTTCTTCAAGTTTAAGCGAACAACGAGCCCCATTGTTAATCCTTTAAAGGAAATTATTTGTAACTTTCGACAAGTCGAACAATGAATGGAACAGGTAGACGGTTGAAATCTTTGTATATATTGCTTCTATATAGTCTAAGAAACATATATGCAAAGCATCCAAACAGTACAATTCGCCAATTTCTTGTTCTTCAAGTTTAAGTAAACTACGATCCCCATTGTTAATCCCTTAACGGAAATTATTTGTAACTTTCGACAAGTAGAACAATGAATGGAACAGGTAGACGGTTGAAATCTTTGTATATATTGCTTCTATATAGTCTAAGAAACATATATGCAAAGCGTCCAAACAGTACAATTCGCCAATTATTTGATCTTCAAGTTTAAGTGAACTACGAGCCCCATTGTTAATCCTTTAACGGAAATTAATTGTAACTTTCTACAAGTAGAACAATGATTGGAACACGTAGACGGTTGAAATCTTTGTATATATTGCTTCTATATAGTCTAAGAAACATATATGCAAAGCATCCAAACAGTACCATTCGCCAATTTTTTGTTCTTCAAGTTTAAGTGAACAATGAGCCCCATTGTTAATCCTTTATCGGAAATTATTTGTTACTTTCGACAAGTAGAACAATGAATGGAACAGGTAGACGCTTGAAATCATTGTATATATTGCTTCCATATAGTCTAAGAAACATGTACGCAAAGCATCCAAACAGTACCATTCGCCAATCTTTTGTCCTTCAAGTTTAAGTGAACAATGAGCCCCATTGTTAATCCTTTATCGGAAATTATTTGTAACTTTCGACAAGTAGAACAATGAATCGAACACGTAGACGGTTGAAATTTTTGTATATATTGCTTCTATATAGTCTAAGAAACATATATGCAAAGCATCCAAACAGTACCATTCGCCAATTTTTTGTTCTTCAAGTTTAAGTGAACAATGAGCCCCATTGTTAATCCTTTATCGGAAATTATTTGTAACTTTCGACAAGTAGAACAATGAATGGAACAGGTAGACGCTTGAAATCATTGTATATATTGCTTCCATATAGTCTAAGAAACATGTACGCAAAGCATCCAAAGAGTACCATTCGCCAATCTTTTGTCCTTCAAGTTTAAGTGAACAATGAGCCCCATTGTTAATCCTTTAAAGGAAATTATTTGTAACTTTCGACAAGTAGAACAATGAATGGAACAGGTAGACGGTTGAAATCTTTGTATATATTGCTTCTATATAGTCTAAGAAACATATATGCAAAGCATCCAAACATGCACAATTCGCCAATTTCTTGTTCTTCAAGTTTAAGTAATCTACGATCCCCATTGTTAATACTTTAACGGAAATTATTTGTAACTTGCGAGAAGTAGAACAATGAATAGTACAGGTAGACAGGTGAAATCTTTCTTTATATTGCTTCTAAATAGTCTAAGAATCACATATGCAAAGCATCCAAACAGCACAATTCGCCAATTTTTTGTTCTACAAGTTTAAGTGAACTACGAGCCCCATTGTTAATCCTTTAAAGGAAATTATTTGTAAATGTCGACAAGTAGAAGAATGAATGGATCAGGTAGACGGTTGAAATCATTGTATATATTGCTTCTATATAACCTACGAAACATATATGCAAAGCATCCAAACAGTACAATTCGCCAATTTATTGTTCTTCAAGTTTAAGCGAACAACGAGCCCCATTGTTAATCCTTTAAAGGAAATTATTTGTAACTTTCGACAAGTAGAACAATGAATGGAACAGGTAGACGGTTGAAATCTTTGTATATATTGCTTCTATATAGTCTAAGAAACATATATGCAAAGCATCCAAACAGTACAATTCGCCAATTTCTTGTTCTTCAAGTTTAAGTAAACTACGATCCCCATTGTTAATCCCTTAACGGAAATTATTTGTAACTTTCGACAAGTAGAACAATGAATGGAACAGGTAGACGGTTGAAATCTTTGTATATATTGCTTCTATATAGTCTAAGAAACATATATGCAAAGCGTCCAAACAGTACAATTCGCCAATTTATTGTTCTTCAAGTTTAAGCGAACAACGAGCCCCATTGTTAATCCTTTAAAGGAAATTATTTGTAACTTTCGACAAGTAGAACAATGAATCGAACACGTAGACGGTTGAAATCTTTGTATATATTGCTTCTATATAGTCTAAGAAACATATATGCAAAACATCCAAACAGTACCATTCGCCAATTTTTTGTTCTTCAAGTTTAAGTGAACAATGAGCCCCATTGTTAATCCTTTATCGGAAATTATTTGTAACTTTCGACAAGTAGAACAATGAATGGAACAGGTAGACGGTTGAAATCTTTGTATATATTGCTTCTATATAGTCTAAGAAACATATATGCAAAGCATCCAAACAGTACCATTCGCCACTTTTTTGTTCTTCAAGTTTAAGTGAACAACGAGCCCCATTGTTAATCCTTTAAAGGAAATTATTTGTAAATTTCGACAAGTAGAACAATGATTGGAACACGTAGACGGTTGAAATCTTTGTATATATTGCTTCTATATAGTCTAAGAAACATATATGCAAAGCATCCAAACAGTACCATTCGCCAATTTTTTGTTCTTCAAATTTAAGTGAACAATGAGCCCCATTGTTAATCCTTTATCGGAAATTATTTGTAACTTTCGACAAGTAGAACAATGAATGGAACAGGTAGACGCTTGAAATCATTGTATATATTGCTTCCATATAGTCTAAGAAACATGTACGCAAAGCATCCAAACAGTACCATTCGCCAATCTTTTGTCCTTCAAGTTTAAGTGAACAATGAGCCCCATTGTTAATCCTTTATCGGAAATTATTTGCAACTTTCGACAAGTAGAACAATGAATCCAACACGTAGACGGTTGAAATCTTTGTATATATTGCTTCTATATAGTCTAAGAAACATATATGCAAAGCATCCAAACAGTACCATTCGCCAATTTTTTGTTCTTCAAGTTTAAGTGAACAATGAGCCCCATTGTTAATCCTTTAAAGGAAATTATTTGTAAATTTCGACAAGTAGAACAATGAATGGATCAGGTAGACGGTTGAAATCATTGTATATATTGCTTCTATATAACCTACGAAACATATATGCAAAGCATCCAAACAGTACAATTCGCCAATTTATTGTTCTTCAAGTTTAAGCGAACAACGAGCCCCATTGTTAATCCTTTAAAGGAAATTATTTGTAACTTTCGACAAGTAGAACAATGAATGGAACAGGTAGACGGTTGAAATCTTTGTATATATTGCTTCTATATAGTCTAAGAAACATATATGCAAAGCATCCAAACATGCACAATTCGCCAATTTCTTGTTCTTCAAGTTTAAGTAAACTACGATCCCCATTGTTAATCCCTTAACGGAAATTATTTGTAACTTTCGACAAGTAGAACAATGAATGGAACAGGTAGACGGTTGAAATCTTTGTATATATTGCTTCTATATAGTCTAAGAAACATATATGCAAAGCGTCCAAACAGTACAATTCGCCAATTTATTGTTCTTCAAGTTTAAGCGAACAACGAGCCCCATTGTTAATCCTTTAAAGGAAATTATTTGTAACTTTCGACAAGTCGAACAATGAATGGAACAGGTAGACGGTTGAAATCTTTGTATATATTGCTTCTATATAGTCTAAGAAACATATATGCAAAGCATCCAAACAGTACAATTCGCCAATTTCTTGTTCTTCAAGTTTAAGTAAACTACGATCCCCATTGTTAATCCCTTAACGGAAATTATTTGTAACTTTCGACAAGTAGAACAATGAATGGAACAGGTAGACGGTTGAAATCTTTGTATATATTGCTTCTATATAGTCTAAGAAACATATATGCAAAGCGTCCAAACAGTACAATTCGCCAATTATTTGATCTTCAAGTTTAAGTGAACTACGAGCCCCATTGTTAATCCTTTAACGGAAATTAATTGTAACTTTCTACAAGTATAACAATGATTGGAACACGTAGACGGTTGAAATCTTTGTATATATTGCTTCTATATAGTCTAAGAAACATATATGCAAAGCATCCAAACAGTACCATTCGCCAATTTTTTGTTCTTCAAGTTTAAGTGAACAATGAGCCCCATTGTTAATCCTTTATCGGAAATTATTTGTAACTTTCGACAAGTAGAACAATGAATGGAACAGGTAGACGCTTGAAATCATTGTATATATTGCTTCCATATAGTCTAAGAAACATGTACGCAAAGCATCCAAACAGTACCATTCGCCAATCTTTTGTCCTTCAAGTTTAAGTGAACAATGAGCCCCATTGTTAATCCTTTATCGGAAATTATTTGTAACTTTCGACAAGTAGAACAATGAATCGAACACGTAGACGGTTGAAATCTTTGTATATATTGCTTCTATATAGTCTAAGAAACATATATGCAAAGCATCCAAACAGTACCATTCGCCAATTTTTTGTTCTTCAAGTTTAAGTGAACAATGAGCCCCATTGTTAATCCTTTATCGGAAATTATTTGTAACTTTCGACAAGTAGAACAATGAATGGAACAGGTAGACGCTTGAAATCATTGTATATATTGCTTCCATATAGTCTAAGAAACATGTACGCAAAGCATCCAAAGAGTACCATTCGCCAATCTTTTGTCCTTCAAGTTTAAGTGAACAATGAGCCCCATTGTTAATCCTTTATCGGAAATTATTTGTAACTTTCGACAAGTAGAACAATGAATCGAACAGGTAGACGGTTGAAATCTTTGTATATATTGCTTCTATATAATCTAAAAAACATATATGCAAAGCATCCAAACAGTACAATTCGCCAATTTTTTGTTCTTCAAGTTTAAGTGAACAATGAGCCCCAATGGTTAATCCTTTATCGGTAATTATTTGTAACTTTCGACAAGTAGAACAATGAATGGAACAGGTAGACGGTTGAAATCCTTGTATATATTGCGTCTATATAGTCTAAGAAACATATATGCAAAGCATCCAAACAGTACAATTCGCCAATTTTCTGTTCTTCAAGTTTTAGTAAACTACGATCCCCATTGTTAATCCCTTATCGGAAATTATTTGTAACTTTCGACAAGTAGAACAATGAATGGAACTGGTAGACGGTTGAAATCTTTTTATATATTGCTTCTATATAGTCTAATAAACATATATGCAAAGCATCCAAACAGTACCAGTCGCCAATTTTTTGTTCTTCAAGTTTAAGTGAACAACGAGGCACATTGAAAATCATGAAATGGAAATTATTTGTAACTTTCGACAAGTAGAACAGTGAATGGAACAGGTAGACGGTTGAAATCTTTGTATATATTGCTTCTATATAGTATAAGAAACATATATGCAAAGCATCCAAACAGTACAATTCGCCAATTTTTTGTTCTTCAAGTTTAAGTGAACAATGAGCCCCAATGGTTAATCCGTTATCGGAAATTATTTGTAACTTTCGACAAGTAGAACAATGAATGGAACAGGTAGACGGTTGAAATCTTTGTATATATTGCTTCTATATAGTATAAGAGACATATATGCAAAGCATCCAAACAGTACCATTCGCCAATTTTTTGTTCTTCAAGTTTAAGTGAACAATGAGCCCCATTGTTAATCCTTTATCGGAAATTATTTGTAACTTTAAACAAGTAGAACAATGAATGGAACAGGTAGACGGTTGAAATCTTTGTATATATTGCTTCTATATAGTCTAAGAAACATATAAGCAAAGCATCCAAACAGTACAATTCGCCAATTATTTGATCTTCAAGTTTAAGTGAACTACGAGCCCCATTGTTAATCCTTTAACGGAAATTAATTGTAACTTTCTACAAGTAGAACAATGATTGGAACACGTAGACGGTTGAAATCTTTGTATATATTGCTTCTATATAGTCTAAGAAACATATATGCAAAGCATCCAAACATGCACAATTCGCCAATTTCTTGTTCTTCAAGTTTAAGTAAACTACGATCCCCATTGTTAATACTTTAACGGAAATTATTTGTAACTTGCGAGAAGTAGAACAATGAATAGTACAGGTAGACAGGTGAAATCTTTCTATATATTGCTTCTAAATAGTCTAAGAATCACATATGCAAAGCATCCAAACAGCACAATTCGCCAATTTTTTGTTCTACAAGTTTAAGTGAACTGCGAGCCCCATTGTTAATCCTTTAAAGGAAATTATTTGTAACTTTAAACAAGTAGAACAATGAATGGAACAGGTAGACGGTTGAAATCTTTGTATATATTGCTTCTATATAGTCTAAGAAACATATAAGCAAAGCATCCAAACAGTACAATTCGCCAATTATTTGATCTTCAAGTTTAAGTGAACTACGAGCGCCATTGTTAATCCTTTAACGGAAATTAATTGTAACTTTCTACAAGTAGAACAATGATTGGAACACGTAGACGGTTGAAATCTTTGTATATATTGCTTCTATATAGTCTAAGAAACATATATGCAAAGCATCCAAACAGTACCATTCGCCAATTTTTTGTTCTTCAAATTTAAGTGAACAATGAGCCCCATTGTTAATCCTTTATCGGAAATTATTTGTAACTTTCGACAAGTAGCACAATGAATGGAACAGGTAGACGCTTGAAATCATTGTATATATTGCTTCCATATAGTCTAAGAAACATGTACGCAAAGCATCCAAACAGTACCATTCGCCAATCTTTTGTCCTTCAAGTTTAAGTGAACAATGAGCCCCATTGTTAATCCTTTATCGGAAATTATTTGTAACTTTCGACAAGTAGAACAATGAATCGAACACGTAGACGGTTGAAATCTTTGTATATATTGCTTCTATATAGTCTAAGAAACATATATGCAAAGCATCCAAACAGTACCATTCGCCAATTTTTTGTTCTTCAAGTTTAAGTGAACAATGAGCCCCATTGTTAATCCTTTAAAGGAAATTATTTGTAAATTTCGACAAGTAGTACACTGAATGGATCAGGTAGACGGTTGAAATCATTGTATATATTGCTTCTATATAACCTACGAAACATATATGCAAAGCATCCAAACAGTACAATTCGCCAATTTATTGTTCTTCAAGTTTAAGCGAACAACGAGCCCCATTGTTAATCTTTTAAAGGAAATTATTTGTAACTTTCGACAAGTAGAACAATGAATGGAACAGGTAGACGGTTGAAATCTTTGTATATATTGCTTCTATATAGTCTAAGAAACACATATGCAAAGCATCCAAACATGCACAATTCGCCAATTTCTTGTTCTTCAAGTTTAAGTAAACTACGATCCCCATTGTTAATACTTTAACGGAAATTATTTGTAACTTGCGAGAAGTAGAACAATGAATAGTACAGGTAGACAGGTGAAATCTTTCTATATATTGCTTCTAAATAGTCTAAGAATCACATATGCAAAGCATCCAAACAGCACAATTCGCCAATTTTTTGTTCCACAAGTTTAAGTGAACTACGAGCCCCATTGTTAATCCTTTAACGGAAATTAATTGTAACTTTCTACAAGTAGAACAATGATTGGAACACGTAGACGGTTGAAATCTTTGTATATATTGCTTCTATATAGTCTAAGAAACATATAAGCAAAGCATCCAAACAGTACAATTCGCCAATTATTTGATCTTCTAGTTTAAGTGAACTACGAGCCCCATTGTTAATCCTTTAACGGAAATTAATTGTAACTTTCTACAAGTAGAACAATGATTGGAACACGTAGACGGTTGAAATCTTTGTATATATTGCTTCTATATAGTCTAAGAAACATATATGCAAAGCATCCAAACAGTACCATTCGCCAATTTTTTGTTCTTCAAATTTAAGTGAACAATGAGCCCCATTGTTAATCCTTTATCGGAAATTATTTGTAACTTTCGACAAGTAGAACAATGAATGGAACAGGTAGACGCTTGAAATCATTGTATATATTGCTTCCATATAGTCTAAGAAACATGTACGCAAAGCATCCAAACAGTACCATTCGCCAATCTTTTGTCCTTCAAGTTTAAGTGAACAATGAGCCCCATTGTTAATCCTTTATCGGAAATTATTTGTAACTTTCGACAAGTAGAACAATGAATCGAACACGTAGACGGTTGAAATCTTTGTATATATTGCTTCTATATAGTCTAAGAAACATATATGCAAAGCATCCAAACAGTACCATTCGCCAATTTTTTGTTCTTCAAGTTTAAGTGAACAATGAGCCCCATTGTTAATCCTTTAAAGGAAATTATTTGTAAATTTCGACAAGTAGAACAATGAATGGATCAGGTAGACGGTTGAAATCATTGTATATATTGCTTCTATATAACCTACGAAACATATATGCAAAGCATCCAAACAGTACAATTCGCCAATTTATTGTTCTTCAAGTTTAAGCGAACAACGAGCCCCATTGTTAATCCTTTAAAGGAAATTATTTGTAACTTTCGACAAGTAGAACAATGAATGGAACAGGTAGACGGTTGAAATCTTTGTATATATTGCTTCTATATAGTCTAAGAAACATATATGCAAAGCATCCAAACATGCACAATTCGCCAATTTCTTGTTCTTCAAGTTTAAGTAAACTACGATCCCCATTGTTAATACTTTAACGGAAATTATTTGTAACTTGCGAGAAGTAGAACAATGAATAGTACAGGTAGACAGGTGAAATCTTTCTATATATTGCTTCTAAATAGTCTAAGAATCACATATGCAAAGCATCCAAACAGCACAATTCGCCAATTTTTTGTTCTACAAGTTTAAGTGAACTGCGAGCCCCATTGTTAATCCTTTAAAGGAAATTATTTGTAACTTTAAACAAGTAGAACAATGAATGGAACAGGTAGACGGTTGAAATCTTTGTATATATTGCTTCTATATAGTCTAAGAAACATATAAGCAAAGCATCCAAACAGTACAATTCGCCAATTATTTGATCTTCAAGTTTAAGTGAACTACGAGCCCCATTGTTAATCCTTTAACGGAAATTAATTGTAACTTTCTACAAGTAGAACAATGATTGGAACACGTAGACGGTTGAAATCTTTGTATATATTGCTTCTATATAGTCTAAGAAACATATATGCAAAGCATCCAAACAGTACCATTCGCCAATTTTTTGTTCTTCAAATTTAAGTGAACAATGAGCCCCATTGTTAATCCTTTATCGGAAATTATTTGTAACTTTCGACAAGTAGCACAATGAATGGAACAGGTAGACGCTTGAAATCATTGTATATATTGCTTCCATATAGTCTAAGAAACATGTACGCAAAGCATCCAAACAGTACCATTCGCCAATCTTTTGTCCTTCAAGTTTAAGTGAACAATGAGCCCCATTGTTAATCCTTTATCGGAAATTATTTGTAACTTTCGACAAGTAGAACAATGAATCGAACACGTAGACGGTTGAAATCTTTGTATATATTGCTTCTATATAGTCTAAGAAACATATATGCAAAGCATCCAAACAGTATCATTCGCCAATTTTTTGTTCTTCAAGTTTAAGTGAACAATGAGCCCCATTGTTAATCCTTTAAAGGAAATTATTTGTAAATTTCGACAAGTAGAACACTGAATGGATCAGGTAAACGGTTGAAATCATTGTATATATTGCTTCTATATAACCTACGAAACATATATGCAAAGCATCCAAACAGTACAATTCGCCAATTTATTGTTCTTCAAGTTTAAGCGAACAACGAGCCCCATTGTTAATCTTTTAAAGGAAATTATTTGTAACTTTCGACAAGTAGAACAATGAATGGAACAGGTAGACGGTTGAAATCTTTGTATATATTGCTTCTATATAGTCTAAGAAACACATATGCAAAGCATCCAAACATGCACAATTCGCCAATTTCTTGTTCTTCAAGTTTAAATAAACTACGATCCCCATTGTTAATACTTTAACGGAAATTATTTGTAACTTGCGAGAAGTAGAACAATGAATAGTACAGGTAGACAGGTGAAATCTTTCTATATATTGCTTCTAAATAGTCTAAGAATCACATATGCAAAGCATCCAAACAGCACAATTCGCCAATTTTTTGTTCCACAAGTTTAAGTGAACTACGAGCCCCATTGTTAATCCTTTAACGGAAATTAATTGTAACTTTCTACAAGTAGAACAATGATTGGAACACGTAGACGGTTGAAATCTTTGTATATATTGCTTCTATATAGTCTAAGAAACATATAAGCAAAGCATCCAAACAGTACAATTCGCCAATTATTTGTTCTTCAAATTTAAGTGAACAATGAGCCCCATTGTTAATCCTTTAACGGAAATTAATTGTAACTTTCTACAAGTAGAACAATGATTGGAACACGTAGACGGTTGAAATCTTTGTATATATTGCTTCTATATAGTCTAAGAAACATATATGCAAAGCATCCAAACAGTACCATTCGCCAATTTTTTGTTCTTCAAATTTAAGTGAACAATGAGCCCCATTGTTAATCCTTTATCGGAAATTATTTGTAACTTTCGACAAGTAGAACAATGAATGGAACAGGTAGACGCTTGAAATCATTGTATATATTGCTTCCATATAGTCTAAGAAACATGTACGCAAAGCATCCAAACAGTACCATTCGCCAATCTTTTGTCCTTCAAGTTTAAGTGAACAATGAGCCCCATTGTTAATCCTTTATCGGAAATTATTTGCAACTTTCGACAAGTAGAACAATGAATCCAACACGTAGACGGTTGAAATCTTTGTATATATTGCTTCTATATAGTCTAAGAAACATATATGCAAAGCATCCAAACAGTACCATTCGCCAATTTTTTGTTCTTCAAGTTTAAGTGAACAATGAGCCCCATTGTTAATCCTTTAAAGGAAATTATTTGTAAATTTCGACAAGTAGAACAATGAATGGATCAGGTAGACGGTTGAAATCATTGTATATATTGCTTCTATATAACCTACGAAACATATATGCAAAGCATCCAAACAGTACAATTCGCCAATTTATTGTTCTTCAAGTTTAAGCGAACAACGAGCCCCATTGTTAATCCTTTAAAGGAAATTATTTGTAACTTTCGACAAGTAGAACAATGAATGGAACAGGTAGACGGTTGAAATCTTTGTATATATTGCTTCTATATAGTCTAAGAAACATATATGCAAAGCATCCAAACATGCACAATTCGCCAATTTCTTGTTCTTCAAGTTTAAGTAAACTACGATCCCCATTGTTAATACTTTAACGGAAATTATTTGTAACTTGCGAGAAGTAGAACAATGAATAGTACAGGTAGACAGGTGAAATCTTTCTATATATTGCTTCTAAATAGTCTAAGAATCACATATGCAAAGCATCCAAACAGCACAATTCGCCAATTTTTTGTTCTACAAGTTTAAGTGAACTGCGAGCCCCATTGTTAATCCTTTAAAGGAAATTATTTGTAACTTTAAACAAGTAGAACAATGAATGGAACAGGTAGACGGTTGAAATCTTTGTATATATTGCTTCTATATAGTCTAAGAAACATATAAGCAAAGCATCCAAACAGTACAATTCGCCAATTATTTGATCTTCAAGTTTAAGTGAACTACGAGCCCCATTGTTAATCCTTTAACGGAAATTAATTGTAACTTTCTACAAGTAGAACAATGATTGGAACACGTAGACGGTTGAAATCTTTGTATATATTGCTTCTATATAGTCTAAGAAACATATATGCAAAGCATCCAAACAGTACCATTCGCCAATTTTTTGTTCTTCAAATTTAAGTGAACAATGAGCCCCATTGTTAATCCTTTATCGGAAATTATTTGTAACTTTCGACAAGTAGCACAATGAATGGAACAGGTAGACGCTTGAAATCATTGTATATATTGCTTCCATATAGTCTAAGAAACATGTACGCAAAGCATCCAAACAGTACCATTCGCCAATCTTTTGTCCTTCAAGTTTAAGTGAACAATGAGCCCCATTGTTAATCCTTTATCGGAAATTATTTGTAACTTTCGACAAGTAGAACAATGAATCGAACACGTAGACGGTTGAAATCTTTGTATATATTGCTTCTATATAGTCTAAGAAACATATATGCAAAGCATCCAAACAGTACCATTCGCCAATTTTTTGTTCTTCAAGTTTAAGTGAACAATGAGCCCCATTGTTAATCCTTTAAAGGAAATTATTTGTAAATTTCGACAAGTAGAACACTGAATGGATCAGGTAGACGGTTGAAATCATTGTATATATTGCTTCTATATAACCTACGAAACATATATGCAAAGCATCCAAACAGTACAATTCGCCAATTTATTGTTCTTCAAGTTTAAGCGAACAACGAGCCCCATTGTTAATCTTTTAAAGGAAATTATTTGTAACTTTCGACAAGTAGAACAATGAATGGAACAGGTAGACGGTTGAAATCTTTGTATATATTGCTTCTATATAGTCTAAGAAACACATATGCAAAGCATCCAAACATGCACAATTCGCCAATTTCTTGTTCTTCAAGTTTAAGTAAACTACGATCCCCATTGTTAATACTTTAACGGAAATTATTTGTAACTTGCGAGAAGTAGAACAATGAATAGTACAGGTAGACAGGTGAAATCTTTCTATATATTGCTTCTAAATAGTCTAAGAATCACATATGCAAAGCATCCAAACAGCACAATTCGCCAATTTTTTGTTCCACAAGTTTAAGTGAACTACGAGCCCCATTGTTAATCCTTTAACGGAAATTAATTGTAACTTTCTACAAGTAGAACAATGATTGGAACACGTAGACGGTTGAAATCTTTGTATATATTGCTTCTATATAGTCTAAGAAACATATAAGCAAAGCATCCAAACAGTACAATTCGCCAATTATTTGATCTTCAAGTTTAAGTGAACTACGAGCCCCATTGTTAATCCTTTAACGGAAATTAATTGTAACTTTCTACAAGTAGAACAATGATTGGAACACGTAGACGGTTGAAATCTTTGTATATATTGCTTCTATATAGTCTAAGAAACATATATGCAAAGCATCCAAACAGTACCATTCGCCAATTTTTTGTTCTTCAAATTTAAGTGAACAATGAGCCCCATTGTTAATCCTTTATCGGAAATTATTTGTAACTTTCGACAAGTAGAACAATGAATGGAACAGGTAGACGCTTGAAATCATTGTATATATTGCTTCCATATAGTCTAAGAAACATGTACGCAAAGCATCCAAACAGTACCATTCGCCAATCTTTTGTCCTTCAAGTTTAAGTGAACAATGAGCCCCATTGTTAATCCTTTATCGGAAATTATTTGTAACTTTCGACAAGTAGAACAATGAATCCAACACGTAGACGGTTGAAATCTTTGTATATATTGCTTCTATATAGTCTAAGAAACATATATGCAAAGCATCCAAACAGTACCATTCGCCAATTTTTTGTTCTTCAAGTTTAAGTGAACAATGAGCCCCATTGTTAATCCTTTAAAGGAAATTATTTGTAAATTTCGACAAGTAGAACAATGAATGGATCAGGTAGACGGTTGAAATCATTGTATATATTGCTTCTATATAACCTACGAAACATATATGCAAAGCATCCAAACAGTACAATTCGCCAATTTATTGTTCTTCAAGTTTAAGCGAACAACGAGCCCCATTGTTAATCCTTTAAAGGAAATTATTTGTAACTTTCGACAAGTAGAACAATGAATGGAACAGGTAGACGGTTGAAATCTTTGTATATATTGCTTCTATATAGTCTAAGAAACATATATGCAAAGCATCCAAACATGCACAATTCGCCAATTTCTTGTTCTTCAAGTTTAAGTAAACTACGATCCCCATTGTTAATACTTTAACGGAAATTATTTGTAACTTGCGAGAAGTAGAACAATGAATAGTACAGGTAGACAGGTGAAATCTTTCTATATATTGCTTCTAAATAGTCTAAGAATCACATATGCAAAGCATCCAAACAGCACAATTCGCCAATTTTTTGTTCTACAAGTTTAAGTGAACTGCGAGCCCCATTGTTAATCCTTTAAAGGAAATTATTTGTAAATGTCGACAAGTAGAACAATGAATGGATCAGGTAGACGGTTGAAATCATTGTATATATTGCTTCTATATAACCTACGAAACATATATGCAAAGCATCCAAACAGTACAATTCGCCAATTTATTGTTCTTCAAGTTTAAGCGAACAACGAGCCCCATTGTTAATCCTTTAAAGGAAATTATTTGTAACTTTCGACAAGTAGAACAATGAATGGAACAGGTAGACGGTTGAAATCTTTGTATATATTGCTTCTATATAGTCTAAGAAACATATATGCAAAGCATCCAAACATGCACAATTCGCCAATTTCTTGTTCTTCAAGTTTAAGTAAACTACGATCCCCATTGTTAATACTTTAACGGAAATTATTTGTAACTTGCGAGAAGTAGAACAATGAATAGTACAGGTAGACAGGTGAAATCTTTCTATATATTGCTTCTAAATAGTCTAAGAATCACATATGCAAAGCATCCAAACAGCACAATTCGCCAATTTTTTGTTCTACAAGTTTAAGTGAACTGCGAGCCCCATTGTTAATCCTTTAAAGGAAATTATTTGTAACTTTAAACAAGTAGAACAATGAATGGAACAGGTAGACGGTTGAAATCTTTGTATATATTGCTTCTATATAGTCTAAGAAACATATAAGCAAAGCATCCAAACAGTACAATTCGCCAATTATTTGATCTTCAAGTTTAAGTGAACTACGAGCCCCATTGTTAATCCTTTAACGGAAATTAATTGTAACTTTCTACAAGTAGAACAATGATTGGAACACGTAGACGGTTGAAATCTTTGTATATATTGCTTCTATATAGTCTAAGAAACATATATGCAAAGCATCCAAACAGTACCATTCGCCAATTTTTTGTTCTTCAAATTTAAGTGAACAATGAGCCCCATTGTTAATCCTTTATCGGAAATTATTTGTAACTTTCGACAAGTAGCACAATGAATGGAACAGGTAGACGCTTGAAATCATTGTATATATTGCTTCCATATAGTCTAAGAAACATGTACGCAAAGCATCCAAACAGTACCATTCGCCAATCTTTTGTCCTTCAAGTTTAAGTGAACAATGAGCCCCATTGTTAATCCTTTATCGGAAATTATTTGTAACTTTCGACAAGTAGAACAATGAATCGAACACGTAAACGGTTGAAATCTTTGTATATATTGCTTCTATATAGTCTAAGAAACATATATGCAAAGCATCCAAACAGTACCATTCGCCAATTTTTTGTTCTTCAAGTTTAAGTGAACAATGAGCCCCATTGTTAATCCTTTAAAGGAAATTATTTGTAAATTTCGACAAGTAGAACACTGAATGGATCAGGTAGACGGTTGAAATCATTGTATATATTGCTTCTATATAACCTACGAAACATATATGCAAAGCATCCAAACAGTACAATTCGCCAATTTATTGTTCTTCAAGTTTAAGCGAACAACGAGCCCCATTGTTAATCTTTTAAAGGAAATTATTTGTAACTTTCGACAAGTAGAACAATGAATGGAACAGGTAGACGGTTGAAATCTTTGTATATATTGCTTCTATATAGTCTAAGAAACACATATGCAAAGCATCCAAACATGCACAATTCGCCAATTTCTTGTTCTTCAAGTTTAAGTAAACTACGATCCCCATTGTTAATACTTTAACGGAAATTATTTGTAACTTGCGAGAAGTAGAACAATGAATAGTACAGGTAGACAGGTGAAATCTTTCTATATATTGCTTCTAAATAGTCTAAGAATCACATATGCAAAGCATCCAAACAGCACAATTCGCCAATTTTTTGTTCCACAAGTTTAAGTGAACTACGAGCCCCATTGTTAATCCTTTAACGGAAATTAATTGTAACTTTCTACAAGTAGAACAATGATTGGAACACGTAGACGGTTGAAATCTTTGTATATATTGCTTCTATATAGTCTAAGAAACATATAAGCAAAGCATCCAAACAGTACAATTCGCCAATTATTTGATCTTCAAGTTTAAGTGAACTACGAGCCCCATTGTTAATCCTTTAACGGAAATTAATTGTAACTTTCTACAAGTAGAACAATGATTGGAACACGTAGACGGTTGAAATCTTTGTATATATTGCTTCTATATAGTCTAAGAAACATATATGCAAAGCATCCAAACAGTACCATTCGCCAATTTTTTGTTCTTCAAATTTAAGTGAACAATGAGCCCCATTGTTAATCCTTTATCGGAAATTATTTGTAACTTTCGACAAGTAGAACAATGAATGGAACAGGTAGACGCTTGAAATCATTGTATATATTGCTTCCATATAGTCTAAGAAACATGTACGCAAAGCATCCAAACAGTACCATTCGCCAATCTTTTGTCCTTCAAGTTTAAGTGAACAATGAGCCCCATTGTTAATCCTTTATCGGAAATTATTTGTAACTTTCGACAAGTAGAACAATGAATCCAACACGTAGACGGTTGAAATCTTTGTATATATTGCTTCTATATAGTCTAAGAAACATATATGCAAAGCATCCAAACAGTACCATTCGCCAATTTTTTGTTCTTCAAGTTTAAGTGAACAATGAGCCCCATTGTTAATCCTTTAAAGGAAATTATTTGTAAATTTCGACAAGTAGAACAATGAATGGATCAGGTAGACGGTTGAAATCATTGTATATATTGCTTCTATATAACCTACGAAACATATATGCAAAGCATCCAAACAGTACAATTCGCCAATTTATTGTTCTTCAAGTTTAAGCGAACAACGAGCCCCATTGTTAATCCTTTAAAGGAAATTATTTGTAACTTTCGACAAGTAGAACAATGAATGGAACAGGTAGACGGTTGAAATCTTTGTATATATTGCTTCTATATAGTC
This sequence comes from Cerceris ruficornis, assembly GCA_963989415.1. NCBI lineage: Eukaryota > Metazoa > Arthropoda > Insecta > Hymenoptera > Crabronidae > Cerceris > Cerceris ruficornis. Next base: position 846,347 of record CAXDIW010000229.1, on the reverse strand, counting down.
TAAGAAACATATATGCAAAGCATCCAAACATGCACAATTCGCCAATTTCTTGTTCTTCAAGTTTAAGTAAACTACGATCCCCATTGTTAATACTTTAACGGAAATTATTTGTAACTTGCGAGAAGTAGAACAATGAATAGTACAGGTAGACAGGTGAAATCTTTCTATATATTGCTTCTAAATAGTCTAAGAATCACATATGCAAAGCATCCAAACAGCACAATTCGCCAATTTTTTGTTCTACAAGTTTAAGTGAACTGCGAGCCCCATTGTTAATCCTTTAAAGGAAATTATTTGTAAATGTCGACAAGTAGAACAATGAATGGATCAGGTAGACGGTTGAAATCATTGTATATATTGCTTCTATATAACCTACGAAACATATATGCAAAGCATCCAAACAGTACAATTCGCCAATTTATTGTTCTTCAAGTTTAAGCGAACAACGAGCCCCATTGTTAATCCTTTAAAGGAAATTATTTGTAACTTTCGACAAGTAGAACAATGAATGGAACAGGTAGACGGTTGAAATCTTTGTATATATTGCTTCTATATAGTCTAAGAAACATATATGCAAAGCATCCAAACAGTACAATTCGCCAATTTCTTGTTCTTCAAGTTTAAGTAAACTACGATCCCCATTGTTAATCCCTTAACGGAAATTATTTGTAACTTTCGACAAGTAGAACAATGAATGGAACAGGTAGACGGTTGAAATCTTTGTATATATTGCTTCTATATAGTCTAAGAAACATATATGCAAAGCGTCCAAACAGTACAATTCGCCAATTTATTGTTCTTCAAGTTTAAGCGAACAACGAGCCCCATTGTTAATCCTTTAAAGGAAATTATTTGTAACTTTCGACAAGTCGAACAATGAATGGAACAGGTAGACGGTTGAAATCTTTGTATATATTGCTTCTATATAGTCTAAGAAACATATATGCAAAGCATCCAAACAGTACAATTCGCCAATTTCTTGTTCTTCAAGTTTAAGTAAACTACGATCCCCATTGTTAATCCCTTAACGGAAATTATTTGTAACTTTCGACAAGTAGAACAATGAATGGAACAGGTAGACGGTTGAAATCTTTGTATATATTGCTTCTATATAGTCTAAGAAACATATATGCAAAGCGTCCAAACAGTACAATTCGCCAATTATTTGATCTTCAAGTTTAAGTGAACTACGAGCCCCATTGTTAATCCTTTAACGGAAATTAATTGTAACTTTCTACAAGTAGAACAATGATTGGAACACGTAGACGGTTGAAATCTTTGTATATATTGCTTCTATATAGTCTAAGAAACATATATGCAAAGCATCCAAACAGTACCATTCGCCAATTTTTTGTTCTTCAAGTTTAAGTGAACAATGAGCCCCATTGTTAATCCTTTATCGGAAATTATTTGTAACTTTCGACAAGTAGAACAATGAATGGAACAGGTAGACGCTTGAAATCATTGTATATATTGCTTCCATATAGTCTAAGAAACATGTACGCAAAGCATCCAAACAGTACCATTCGCCAATCTTTTGTCCTTCAAGTTTAAGTGAACAATGAGCCCCATTGTTAATCCTTTATCGGAAATTATTTGTAACTTTCGACAAGTAGAACAATGAATCGAACACGTAGACGGTTGAAATTTTTGTATATATTGCTTCTATATAGTCTAAGAAACATATATGCAAAGCATCCAAACAGAACCATTCGCCAATTTTTTGTTCTTCAAGTTTAAGTGAACAATGAGCCCCATTGTTAATCCTTTATCGGAAATTATTTGTAACTTTCGACAAGTAGAACAATGAATGGAACAGGTAGACGCTTGAAATCATTGTATATATTGCTTCCATATAGTCTAAGAAACATGTACGCAAAGCATCCAAACAGCACAATTCGCCAATTTTTTGTTCTACAAGTTTAAGTGAACTGCGAGCCCCATTGTTAATCCTTTAAAGGAAATTATTTGTAAATGTCGACAAGTAGAACAATGAATGGATCAGGTAGACGGTTGAAATCATTGTATATATTGCTTCTATATAACCTACGAAACATATATGCAAAGCATCCAAACAGTACAATTCGCCAATTTATTGTTCTTCAAGTTTAAGCGAACAACGAGCCCCATTGTTAATCCTTTAAAGGAAATTATTTGTAACTTTCGACAAGTAGAACAATGAATGGAACAGGTAGACGGTTGAAATCTTTGTATATATTGCTTCTATATAGTCTAAGAAACATATATGCAAAGCATCCAAACAGTACAATTCGCCAATTTCTTGTTCTTCAAGTTTAAGTAAACTACGATCCCCATTGTTAATCCCTTAACGGAAATTATTTGTAACTTTCGACAAGTAGAACAATGAATGGAACAGGTAGACGGTTGAAATCTTTGTATATATTGCTTCTATATAGTCTAAGAAACATATATGCAAAGCGTCCAAACAGTACAATTCGCCAATTTATTGTTCTTCAAGTTTAAGCGAACAACGAGCCCCATTGTTAATCCTTTAAAGGAAATTATTTGTAACTTTCGACAAGTCGAACAATGAATGGAACAGGTAGACGGTTGAAATCTTTGTATATATTGCTTCTATATAGTCTAAGAAACATATATGCAAAGCATCCAAACAGTACAATTCGCCAATTTCTTGTTCTTCAAGTTTAAGTAAACTACGATCCCCATTGTTAATCCCTTAACGGAAATTATTTGTAACTTTCGACAAGTAGAACAATGAATGGAACAGGTAGACGGTTGAAATCTTTGTATATATTGCTTCTATATAGTCTAAGAAACATATATGCAAAGCGTCCAAACAGTACAATTCGCCAATTATTTGATCTTCAAGTTTAAGTGAACTACGAGCCCCATTGTTAATCCTTTAACGGAAATTAATTGTAACTTTCTACAAGTAGAACAATGATTGGAACACGTAGACGGTTGAAATCTTTGTATATATTGCTTCTATATAGTCTAAGAAACATATATGCAAAGCATCCAAACAGTACCATTCGCCAATTTTTTGTTCTTCAAGTTTAAGTGAACAATGAGCCCCATTGTTAATCCTTTATCGGAAATTATTTGTAACTTTCGACAAGTAGAACAATGAATGGAACAGGTAGACGCTTGAAATCATTGTATATATTGCTTCCATATAGTCTAAGAAACATGTACGCAAAGCATCCAAACAGTACCATTCGCCAATCTTTTGTCCTTCAAGTTTAAGTGAACAATGAGCCCCATTGTTAATCCTTTATCGGAAATTATTTGTAACTTTCGACAAGTCGAACAATGAATGGAACAGGTAGACGGTTGAAATCTTTGTATATATTGCTTCTATATAGTCTAAGAAACATATATGCAAAGCATCCAAACAGTACAATTCGCCAATTTCTTGTTCTTCAAGTTTAAGTAAACTACGATCCCCATTGTTAATCCCTTAACGGAAATTATTTGTAACTTTCGACAAGTAGAACAATGAATGGAACAGGTAGACGGTTGAAATCTTTGTATATATTGCTTCTATATAGTCTAAGAAACATATATGCAAAGCATCCAAACAGTACAATTCGCCAATTTCTTGTTCTTCAAGTTTAAGTAAACTACGATCCCCATTGTTAATCCCTTAACGGAAATTATTTGTAACTTTCGACAAGTAGAACAATGAATGGAACAGGTAGACGGTTGAAATCTTTGTATATATTGCTTCTATATAGTCTAAGAAACATATATGCAAAGCGTCCAAACAGTACAATTCGCCAATTTATTGTTCTTCAAGTTTAAGCGAACAACGAGCCCCATTGTTAATCCTTTAAAGGAAATTATTTGTAACTTTCGACAAGTAGAACAATGAATCGAACACGTAGACGGTTGAAATCTTTGTATATATTGCTTCTATATAGTCTAAGAAACATATATGCAAAACATCCAAACAGTACCATTCGCCAATTTTTTGTTCTTCAAGTTTAAGTGAACAATGAGCCCCATTGTTAATCCTTTATCGGAAATTATTTGTAACTTTCGACAAGTAGAACAATGAATCGAACACGTAGACGGTTGAAATCTTTGTATATATTGCTTCTATATAGTCTAAGAAACATATATGCAAAGCATCCAAACAGTACCATTCGCCAATTTTTTGTTCTTCAAGTTTAAGTGAACAATGAGCCCCATTGTTAATCCTTTAAAGGAAATTATTTGTAAATTTCGACAAGTAGAACAATGAATGGATCAGGTAGACGGTTGAAATCATTGTATATATTGCTTCTATATAACCTACGAAACATATATGCAAAGCATCCAAACAGTACAATTCGCCAATTTATTGTTCTTCAAGTTTAAGCGAACAACGAGCCCCATTGTTAATCCTTTAAAGGAAATTATTTGTAACTTTCGACAAGTAGAACAATGAATGGAACAGGTAGACGGTTGAAATCTTTGTATATATTGCTTCTATATAGTCTAAGAAACATATATGCAAAGCATCCAAACATGCACAAATCGCCAATTTCTTGTTCTTCAAGTTTAAGTAAACTACGATCCCCATTGTTAATCCCTTAACGGAAATTATTTGTAACTTTCGACAAGTAGAACAATGAATGGAACAGGTAGACGGTTGAAATCTTTGTATATATAGCTTCTATATAGTCTAAGAAACATATATGCAAAGCGTCCAAACAGTACAATTCGCCAATTTATTGTTCTTCAAGTTTAAGCGAACAACGAGCCCCATTGTTAATCCTTTAAAGGAAATTATTTGTAACTTTCGACAAGTCGAACAATGAATGGAACAGGTAGACGGTTGAAATCTTTGTATATATTGCTTCTATATAGTCTAAGAAACATATATGCAAAGCATCCAAACAGTACAATTCGCCAATTTCTTGTTCTTCAAGTTTAAGTAAACTACGATCCCCATTGTTAATCCCTTAACGGAAATTATTTGTAACTTTCGACAAGTAGAACAATGAATGGAACAGGTAGACGGTTGAAATCTTTGTATATATTGCTTCTATATAGTCTAAGAAACATATATGCAAAGCGTCCAAACAGTACAATTCGCCAATTATTTGATCTTCAAGTTTAAGTGAACTACGAGCCCCATTGTTAATCCTTTAACGGAAATTAATTGTAACTTTCTACAAGTAGAACAATGATTGGAACACGTAGACGGTTGAAATCTTTGTATATATTGCTTCTATATAGTCTAAGAAACATATATGCAAAGCATCCCAACAGTACCATTCGCCAATTTTTTGTTCTTCAAGTTTAAGTGAACAATGAGCCCCATTGTTAATCCTTTATCGGAAATTATTTGTAACTTTCGACAAGTAGAACAATGAATGGAACAGGTAGACGCTTGAAATCATTGTATATATTGCTTCCATATAGTCTAAGAAACATGTACGCAAAGCATCCAAACAGTACCATTCGCCAATTTTTTGTTCTTCAAGTTTAAGTGAACAATGAGCCCCATTGTTAATCCTTTATCGGAAATTATTTGTAACTTTCGACAAGTAGAACAATGAATCGAACACGTAGACGGTTGAAATCTTTGTATATATTGCTTCTATATAGTCTAAGAAACATATATGCAAAGCATCCAAACAGTACCATTCGCCAATTTTTTGTTCTTCAAGTTTAAGTGAACAATGAGCCCCATTGTTAATCCTTTAAAGGAAATTATTTGTAAATTTCGACAAGTAGAACAATGAATGGATCAGGTAGACGGTTGAAATCATTGTATATATTGCTTCTATATAACCTACGAAACATATATGCAAAGCATCCAAACAGTACAATTCGCCAATTTATTGTTCTTCAAGTTTAAGCGAACAACGAGCCCCATTGTTAATCCTTTAAAGGAAATTATTTGTAACTTTCGACAAGTAGAACAATGAATGGAACAGGTAGACGGTTGAAATCTTTGTATATATTGCTTCTATATAGTCTAAGAAACATATATGCAAAGCATCCAAACATGCACAAATCGCCAATTTCTTGTTCTTCAAGTTTAAGTAAACTACGATCCCCATTGTTAATCCCTTAACGGAAATTATTTGTAACTTTCGACAAGTAGAACAATGAATGGAACAGGTAGACGGTTGAAATCTTTGTATATATAGCTTCTATATAGTCTAAGAAACATATATGCAAAGCGTCCAAACAGTACAATTCGCCAATTTATTGTTCTTCAAGTTTAAGCGAACAACGAGCCCCATTGTTAATCCTTTAAAGGAAATTATTTGTAACTTTCGACAAGTCGAACAATGAATGGAACAGGTAGACGGTTGAAATCTTTGTATATATTGCTTCTATATAGTCTAAGAAACATATATGCAAAGCATCCAAACATGCACAAATCGCCAATTTCTTGTTCTTCAAGTTTAAGTAAACTACGATCCCCATTGTTAATCCCTTAACGGAAATTATTTGTAACTTTCGACAAGTAGAACAATGAATGGAACAGGTAGACGGTTGAAATCTTTGTATATATTGCTTCTATATAGTCTAAGAAACATATATGCAAAGCATCCCAACAGTACCATTCGCCAATTTATTGTTCTTCAAGTTTAAGCGAACAACGAGCCCCATTGTTAATCCTTTAAAGGAAATTATTTGTAACTTTCGACAAGTCGAACAATGAATGGAACAGGTAGACGGTTGAAATCTTTGTATATATTGCTTCTATATAGTCTAAGAAACATATATGCAAAGCATCCAAACAGTACAATTCGCCAATTTCTTGTTCTTCAAGTTTAAGTAAACTACGATCCCCATTGTTAATCCCTTAACGGAAATTATTTGTAACTTTCGACAAGTAGAACAATGAATGGAACAGGTAGACGGTTGAAATCTTTGTATATATTGCTTCTATATAGTCTAAGAAACATATATGCAAAGCATCCAAACAGTACCATTCGCCAATTTTTTGTTCTTCAAGTTTAAGTGAACAATGAGCCCCATTGTTAATCCTTTATCGGAAATTATTTGTAACTTTCGACAAGTCGAACAATGAATGGAACAGGTAGACGCTTGAAATCATTGTATATATTGCTTCCATATAGTCTAAGAAACATGTACGCAAAGCATCCAAAGAGTACCATTCGCCAATCTTTTGTCCTTCAAGTTTAAGTGAACAATGAGCCCCATTGTTAATCCTTTATCGGAAATTATTTGTAACTTTCGACAAGTAGAACAATGAATCGAACAGGTAGACGGTTGAAATCTTTGTATATATTGCTACTATATAATCTAAAAAACATATATGCAAAGCATCCAAACAGTACAATTCGCCAATTTTTTGTTCTTCAAGTTTAAGTGAACAATGAGCCCCAATGGTTAATCCTTTATCGGTAATTATTTGTAACTTTCGACAAGTAGAACAATGAATGGAACAGGTAGACGGTTGAAATCCTTGTATATATTGCGTCTATATAGTCTAAGAAACATATATGCAAAGCATCCAAACAGTACAATTCGCCAAGTTTCTGTTCTTCAAGTTTTAGTAAACTACGATCCCCATTGTTAATCCCTTATCGGAAATTATTTGTAACTTTCGACAAGTAGAACAATGAATGGAACTGGTAGACGGTTGAAATCTTTTTATATATTGCTTCTATATAGTCTAATAAACATATATGCAAAGCATCCAAACAGTACCAGTCGCCAATTTTTTGTTCTTCAAGTTTAAGTGAACAACGAGGCACATTGAAAATCATGAAATGGAAATTATTTGTAACTTTCGACAAGTAGAACAGTGAATGGAACAGGTAGACGGTTGAAATCTTTGTATATATTGCTTCTATATAGTATAAGAAACATATATGCAAAGCATCCAAACAGTACAATTCGCCAATTTTTTGTTCTTCAAGTTTAAGTGAACAATGAGCCCCAATGGTTAATCCGTTATCGGAAATTATTTGTAACTTTCGACAAGTAGAACAATGAATGGAACAGGTAGACGGTTGAAATCTTTGTATATATTGCTTCTATATAGTATAAGAGACATATATGCAAAGCATCCAAACAGTACCATTCGCCAATTTTTTGTTCTTCAAGTTTAAGTGAACAATGAGCCCCATTGTTAATCCTTTATCGGAAATTATTTGTAACTTTAAACAAGTAGAACAATGAATGGAACAGGTAGACGGTTGAAATCTTTGTATATATTGCTTCTATATAGTCTAAGAAACATATAAGCAAAGCATCCAAACAGTACAATTCGCCAATTATTTGATCTTCAAGTTTAAGTGAACTACGAGCCCCATTGTTAATCCTTTAACGGAAATTAATTGTAACTTTCTACAAGTAGAACAATGATTGGAACACGTAGACGGTTGAAATCTTTGTATATATTGCTTCTATATAGTCTAAGAAACATATATGCAAAGCATCCAAACAGTACCATTCGCCAATTTTTTGTTCTTCAAATTTAAGTGAACAATGAGCCCCATTGTTAATCCTTTATCGGAAATTATTTGTAACTTTCGACAAGTAGCACAATGAATGGAACAGGTAGACGCTTGAAATCATTGTATATATTGCTTCCATATAGTCTAAGAAACATGTACGCAAAGCATCCAAACAGTACCATTCGCCAATCTTTTGTCCTTCAAGTTTAAGTGAACAATGAGCCCCATTGTTAATCCTTTATCGGAAATTATTTGTAACTTTCGACAAGTAGAACAATGAATCGAACACGTAGACGGTTGAAATCTTTGTATATATTGCTTCTATATAGACTAAGAAACATATATGCAAAGCATCCAAACAGTACCATTCGCCAATTTTTTGTTCTTCAAGTTTAAGTGAACAATGAGCCCCATTGTTAATCCTTTAAAGGAAATTATTTGTAAATTTCGACAAGTAGAACACTGAATGGATCAGGTAGACGGTTGAAATCATTGTATATATTGCTTCTATATAACCTACGAAACATATATGCAAAGCATCCAAACAGTACAATTCGCCAATTTATTGTTCTTCAAGTTTAAGCGAACAACGAGCCCCATTGTTAATCTTTTAAAGGAAATTATTTGTAACTTTCGACAAGTAGAACAATGAATGGAACAGGTAGACGGTTGAAATCTTTGTATATATTGCTTCTATATAGTCTAAGAAACACATATGCAAAGCATCCAAACATGCACAATTCGCCAATTTCTTGTTCTTCAAGTTTAAGTAAACTACGATCCCCATTGTTAATACTTTAACGGAAATTATTTGTAACTTGCGAGAAGTAGAACAATGAATAGTACAGGTAGACAGGTGAAATCTTTCTATATATTGCTTCTAAATAGTCTAAGAATCACATATGCAAAGCATCCAAACAGCACAATTCGCCAATTTTTTGTTCTACAAGTTTAAGTGAACTACGAGCCCCATTGTTAATCCTTTAACGGAAATTAATTGTAACTTTCTACAAGTAGAACAATGATTGGAACACGTAGACGGTTGAAATCTTTGTATATATTGCTTCTATATAGTCTAAGAAACATATATGCAAAGCATCCAAACAGTACCATTCGCCAATTTTTTGTTCTTCAAGTTTAAGTGAACAATGAGCCCCATTGTTAATCCTTTATCGGAAATTATTTGTAACTTTCGACAAGTAGAACAATGAATGGAACAGGTAGACGCTTGAAATCATTGTATATATTGCTTCCATATAGTCTAAGAAACATGTACGCAAAGCATCCAAACAGTACCATTCGCCAATCTTTTGTCCTTCAAGTTTAAGTGAACAATGAGCCCCATTGTTAATCCTTTATCGGAAATTATTTGTAACTTTCGACAAGTAGAACAATGAATCGAACACGTAGACGGTTGAAATCTTTGTATATATTGCTTCTATATAGTCTAAGAAACATATATGCAAAGCATCCAAACAGTACCATTCGCCAATTTTTTGTTCTTCAAGTTTAAGTGAACAATGAGCCCCATTGTTAATCCTTTATCGGAAATTATTTGTAACTTTCGACAAGTAGAACAATGAATGGAACAGGTAGACGCTTGAAATCATTGTATATATTGCTTCCATATAGTCTAAGAAACATGTACGCAAAGCATCCAAAGAGTACCATTCGCCAATCTTTTGTCCTTCAAGTTTAAGTGAACAATGAGCCCCATTGTTAATCCTTTATCGGAAATTATTTGTAACTTTCGACAAGTAGAACAATGAATCGAACAGGTAGACGGTTGAAATCTTTGTATATATTGCTTCTATATAGTCTAAGAAACATATATGCAAAGCATCCAAACAGTACAATTCGCCAATTTCTTGTTCTTCAAGTTTAAGTAAACTACGATCCCCATTGTTAATCCCTTAACGGAAATTATTTGTAACTTTCGACAAGTAGAACAATGAATGGAACAGGTAGACGGTTGAAATCTTTGTATATATTGCTTCTATATAGTCTAAGAAACATATATGCAAAGCGTCCAAACAGTACAATTCGCCAATTTATTGTTCTTCAAGTTTAAGCGAACAACGAGCCCCATTGTTAATCCTTTAAAGGAAATTATTTGTAACTTTCGACAAGTAGAACAATGAATGGAACAGGTAGACGGTTGAAATCTTTGTATATATTGCTTCTATATAGTCTAAGAAACATATATGCAAAGCATCCAAACAGTACAATTCGCCAATTTCTTGTTCTTCAAGTTTAAGTAAACTACGATCCCCATTGTTAATCCCTTAACGGAAATTATTTGTAACTTTCGACAAGTAGAACAATGAATGGAACAGGTAGACGGTTGAAATCTTTGTATATATTGCCTCTATATAGTCTAAGAAACATATATGCAAAGCGTCCAAACAGTACAATTCGCCAATTATTTGATCTTCAAGTTTAAGTGAACTACGAGCCCCATTGTTAATCCTTTAACGGAAATTAATTGTAACTTTCTACAAGTAGAACAATGATTGGAACACGTAGACGGTTGAAATCTTTGTATATATTGCTTCTATATAGTCTAAGAAACATATATGCAAAGCATCCAAACAGTACCATTCGCCAATTTTTTGTTCTTCAAGTTTAAGTGAACAATGAGCCCCATTGTTAATCCTTTATCGGAAATTATTTGTAACTTTCGACAAGTAGAACAATGAATCGAACACGTAGACGGTTGAAATCTTTATATATATTGCTTCTATATAGTCTAAGAAACATATATGCAAAGCATCCAAACAGTACCATTCGCCAATTTTTTGTTCTTCAAGTTTAAGTGAACAATGAGCCCCATTGTTAATCCTTTATCGGAAATTATTTGTAACTTTCGACAAGTAGAACAATGAATGGAACAGGTAGACGCTTGAAATCATTGTATATATTGCTTCCATATAGTCTAAGAAACATGTACGCAAAGCATCCAAACAGTACCATTCGCCAATTTTTTGACCTTCAAGTTTAAGTGAACAATGAGCCCCATTGTTAATCCTTTAACGGAAATTAATTGTAACTTTCTACAAGTAGAACAATGATTGGAACACGTAGACGGTTGAAATCTTTGTATATATTGCTTCTATATAGTCTAAGAAACATATATGCAAAGCATCCAAACAGTACCATTCGCCAATTTTTTGTTCTTCAAGTTTATGTGAACAATGAGCCCCAATGGTTAATCCGTTATCGGAAATTATTTGTAACTTGCGACAAGTAGAACAATGAGTGGAACAGGTAGACGGTTGAAATCTTTGTATATATTGCTTCTATATAATCTAAGAAACATATATGCAAAGCATCCAAACAGTAAAATTCGCCAATTTTTTGTTCTTCAAGTTTAAGTGAACAATGAGCCCCAATGGTTAGTCCTTTATCGGTAATTATTTGTAACTTTCGACAAGTAGAACAATGAATGGAACAGGTAGACGGTTGAAATCATTGTATACATTGCTTCCATATAGTTTAAGAAACATGTACGCAAAGCATCCAAACAGTACCATTCGCCAATTTTTTGTTCTTCAAGTTTAAGTGAACGACGAGACCCATTGTTAATCCTTTAAAGGAAATTATTTGTAAATTTCGACAAGTAGAACAATGAATGGAACACGTAGACGGTTGAAATCTTTGTATATATTGCTTCCATATAGTCTAAAAAACATGTACGCAAAGCATCCAAACAGTACCATGCGCCAATTTTTTGTTCTTCAAGTTTAAGTGAACAATGAGCCCCAATGGTTAATCCTTTATCGGAAATTATTTGTAATTTTCGACAAGTAGAGCAATGAATGGAACTGGTAGACGGTTGAAATCTTTGTATATATTGCTTCTATATAATCTAAGAAACATATATGCAAAGCATCTAAACAGTAACAATCGCCAATTTTTTGTCCTTCAAGTAGAAGTGAAATACGAGCCCCATTGTTAATACTTTAGCGGAAATTATTTGTAACTTGCGAGAAGTAGAACAATGAATAGTACAGGTAGACAGGTGAAATCTTTCTATATATTGCTCCTAAATAGTCTAAGAAACACATATGCAAAGCATCCAAACAGCACAATTCGCCAATTTTTTGTTCTACAAGTTTAAGTGAACTACGAGCCCCATTGTTAATCCTTTAAAGGAAATTATTTGTAAATTTCGACAAGTAGAACAATGAATGGAACAGGTAGACGGTTGAAATCATTGTATATATTGCTTCTATATAACCTACGAAACATATATGCAAAGCATCCAAACAGTACAATTCGCCAATTTATTGTTCTTCAAGTTTAAGCGAACAACGAGCCCCATTGTTAATCCTTTAAAGGAAATTATTTGTAACTTTCGACAAGTAGAACAATGAATGGAACAGGTAGACGGTTGAAATCTTTGTATATATTGCTTCTATATAGTCTAAGAAACATATATGCAAAGCATCCAAACAGTACAATTCGCCAATTTCTTGTTCTTCAAGTTTAAGTAAACTACGATCCCCATTGTTAATCCCTTAACGGAAATTATTTGTAACTTTCGACAAGTAGAACAATGAATGGAACAGGTAGACGGTTGAAATCTTTGTATATATTGCTTCTATATAGTCTAAGAAACATTTATGCAAAGCGTCCAAACAGTACAATTCGCCAATTATTTGATCTTCAAGTTTAAGTGAACTACGAGCCCCATTGTTAATCCTTTAACGGAAATTAATTGTAACTTTCTACAAGTAGAACAATGAATGGAACAGGTAGACGGTTGAAATCTTTGTATATATTGCTTCTATATAGTATAAGAGACATATATGCAAAGCATCCAAACAGTACCATTCGCCAATTTTTTGTTCTTCAAGTTTAAGTGAACTACGAGCCCCATTGTTAATCCTTTAAAGGAAATTATTTGTAAATTTCGACAAGTAGAACAATGAATGGAACAGGTAGACTGTTGAAATCATTGTATATATTGCTTCTATATAGTATAAGAAACATATATGCAAAGCATCCAAACAGTACAATTCGCCAATTTTTTGTTCTTCAAGTTTAAGTGAACAACGAGGCACATTGATAATCATGAAACGGAAATTATTTGTAACTTTCGACAAGTAGAACAATGAATGGAACAGGTAGACGGTTGAAATCTTTGTATATATTGCTTCTATATAGTCTAAGAAACATATATGCAAAGCATCCAAACAGTACAATTCGCCAATTTCTTGTTCTTCAAGTTTAAGTAAACTACGATCCCCATTGTTAATCCCTTAACGGAAATTATTTGTAACTTTCGACAAGTAGAACAATGAATGGAACAGGTAGACGGTTGAAATCTTTGTATATATTGCTTCTATATAGTCTAAGAAACATATATGCAAAGCGTCCAAACAGTACAATTCGCCAATTATTTGATCTTCAAGTTTAAGTGAACTACGAGCCCCATTGTTAATCCGTTATCGGAAATTATTTGTAACTTTCGACAAGTAGAACAATGAATGGAACAGGTAGACGGTTGAAATCTTTGTATATATTGCTTCTATATAGTCTAAGAGACATATATGCAAAGCGTCCAAACAGTACAATTCGCCAATTATTTGATCTTCAAGTTTAAGTGAACTACGAGCCCCATTGTTAATCCTTTAACGGAAATTAATTGTAACTTTCTACAAGTAGAACAATGAATGGAACAGGTAGACGGTTGAAATCTTTGTATATATTGCTTCTATATAGTATAAGAGACATATATGCAAAGCATCCAAACAGTACCATTCGCCAATTTTTTGTTCTTCAAGTTTAAGTGAACTACGAGCCCCATTGTTAATCCTTTAAAGGAAATTATTTGTAAATTTCGACAAGTAGAACAATGAATGGAACAGGTAGACGGTTGAAATCAATGTATATATTGCTTCTTTATAGTCTAAGAAACATATATGCAAAGCATCCAAACAGTACCATTCGCCAATTATTTCATCTTCATGTTTAAGTGAACTACGAGCCCCATTGTTAATCCTTTAAAGGAAATTATTTGTAAATTTCGACAAGTAGAAAAATGATTTGAACACGTAGGCGGTTGAAATCTTTGTATATATTGCTTCCATATAGTCTAAGAAACATGTACGCAAAGCATCCAAACAGTACCGTTCGCCAATTTTTTGTTCTTCAAGTTTAAGTGAACTACGAGCCCCATTGTTAATCCTTTAACGGAAATTAATTGTAACTTTCTACAAGTAGAACAATGATTGGAACACGTAGACGGTTGAAATCTTTGTATATATTGCTTCTATATAGTCTAAGAAACATATATGCAAAGCATCCAAACAGTACCATTCGCCAATTTTTTGTTCTTCAAGTTTAAGTGAACAATGAGCCCCATTGTTAATCCTTTATCGGAAATTATTTGTAACTTTCGACAAGTAGAACAATGAATCGAACACGTAGACGGTTGAAATCTTTATATATATTGCTTCTATATAGTCTAAGAAACATATATGCAAAGCATCCAAACAGTACCATTCGCCAATTTTTTGTTCTTCAAGTTTAAGTGAACAATGAGCCCCATTGTTAATCCTTTATCGGAAATTATTTGTAACTTTCGACAAGTAGAACAATGAATGGAACAGGTAGACGCTTGAAATCATTGTATATATTGCTTCCATATAGTCTAAGAAACATGTACGCAAAGCATCCAAACAGTACCATTCGCCAATTTTTTGACCTTCAAGTTTAAGTGAACAATGAGCCCCATTGTTAATCCTTTAACGGAAATTAATTGTAACTTTCTACAAGTAGAACAATGATTGGAACACGTAGACGGTTGAAATCTTTGTATATATTGCTTCTATATAGTCTAAGAAACATATATGCAAAGCATCCAAACAGTACCATTCGCCAATTTTTTGTTCTTCAAGTTTATGTGAACAATGAGCCCCAATGGTTAATCCGTTATCGGAAATTATTTGTAACTTGCGACAAGTAGAACAATGAGTGGAACAGGTAGACGGTTGAAATCTTTGTATATATTGCTTCTATATAATCTAAGAAACATATATGCAAAGCATCCAAACAGTAAAATTCGCCAATTTTTTGTTCTTCAAGTTTAAGTGAACAATGAGCCCCAATGGTTAGTCCTTTATCGGTAATTATTTGTAACTTTCGACAAGTAGAACAATGAATGGAACAGGTAGACGGTTGAAATCATTGTATACATTGCTTCCATATAGTTTAAGAAACATGTACGCAAAGCATCCAAACAGTACCATTCGCCAATTTTTTGTTCTTCAAGTTTAAGTGAACGACGAGACCCATTGTTAATCCTTTAAAGGAAATTATTTGTAAATTTCGACAAGTAGAACAATGAATGGAACACGTAGACGGTTGAAATCTTTGTATATATTGCTTCCATATAGTCTAAAAAACATGTACGCAAAGCATCCAAACAGTACCATGCGCCAATTTTTTGTTCTTCAAGTTTAAGTGAACAATGAGCCCCAATGGTTAATCCTTTATCGGAAATTATTTGTAATTTTCGACAAGTAGAGCAATGAATGGAACTGGTAGACGGTTGAAATCTTTGTATATATTGCTTCTATATAATCTAAGAAACATATATGCAAAGCATCTAAACAGTAACAATCGCCAATTTTTTGTCCTTCAAGTATAAGTGAAATACGAGCCCCATTGTTAATACTTTAGCGGAAATTATTTGTAACTTGCGAGAAGTAGAACAATGAATAGTACAGGTAGACAGGTGAAATCTTTCTATATATTGCTCCTAAATAGTCTAAGAAACACATATGCAAAGCATCCAAACAGCACAATTCGCCAATTTTTTGTTCTACAAGTTTAAGTGAACTACGAGCCCCATTGTTAATCCTTTAAAGGAAATTATTTGTAAATTTCGACAAGTAGAACAATGAATGGAACAGGTAGACGGTTGAAATCATTGTATATATTGCTTCTATATAACCTACGAAACATATATGCAAAGCATCCAAACAGTACAATTCGCCAATTTATTGTTCTTCAAGTTTAAGCGAACAACGAGCCCCATTGTTAATCCTTTAAAGGAAATTATTTGTAACTTTCGACAAGTAGAACAATGAATGGAACAGGTAGACGGTTGAAATCTTTGTATATATTGCTTCTATATAGTCTAAGAAACATATATGCAAAGCATCCAAACAGTACAATTCGCCAATTTCTTGTTCTTCAAGTTTAAGTAAACTACGATCCAGATTGTTAATCCCTTAACGGAAATTATTTGTAACTTTCGACAAGTAGAACAATGAATGGAACAGGTAGACGGTTGAAATCTTTGTATATATTGCTTCTATATAGTCTAAGAAACATTTATGCAAAGCGTCCAAACAGTACAATTCGCCAATTATTTGATCTTCAAGTTTAAGTGAACTACGAGCCCCATTGTTAATCCTTTAACGGAAATTAATTGTAACTTTCTACAAGTAGAACAATGAATGGAACAGGTAGACGGTTGAAATCTTTGTATATATTGCTTCTATATAGTATAAGAGACATATATGCAAAGCATCCAAACAGTACCATTCGCCAATTTTTTGTTCTTCAAGTTTAAGTGAACTACGAGCCCCATTGTTAATCCTTTAAAGGAAATTATTTGTAAATTTCGACAAGTAGAACAATGAATGGAACAGGTAGACTGTTGAAATCATTGTATATATTGCTTCTATATAGTATAAGAAACATATATGCAAAGCATCCAAACAGTACAATTCGCCAATTTTTTGTTCTTCAAGTTTAAGTGAACAACGAGGCACATTGATAATCATGAAACGGAAATTATTTGTAACTTTCGACAAGTAGAACAATGAATGGAACAGGTAGACGGTTGAAATCTTTGTATATATTGCTTCTATATAGTCTAAGAAACATATATGCAAAGCATCCAAACAGTACAATTCGCCAATTTCTTGTTCTTCAAGTTTAAGTAAACTACGATCCCCATTGTTAATCCCTTAACGGAAATTATTTGTAACTTTCGACAAGTAGAACAATGAATGGAACAGGTAGACGGTTGAAATCTTTGTATATATTGCTTCTATATAGTCTAAGAAACATATATGCAAAGCGTCCAAACAGTACAATTCGCCAATTATTTGATCTTCAAGTTTAAGTGAACTACGAGCCCCATTGTTAATCCGTTATCGGAAATTATTTGTAACTTTCGACAAGTAGAACAATGAATGGAACAGGTAGACGGTTGAAATCTTTGTATATATTGCTTCTATATAGTCTAAGAGACATATATGCAAAGCGTCCAAACAGTACAATTCGCCAATTATTTGATCTTCAAGTTTAAGTGAACTACGAGCCCCATTGTTAATCCTTTAACGGAAATTAATTGTAACTTTCTACAAGTAGAACAATGAATGGAACAGGTAGACGGTTGAAATCTTTGTATATATTGCTTCTATATAGTATAAGAGACATATATGCAAAGCATCCAAACAGTACCATTCGCCAATTTTTTGTTCTTCAAGTTTAAGTGAACTACGAGCCCCATTGTTAATCCTTTAAAGGAAATTATTTGTAAATTTCGACAAGTAGAACAATGAATGGAACAGGTAGACGGTTGAAATCAATGTATATATTGCTTCTTTATAGTCTAAGAAACATATATGCAAAGCATTCAAACAGTACCATACGCCACTTTTTTGTTCTTCAAGTTTAAGTGAACAACGAGCCCCATTGTTAATCCTTTAAAGGAAATTATTTGTAAATTTCGACAAGTAGAACAATGATTGGAACACGTAGACGGTTGAAATCTTTGTATATATTGCTTCCATATAGTCTAAGAAACATGTACGCAAAGCATCCAAACAGTACAATTCGCCAATTTTTTGTTCTTCAAGTTTAAGTGAACTGCGATCTCCATTGTTAATCCTTTAAACGAAATTATTTGTAACTTTCGACAAGTAGAACAATGAATGGAACAGGTAGACTGTTGAAATCATTGTATTTATTGCTTCTATATAGTCTAAGAAACATTTATGCAAAGCATCCAAACAGTACAATTCGCCAATTTTTTGTTCTTCAAGATTAAGTAAACTACGATCCCCATTGTTAATCCCTTAACGGAAATTATTTGTAACTTTCGACAAGTAGAACAATGAATGGAACACGTAGACGGTTGAAATCTTTTTATATATTGCTTCCATATAGTCTAAGATACATGTACGCAAAGCATCCAAACAGTACAATTCGCCAATTTTTTGTTCTTCAAGTTTAAGTGAACTACGATCCCCATTGTTAATCCCTTAACTTAAATTATTTGTAACTTTCGACAAGTAGAACAGTGAATGGAACAGGTAGACGGTTGAAATCTTTGTATATATTGCTTCTATATAGTATAAGAAACATATATGCAAAGCATCCAAACAGTAAAATTCGCCAATTTTTTGTTCTTCAAGTTTAAGTGAACAATGAGCCCCAATGGTTAGTCCTTTATCGGTAATTATTTGTAACTTTCGACAAGTAGAACAATGAATGGAACAGGTAGACGGTTGAAATCATTGTATACATTGCTTCCATATAGTTTAAGAAACATGTACGCAAAGCATCCAAACAGTACCATTCGCCAATTTTTTGTTCTTCAAGTTTAAGTAAACGACGAGACCCATTGTTAATCCTTTAAAGGAAATTATTTGTAACTTTCGACAAGTAGAACAATGAATGGAACAGGTAGACGGTTGAAATCTTTGTATATATTGCTTCCATATAGTCTAAAAAACATGTACGCAAAGCATCCAAACAGTACCATGCGCCAATTTTTTGTTCTTCAAGTTTAAGTGAACAGCGAGCCCCATTGATAATCATGAAATGGAAATTATTTGTAACTTTCTACAAGTAGAACAATGAATAGTACAGGTACACGGGTGAAATCTTTCTATATATTGCTTCTAAATAGTCTAAGAAACATCTATGCAAAGCATCCAAACAGTACAATTCGCCAATTTTTTGTTCTTCAAGTTTATGTGAACTACGAGCCCCATTGTTAATCCTTTAACGGAAATTAATTGTAACTTTCTACAAGTAGAACAATGATTGGAACACGTAGACGGTTGAAATCTTTGTATATATTGCTTCCATATAGTCTAAGAAACATATATGCAAAGCATCCAAACAGTACCATGCGCCAATTTTTTGTTCTTCAAGTTTAAGTGAACAATGAGCCCCAATGGTTAATCCTTTATCGGAAATTATTTGTAATTTTCGACAAGTAGAGCAATGAATGGAACTGGTAGACGGTTGAAATCTTTGTATATATTGCTTCTATATAATCTAAGAAACATATATGCAAAGCATCTAAACAGTAACAATCGCCAATTTTTTGTCCTTCAAGTTTAAGTGAACAATGAGCCCCATTGTTAATCCTTTATCGGAAATTATTTCTAACTTTCGACAAGTAGAACAAGGAATCGAACAGGTAGACGGTAGAAATCTTTGTATATATTGCTTCTATATAGTCTAAGAAACATATATGCAAAGCATCCAAACAGTACAATTCGCCTATTTCTTGTTCTTCAAGTTTAAGTAAACTACGATCCCCATTGTTAATCCCTTAACGGAAATTATTTGTAACTTTCGACAAGTAGAACAATGAATAGTACAGGTAGACAGGTGAAATCTTTCTATATATTGCTTCTAAATAGTCTAAGAAACACATATGCAAAGGATCCAAACAGCACAATTCGCCAATTTTTTGTTCTACAAGTTTAAGTGAACTACGAGCCCCATTGTTAATCCTTTAAAGGAAATTATTTGTAAATTTCGACAAGTAGAACAATGAATAGATCAGGTAGACAGTTGAAATCATTGTATATATTGCTTCTATATAGTCTAAGAAACATATATGCAAAGCATCCAAACAGTACAATTCGCCAATTTCTTGTTCTTCAAGTTTAAGTAAACTACGATCCCCATTGTTAATCCCTTAACGGAAATTATTTGTAACTTTCGACAAGTAGAACAATGAATGGAACAGGTAGACGGTTGAAATCCTTGTATATATTGCGTCTATATAGTCTAAGAAATATATATGCAAAGCATCCAAACAGTACAATTCGCCAATTTTCTATTCTTCAAGTTTTAGTAAACTACGATCCCCACTGTTAATCCGTTATCGGAAATTATTTGTAGCTTTCGACAAGTAGAACAATGAATGGACCAGGTAGACGGTTGAAATCTTTGTATATATTGCTTCTATATAATCTAAGAAACATATATGCAAAGCATCTAAACAGTAACAATCGCCAATTTTTTGATCTTCAAGTTTAAGTGAACAGCGAGCCCCATTGATAATCATGAAATGGAAATTATTTGTAACTTTCTACAAGTAGAACAATGAATAGTACAGGTACACGGGTGAAATCTTTCTATATATTGCTTCTAAATAGTCTAAGAAACATCTATGCAAAGCATCCAAACAGTACAATTCGCCAATTTTTTGTTCTTCAAGTTTATGTGAACTACGAGCCCCATTGTTAATCCTTTAACGGAAATTAATTGTAACTTTCTACAAGTAGAACAATGATTGGAACAGGTAGACGGTTGAAATCTTTGTATATATAGCTTCTATATAGTCTAAGAAACATATATGCAAAGCATCCAAACAGTACCATTCGCCAATTTTTTGTTCTTCAAGTTTAAGTGAACTACGAGCCCCATTGTTAATCCTTTAAAGGAAATTATTTGTAAATTTCGACAAGTAGAACAATGAATGGAACAGGTAGACTGTTGAAATCATTGTATATATTGCTTCTATATAGTATAAGAAACATATATGCAAAGCATCCAAACAGTACAATTCGCCAATTTTTTGTTCTTCAAGTTTAAGTGAACAATGAGCCCCATTGTTAATCCTTTAAAGGAAATTATTTGTAACTTTCGACAAGTAGAACAATGAATGGAACAGGTAGACGGTTGAAATCTTTGTATATATTGCTTCTATATAGTCTAAGAAACATTTATGCAAAGCATCCAAACAGTACAATTCGCCAATTTTTTGTTCTTCAAGTTTAAGTGAACAATGAGCCCCAATGGTTAGTCCTTTATCGGTAATTGTTTGTAAATTTCGGCAAGTAGAACAATGACTGGAACAGGTAGACGGTTGAAATCCTTGTATATATTGCTTCCATATAGTCTAAGAAACATGTACGCAAAGCATCCAAACAGTACCATTCGCCAATTTTTTGACCTTCAAGTTTAAGTGAACAATGAGCCCCATTGTTAATCCTTTAACGGAAATTAATTGTAACTTTCTACAAGTAGAACAATGATTGGAACACGTAGACGGTTGAAATCTTTGTGTATATTGCTTCTATATAGTCTAAGAAACATATATGCAAAGCATCCAAACAGTACCATTCGCCAATTTTTTGTTCTTCAAGTTTAAGTGAACAATGAGCCCCATTGTTAATCCTTTGTCGGAAATTATTTGTAACTTTCGACAAGTAGAACAATGAATGGAACAGGTAGACGCTTGAAATCATTGTATATATTGCTTCCATATAGTCTAAGAAACATGTACGCAAAGCATCCAAACAGTACCATTCGCCAATCTTTTGTCCTTCAAGTTTAAGTGAACAATGAGCCCCATTGTTAATCCTTTATCGGTAATTGTTTGTAAATTTCGGCAAGTAGAACAATGAATGGAACAGGTAGACGGTTGAAATCCTTGTATATATTGCTTCCATATAGTCTAAGAAACATGTACGCAAAGCATCCGAACAGTACCATTCGCCAATTTTTTGACCTTCAAGTTTAAGTGAACAATGAGGCCCATTGTTAATCCTTTATCGGAAATTATTTGTAACTTTCGACAAGTAGAACAATGAATCGAACAGGTAGACGGTTGAAATCTTTGTATATATTGCTTCTATATAGTCTAAGAAACATATATGCAAAGCATCCAAACAGTACCATTCGCCAATTTTTTCTTCATCAAGTTTAAGTGAACAATGAGCCCCATTGTTAATCCTTTATCGGAAATTGTTTGTAACTTTCGACAAGTAGAACATTGAATGGAACAGGTAGACGGTTGAAATCTTTGTATCTATTGCTTCCATATAGTCTAAGAAACATGTACGCAAAGCATCCAAACAGTACCATTCGCCAATTTTTTGTCCTTCAAGTTTAAGTGAACAATGAGCCCCATTGTTAATCCTTTATCGGAAATTATTTCTAACTTTCGAAAAGTAGAACAAGGAATCGAACAGGTAGACGGTAGAAATCTTTGTATATATTGCTTCTATATAGTCTAAGAAACATATATGGAAAGCATCCAAACAGTACCATTCGCCAATTCTTTGTTCATCAAGTTTAAGTGAACAATGAGCCCCATTGTTAATCCTTTATCGGAAATTGTTCGTAACTTTCGACAAGTAGAACATTGAATGGAACAGGTAGACGTTTTCTGTTCTTCAACTTTAAGTAAACTACGATCCCCATTGTTAATCCCTTATCGGAAATTATTTGTAGCTTTCGACAAGTAGAACAATGAATGGAACAGGTAGACGGTTGAAATCTTTGTATATATTGCTTCTATTAATCTAAGAAACATATATGCAAAGCATCCAAACAGTACAATTCGCCAATTATTTCATCTTCAAGTTTAGGTGAACTACGAGCCCCATTGTTAACACTTTAACGGAAATAATTTGTAACTTGCGACAAGTAGAACAATGAGTGGAACAGGTAGACGGTTGAAATCAATGTATATATTGCTTCTATATAGTCTAAGAAACATATATGCAATGCATCCAAACAGTACCATTCGCCAATTTTTTGTTCTTCAAGTTTAAGTGAACAATGAGCCCCATTGTTAATCCTTTATCGTAAATTATTTGTAACTTTCGACAAGTAGAACAATGAATGGAACAGGTAGACGGTTGAAATCCTTGTATATATTGCTTCCATATAGTCTAAGAAACATGTACGCAAAGCATCCAAACTGTACCATTCGCCAATTTTTTGTTCTTCAAGTTTAAGTGAACAGTGAGCCCCAATGGTTAATCCTTTATAGGAAATTATTTGTAACTTTCGACAAGTAGAACAATGAATGGAACAGGTAGACGGTTGAAATCATTGTATATATTGCTTCTATATAGTCTAAGAAACATATATGCAAAGCATCCAAACAGTACAATTCGACAATTTTTTGCTCTTCAAGTTTAAGTGAACTACGAGCCCCATTGTTAATCCTTTAAAGGAAATTATTTGTAAAATTCGGCAAGTAGAACAATGAATGGAATAGGTAGACGGTTGAAATCATTGTATATATTGCTTCTATATAGTCTAAGAAACATATATGCAAAGCATCCAAACAGTACAGTTCGCCAATTTTTTGTTCTCCAAGTTTAAGTAAACTACGATCCCCATTGTTAATCCCTTAACGGAAATTATTTGTAACATTCGACAAGTAGAACAATGAATGGAACAGGTAGACGGTTGAAATCATTGTATATTTTGCTTCTATATAGTCTAAGAAACACATATGCAAAGCATCCAACCAGTACTATTCGCCAATTTTTTGTTCTTCAAGTTTAAGTGAACAACGAGCCCCATTGTTAATCCTTTATCGGAAATTATTTGTAACTTTCGACAAGTAGAACAATGAATGGAACAGGTAGACGGTTGAAATCTTTGTATATATTGCTTCTATATAGTCTAAGAAACATATATGCAAAGCATCCAACCAGTACAATTCGCCAATTTTTTGTTCTTCAAGTTTAAGTGAACAATGAGCCCCATTGTTAATCCTTTAATGGAAATTATTTGTAACTTTCGACAAGTAGAACAATGAATGGAACAGGTAGACGGTTGAAATCTTTGTATATATTGCTTCTATATAGTCTAAGAAACATATATGCAAAGCATCCAAGCAGTACCATTCGCCAATTTTTTGTTCTTCAAGTTTAAGTGAACTACGAGCCCCATTGTTAATCCTTTAAAGGAAATTATTTGTAAATTTCGACAAGTAGAACAATGAATGGAACAGGTAGACGGTTGAAATCCTTGTATATATTGCGTCCATATAATCTAAGAAACATATATGCAAAGCATCCAAACAGTACCATTCGCCAATTTTTTGTTCTTCAAGTTTAAGTGAACTACGAGCCCCATTGTTAATCCTTTAAAGGAAATTATTTGTAAATTTCGACAAGTAGAACAATGAATGGCACAGGTAGCCGGTTGAAATCAATGTATATATTGCTTCTATATAGTCTAAGAAACATATATGCAAAGCATCCAAACAGTACAATTCGCCAATTTTTTGTTCTTCAAGTTTAAGTGAACAATGAGCCCCATTGTTAATCCTTTAAAGGAAAATATTTGTAACTTTCGACAAGTAGAACAATGAATGGAACAGTTAGACGGTTGAAATCTTTGTATATATTGCTTCTATATAATCTAAGAAACATATATGCAAAGCATCTAAACAGTTACAATCGCCAATTTTTTGATCTTCAAGTTTAAGTGAACAGCGAGCCCCATTGATAATCATGAAATGGAAATTATTTGTAACTTTCTACAAGTAGAACAATGAATAGTACAGGTAGACGGGTGAAATCTTTCTATATATTGCTTCTAAATAGTCTAAGAAACATATATGCAAAGCCTCCAAACAGTACCATTCGCCAATTTTTTGTTCTTCAAGTTTAAGTGAACAATGAGACCCATTGTTAATCCTTTATCGGAAATTATTTGTAACTTTCGACAAGTAGATCAATGAATGGAACAGGTAGACGGTTGAAATCAATGTATATATTGCTTCTATATAGTCTAAGAAACATATATGCAAAGCATCCAAACAGTACCATTCACCAATTTTTTGTTCTTCAAGTTTAAGTGAACAATGAGCCCCATTGTTAATCCTTTATCGTAAATTATTTGTCACTTTCGACAAGTAGAACAATGAATGGAGCAGGTAGACGGTTGAAATCCTTGTATATATTGCTTCCATATAGTCTAAGAAACATGTACGCAAAGCATCCAAACAGTACCATTCGCCAATTTTTTGTCCTTCAAGTTTAAGTGAACAATGAGCCCCATTGTTAATCCTTTATCGGAAATTATTTGTAACTTTCGACAAGTGGAACAATGAATCGAACAGGTAGACGGTTGAAATCTTTGTATATATTGCTTCTATATAATCTAAGAAACATATATGCAAAGCATCCAAACAGTACAATTCGCCAATTATTTCATCTTCAAGTTTAAGTGAACTACGAGCCCCATTGTTAACACTTTAACGGAAATTATTTGTCACTTTCGACAAGTAGAACAATGAATGGAACAGGTAGACGGTTGAAATCTTTGTATATATTGCTTCCATATAGTATAAGAAACATATATGCAAAGCCTCCAAACAGTACCATTCGCCAATTTTTTGTTCTTCAAGTTTAAGTGAACAATGAGACCCATTGTTAATCCTTTATCGGAAATTATTTGTAACTTTCGACAAGTAGATCAATGAATGGAACAGGTAGACGGTTGAAATCAATGTATATATTGCTTCTATATAGTCTAAGAAACATATATGCAAAGCATCTAAACAGTAACAATCGCCAATTTTTTGATCTTCAAGTTTAAGTGAACAGCGAGCCCCATTGATAATCATGAAATGGAAATTATTTGTAACTTTCTACAAGTAGAACAATGAATAGTACAGGTAGACGGGTGAAATCTTTCTATATATTGCTTCTAAATAGTCTAAGAAACATCTATGCAAAGCATCCAAACAGTACAATTCGCCAACTTTTTGTTCTTCAAGTTTATGTGAACTACGAGCCCCATTGTTAATCCTTTAACGGAAATTAATTGTAACTTTCTACAAGTAGAACAATGATTGGAACACGTAGACGGTTGAAATCTTTGTATATACTGCTTCCATATAGTCTATGAAACATATATGCAAAGCATCCAAACAGTACCATTCGCCAATTTTTTGTTCTTCAAGTTTAAGTGAACAATGAGACCCATTGTTAATCCTTTATCGGAAATTATTTCTAACTTTCGACAAGTAGATCAATGAATGGAACAGGTAGACGGTTGAAATCTTTGTATATATTGCATCTATATAGTCTAAGAAACATATATGCAAAGCATCCAAACAGTGCAATTCGCCAATTTTTTGTTCTTCAAGTTTAAGTGAACAATTAGCCCCAATGGTTAATCCGTTATCGGAAATTATTTGTAACTTGCGACAAGTAGAACAATGAGTGGAACAGGTAGACGGTTGAAATCTTTGTATATATTGCTTCTATATAATCTAAAAAACATATATGCAAAGCATCCAAACAGTAAAATTCGCCAATCTTTTATTCTTCAAGTTTAAGTGAACAATGAGCCCCAATGGTTAGTCCTTTATCGGTAATTATTTGTAACTTTCGACAAGTAGAACAATGAATGGAACAGGTAGACGGTTGAAATCATTGTATATATTGCTTCCATATAATATAAGAAACATATATTCAAAGCATCCAAATAGTTCCATTCGCCAATTTTTTGTTCTTCAAGTTTAAGTGAACTACGCGCCCCATTGTTAATCCTTTAAAGGAAATTATTTGTAAATTTCGGCAAGTGGAACAATGAATGGAATAGTTAGACGGTTGAAATCATTGTATATATTGCTTCTATATAGTCTAAGAAACATATATGCAAAGCATCCAAACAGTACAATTCGCCAATTTTTTGTCCTCCTAGTTTAAGTGAACAATGAGCCCCATTGTTAATCCTTTATCGGAAATTATTTGTAACTTTCGACAAGTGGAACAATGAATCGAACAGGTTGACGGTTAAAATCTTTGTATATATTGCTTCTATATAATCTAAAAAACATATATGCAAAGCATCCAAACAGTACAATTCGCCAATTTTTTGTTCTTCAAGTTTAAGTGAACAATGAGCCCCAATGGTTAGTCCTTTATCGGTAATTATTTGTAACTTTCGACAAGTAGAACAATGAATGGAACAGGTAGACGGTTGAAATCTTTGTATATATTGCTTCTATATAATCTAAGAAACATATATGCAAAGCATCTAAACAGTAACAATCGCCAATTTTTTGATCTTCAAGTTTAAGTGAACAGCGAGCCCCATTGATAATCATGGAATAGAAATTATTTGTAACTTTCTACAAGTAGAACAATGAATAGTACAGGTAGACGGGTGAAATCTTTGTATATGTTGCTTCTATATAGTCTAAGAAACATATATGCAAAGCATCCAAACAGTACCATTCGCCAATTTTTTGTTCATCAAGTTTAAGTGAACAATGAGCCCCATTGTTAATCCTTTATCGGAAATTGTTTGTAACTTTCGACAAGTAGAACATTGAATGGAACAGGTAGACGGTTGAAATCTTTGTATCTATTGCTTCCATATAGTCTAAGAAACATGTACGCAAAGCATCCAAACAGTACCATTCGCCAATTTTTTGTCCTTCAAGTTTAAGTGAACAATGAGCCCCATTGTTAATGATTTATCGGAAATTATTTCTAACTTTTGACAAGTAGAACAAGGAATCGAACAGGTAGACGGTAGAAATCTTTGTATATATTGCTTCTATATAGTCTAAGAAACATATATGCAAAGCATCCAAACAGTACCATTCGCCTATTTTTTGTTCATCAAGTTTAAGTGAACAATGAGCCCCATTGTTAATCCTTTATCAGAAATTGTTTGTAACTTTCAACAAGTAGAACATTGAATGGAACAGGTAGACGGTTGAAATCTTTGTATCTATTGCTTCTATTTTGTATAAGAAACATATATGCAAAGCATCCAAACAGTACCATTCGCCAATTTTTTGTTCTTCAAGTTTAAGTGAACTACGAGCCCCATTGTTAATCCATTAAAGGAAATTATTTGTATCTTTCGACAAGTAGAGCAATGAATGGAACAGGTAGACTGTTGAAATCATTGTATATATTGCTTCTATATAGTCTAAGAAACATATATGCAAAGCATCCAAACAGTACAATTCGCCAATTTTTTGTTCTTCAAGTTTAAGTGAACAATGAGCCCCAATGGTTAATCCGTTATCGGAAATTATTTGTAACTTTCGACAAGTAGAACAATGAATGGAACAGGTAGACGGTTGAAATCTTTGTATATATTGCTTCTATATAGTCTAAGAAACTTATATGCAAAGCATCTAAACAGTAACATACGCCAATTTTTTTATCTTCAAGTTTAAGTGAACAATGAACCCCAATGGTTAATCCGTTATCGGAAATTTTTTGTAACTTGCGAGAAGTAGAACAATGAGTGGAACAGGTAGACGGTTGAAATCAATGTATATATTGCTTCTATATAGTCTAAGAAACATATATGCAAAGCATACAAACAGTACCATTCGCCAATTTTTTGTTCTTCAAGTTTAAGTGAACAATGAGCCCCATTGTTAATCCTTTATCGGAAATTATTTGTAACTTTAAACAAGTAGAACAATGAATGGAACAGGTAGACGGTTGAAATCTTTGTATATATTGCTTCTATATAGTCTAAGAAACATATATGCAAAGCATCCAAACAGTACAATTCGCCAATTTATTGTTCTTCAAGTTTAAGTGAACAACGAGCCCCATTGTTAATCCTTTAAAGGAAATTATTTGTAAATTTCGACAAGTAGAACAATGATTGGAACACGTAGACGGTTGAAATCTTTGTATATATTGCTTCCATATAGTGTAAGAAACATGTACGCAAAGCATCCAAACAGTACCGTTCGCCAATTTTTTGTTCTTCAAGTTTAAGTGAACAATGAGCCCCATTGTTAATCCTTTATCGGAAATTATTTGTAACTTTCGACCAGTAGAACAATGAATGGAACAGGTAGACGGTTGAAATCTTTGTATATATTGCTTCTATATAGTCTAAGAAACATATATGCAAAGCATCCAAACAGTACAATTCGCCAATTTTTTTATCTTCAAGTTTAAGTGAACAATGAGCCCCAATGGTTAATCCGTTATCGGAAATTATTTGTAACTTTCGACAAGTAGAACAATGAATGGAACAGGTAGACGGTTGAAATCTTTGTATATATTGCTTCTATATAGTCTAAGAAACATATATGCAAAGCATCCAAACAGTACCATTCGCCAATTATTTCATCTTCATGTTTAAGTGAACTACGAGCCCCATTGTTAATCCTTTAAAGGAAATTATTTGTAAATTTCGACAAGTAGAAAAATGATTTGAACACGTAGGCGGTTGAAATCTTTGTATATATTGCTTCCATATAGTCTAAGAAACATGTACGCAAAGCATCCAAACAGTACCGTTCGCCAATTTTTTGTTCTTCAAGTTTAAGTGAACTACGAGCCCCATTGTTAATCCTTTAAAGGAAATTATTTGTAAATTTCGACAAGTAGAACATTGAATGGAACAGGTAGACGGTTGAAATCTTTTTATATATTGCTTCTATATAGTCTAAGAAACATATATGCAAAGCATCCAAACAGTACCATTCGCCAATTTTTTGTTCTTCACGTTTAAGTGAACAATGAGCACCAATGGTTAATCCTTTATCGGAAATTATTTGTAATTTTCGACAAGTAGAACAATGAATGGAACAGTTAGACGGTTAAAATATTTGTATATATTGCTTCTATATAGTATAAGAAACATATACGCAAAGCATCCAAACAGTACAATTCGCCAATTTTTTGTTCTTCAAGTTTAAGTGAACAATGAGCCCCAATGGTTAATCCGTTATCGGAAATTATTTGTAACTTTCGACAAGAAGAACAATGAATGGAAAAGGTAGACGGTTGAAATCTTTGTATATATAGCTTCTATATAGTCTAAGAAACATATATGCAAAGCATCCAAACAGTACCATTCGCCAATTTTTTGTTCTTCATGTTTAAGTGAACTACGAGCCCCATTGTTAATCCTTTATCGGAAATTATTTGTAACTTTCGGCAAGTGGAACAATGAATCGAACAGGTAGACGGTTGAAATCTTTGTATTTATTGCTTCTATATAATCTAAGAAACATATATGCAAAGCATCCAAACAGTACAATTCGCCAATTATTTCATCTTCAAGTTTAAGTGAACTACGAGCCCCATTGTTAACACTTTAACGGAAATTATTTGTAACTTGCGACAAGTAGAACAATGAGTTGAACAGGTAGACGGTTGAAATCAATGTATATATTGCTTCTATATAGTCTAAGAAACATATATGCAAAGCATCCAAACAGTACAATTCGCCAATTTTTTGTTCTTCAAGTTTAAGTGAACTACGAGCCCCAATGTTAATCCTTTAACGGAAATTAATTGTAACATTCTACAAGTACAACAATGATTGGAACACGTAGACGGTTGAAATCTTTGTATATATTGCTTCCATATAGTCTAAGAAACATATATGCAAAGCCTCCAAACAGTACCATTCGCCAATTTTTTGTTCTTCAAGTTTAAGTGAACAATGAGACCCATTGTTAATCCTTTATCGGAAATTATTTGTAACTTTCGACAAGTAGATCAATGAATGGAACAGGTAGACGGTTGAAATCAATGTATATATTGCTTCTATATAGTCTAAGAAACATATATGCAAAGCATCCAAACAGTACCATTCGCCAATTTTTTGTTCTTCAAGTTTAAGTGAACAATGAGCCCCATTGTTAATCCTTTATCGTAAATTATTTGTCACTTTCGACAAGTAGAACAATGAATGGAACAGGTAGACGGTTGAAATCCTTGTATATATTGCTTCCATATAGTCTAAGAAACATGTACGCAAAGCATCCAAACAGTACCATTCGCCAATTTTTTGTCCTTCAAGTTTAAGTGAACAATGAGCCCCATTGTTAATCCTTTATCGGAAATTATTTGTAACTTTCGACAAGTGGAACAATGAATCGAACAGGTAGACGGTTGAAATCTTTGTATATATTGCTTCTATATAATCTAAAAAACATATATGCAAAGCATCCAAACAGTACAATTCGCCAATTTTTTGTTCTTCAAGTTTAAGTGAACAATGAGCCCCAATGGTTAGTCCTTTATCGGTAATTATTTGTAACTTTCGACAAGTAGAACAATGAATGGAACAGGTAGACGGTTGAAATCATTGTATATATTGCTTCCATATAGTTTAAGAAACATGTACGCAAAGCATCCAAACAGTACCATTCGCCAATTTTTTGTTCTTCAAGTTTAAGTAAACTACGATCCCCATTGTTAATCCCTTAACGGAAATTATTTGTAACTTTCGACAAGTAGAACAGTGAATGGAACAGGTAGACGGTTGAAATCTTTGTATATATTGCTTCTATATAGTATCGGAAACATATATGCAAAGCATCCAAACAGTACAATTCGCCAATTTTTTGTTCTTCAAGTTTAAGTGAACAATGAGCCCCAATGGTTAACCCGTTATCGGAAATTATTTGTAGCTTTCGACAAGTAGAACAATGAATGGAACAGGTAGACGGTTGAAATCTTTGTATATATTGCTTCTATATAATCTAAGAAACATATATGCAAAGCATCTAAACAGTAACAATCGCCAATTTTTTGATCTTCAAGTTTAAGTGAACAGCGAGCCCCATTGATAATCATGAAATGGAAATTATTTGTAACTTTCTACAAGTAGAACAATGAATAGTACAGGTAGACGGGTGAAATCTTTCTATATATTGCTTCTAAATAGTCTAAGAAACATCTATGCAAAGCATCCAAACAGTACAATTCGCCAACTTTTTGTTCTTCAAGTTTATGTGAACTACGAGCACCATTGTTAATCCTTTAACGGAAATTAATTGTAACTTTCTACAAGTAGAACAATGATTGGAACACGTAGACGGTTGAAATCTTTGTATAATTGCTTCCATATAGTCTAAGAAACATATATGCAAAGCATCCAAACAGTACCATTCGCCAATTTTTTGTTCTTCAAGTTTAAGTGAACAATGAGACCCATTGTTAATCCTTTATCGGAAATTATTTCTAACTTTCGACAAGTAGATCAATGAATGGAACAGGTAGACGGTTGAAATCTTTGTATATATTGCATCTATATAGTCTAAGAAACATATATGCAAAGCATCCAAACAGTACAATTCGCCAATTTTTTGTTCTTCAAGTTTAAGTGAACAATTAGCCCCAATGGTTAATCCGTTATCGGAAATTATTTGTAACTTGCGACAAGTAGAACAATGAGTGGAACAGGTAGACGGTTGAAATCTTTGTATATATTGCTTCTATATAATCTAAAAAACATATATGCAAAGCATCCAAACAGTACAATTCGCCAATTTTCTGTTCTTCAAGTTTAAGTGAACAATGAGCCCCAATGGTTAGTCCTTTATCGGTAATTATTTGTAACTTTCGACAAGTAGAACAATGAATGGAACAGGTAGACGGTTGAAATCATTGTATATATTGCTTCTATATAGTTTAAGAAACATGTACGCAAAGCATCCAAACAGTACCATTCGCCAATTTTTTGTTCTTCAAGTTTAAGTAAACTACGATCCCCATTGTTAATCCCTTAACGGAAATTATTTGTAACTTTCGACAAGTAGAACAGTGAATGGAACAGGTAGACGGTTGAAATCTTTGTATATATTGCTTCTATATAGTATCGGAAACATATATGCAAAGCATCCAAACAGTACAATTCGCCAATTTTTTGTTCTTCAAGTTTAAGTGAACAATGAGCCCCAATGGTTAATCCGTTATCGGAAATTATTTGTAGCTTTCGATAAGTAGAACAATGAATGGAACAGTTAGACGGTTGAAATCTATATATATATTGCTTCTATATAATCTAAGAAACATATATGCAAAGCATCTAAACAGTAACACTCGCCAATTTTTTGATCTTCAAGTTTAAGTGAACAGCGAGCCCCATTGATAATCATGAAATGGAAATTATTTCTAACTTTCTACAAGTAGAACAATGAATAGTACAGGTAGACGGGTGAAATCTTTCTATATATTGCTTCTAAATAGTCTAAGAAACATCTATGCAAAGCATCCAAACAGTACAATTCGCCAATTTTTTGTTCTTCAAGTTTATGTGAACTACGAGCCCCATTGTTAATCCTTTAACGGAAATTAATTGTAACTTTCTACAAGTAGAACAATGATTGGAACACGTAGACGGTTGAAATCTTTGTTTATATTGCTTCCATATAGTCTAAGAAACATATATGCAAAGCATCCAAACAGTACCATTCGCCAATTTTTTGTTCTTCAATTTTAAGTGAACAATGAGACCCATTGTTAATCCTTTATCGGAAATTATTTGTAACTTTCGACAAGTAGATCAATGAATGGAACAGGTAGACGGTTGAAATCTTTGTATATATTGCTTCTATATAGTCTAAGAAACATATATGCAAAGCATCCAAACAGTACAATTCGCCAATTTTTTGTTCTTCAAGTTTAAGTGAACAATGAGCCCCAATGGTTAATCCGTTATCGGAAATTATTTGTAGCTTTCGACAAGTAGAACAATGAATGGAACAGGTAGACGGTTGAAATCTTTGTATATATTGCTTCTATTAATCTAAGAAACATATATGCAAAGCATCCAAACAGTACAATTCGCCAATTATTTCATCTTCAAGTTTAGGTGAACTACGAGCCCCATTGTTAACACTTTAACGGAAATTATTTGTAACTTGCGACAAGTAGAACAATGAGTGGAACAGGTAGACGGTTGAAATCAATGTATATATTGCTTCTATATAGTCTAAGAAACATGTACGCAAAGCATCCAAACTGTACCATTCGCCAATTTTTTGTTCTTCAAGTTTAAGTGAACAGTGAGCCCCAATGGTTAATCCTTTATCGGAAATTATTTGTAACTTTCGACAAGTCGAACAATGAATGGAACAGGTAGACGGTTGAAATCTTTGTTTATATTGCTTCCATATAGTCTAAGAAACATATATGCAAAGCATCCAAACAGTACCATTCGCCAATTTTTTGTTCTTCAAGTTTAAGTGAACTACGAGCCCCATTGTTAATCCTTTAAAGGAAATTATTTGTAAATTTCGACAAGTAAAACAATGAATGGCACAGGTAGCCGGTTGAAATCAATGTATATATTGCTTCTATATAGTCTAAGAAACATATATGCAAAGCATCCAAACAGTACAATTCGCCAATTTTTTGTTCTTCAAGTTTAAGTGAACAATGAGCCCCATTGTTAATCCTTTATCGGAAATTATTTGTAACTTTCGACCAGTAGAACAATGAATGGAACAGGTAGACGGTTGAAATCTTTGTATATATTGCTTCTATATAGTCTAAGAAACATATATGCAAAGCATCCAAACAGTACAATTCGCCAATTTTTTGTTCTTCAAGTTTAAGTGAACTACGAGCCCCAATGTTAATCCTTTAACGGAAATTAATTGTAACATTCTACAAGTACAACAATGATTGGAACACGTAGACGGTTGAAATCTTTGTATATATTGCTTCCATATAGTCTAAGAAACATATATGCAAAGCCTCCAAACAGTACCATTCGCCAATTTTTTGTTCTTCAAGTTTAAGTGAACAATGAGACCCATTGTTAATCCTTTATCGGAAATTATTTGTAACTTTCGACAAGTAGATCAATGAATGGAACAGGTAGACGGTTGAAATCAATGTATATATTGCTTCTATATAGTCTAAGAAACATATATGCAAAGCATCCAAACAGTACCATTCGCCAATTTTTTGTTCTTCAAGTTTAAGTGAACAATGAGCCCCATTGTTAATCCTTTATCGTAAATTATTTGTCACTTTCGACAAGTAGAACAATGAATGGAACAGGTAGACGGTTGAAATCCTTGTATATATTGCTTCCATATAGTCTAAGAAACATGTACGCAAAGCATCCAAACAGTACCATTCGCCAATTTTTTGTCCTTCAAGTTTAAGTGAACAATGAGCCCCATTGTTAATCCTTTATCGGAAATTATTTGTAACTTTCGACAAGTGGAACAATGAATCGAACAGGTAGACGGTTGAAATCTTTGTATATATTGCTTCTATATAATCTAAAAAACATATATGCAAAGCATCCAAACAGTACAATTCGCCAATTTTTTGTTCTTCAAGTTTAAGTGAACAATGAGCCCCAATGGTTAGTCCTTTATCGGTAATTATTTGTAACTTTCGACAAGTAGAACAATGAATGGAACAGGTAGACGGTTGAAATCATTGTATATATTGCTTCCATATAGTTTAAGAAACATGTACGCAAAGCATCCAAACAGTACCATTCGCCAATTTTTTGTTCTTCAAGTTTAAGTAAACTACGATCCCCATTGTTAATCCCTTAACGGAAATTATTTGTAACTTTCGACAAGTAGAACAGTGAATGGAACAGGTAGACGGTTGAAATCTTTGAATATATTGCTTCTATATAGTATCGGAAACATATATGCAAAGCATCCAAACAGTACAATTCGCCAATTTTTTGTTCTTCAAGTTTAAGTGAACAATGAGCCCCAATGGTTAACCCGTTATCGGAAATTATTTGTAGCTTTCGACAAGTAGAACAATGAATGGAACAGGTAGACGGTTGAAATCTTTGTATATATTGCTTCTATATAATCTAAGAAACATATATGCAAAGCATCTAAACAGTAACAATCGCCAATTTTTTGA
Source organism: Cerceris ruficornis (assembly GCA_963989415.1). Classification (NCBI taxonomy): domain Eukaryota; kingdom Metazoa; phylum Arthropoda; class Insecta; order Hymenoptera; family Crabronidae; genus Cerceris; species Cerceris ruficornis. Next base: position 810,259 of record CAXDIW010000229.1, on the reverse strand, counting down.
TCTTCAAGTTTAAGTGAACAGCGAGCCCCATTGATAATCATGAAATGGAAATTATTTGTAACTTTCTACAAGTAGAACAATGAATAGTACAGGTAGACGGGTGAAATCTTTCTATATATTGCTTCTAAATAGTCTAAGAAACATCTATGCAAAGCATCCAAACAGTACAATTCGCCAACTTTTTGTTCTTCAAGTTTATGTGAACTACGAGCACCATTGTTAATCCTTTAACGGAAATTAATTGTAACTTTCTACAAGTAGAACAATGATTGGAACACGTAGACGGTTGAAATCTTTGTATAATTGCTTCCATATAGTCTAAGAAACATATATGCAAAGCATCCAAACAGTACCATTCGCCAATTTTTTGTTCTTCAAGTTTAAGTGAACAATGAGACCCATTGTTAATCCTTTATCGGAAATTATTTCTAACTTTCGACAAGTAGATCAATGAATGGAACAGGTAGACGGTTGAAATCTTTGTATATATTGCATCTATATAGTCTAAGAAACATATATGCAAAGCATCCAAACAGTACAATTCGCCAATTTTTTGTTCTTCAAGTTTAAGTGAACAATTAGCCCCAATGGTTAATCCGTTATCGGAAATTATTTGTAACTTGCGACAAGTAGAACAATGAGTGGAACAGGTAGACGGTTGAAATCTTTGTATATATTGCTTCTATATAATCTAAAAAACATATATGCAAAGCATCCAAACAGTACAATTCGCCAATTTTCTGTTCTTCAAGTTTAAGTGAACAATGAGCCCCAATGGTTAGTCCTTTATCGGTAATTATTTGTAACTTTCGACAAGTAGAACAATGAATGGAACAGGTAGACGGTTGAAATCATTGTATATATTGCTTCTATATAGTTTAAGAAACATGTACGCAAAGCATCCAAACAGTACCATTCGCCAATTTTTTGTTCTTCAAGTTTAAGTAAACTACGATCCCCATTGTTAATCCCTTAACGGAAATTATTTGTAATTTTCGACAAGTAGAACAGTGAATGGAACAGGTAGACGGTTGAAATCTTTGTATATATTGCTTCTATATAGTATCGGAAACATATATGCAAAGCATCCAAACAGTACAATTCGCCAATTTTTTGTTCTTCAAGTTTAAGTGAACAATGAGCCCCAATGGTTAATCCGTTATCGGAAATTATTTGTAGCTTTCGATAAGTAGAACAATGAATGGAACAGTTTGACGGTTGAAATCTATATATATATTGCTTCTATATAATCTAAGAAACATATATGCAAAGCATCTAAACAGTAACACTCGCCAATTTTTTGATCTTCAAGTTTAAGTGAACAGCTAGCCCCATTGATAATCATGAAATGGAAATTATTTCTAACTTTCTACAAGTAGAACAATGAATAGTACAGGTAGACGGGTGAAATCTTTCTATATATTGCTTCTAAATAGTCTAAGAAACATCTATGCAAAGCATCCAAACAGTACAATTCGCCAATTTTTTGTTCTTCAAGTTTATGTGAACTACGAGCCCCATTGTTAATCCTTTAACGGAAATTAATTGTAACTTTCTACAAGTAGAACAATGATTGGAACACGTAGACGGTTGAAATCTTTGTTTATATTGCTTCCATATAGTCTAAGAAACATATATGCAAAGCATCCAAACAGTACCATTCGCCAATTTTTTGTTCTTCAAGTTTAAGTGAACAATGAGACCCATTGTTAATCCTTTATCGGAAATTATTTGTAACTTTCGACAAGTAGATCAATGAATGGAACAGGTAGACGGTTGAAATCTTTGTATATATTGCTTCTATATAGTCTAAGAAACATATATGCAAAGCATCCAAACAGTACAATTCGCCAATTTTTTGTTCTTCAAGTTTAAGTGAACAATGAGCCCCAATGGTTAATCCGTTATCGGAAATTATTTGTAGCTTTCGACAAGTAGAACAATGAATGGAACAGGTAGACGGTTGAAATCTTTGTATATATTGCTTCTATTAATCTAAGAAACATATATGCAAAGCATCCAAACAGTACAATTCGCCAATTATTTCATCTTCAAGTTTAGGTGAACTACGAGCCCCATTGTTAACACTTTAACGGAAATTATTTGTAACTTGCGACAAGTAGAACAATGAGTGGAACAGGTAGACGGTTGAAATCAATGTATATATTGCTTCTATATAGTCTAAGAAACATGTACGCAAAGCATCCAAACTGTACCATTCGCCAATTTTTTGTTCTTCAAGTTTAAGTGAACAGTGAGCCCCAATGGTTAATCCTTTATCGGAAATTATTTGTAACTTTCGACAAGTCGAACAATGAATGGAACAGGTAGACGGTTGAAATCTTTGTTTATATTGCTTCCATATAGTCTAAGAAACATATATGCAAAGCATCCAAACAGTACCATTCGCCAATTTTTTGTTCTTCAAGTTTAAGTGAACTACGAGCCCCATTGTTAATCCTTTATCGGAAATTATTTGTAACTTTCGACCAGTAGAACAATGAATGGAACAGGTAGACGGTTGAAATCTTTGTATATATTGCTTCTATATAGTCTAAGAAACATATATGCAAAGCATCCAAACAGTACAATTCGCCAATTTTTTTATCTTCAAGTTTAAGTGAACAATGAGCCCCAATGGTTAATCCGTTATCGGAAATTATTTGTAACTTTCGACAAGTAGAACAATGAATGGAACAGGTAGACGGTTGAAATCTTTGTATATATTGCTTCTATATAGTCTAAGAAACATATATGCAAAGCATCCAAACAGTACCATTCGCCAATTATTTCATCTTCATGTTTAAGTGAACTACGAGCCCCATTGTTAATCCTTTAAAGGAAATTATTTGAAAATTTCGACAAGTAGAAAAATGATTTGAACACGTAGGCGGTTGAAATCTTTGTATATATTGCTTCCATATAGTCTAAGAAACATGTACGCAAAGCATCCAAACAGTACCGTTCGCCAATTTTTTGTTCTTCAAGTTTAAGTGAACTACGAGCCCCATTGTTAATCCTTTAAAGGAAATTATTTGTAAATTTCGACAAGTAGAACATTGAATGGAACAGGTAGACTGTTGAAATCATTGTATATATTGCTTCTATATAGTCTAAGAAACATATATGCAAAGCATCCAAACAGTACAATTCGCCAATTTTTTGTTCTTCAAGTTTAAGTGAACAATGAGCCCCAATGGTTAATCCGTTTTCGGAAATTATTTGTAACTTTCGACAAGTAGAACAATGAATGGAACAGGTAGACGGTTGAAATCTTTGTATATATTGCTTCTATATAGTCTAAGAAACTTATATGCAAAGCATCTAAACAGTAACATACGCCAATTTTTTTATCTTCAAGTTTAAGTGAACAATGAACCCCAATGGTTAATCCGTTATCGGAAATTTTTTGTAACTTGCGAGAAGTAGAACAATGAGTGGAACAGGTAGACGGTTGAAATCAATGTATATATTGCTTCTATATAGTCTAAGAAACATATATGCAAAGCATACAAACAGTACCATTCGCCAATTTTTTGTTCTTCAAGTTTAAGTGAACAATGAGCCCCATTGTTAATCCTTTATCGGAAATTATTTGTAACTTTAAACAAGTAGAACAATGAATGGAACAGGTAGACGGTTGAAATCTTTGTATATATTGCTTCTATATAGTCTAAGAAACATATATGCAAAGCATCCAAACAGTACAATTCGCCAATTTATTGTTCTTCAAGTTTAAGTGAACAACGAGCACCATTGTTAATCCTTTAAAGGAAATTATTTGTAAATTTCGACAAGTAGAACAATGATTGGAACACGTAGACGGTTGAAATCTTTTTATATATTGCTTCCATATAGTGTAAGAAACATGTACGCAAAGCATCCAAACAGTACCGTTCGCCAATTTTTTGTTCTTCAAGTTTAAGTGAACAATGAGCCCCATTGTTAATCCTTTATCGGAAATTATTTGTAACTTTCGACCAGTAGAACAATGAATGGAACAGGTAGACGGTTGAAATCAATGTATATATTGCTTCTATATAGTCTAAGAAACATATATGCAAAGCATACAAACAGTACCATTCGCCAATTTTTTGTTCTTCAAGTTTAAGTGAACAATGAGCCCCATTGTTAATCCTTTATCGGAAATTATTTGTAACTTTAAACAAGTAGAACAATGAATGGAACAGGTAGACGGTTGAAATCTTTGTATATATTGCTTCTATATAGTCTAAGAAACATATATGCAAAGCATCCAAACAGTACAATTCGCCAATTTATTGTTCTTCAAGTTTAAGTGAACAACGAGCCCCATTGTTAATCCTTTAAAGGAAATTATTTGTAAATTTCGACAAGTAGAACAATGATTGGAACACGTAGACGGTTGAAATCTTTGTATATATTGCTTCCATATAGTGTAAGAAACATGTACGCAAAGCATCCAAACAGTACCGTTCGCCAATTTTTTGTTCTTCAAGTTTAAGTGAACAATGAGCCCCATTGTTAATCCTTTATCGGAAATTATTTGTAACTTTCGACCAGTAGAACAATGAATGGAACAGGTAGACGGTTGAAATCTTTGTATATATTGCTTCTATATAGTCTAAGAAACATATATGCAAAGCATCCAAACAGTACAATTCGCCAATTTTTTTATCTTCAAGTTTAAGTGAACAATGAGCCCCAATGGTTAATCCGTTATCGTAAATTATTTGTAACTTTCGACAAGTAGAACAATGAATGGAACAGGTAGACGGTTGAAATCTTTGTATATATTGCTTCTATATAGTCTAAGAAACATATATGCAAAGCATCCAAACAGTACCATTCGCCAATTATTTCATCTTCATGTTTAAGTGAACTACGAGCCCCATTGTTAATCCTTTAAAGGAAATTATTTGTAAATTTCGACAAGTAGAAAAATGATTTGAACACGTAGGCGGTTGAAATCTTTGTATATATTGCTTCCATATAGTCTAAGAAACATGTACGCAAAGCATCCAAACAGTACCGTTCGCCAATTTTTTGTTCTTCAAGTTTAAGTGAACTACGAGCCCCATTGTTAATCCTTTAAAGGAAATTATTTGTAAATTTCGACAAGTAGAACATTGAATGGAACAGGTAGACGGTTGAAATCTTTTTATATATTGCTTCTATATAGTATAAGAAACATATATGCAAAGCATCCAAACAGTACAATTCGCCAATTTTTTGTTCTTCAAGTTTAAGTGAACAATGAGCCCCAATGGTTAATCCGTTATCGGAAATTATTTGTAACTTTCGACCAGTAGAACAATGAATGGAACAGGTAGACGGTTGAAATCAATGTATATATTGCTTCTATATAGTCTAAGAAACATATATGCAAAGCATACAAACAGTACCATTCGCCAATTTTTTGTTCTTCAAGTTTAAGTGAACAATGAGCCCCATTGTTAATCCTTTATCGGAAATTATTTGTAACTTTAAACAAGTAGAACAATGAATGGAACAGGTAGACGGTTGAAATCTTTGTATATATTGCTTCTATATAGTCTAAGAAACATATATGCAAAGCATCCAAACAGTACAATTCGCCAATTTATTGTTCTTCAAGTTTAAGTGAACAACGAGCCCCATTGTTAATCCTTTAAAGGAAATTATTTGTAAATTTCGACAAGTAGAACAATGATTGGAACACGTAGACGGTTGAAATCTTTGTATATATTGCTTCCATATAGTGTAAGAAACATGTACGCAAAGCATCCAAACAGTACCGTTCGCCAATTTTTTGTTCTTCAAGTTTAAGTGAACAATGAGCCCCATTGTTAATCCTTTATCGGAAATTATTTGTAACTTTCGACCTGTAGAACAATGAATGGAACAGGTGGACGGTTGAAATCTTTGTATATATTGCTTCTATATAGTCTAAGAAACATATATGCAAAGCATCCAAACAGTACAATTCGCCAATTTTTTTATCTTCAAGTTTAAGTGAACAATGAGCCCCAATGGTTAATCCGTTATCGGAAATTATTTGTAACTTTCGACAAGTAGAACAATGAATGGAACAGGTAGACGGTTGAAATCTTTGTATATATTGCTTCTATATAGTCTAAGAAACATATATGCAAAGCATCCAAACAGTACCATTCGCCAATTATTTCATCTTCATGTTTAAGTGAACTACGAGCCCCATTGTTAATCCTTTAAAGGAAATTATTTGTAAATTTCGACAAGTAGAAAAATGATTTGAACACGTAGGCGGTTGAAATCGTTGTATATATTGCTTCCATATAGTCTAAGAAACATGTACGCAAAGCATCCAAACAGTACCGTTCGCCAATTTTTTGTTCTTCAAGTTTAAGTGAACTACGAGCCCCATTGTTAATCCTTTAAAGGAAATTATTTGTAAATTTCGACAAGTAGAACATTGAATGGAACAGGTAGACGGTTGAAATCTTTTTATATATTGCTTCTATATAGTATAAGAAACATATATGCAAAGCATCCAAACAGTACAATTCGCCAATTTTTTGTTCTTCAAGTTTAAGTGAACAATGAGCACCAATGGTTAATTCTTTATCGGAAATTATTTGTAATTTTCGACAAGTAGAACAATGAATGGAACAGTTAGACGGTTGAAATATTTGTATATATTGCTTCTATATAGTATAAGAAACATATACGCAAAGCATCCAAACAGTACAATTCGCCAATTTTTTGTTCTTCAAGTTTAAGTGAACAATGAGCCCCAATGGTTAATCCGTTATCGGAAATTATTTGTAACTTTCGACAAGTAGAACAATGAATGGAACAGGTAGACGGTTGAAATCTTTGTATATATTGCTTCTATATAGTCTAAGAAACATATATGCAAAGCATCCAAACAGTACCATTCGCCAATTATTTCATCTTCATGTTTAAGTGAACTACGAGCCCCATTGTTAATCCTTTAAAGGAAATTATTTGTAAATTTCGACAAGTAGAAAAATGATTTGAACACGTAGGCGGTTGAAATCTTTGTATATATTGCTTCCATATAGTCTAAGAAACATGTACGCAAAGCATCCAAACAGTACCGTTCGCCAATTTTTTGTTCTTCAAGTTTAAGTGAACTACGAGCCCCATTGTTAATCCTTTAAAGGAAATTATTTGTAAATTTCGACAAGTAGAACATTGAATGGAACATGTAGACGGTTGAAATCTTTTTATATATTGCTTCTATATAGTATAAGAAACATATATGCAAAGCATCCAAACAGTACAATTCGCCAATTTTTTGTTCTTCAAGTTTAAGTGAACAATGAGCCCCAATGGTTAATCCGTTATCGGAAATTATTTGTAACTTTTGACAAGTAGAACAATGAATGGAAAAGGTAGACGGTTGAAATCTTTGTATATATTGCTTCTATATAGTCTAAGAAACATATATGCAAAGCATCCAAACAGTACCATTCGCCAATTTTTTGTTCTTCACGTTTAAGTGAACAATGAGCACCAATGGTTAATCCTTTATCGGAAATTATTTGTAATTTTCGACAAGTAGAACAATGTATGGAACAGTTAGACGGTTGAAATATTTGTATATATTGCTTCTATATAGTATAAGAAACATATACGCAAAGCATCCAAACAGTACAATTCGCCAATTTTTTGTTCTTCAAGTTTAAGTGAACAATGAGCCCCAATGGTTAATCCTTTATCGGTAATTATTTGTAATTTTCGACAAGTAGAACAATGAATGGAACTGGTAGACGGTTGAAATCTTTGTATATATTGCTTCTATATAATCTAAGAAACATATATGCAAAGCATCTAAATAGTAACAATCGCCAATTTTTTGTTCTTCAAGTTTAAGTGAACTACGAGCCCCATAGTTAATCCTTTAAAGGAAATTATTTGTAAATTTCGACAAGTAGAACAATGAATGGAACAGGTAGACGGTTGAAATCTTTGTATATATTGCTTCTATATAGTCTAAGAAACATATATGCAAAGCATCCAAACAGTACAATTCGCCAATTTTTTGTTCTTCAAGTTTAAGTGAACAATGAGACCCATTGTTAATCCTTTATCGGAAATTATTTGTAACTTTCGACAAGTAGAACAATGAATGGAACAGGTAGACGGTTGAAATCTTTGTATACATTGCTTCTATATAGTCTAAGAAACATATATGCAAAGCATCCAAACAGTACAATTCGCCAATTTTTAGTTCTTCAAGTTTAAGTGAACTACGAGCCCCATTGTTAATCCTTTAACGGAAATTAATTGTAACTTTCTACAAGTAGAACAATGATTGGAACACGTAGACGGTTGAAATCTTTGTATATATTGCTTCTATATAGACTAAGAAACATATATGCAAAGCATCCAAACAGTACAATTCGCCAATTTTTTGTTCTTCAAGTTTAAGTAAACTACGATCCCCATTGTTAATCCCTTAACGGAAACTATTTGTAACTTTCGACAAGTAGAACAATGAATGGAACAGGTAGACGGTTGAAATCATTGTATATATTGCTTCTATATAGTCTAAGAAACATATATGCAAAGCATCCAAACAGTACAATTCGACAATTTTTTGCTCTTCAAGTTTAAGTGAACTACGAGCCCCATTGTTAATCCTTTAAAGGAAATTATTTGTAAAATTCGGCAAGTAGAACAATGAATGGAATAGGTAGACGGTTGAAATCATTGTATATATTGCTCCTATATAGTCTAAGAAACATATATGCAAAGCATCCAAACAGTACAGTTCGCCAATTTTTTGTTCTTCAAGTTTAAGTAAACTACGATCCCCATTGTTAATCCCTTAACGGAAATTATTTGTAACATTCGACAAGTAGAACAATGAATGGAACAGGTAGACGGTTGAAATCATTGTATATTTTGCTTCTATATAGTCTAAGAAACACATATGCAAAGCATCCAACCAGTACTATTCGCCAATTTTTTGTTCTTCAAGTTTAAGTGAACAACGAGCCCCATTGTTAATCCTTTATCGGAAATTATTTGTAACTTTCGACAAGTAGAACAATGAATGGAACACGTAGACGGTTGAAATCTTTGTATATATTGCTTCTATATAGTCTAAGAAACATATATGCAAAGCATCCAACCAGTACAATTCGCAAATTTTTTGTTCTTCAAGTTTAAGTGAACAATGAGCCCCATTGTTAATCCTTTAAAGGAAATTATTTGTAACTTTCGACAAGTAGAACAATGAATGGAACAGGTAGACGGTTGAAATCCTTGTATATATTGCGTCCATATAATCTAAGAAACATATATGCAAAGCATCCAAACAGTACCATTCGCCAATTTTTTGTTCTTCAAGTTTAAGTGAACTACGAGCCCCATTGTTAATCCTTTAAAGGAAATTATTTGTAAATTTCGACAAGTAGAACAATGAATGGCACAGGTAGCCGGTTGAAATCAATGTATATATTGCTTCTATATAGAATAAGAAACATATATGCAAAGCATCCAAACAGTACAATTCGCCAATTTTTTGTTCTTCAAGTTTAAGTGAACAATGAGCCCCATTGTTAATCCTTTAAAGGAAAATATTTGTAACTTTCGACAAGTAGAACAATGAATGGAACAGGTAGACGGTTGAAATCTTTGTATATATTGCTTCTATATAGTCTAAGAAACATATATGCAAAGCATCCAAACAGTACAATTCGCCAATTTTTTTATTCTTCATGTTTAAGTGAACAATGAGCCCCAATGGTTAATCCTTTATCGGTAATTATTTGTAATTTTCGACAAGTAGAACAATGAATGGAACTGGTAGACGGTTGAAATCTTTGTATATATTGCTTCTATATAATCTAAGAAACATATATGCAAAGCATCTAAATAGTAACAATCGCCAATTTTTTGTTCTTCAAGTTTAAGTGAACTACGAGCCCCATTGTTAATCCTTTAAAGGAAATTATTTGTAAATTTCGACAAGTAGAACAATGAATGGCACAGGTAGCCGGTTGAAATCAATGTATATATTGCTTCTATATAGTCTAAGAAACATATATGCAAAGCATCCAAACAGTACAATTCGCCAATTTTTTGTTCTTCAAGTTTAAGTGAACAGTGAGCCCCATTGTTAATCCTTTAAAGGAAAATATTTGTAACTTTCGACAAGTAGAACAATGAATGGAACAGGTAGACGGTTGAAATCCTTGTATATATTGCTTCCATATAGTCTAAGAAACATGTACGCAAAGCATCCAAACAGTACCATTCGCCAATTTTTTGTCCTTCAAGTTTAAGTGAACAATGAGCCCCATTGTTAATCCTTTATCGGAAATTATTTGTAGCTTTCGACAAGTAGAACAGTGAATGGAACAGGTAGACGGTTGAAATCTTTGTATATATTGCTTCTATATAGTATCGGAAACATATATGCAAAGCATCCAAACAGTACAATTCGCCAATTTTTTGTTCTTCAAGTTTAAGTGAACAATGAGCCCCAATGGTTAATCCGTTATCGGAAATTATTTGTAAATTTCGACAAGTAGAACAATGAATGGAACAGGTAGACGGTTGAAATCCTTGTATATATTGCGTCTATATAATCTAAGAAACATATATGCAAAGCATCCAAACAGTACCATTCGCCAATTTTTTGTTCTTCAAGTTTAAGTGAACTACGAGCCCCATTGTTAATCCTTTAAAGGAAATTATTTGTAAATTTCGACAAGTAGAACAATGAATGGCACAGGTAGCCGGTTGAAATCAATGTATATATTGCTTCTATATAGTCTAAGAAACATATATGCAAAGCATCCAAACAGTACAATTCGCCAATTTTTTGTTCTTCAAGTTTAAGTGAACAGTGAGCCCCATTGTTAATCCTTTAAAGGAAAATATTTGTAACTTTCGACAAGTAGAACAATGAATGGAACAGGTAGACGGTTGAAATCTTTGTATATATTGCTTCTATATAGTCTAAGAAACATATATGCAAAGCATCCAAACAGTACAATTCGCCAATTTTTTGTTCTTCATGTTTAAGTGAACAATGAGCCCCATTGTTAATCCTTTAACGGAAATTAATTGTAACTTTCTACAAGTAGAACAATGAATGGAATAGGTAGACGGTTGAAATCATTGTATATATTGCTTCTATATAGTCTAAGAAACATATATGCAAAGCATCCAAACAGTACAATTCGCCAATTATTTGTTCTTTAAGTTGAAGTGAACAATGAGCCCCAATGGTTAATCCGTTATCTGAAATTATTTGTAGCTTTCGACAAGTAGAACAATGAATGGAACAGGTAGACGGTTGAAATCATTGTATATATTGCTTCCATATAGTTTAAGAAACATGTACGCAAAGCATCCAAACAGTACCATTCGCCAATTTTTTGTTCTTCAAGTTTAAGTGAACTACGCGCCCCATTGTTAATCCTTTAAAGGAAATTATTTGTAAATTTCGGCAAGTAGAACAATGAATGGAATAGGTAGACGGTTGAAATCATTGTATATATTGCTTCTATATAGTCTAAGAAACATATATGCAGCCCCAATGGTTAATCCGTTATCGGAAATTATTTGTAGCTTTCGACAAGTAGAACAATGAATGGAACAGGTAGACGGTTGAAATCTTTGTATATATTGCTTCTATATAATCTAAGAAACATATATGCAAAGCATCTAAACAGTTACAATCGCCAATTTTTTGATCTTCAAGTTTAAGTGAACAGCGAGCCCCATTGATAATCATGAAATGGAAATTATTTGTAACTTTCTACAAGTAGAACAATGAATAGTACAGGTAGACGGGTGAAATCTTTCTATATATTGCTTCTAAATAGTCTAAGAAACATATATGCAAAGCCTCCAAACAGTACCATTCGCCAATTTTTTGTTCTTCAAGTTTAAGTGAACAATGAGACCCATTGTTAATCCTTTATCGGAAATTATTTGTAACTTTCGACAAGTAGATCAATGAATGGAACAGGTAGACGGTTGAAATCAATGTATATATTGCTTCTATATAGTCTAAGAAACATATATGCAAAGCATCCAAACAGTACCATTCGCCAATTTTTTGTTCTTCAAGTTTAAGTGAACAATGAGCCCCATTGTTAATCCTTTATCGTAAATTATTTGTCACTTTCGACAAGTAGAACAATGAATGGAACAGGTAGACGGTTGAAATCCTTGTATATATTGCTTCCATATAGTCTAAGAAATATGTACGCAAAGCATCCAAACAGTACCATTCGCCAATTTTTTGTCCTTCAAGTTTAAGTGAACAATGAGCCCCATTGTTAATCCTTTATCGGAAATTATTTGTAACTTTCGACAAGTGGAACAATGAATCGAACAGGTAGACGGTTGAAATCATTGTATATATTGCTTCTATATAATCTAAGAAACATATATGCAAAGCATCCAAACAGTACAATTCGCCAATTATTTCATCTTCAAGTTTAAGTGAACTACGAGCCCCATTGTTAACACTTTAACGGAAATTATTTGTCACTTTCGACAAGTAGAACAATGAATGGAACAGGTAGACGGTTGAAATCTTTGTATATATTGCTTCCATATAGTCTAAGAAACATATATGCAAAGCCTCCAAACAGTACCATTCGCCAATTTTTTGTTCTTCAAGTTTAAGTGAACAATGAGACCCATTGTTAATCCTTTATCGGAAATTATTTGTAACTTTCGACAAGTAGATCAATGAATGGAACAGGTAGACGGTTGAAATCAATGTATATATTGCTTCTATATAGTCTAAGAAACATATATGCAAAGCATCCAAACAGTACCATTCGCCAATTTTTTGTTCTTCAAGTTTAAGTGAACAATGAGCCCCATTGTTAATCCTTTATCGTAAATTATTTGTCACTTTCGACAAGTAGAACAATGAATGGAACAGGTAGACGGTTGAAATCCTTGTATATATTGCTTCCATATAGTCTAAGAAACATGTACGCAAAGCATCCAAACAGTACCATTCGCCAATTTTTTGTCCTTCAAGTTTAAGTGAACAATGAGCCCCATTGTTAATCCTTTATCGGAAATTATTTGTAACTTTCGACAAGTGGAACAATGAATCGAACAGGTAGACGGTTGAAATCTTTGTATATATTGCTTCTATATAATCTAAAAAACATATATGCAAAGCATCCAAACAGTACAATTCGCCAATTTTTTGTTCTTCAAGTTTAAGTGAACAATGAGCCCCAATGGTTAGTCCTTTATCGGTAATTATTTGTAACTTTCGACAAGTAGAACAATGAATGGAACAGGTAGACGGTTGAAATCATTGTATATATTGCTTCCATATAGTTTAAGAAACATGTACGCAAAGCATCCAAACAGTACCATTCGCCAATTTTTTGTTCTTCAAGTTTAAGTAAACTACGATCCCCATTGTTAATCCCTTAACGGAAATTATTTGTAACTTTCGACAAGTAGAACAATGAATGGAACAGGTAGACGGTTGAAATCTTTGTATATATTGCTTCTATATAATCTAAGAAACATATATGCAAAGCATCTAAACAGTAACAATCGCCAATTTTTTGATCTTCAAGTTTAAGTGAACAGCGAGCCCCATTGATAATCATGGAATAGAAATTATTTGTAACTTTCTACAAGTAGAACAATGAATAGTACAGGTAGACGGGTGAAATCTTTGTATATGTTGCTTCTATATAGTCTAAGAAACATATATGCAAAGCATCCAAACAGTACCATTCGCCAATTTTTTGTTCATCAAGTTTAAGTGAACAATGAGCCCCATTGTTAATCCTTTATCGGAAATTGTTTGTAACTTTCGACAAGTAGAACATTGAATGGAACAGGTAGACGGTTGAAATCTTTGTATCTATTGCTTCCATATAGTCTAAGAAACATGTACGCAAAGCATCCAAACAGTACCATTCGCCAATTTTTTGTCCTTCAAGTTTAAGTGAACAATGAGCCCCATTGTTAATGATTCATCGGAAATTATTTCTAACTTTTGACAAGTAGAACAAGGAATCGAACAGGTAGACGGTAGAAATCTTTGTATATATTGCTTCTATATAGTCTAAGAAACATATATGCAAAGCATCCAAACAGTACCATTCGCCAATTTTTTGTTCATCAAGTTTAAGTGAACAGTGAGCCCCATTGTTAATCCTTTATCAGAAATTGTTTGTAACTTTCAACAAGTAGAACATTGAATGGAACAGGTAGACGGTTGAAATCTTTGTATCTATTGCTTCTATATTGTATAAGAAACATATATGCAAAGCATCCAAACAGTACCATTCGCCAATTTTTTGTTCTTCAAGTTTAAGTGAACTACGAGCCCCATTGTTAATCCTTTAAAGGAAATTATTTGTAAATTTCGACAAGTAGAACAATGAATGGCACAGGTAGCCGGTTGAAATCAATGTATATATTGCTTCTATATAGTCTAAGAAACATATATGCAAAGCATCCAAACAGTACAATTCGCCAATTTTTTGTTCTTCAAGTTTAAGTGAACAGTGAGCCCCATTGTTAATCCTTTAAAGGAAAATATTTGTAACTTTCGACAAGTAGAACATTGAATGGAACAGGTAGACGGTTGAAATCATTGTATATATTGCTTCCATATAATATAAGAAACATATATTCAAAGCATCCAAATAGTACCATTCGCCAATTTTTTGTTCTTCAAGTTTAAGTGAACTACGCGCCCCATTGTTAATCCTTTAAAGGAAATTATTTGTAAATTTCGGCAAGTAGAACAATGAATGGAATAGTTAGACGGTTGAAATCATTGTATATATTGCTTCTATATAGTCTAAGAAACATATATGCAAAGCATCCAAACAGTACAATTCGCCAATTTTTTGTTCTTCAAGTTTAAGTGAACAATGAGCCCCAATGGTTAATCCGTTTTCGGAAATTATTTGTAACTTTCGACAAGTAGAACAATGAATGGAACAGGTAGACGGTTGAAATCTTTGTATATATTGCTTCTATATAGTCTAAGAAACTTATATGCAAAGCATCTAAACAGTAACATACGCCAATTTTTTTATCTTCAAGTTTAAGTGAACAATGAACCCCAATGGTTAATCCGTTATCGGAAATTTTTTGTAACTTGCGAGAAGTAGAACAATGAGTGGAACAGGTAGACGGTTGAAATCAATGTATATATTGCTTCTATATAGTCTAAGAAACATATATGCAAAGCATACAAACAGTACCATTCGCCAATTTTTTGTTCATCAAGTTTAAGTGAACAATGAGCCCCATTGTTAATCCTTTATCAGAAATTGTTTGTAACTTTCGACAAGTAGAACAATGAATGGAACAGGTAGACGGTTGAAAGCTTTGTATACATTGCTTCTATATAGTCTAAGAAACATATGTGCAAAGCATCCAAACAGTACAATTCGCCAATTTTTTGTTCTTCAAGTTTAAGTGAACTACGAGCCCCATTGTTAATCCTTTAACGGAAATTAATTGTAACTTTCTACAAGTAGAACAATGATTGGAACACTTAGACGGTTGAAATCTTTGTATATATTGCTTCTATATAGACTAAGAAACATATATGCAAAGCATCCAAACAGTACAATTCGCCAATTTTTTGTTCTTCAAGTTTAAGTAAACTACGATCCCCATTGTTAATCCCTTAACGGAAACTATTTGTAACTTTCGACAAGTAGAACAATGAATGGAACAGGTAGACGGTTGAAATCATTGTATATATTGCTTCTATATAGTCTGAGAAACATATATGCAAAGCATCCAAACAGTACAATTCGACAATTTTTTGCTCTTCAAGTTTAAGTGAACTACGAGCCCCATTGTTTATCCTTTAAAGGAAATTATTTGTAAATTTCGACAAGTAGAACAATGAATGGAACAGGTAGACGGTTGAAATCCTTGTATATATTGCGTCTATATAATCTAAGAAACATATATGCAAAGCATCCAAACAGTACCATTCGCCAATTTTTTGTTCTTCAAGTTTAAGTGAACTACGAGCCCCATTGTTAATCCTTTAAAGGAAATTATTTGTAAATTTCGACAAGTAGAACAATGAATGGCACAGGTAGCCGGTTGAAATCAATGTATATATTGCTTCTATATAGTCTAAGAAACATATATGCAAAGCATCCAAACAGTACAATTCGCCAATTTTTTGTTCTTCAAGTTTAAGTGAACAGTGAGCCCCATTGTTAATCCTTTAAAGGAAAATATTTGTAACTTTCGACAAGTAGAACAATGAATGGAACAGGTAGACGGTTGAAATCTTTGTATATATTGCTTCTATATAGTCTAAGAAACATATATGCAAAGCATCCAAACAGTACTATTCGCCAATTTTTTGTTCTTCATGTTTAAGTGAACAATGAGCCCCAATGGTTAATCCTTTATCGGTAATTATTTGTAATTTTCGACAAGTAGAACAATGAATGGAACTGGTAGACGGTTGAAATCTTTGTATATATTGCTTCTATATAATCTAAGAAACATATATGCAAAGCATCTAAATAGTAACAATCGCCAATTTTTTGTTCTTCAAGTTTAAGTGAACTACGAGCCCCATAGTTAATCCTTTAAAGGAAATTATTTGTAAATTTCGACAAGTAGAACAATGAATGGAACAGGTAGACGGTTGAAATCTTTGTATATATTGCTTCTATATAGTCTAAGAAACATATATGCAAAGCATCCAAACAGTACAATTCGCCAATTTTTTGTTCTTCAAGTTTAAGTGAACAATGAGACCCATTGTTAATCCCTTAACGGAAATTATTTGTAACTTTCGACAAGTAGAACATTGAATGGAACAGGTAGACGGTAGAAATCATTGTATATATTGCTTCTATATAGTCTAAGAAACATATATGCAAAGCATCCAAACAGTACCATTCGCCAATTTTTTGTTCTTCAAGTTTAAGTGAACGACGAGCCCCATTGTTAATCCTTTAACGGAAATTAATTGTAAATTTCGACAAGTAGAACAGTGAATGGAACAGGTAGACGGTTGAAATCTTTGTATATATTGCTTCTATATAGTCTAAGAAACATATATGCAAAGCATCCAAACAGTCCAATTCGCCAATTTATTGTTCTTCAAGTTTAAGTGAACAACGAGCCCCATTGTTAATCCTTTAAAGGAAATTATTTGTAAATTTCGACAAGTAGAACAATGATTGGAACACGTAGACGGTTGAAATCTTTGTATATATTGCTTCTATATAATCTAAGAAACATATATGCAAAGCATCCAAACAGTGCAATTCGCCAATTTATTGTTCTTCAAGTTTAAGTGAACAACGAGCCCCATTGTTAATCCTTTAAAGGAAATTATTTGTAAATTTCGACAAGTAGAACAACGATTGGAACACGTAGACGGTTGAAATCTTTGTATATATTGCTTCTATATAGTCTAAGAAACATATATGCAAAGCATCCAAACAGTACAATTCGCCAATTTATTGTTCTTCAAGTTTAAGTGAACAACGAGCCCCATTGTTAATCCTTTAAAGGAAATTATTTGTAAATTTCGACAAGTAGAACAATGATTGGAACACGTAGACGGTTGAAATCTTTGTATATATTGCTTCTATATAGTCTAAGAAACATATATGCAAAGCATCCAAACAGTACAATTCGCCAATTTTTTGTTCTTCAAGTTTAAGTGAACAACGAGCCCCATTGATAATCATGAAAGGGAATTTATTTATAAGTTTCTACAAGTAGAACAATGAATAGAACGGGTAGTCTGTTGAAATCTTTGTATATATTGCTTCCATATAGTCTATGAAACATATATGCAAAGCATCCAAAGAGTACAATTCGAGAATTTATTGTTCTTCAAGTTTAAGTGAACTACGAGCCCCATTGATAATCATGAAAGGGAAATTATTTGTAACTTTCTACAAGTAGAACAATGAATGGAACAGGTAGACGGTTGAAATCTTTGTATATATTGCTTCTATATAGTCTAAGACACATATATGCAAAGCATCCAAACAGTACAATTCGCCAATTTTTTGTTCTTCAAGTTTAAGTGAACTACGAGCCCCATTGATAATCATGAAAGGGAAATTATTTGTATCTTTCTACAAGTAGAACTATGAATGGAACAGGTAGACGGTTGAAATCATTGTATATAGTGCTTCTATATAGTCTAAGAAACATTTATGCATAGCATCCAAACAGTACCATTCGCCAATTTTTTGTTCTTCAAGTTTAAGTGAACTACGAGCCCCATTGTTAATCCTTTAAAGGAAATTATTTGTAAATTTCGGCAAGTCGAACAATGAATGGAATAGGTAGACCGTTGAAATCATTGTTTATATTGCTTCTATATAGTCTAAGAAACATATATGCAAATCATCCAAACAGTACAATTCGCCAATATCTTGTTCTTCAAGTTTAAGTAAACTACGATCCCCATTGTTAATCCCTTAACGGAAATTATTTGTAACTTTCGACAAGTAGAACAATGAATGGAACAGGTAGACTGTTGAAATCTTTGTATATATCGCTTCTATATAGTCTAAGAAACATATATGCAAATCATCCAAACAGTACAATTCGCCAATTATTTGATCTTCAAGTTTAAGTGAACTACGAGCCCCATTGTTAATACTTTAACGGAAATTATTTGTAACTTGCGACAAGTAGAACAATGAATGGAACAGGTAGACGGTTGAAATCAATGTATATATTGCTTCTTTATAGTCTAAGAAACATATATGCAAAGCATCCAAACAGTACCATTCGCCACTTTTTTGTTCTTCAAGTTTAAGTGAACAACGAGCCCCATTGTTAATCCTTTAAAGGAAATTATTTGTAAATTTCGACAAGTAGAACAATGATTGGAACACGTAGACGGTTGAAATCTTTGTATATATTGCTTCCATATAGTCTAAGAAACAATAACGCAAAGCATCCAAACAGTACAATTCGCCAATTTTTTGTTCTTCAAGTTTAAGTGAACTACGATCCCCATTGTTAATCCCTTAACGGAAATTATTTGTAACTTTCGACAAGTAGAAAAGTGAATGGAACAGGTAGACGGTTGAAATCTTTGTATATATTGCTTCTTTATAGTATAAGAAACATATATGCAAAGCATCCAAACAGTACAATTCGCCAATTTTTTGTTCTTCAAGTGTAAGTGAACAATGAGCCCCAATGGTTAATCCCTTAACGGAAATTATTTGTAACTTTCGACAAGTAGAACAATGAATGGAACAGGTAGACGGTTGAAATCTTTGTATATATTGCTTCTATATAGTCTAAGAAACATATATGCAAAGCATCCAAACAGTACCATTCGCCAATTTTTTGTTCTTCAAGTTTAAGTGAACTACGAGCCCCATTGTTAATCCTTTAAAGGAAATTATTTGTAAATTTCGGCAAGTAGAACAATGAATGGAATAGGTAGACCGTTGAAATCATTGTTTATATTGCTTCTATATAGTCTAAGAAACATATATGCAAATCATCCAAACAGTACAATTCGCCAATTTCTTGTTCTTCAAGTTTAAGTAAACTACGATCCCCATTGTTAATCCCTTAAAGGAAATTATTTGTAACTTTCGACAAGTAGAACAATGAATGGAACAGGTAGACTGTTGAAATCTTTGTATATATCGCTTCTATATAGTCTAAGAAACATATATGCAAATCATCCAAACAGTACAATTCGCCAATTATTTGATCTTCAAGTTTAAGTGAACTACGAGCTCCATTGTTAATACTTTAACGGAAATTATTTGTAACTTGTGACAAGTAGAACAATGAATGGAACAGGTAGACGGTTGAAATCAATGTATATATTGCTTCTTTATAGTCTAAGAAACATATATGCAAAGCATCCAAACAGTACCATTCGCCACTTTTTTGTTCTTCAAGTTTAAGTGAACAACGAGCCCCATTGTTAATCCTTTAAAGGAAATTATTTGTAAATTTCGACAAGTAGAACAATGATTGGAACACGTAGACGGTTGAAATCTTTGTATATATTGCTTCCATATAGTCTAAGAAACAATAACGCAAAGCATCCAAACAGTACAATTCGCCAATTTTTTGTTCTTCAAGTTTAAGTGAACTACGATCCCCATTGTTAATCCCTTAACGGAAATTATTTGTAACTTTCGACAAGTAGAAAAGTGAATGGAACAGGTAGACGGTTGAAATCATTGTATATATTGCTTCTTTATAGTATAAGAAACATATATGCAAAGCATCCAAACAGTACAATTCGACAATTTTTTGTTCTTCAAGTTTAGTGAACAATGAGCCCCAATGGTTAATCCTTTATCGGAAATTATTTGTAATTTTCGACAAGTAGAACAATGAATGGAACAGGTAGACGGTTGAAATCTTTGTATATATTGCTTCTATATAATCTAAAAAACATATATGCAAAGCATCCAAACAGTACAATTCGCCAATTTTTTGTTCTTCAAGTTTAAGTGAACTACGAGCCCCATTGTTAATCCTTTAAAGGAAATTATTTGTAAATTTCGGCAAGTAGAACAATGAATGGAATAGGTAGACCGTTGAAATCATTGTTTATATTGCTTCTATATAGTCTAAGAAACATATATGCAAAGCATCCAAACAGTACCATTCGCCAATTTTTTGTTCTTCAAGTTTAAGTGAACTACGATCCCCATTGTTAATGCCTTAACGGAAATTATTTGTAACTTTCGACAAGTAGAACAATGAATGGAGCAGGTGGACGGTTGAAATCTTTGTATATATTGCATCTATATAGTCTAAGAAACATATATGCAAAGCATCCAAACAGTACCATTCGCCAATTTTTTGTTCTTCAAGTTTAAGTGAACTACGAGCCCCATTGTTAATCCTTTAAAGGAAATTATTTGTAAATTTCGGCAAGTAGAACAATGAATGGAATAGGTAGACCGTTGAAATCATTGTTTATATTGCTTCTATATAGTCTAAGAGACATATATGCAAATCATCCAAACAGTACAATTCGCCAATTTCTTGTTCTTCAAGTTTAAGTAAACTACGATCCCCATTGTTAATCCCTTAACGGAAATTATTTGTAACTTTCGACAAGTTGAACAATGAATGGAACAGGTAGACTGTTGAAATCTTTGTATATATCGCTTCTATATAGTCTAAGAAACATATATGCAAATCATCCAAACAGTACAATTCGCCAATTATTTGATCTTCAAGTTTAAGTGAACTACGAGCCCCATTGTTAATACTTTAACGGAAATTATTTGTAACTTGTGACAAGTAGAACAATGAATGGAACAGGTAGACGGTTGAAATCAATGTATATATTGCTTCTTTATAGTCTAAGAAACATATATGCAAAGCATCCAAACAGTACCATTCGCCACTTTTTTGTTCTTCAAGTTTAAGTGAACAACGAGCCCCATTGTTAATCCTTTAAAGGAAATTATTTGTAAATTTCGACAAGTAGAACAATGATTGGAACACGTAGACGGTTGAAATCTTTGTATATATTGCTTCCATATAGTCTAAGAAACAATAACGCAAAGCATCCAAACAGTACAATTCGCCAATTTTTTGTTCTTCAAGTTTAAGTGAACTACGATCCCCATTGTTAATCCCTTAACGGAAATTATTTGTAACTTTCGACAAGTAGAAAAGTGAATGGAACAGGTAGACGGTTGAAATCTTTGTATATATTGCTTCTTTATAGTATAAGAAACATATATGCAAAGCATCCAAACAGTACAATTCGACAATTTTTTGTTCTTCAAGTTTAGTGAACAATGAGCCCCAATGGTTAATCCTTTATCGGAAATTATTTGTAATTTTCGACAAGTAGAACAATGAATGGAACAGGTAGACGGTTGAAATCTTTGTATATATTGCTACTATATAATCTAAAAAACATATATGCAAAGCATCCAAACAGTACAATTCGCCAATTTTTTGTTCTTCAAGTTTAAGTGAACAATGAGCCCCAATGGTTAATCCTTTATCGGAAATTATTTGTAAATTTCGACAAGTAGAACAATGAATGGAACAGGTAGACGGTTGAAATCATTGTATATATTGCTTCTATATAGTCTAAGAAACATATATGCAAAGCATCCAAACAGTACAATTCGCCAATTTTTTGTTCTTCATGTTTAAGTGAACAATGAGCCCCAATGGTTAATCCTTTATCGGTAATTATTTGTAATTTTCGACAAGTAGAACAATGAATGGAACTGGTAGACGGTTGAAATCTTTGTATATATTGCTTCTATATAATCTAAGAAACATATATGCAAAGCATCTAAATAGTAACAATCGCCAATTTTTTATTCTTCAAGTTTAAGTGAACTACGAGCCCCATAGTTAATCCTTTAAAGGAAATTATTTGTAAATTTCGACAAGTAGAACAATGAATGGAACAGGTAGACGGTTGAAATCTTTGTATATATTGCTTCTATATAGTCTAAGAAACATATATGCAAAGCATCCAAACAGTACAATTCGCCAATTTTTTGTTCTTCAAGTTTAAGTGAACAATGAGACCCATTGTTAATCCCTTAACGGAAATTATTTGTAACTTTCGACAAGTAGAACATTGAATGGAACAGGTAGACGGTAGAAATCATTGTATATATTGCTTCTATATAGTCTAAGAAACATATATGCAAAGCATCCAAACAGTACCATTCGCCAATTTTTTGTTCTTCAAGTTTAAGTGAACGACGAGCCCCATTGTTAATCCTTTAACGGAAATTAATTGTAACTTTCGACAAGTAGAACAGTGAATGGAACAGGTAGATGGTTGAAATCTTTGTATATATTGCTTCTATATAGTCTAAGAAACATATATGCAAAGCATCCAAACAGTCCAATTCGCCAATTTATTGTTCTTCAAGTTTAAGTGAACTACGAGCCCCATTGTTAATCCTTTAAAGGAAATTATTTGTAAATTTCGGCAAGTAGAACAATGAATGGAATAGGTAGACCGTTGAAATCATTGTTTATATTGCTTCTATATAGTCTAAGAAACATATATGCAAATCATCCAAACAGTACAATTCGCCAATTTCTTGTTCTTCAAGTTTAAGTAAACTACGATCCCCATTGTTAATCCCTTAACGGAAATTATTTGTAACTTTCGACAAGTAGAACAATGAATGGAACATGTAGACTGTTGAAATCTTTGTATATATCGCTTCTATATAGTCTAAGAAACATATATGCAAATCATCCAAACAGTACAATTCGCCAATTATTTGATCTTCAAGTTTAAGTGAACTACGAGCCCCATTGTTAATACTTTAACGGAAATTATTTGTAACTTGTGACAAGTAGAACAATGAATGGAACAGGTAGACGGTTGAAATCAATGTATATATTGCTTCTTTATAGTCTAAGAAACATATATGCAAAGCATCCAAAGAGTACCATTCGCCACTTTTTTGTTCTTCAAGTTTAAGTGAACAACGAGCCCCATTGTTAATCCTTTAAAGGAAATAATTTGTAAATTTCGACAAGTAGAACAATGATTGGAACACGTAGACGGTTGAAATCTTTGTATATATTGCTTCCATATAGTCTAAGAAACAATAACGCAAAGCATCCAAACAGTACAATTCGCCAATTTTTTGTTCTTCAAGTTTAAGTGAACTACGATCCCCATTGTTAATCCCTTAACGGAAATTATTTGTAACTTTCGACAAGTAGAAAAGTGAATGGAACAGGTAGACGGTTGAAATCTTTGTATATATTGCTTCTTTATAGTATAAGAAACATATATGCAAAGCATCCAAACAGTACAATTCGACAATTTTTTGTTCTTCAAGTTTAGTGAACAATGAGCCCCAATGGTTAATCCTTTATCGGAAATTATTTGTAATTTTCGACAAGTAGAACAATGAATGGAACAGGTAGACGGTTGAAATCTTTGTATATATTGCTTCTATATAATCTAAAAAACATATATGCAAAGCATCCAAACAGTACAATTCGCCAATTTTTTGTTCTTCAAGTTTAAGTGAACAATGAGCCCCAATGGTTAATCCTTTATCGGAAATTATTTGTAAATTTCGACAAGTAGAACAATGAATGGAACAGGTAGACGGTTGAAATCATTGTATATATTGCTTCTATATAGTCTAAGAAACATATATGCAAAGCATCCAAACAGTACAATTCGACAATTTTTTGCTCTTCAAGTTTAAGTGAACTACGAGCCCCATTGTTAATCCTTTAAAGGAAATTATTTGTAAATTTCGGCAAGTAGAACAATGAATGGAACAGGTAGACGGTTGAAATCTTTGTATATATTGCTTCTATATAGTTTAAGAAACATATATGCAAATCATCCAAACAGTACAATTCGTCGATTATTTGATCTTCAAGTTTAAGTGAACTACGAGCCCCATTGTTAATACTTTAAGGGAAATTATTTGTAACTTGCGACAAGTAGAACAATGAATGGAACAGGTAGACGGTTGAAATCAATGTATATATTGCTTCTTCATAGTCTAAGAAACATATATGCAAAGCATCCAAACAGTACCATTCGCCAATTTTTTGTTCTTCAAGTTTAAGTGAACAATGAGACCCATTGTTAATCCTTTATCGGAAATTATTTGTAACTTTCGACAAGTAGAACAATGAATGGAACAGGTAGACGGTTGAAATCATTGTATATATTGCTACTATATAGTCTAAGAAACATATATGCAAAGCATCCAAACAGTACAATTCGACAATTTTTTGTTCTTCAAGTTTAGTGAACAATGAGCCCCAATGGTTAATCCTTTATCGGAAATTATTTGTAATTTTCGACAAGTAGAACAATGAATGGAACAGGTAGACGGTTGAAATCTTTGTATATATTGCTTCTATATAATCTAAAAAACATATATGCAAAGCATCCAAACAGTACAATTCGCCAATTTTTTGTTCTTCAAGTTTAAGTGAACAATGAGCCCCAATGGTTAGTCCTTTATCGGTAATTATTTGTAACTTTCGACAAGTAGAACAATGAATGGAACAGGTAGACGGTTGAAATCATTGTATATATTGCTTCCATATAGTTTAAGAAACATGTACGCAAAGCATCCAAACAGTACCATTCGCCAATTTTTTGTTCTTCAAGTTTAAGTAAACTACGATCCCCATTGTTAATCCCTTAACGGAAATTATTTGTAACTTTCGACAAGTAGAACAGTGAATGGAACAGGTAGACGGTTGAAATCTTTGTATATATTGCTTCTATATAGTATCGGAAACATATATGCAAAGCATCCAAACAGTACAATTCGCCAATTTTTTGTTCTTCAAGTTTAAGTGAACAATGAGCCCCAATGGTTAATCCGTTATCGGAAATTATTTGTAGCTTTCGACAAGTAGAACAATGAATGGAACAGGTAGACGGTTGAAATCTTTGTATATATTGCTTCTATATAATCTAAGAAACATATATGCAAAGCATCTAAACAGTAACAATCGCCAATTTTTTGATCTTCAAGTTTAAGTGAACAGCGAGCCCCATTGTTAATCCTTTAAAGGAAATTATTTGTAAATTTCGACAAGTAGAACAATGATTGGAACACGTAGACGGTTGAAATCTTTGTATATATTGCTTCCATATAGACTAAGAAACAATAACGCAAAGCATCCAAACAGTACAATTCGTCAATTTTTTGTTCTTCAAGTTTAAGTGAACTACGATCCCCATTGTTAATCCCTTAACGGAAATTATTTGTAACTTTCGACAAGTAGAAAAGTGAATGGAACAGGTAGACGGTTGAAATCTTTGTATATATTGCTTCTTTATAGTATAAGAAACATATATGCAAAGCATCCAAACAGTACAATTCGACAATTTTTTGTTCTTCAAGTTTAGTGAACAATGAGCCCCAATGGTTAATCCTTTATCGGAAATTATTTGTAATTTTCGACAAGTAGAACAATGAATGGAACAGGTAGACGGTTGAAATCTTTGTATATATTGCTTCTATATAATCTAAAAAACATATATGCAAAGCATCCAAACAGTACAATTCGCCAATTTTTTGTTCTTCAAGTTTAAGTGAACAATGAGCCCCAATGGTTAATCCTTTATCGGAAATTATTTGTAAATTTCGACAAGTAGAACAATGAATTGAACAGGTAGACGGTTGAAATCATTGTATATATTGCTTCTATATAGTCTAAGAAACATATATGCAAAGCATCCAAACAGTACAATTCGACAATTTTTTGCTCTTCAAGTTTAAGTGAACTACGAGCCCCATTGTTAATCCTTTAAAGGAAATTATTTGTAAATTTCGGCAAGTAGAACAATGAATGGAACAGGTAGACGGTTGAAATCTTTGTATATATTGCTTCTATATAGTTTAAGAAACATATATGCAAATCATCCAAACAGTACAATTCGTCGATTATTTGATCTTCAAGTTTAAGTGAACTACGAGCCCCATTGTTAATACTTTAAGGGAAATTATTTGTAACTTGCGACAAGTAGAACAATGAATGGAGCAGGTAGACGGTTGAAATCAATGTATATATTGCTTCTTCATAGTCTAAGAAACATATATGCAAAGCATCCAAACAGTACCATTCGCCAATTTTTTGTTCTTCAAGTTTAAGTGAACAATGAGACCCATTGTTAATCCTTTATCGGAAATTATTTGTAACTTTCGACAAGTAGAACAATGAATGGAACAGGTAGACGGTTGAAATCATTGTATATATTGCTTCTATATAGTCTAAGAAACATATATGCAAAGCATCCAAACAGTACAATTCGACAATTTTTTGTTCTTCAAGTTTAGTGAACAATGAGCCCCAATGGTTAATCCTTTATCGGAAATTATTTGTAATTTTCGACAAGTAGAACAATGAATGGAACAGGTAGACGGTTGAAATCTTTGTATATATTGCTTCTATATAATCTAAAAAACATATATGCAAAGCATCCAAACAGTACAATTCGCCAATTTTTTGTTCTTCAAGTTTAAGTGAACAATGAGCCCCAATGGTTAGTCCTTTATCGGTAATTATTTGTAACTTTCGACAAGTAGAACAATGAATGGAACAGGTAGACGGTTGAAATCATTGTATATATTGCTTCCATATAGTTTAAGAAACATATATGCAAAGCATCCAAACAGTACAATTCGCCAATTTCTTGTTCTTCAAGTTTAAGTAAACTACGATCCCCATTGTTAATGACTTAACGGAAATTATTTGTAACTTTCGACAAGTAGAACAATGAATGGAACAGGTAGACGGTTGAAATCTTTGTATATATTGCTTCTATAAAGTCTAAGAAACATCTATGCAAATCATCCAAACAGTACAATTCGCCAATTATTTGATCTTCAAGTTTAAGTGAACTACGAGCCCCATTGTTAATACTTTAACGGAAATTATTTGTAACTTGCGACAAGTAGAACAATGAATGGAACAGGTAGACGGTTGAAATCAATGTATATATTGCTTCTATATAGTCTAAGAAACATATATGCAAAGCATCCAAACAGTACAATTCGCCAATTTATTGTTCTTCAAGTTTAAGTGAACAACGAGCCCCATTGTTAATCCTTTAAAGGAAATTATTTGTAAATTTCGACAAGTAGAACAATGAATGGAACAGGTAGACGGTTGAAATCTTTGTATATATTGCTTCTATATAATCTAAGAAACATATATGCAAAGCATCCAAACAGTACCATTCGCCAATTTCTTGTTCTTCAAGTTTAAGTGAACTACGAGCCCCATTGTTAATCCTTTAAAGGAAATTATTTGTAAATTTCGACAAGTAGAACAATGAATGGATCAGGTAGACGGTTGAAATATTTGTATATATTGATTCTATATAGTCTACGAAACATATATGCAAAGCATCCAAACAGTACAATTCGCCAATTTCTTGTTCTTCAAGTTTAAGTGAACTACGATCCCCATTGTTAATCCCTTAACGGAAATTATTTGTAACTTTCGACAAGTAGAACAGTGAATGGAACAGGTAGACGATTGAAATCTTTGTATATATTGCTTCTATATAGTATAAGAAATATATATGCAAAGCATCCAAACAGTACAATTCGCCAATTTTTTGTTCTTCAAGTTTAAGTGAACAATGAGCCCCAATGGTTAATCCTTTATCGGAAATTATTTGTAAATTTCGACAAGTAGAACAATGAATGGAACAGGTAGACGGTTGAAATCATTGTATATATTGCTTCTATATAGTCTAAGAAACATATATGCAAAGCATCCAAACAGTACAATTCGACAATTTTTTGCTCTTCAAGTTTAAGTGAACTACGAGCCCCATTGTTAATCCTTTAAAGGAAATTATTTGTAAATTTCGGCAAGTAGAACAATGAATGGAACAGGTAGACGGTTGAAATCTTTGTATATATTGCTTCTATATAGTTTAAGAAACATATATGCAAATCATCCAAACAGTACAATTCGTCGATTATTTGATCTTCAAGTTTAAGTGAACTACGAGCCCCATTGTTAATACTTTAAGGGAAATTATTTGTAACTTGCGACAAGTAGAACAATGAATGGAACAGGTAGACGGTTGAAATCAATGTATATATTGCTTCTTCATAGTATAAGAAACATATATGCAAAGCATCCAAACAGTACCATTCGCCAATTTTTTGTTCTTCAAGTTTAAGTGAACAATGAGACCCATTGTTAATCCTTTATCGGAAATTATTTGTAACTTTCGACAAGTAGAACAATGAATGGAACAGGTAGACGGTTGAAATCATGGTATATATTGCTACTATATAGTCTAAGAAACATATATGCAAAGCATCCAAACAGTACAATTCGACAATTTTTTGTTCTTCAAGTTTAGTGAACAATGAGCCCCAATGGTTAATCCTTTATCGGAAATTATTTGTAATTTTCGACAAGTAGAACAATGAATGGAACAGGTAGACGGTTGAAATCTTTGTATATATTGCTTCTATATAATCTAAAAAACATATATGCAAAGCATCCAAACAGTACAATTCGCCAATTTTTTGTTCTTCAAGTTTAAGTGAACAATGAGCCCCAATGGTTAGTCCTTTATCTTTAATTATTTGTAACTTTCGACAAGTAGAACAATGAATGGAACAGGTAGACGGTTGAAATCATTGTATATATTGCTTCCATATAGTTTAAGAAACATGTACGCAAAGCATCCAAACAGTACCATTCGCCAATTTTTTGTTCTTCAAGTTTAAGTAAACTACGATCCCCATTGTTAATCCCTTAACGGAAATTATTTGTAACTTTCGACAAGTAGAACAGTGAATGGAACAGGTAGACGGTTGAAATCTTTGTATATATTGCTTCTATATAGTATCGGAAACATATATGCAAAGCATCCAAACAGTACAATTCGCCAATTTTTTGTTCTTCAAGTTTAAGTGAACAATGAGCCCCAATGGTTAATCCGTTATCGGAAATTATTTGTAGCTTTCGACAAGTAGAACAATGAATGGAACAGGTAGACGGTTGAAATCTTTGTATATATTGCTTCTATATAATCTAAGAAACATATATGCAAAGCATCTAAACAGTAACAATCGCCAATTTTTTGATCTTCAAGTTTAAGTGAACAGCGAGCCCCATTGTTAATCCTTTAAAGGAAATTATTTGTAAATTTCGACAAGTAGAACAATGATTGGAACACGTAGACGGTTGAAATCTTTGTATATATTGCTTCCATATAGTCTAAGAAACAATAACGCAAAGCATCCAAACAGTACAATTCGCCAATTTTTTGTTCTTCAAGTTTAAGTGAACTACGATCCCCATTGTTAATCCCTTAACGGAAATTATTTGTAACTTTCGACAAGTAGAAAAGTGAATGGAACAGGTAGACGGTTGAAATCTTTGTATATATTGCTTCTTTATAGTATAAGAAACATATATGCAAAGCATCCAAACAGTACAATTCGCCAATTTTTTGTTCTTCAAGGTTAAGTGAACAATGAGCCCCAATGGTTAGTCCTTTATCTTTAATTATTTGTAACTTTCGACAAGTAGAACAATGAATGGAACAGGTAGACGGTTGAAATCATTGTATATATTGCTTCCATATAGTTTAAGAAACATGTACGCAAAGCATCCAAACAGTACCATTCGCCAATTTTTTGTTCTTCAAGTTTAAGTAAACTACGATCCCCATTGTTAATCCCTTAACGGAAATTATTTGTAACTTTCGACAAGTAGAACAGTGAATGGAACAGGTAGACGGTTGAAATCTTTGTATATATTGCTTCTATATAGTATCGGAAACATATATGCAAAGCATCCAAACAGTACAATTCGCCAATTTTTTGTTCTTCAAGTTTAAGTGAACAATGAGCCCCAATGGTTAATCCGTTATCGGAAATTATTTGTAGCTTTCGACAAGTAGAACAATGAATGGAACAGGTAGACGGTTGAAATCTTTGTATATATTGCTTCTATATAATCTAAGAAACATATATGCAAAGCATCTAAACAGTAACAATCGCCAATTTTTTGATCTTCAAGTTTAAGTGAACAGCGAGCCCCATTGTTAATCCTTTAAAGGAAATTATTTGTAAATTTCGACAAGTAGAACAATGATTGGAACACGTAGACGGTTGAAATCTTTGTATATATTGCTTCCATATAGTCTAAGAAACAATAACGCAAAGCATCCAAACAGTACAATTCGCCAATTTTTTGTTCTTCAAGTTTAAGTGAACTACGATCCCCATTGTTAATCCCTTAACGGAAATTATTTGTAACTTTCGACAAGTAGAAAAGTGAATGGAACAGGTAGACGGTTGAAATCTTTGTATATATTGCTTCTTTATAGTATAAGAAACATATATGCAAAGCATCCAAACAGTACAATTCGAAAATTTTTTGTTCTTCAAGTTTAGTGAACAATGAGCCCCAATGGTTAATCCTTTATCGGAAATTATTTGTAATTTTCGACAAGTAGAACAATGAATGGAACAGGTAGACGGTTGAAATCTTTGTATATATTGCTTCTATATAATCTAAAAAACATATATGCAAAGCATCCAAACAGTACAATTCGCCAATTTTTGTTCTTCAAGTTTAAGTGAACAATGAGCCCCAATGGTTAATCCTTTATCGGAAATTATTTGTAAATTTCGACAAGTAGAACAATGAATGGAACAGGTAGACGGTTGAAATCATTGTATATATTGCTTCTATATAGTCTAAGAAACATATATGCAAAGCATCCAAACAGTACAATTCGCCAATTTCTTGTTCTTCAAGTTTAAGTAAACTACGATCCCCATTGTTAATCCCTTAACGGAAATTATTTGTAACTTTCGACAAGTAGAACAATGAATGGAACAGGTAGACGGTTGAAATCAATGTATATATTGCTTCTATATAGTATAAGAAACATATATGCAAAGCATCCAAACAGTACAATTCGCCAATTTTTTGTACTTCAAGTTTAAGTAAACTACAATCCCCATTGTTAATCCCTTAACGGA
The DNA here is from genome assembly GCA_963989415.1 of Cerceris ruficornis. NCBI lineage: Eukaryota > Metazoa > Arthropoda > Insecta > Hymenoptera > Crabronidae > Cerceris > Cerceris ruficornis. Next base: position 778,799 of record CAXDIW010000229.1, on the reverse strand, counting down.
AATTATTTGTAACTTTCGACAAGCAGAACAGTGAATGGAACAGGTAGACGGTTGAAATCTTGTATATATTGCTCCTATATAGTATAAGAAACATATATGCAAAGCATCCAAACAGTACAATTCGCCAATTTTTTGTTCTTCAAGTTTAAGTGAACAATGAGCCCCAATGGTCAATCCGTTATCGGAAATTATTTGTAACTTTCGACAAGTAGAACAATGAATGGAACAGGTAGACGGTTGAAATCATTGTATATATTGCTTCTATATAGTCTAAGAAACATATATGCAAAGCATCCAAACAGTACCATTCGCCAATTTTTTGTTCTTCAAGTTTAAGTGAACTACGAGCCCCATTGTTAATCCTTTAAAGGAAATTATTTGTAAATTTCGACAAGTAGAACATTGAATGGAACAGGTAGACGGTTGAAATCTTTGTATATATTGCTTCTATATAGTCTAAGAAACATATATGCAAAGCATTCAAACAGTACAATTCGCCAATTTTTTTTTTCATGTTTAAGTGAACTATGAGCCCCACTGGTTAATCCTTTATCGGTAATTATTTGTAACTTTCGTCAAGTAGAACAATGAATGGAACAGGAAGACGGTTGAAATCCTTGTATATATTGCGTCTATATAGTCTAAGAAACATATATGCAAAGCATCCAAACAGTACAATTCGCCAATTTATTGTTCTTCAGGTTTAAGTGAACAACGAGCCCCATTGTTAATCGTTTAAAGGAAATTATTTGTAAATATCGACAAGTAGAACAATGAATGGAACAGGTAGACGGTTGAAATCTTTGTATATATTGCTTCTATATAATCTAAGAAACATATATGCAAAGCATCCAAAGAGTACCATTCGCCAATTTTTTGTTCTTCAAGTTTAAGTGAACTACGAGCCCCATTGTTAATCCTTTAAAGGAAATTATTTGTAATTTTCGACAAGAGGAACAATGAATGGAACAGGTAGACGGTTGAATTCTTTGTATATATTCCTTCTATATAGTCTAAGAAACATATATGCAAAGCATCCAAACAGTACAATTCGCCAATTTTTTGTTCTTCAAGTTTAAGTGAACTTCGAGCCCCATTGTTAATCCTTTAAAGGAAATTATTTGTAATTTTCGACAAGCAGAACAATGAATGGAACAGGTAGACGGTTGAAATCTTTGTATATATTGCTTCTATATAATCTAAGAAACATATATGCAAAGCATCCAAACAGTACCATTCGCCAATTTTTTGTTCTTCAAGTTTAAGTGAACAATGAGCCCCATTGTTAATCATTTAAAGGAAATTATTTGTAAATTTCGACAAGTAGAACATTGAATGGAACAGGTAGACGGTTGAAATCTTTGTATATATTGCTTCTATATAGTCTAAGAAACATATATGCAAAGCATTCAAACAGTACAATTCGCCAATTTTTTTTTTTCACGTTTAAGTGAACTATGAGCCCCAATGGTTAATCCTTTATCGGTAATTATTTGTAACTTTCGTCAAGTAGAACAATGAATGGAACAGGTAGACGGTTGAAATCCTTGTATATATTGCGTCTATATAGTCTAAGAAATATATATGCAAAGCATCCAATACAGTACAATTCGCCAATTTATTGTTCTTCAAGTTTAAGTGAACAACGAGCCCTATTGTTAATCGTTTAAAGGAAATTATTTGTAAATATCGACAAGTAGAACAATGAATGGAACAGGTAGACGGTTGAAATCTTTGTATATATTGCTTCTATATAATCTAAGAAACATATATGCAAAGCATCCAAACAGTACCATTCGCCAATTTTTTGTTCTTCAAGTTTAAGTGAACTACGAGCCCCATTGTTAATCCTTTAAAGGAAATTATTTGTAATTTTCGACAAGCAGAACAATGAATGGAACAGGTAGACGGTTGAATTCTTTGTATATATTCCTTCTATATAGTCTAAGAAACATATATGCAAAGCATCCAAACAGTACAATTCGCCAATTTTTTGTTCTTCAAGTTTAAGTGAACTTCGAGCCCCATTGTTAATCCTTTAAAGGAAATTATTTGTAATTTTCGACAAGCAGAACAATGAATGGAACAGGTAGACGGTTGAAATCTTTGTATATATTGCTTCTATATAATCTAAGAAACATATATGCAAAGCATCCAAACAGTACCATTTGCCAATTTTTTGTTCTTCAAGTTTAAGTGAACAATGAGCCCCATTGTTAATCATTTAAAGGAAATTATTTGTAACTTTCGACAAGTAGAACAATGAATGGAACTGGTAGACGGTTGAAATCTTTTTATATATTGCTTCTATATAGTCTAAGAAACATATATGCAAAGCATCCAAACAGTACAATTCGCCAATTTTTTGCTCTTCAACTTTAAGTGAACTACGAGCCCCATTGTTAATCATTTAAAGGAAATTATTTGTAAATTTCGGCAAGTAGAACAATGAATGGAATAGGTAGACGGTTGAAAACATTGTATATATTGCTTCTATATAGTCAAATAAACATATATGCAAAGCATCCAAACAGTACAATTCGCCAATTTTTTGTTCTTCAAGTTTAAGTAAACTACGATCTCCATAGTTAATCCCTTAACGGAAATTATTTGTAACTTTCGACAAGAAGAACAGTGAATGGAACAGGTAGACGGTTGAAATCTTTGTATATATTGCTTCTATATAGTATAAGAAACATATATGCAAAGCACCCAAACCGTACATTTCGCCAATTTTTTGTTCTTCAAGTTTAAGTGAACAATGAGCCCCAATGGTCAATCCGTTATCGGAAATTATTTGTAACTTTCGACAAGTAGAACAAGGAATGGAACAGGTAGACGTTTGAAATCATTGTATATATTGCTTCTATATAGTCTAAGAAACTTATATTCAAAGCATCCAAACAGTACCATTCGCCAATTTTTTGTTCTTCAAGTTTAAGTGAACAACGAGCCCCATTGATAATCATGAAACGGAAATTATTTGTAACTTTCTACAAGTAGAACAATGAATAGAACAGGTAGACGGTTGAAATCTTTGTATACGTTGCTTCTATATAGTCTAAGAAACCTATATGCAAAGCATCTAAACAGTAACAATCGCCAATTTTTTGATCTTCAAGTTTAAGTGAACAGCGAGCCCCATTGATAATCATGAAATGGAAATTATTTGTAACTTTCTACAAGTAGAACAATGAATAGTACAGGTAGACGGGTGTAATCTTTCTATATATTGCTTCTAAATAGTCTAAGAAACATATAAGCAAAGCATCCAAACAGCACCATTCGCCAATTTTCTGTTCTTCCAGTTTAAGTGAACTACGAGCCCCATTGTTAATACTTTAACGGAAATTATTTGTAACTTGCGACAAGTAGAACAATGAATGGAACAGGTAGCCGGTTGAAATCAATGTATATATTGCTTCTATATAGTCTACGAAATATATATGCAAAGCATCCAAACAGTACAATTCGCCAATTTTTTGTTCTTCAAGTTTAAGTGAACTAAGAGCCCCATTGTTAATCCTTTAACGGAAATTAATTCTAAGTATCTACAAGTAGAACAATGATTGGAACACGTAGACGGTTGAAATCTTTGTATATATTGCTTCCACATAGAATAAGAAACATATATGCAAAGCATCCAAACAGTACCATTCGCCAATTTTTCGTTCTTCAAGTTTAAGTGAACAATGAGCCCCATTGTTAATCCTTTATCGGAAATTATTTGTATCTTTCGACAAGTAGAACAATGAATGGAACAGGTAGACGGTTGAAATCATTTGTATATATTGCTTCTATATAGTCTAAGAAACATGTATGCAAAGCATCCAAACAGTACCATTCGCCAATTTTTTGTTCTTCAAGTTTAAGTGAACTACGAGCCCCATTGTTAATCCTTTAAAGGAAATTATTTGTAACTTTCGACAAGCAGAACAATGAATGGTACAGGTAGACGGTTGAAATCTTTGTATATATTGCTTCTATATAGTCTAAGAAACATATATGCAAAGCATCCAAACAGTACAATTCGCCAATTTCTTGTTCTTCAAGTTTAAGTAAACTACGATCCCCATTGTTAATCCCTTAACGGAAATTATTTGTAAGTTTCGACAAGTAGAACAATGAATGGAACAGGTAGACGGTTGAAATCAATGTATATATTGCTTCTATATAGTATAAGAAACATATATGCAAAGCATCCAAACAGTACAATTCGCCAATTTTTTGTTCTTCAAGTTTAAGTAAACTACAATCCCCATTGTTAATCCCTTAACGGAAATTATTTGTAACTTTCGACAAGCAGAACAGTGCATGGAACAGGTAGACGGTTGAAATCTTGTATATATTGCTCCTATATAGTATAAGAAACATATATGCAAAGCATCCAAACAGTACAATTCGCCAATTTTTTGTTCTTCAAGTTTAAGTGAACAATGAGCCCCAATGGTCAATCCGTTATCGGAAATTATTTGTATCTTTCGACAAGTAGAACAATGAATGGAACAGGTAGACGGTTGAAATCATTTGTATATATTGCTTCTATATAGTCTAAGAAACATGTATGCAAAGCATCCAAACAGTACCATTCGCCAATTTATTGTTCTTCAAGTTTAAGTGAACAACGAGCCCTATTGTTAATCGTTTAAAGGAAATTATTTGTAAATATCGACAAGTAGAACAATGAATGGAACAGGTAGACGGTTGAAATCTTTGTATATATTGCTTCTATATAATCTAAGAAACATATATGCAAAGCATCCAAACAGTACCATTCGCCAATTTTTTGTTCTTCAAGTTTAAGTGAACTACGAGCCCCATTGTTAATCCTTTAAAGGAAATTATTTGTAATTTTCGACAAGCAGAACAATGAATGGAACAGGTAGACGGTTGAATTCTTTGTATATATTCCTTCTATATAGTCTAAGAAACATATATGCAAAGCATCCAAACAGTACAATTCGCCAATTTTTTGTTCTTCAAGTTTAAGTGAACTTCGAGCCCCATTGTTAATCCTTTAAAGGAAATTATTTGTAACTTTCGACAAGCAGAACAATGAATGGTACAGGTAGACGGTTGAAATCTTTGTATATATTGCTTCTATATAGTCTAAGAAACATATATTCAAAGCATCCAAATAGTACCATTCGCCAATTTTTTGTTCTTCAAGTTTAAGTGAACTACGAGCCCCATTGTTAATCCTTTAAAGGAAATTATTTGTAAATTTCGGGAAGTAGAACAATGAATGGAATAGGTAGACGGTTGAAATCATTGTATATATTGCTTCTATATAGTCTAAGAAACATATATGCAAAGCATCCAAACAGTACAATTCGCCAATTTCTTGTTCTTCAAGTTTAAGTAAACTACGATCCCCATTGTTAATCCCTTAACGGAAATTATTTGTAACTTTCGACAAGTAGAACAATGAATGGAACAGGTAGACGGTTGAAATCAATGTATATATTGCTTCTATATAGTATAAGAAACATATATGCAAAGCATCCAAACAGTACAATTCGCCAATTTTTTGTTCTTCAAGTTTAAGTAAACTACAATCCCCATTGTTAATCCCTTAACGGAAATTATTTGTAACTTTCGACAAGCAGAACAGTGAATGGAACAGGTAGACGGTTGAAATCTTGTATATATTGCTCCTATATAGTATAAGAAACATATATGCAAAGCATCCAAACAGTACAATTCGCCAATTTTTTGTTCTTCAAGTTTAAGTGAACAATGAGCCCCAATGGTCAATCCGTTATCGGAAATTATTTGTAACTTTCGACAAGTAGAACAATGAATGGAACAGGTAGACGGTTGAAATCATTGTATATATTGCTTCTATATAGTCTAAGAAACATATATGCAAAGCATCCAAACAGTACCATTCGCCAATTTTTTGTTCTTCAAATTTAAGTGAACAACGAGCCCCATTGATAATCATGAAACGGAAATTATTTGTAACTTTGTACAAGTAGAACAATGAATAGAACAGGTAGACGGTTGAAATCTTTGTATATGTTGCGTCTATATATTCTAAGAAACCTATATGCAAAGCATCTAAACAGTAACAATCGCCAATTTTTTGATCTTCAAGTTTAAGTGAACATCGAGCCCCATTGATAATCATGAAATGGAAATTATTTGTAACTTTCTACAAGTAGAACAATGAATAGTACAGGTAGACGGGTGAAATCTTTCTATATATTACTTCTAAATAGTCTAAGAAACATATATGCTAAGCATCCAAACAGTACAATTCGCCAATTTTTTGTTCTTCAAGTTTAAGTGAACTACGAGCCCCATTGTTAATCCTTAAAGGAAATTATTTTTAAATTTCGACAAGTAGAACAATGAATGGATCATGTAGACGGTTGAAATCATTGTATATATTGCTTCTATATAGTCTGCGAAATATATATGCAAAACATCCAAACAGTACAATTCGCCAATTTTTTGTTCTTCAAGTTTAAGTGAACTAAGAGCCCCATTGTTAATCCTTTAACGGAAATTAATTCTAAGTATCTACAAGTAGAACAATGATTGGAACACGTAGACGGTTGAAATCTTTGTATATATTGCTTCCACATAGAATAAGAAACATATATGCAAAGCATCCAAACAGTACCATTCGCCAATTTTTTGTTCTTCAAGTTTAAGTGAACTACGAGCCCCATTGTTAATCCTTTAAAGGAAATTATTTGTATCTTTCGACAAGTAGAACAATGAATGGAACAGGTAGACGGTTGAATTCTTTGTATATATTCCTTCTATATAGTCTAAGAAACATATATGCAAAGCATCCAAACAGTACAATTCGCCAATTTTTTGTTCTTCAAGTTTAAGTGAACTTCGAGCCCCATTGTTAATCCTTTAAAGGAAATTATTTGTAATTTTCGACAAGCAGAACAATGAATGGAACAGGTAGACGGTTGAAATCATTGTATATATTGCTTCTATATAATCTAAGAAACATATATGCAAAGCATCCAAACAGTACCATTCGCCAATTTTTTGTTCTTCAAGTTTAAGTGAACAATGAGCCCCATTGTTAATCATTTAAAGGAAATTATTTGTAACTTTCGACAAGTAGAACAATGAATGGAACTGGTAGACGGTTGAAATCTTTTTATATATTGCTTCTATATAGTCTAAGAAACATATATGCAAAGCATCCAAACAGTACCATTCGCCAATTTTTTGTTCTTCAAGTATAAGTGAACAATGAGCCCCATTGTTAATCCTTTATCGGAAATTGTTTGTAAATTTCGACAAGTAGAACAATGAATGGAACAGGTAGACTGTTGAAATCATTGTATATATTGCTTCTATATAGTCCAAGAAACATATATGTAAAGCGTCCAAACAGTACAATTCGCCAATTTTTTGCTCTTCAAGTTTAAGTGAACTACGAGCCCCATTGTTAATCATTTAAAGGAAATTATTTGTAAATTTCGGCAAGAAGAACAATGAATGGAATAGGTAGACGGTTGAAAACATTGTATATATTGCTTCTATATAGTCTAATAAACATATATGCAAAGCATCCAAACAGTACAATTCGCCAATTTTTTGTTCTTCAAGTTTAAGTGAACTACGAGCCCCATTGTTAATCCTTAAAGGAAATTATTTTTAAATTTCGACAAGTAGAACAATGAATGGATCATGTAGACGGTTGAAATCATTGTATATATTGCTTCTATATAGTCTGCGAAATATATATGCAAAGCATCCAAACAGTACAATTCGCCAATTTTTTGTTCTTCAAGTTTAAGTGAACTAAGAGCCCCATTGTTAATCCTTTAACGGAAATTAATTCTAAGTATCTACAAGTAGAACAATGATTGGAACACGTAGACGGTTGAAATCTTTGTATATATTGCTTCCACATAGAATAAGAAACATATATGCAAAGCATCCAAACAGTACCATTCGCCAATTTTTTGTTCTTCAAGTTTAAGTGAACAATGAGCCCCATTGTTAATCCTTTATCGGAAATTATTTGTATCTTTCGACAAGTAGAACAATGAATGGAACAGGTAGACGGTTGAAATCATTTGTATATATTGCTTCTATATAGTCTAAGAAACATATATGCAAAGCATCCAAACAGTACCATTCGCCAATTTATTGTTCTTCAAGTTTAAGTGAACTACGAGCCCCATTGTTAATCCTTTAAAGGAAATTATTTGTAACTTTCGACAAGCAGAACAATGAATGGTACAGGTAGACGGTTGAAATCTTTGTATATATTGCTTCTATATAGTCTAAGAAACATATATTCAAAGCATCCAAATAGTACCATTCGCCAATTTTTTGTTCTTCAAGTTTAAGTGAACTACGAGCCCCATTGTTAATCCTTTAAAGGAAATTATTTGTAAATTTCGGGAAGTAGAACAATGAATGGAATAGGTAGACGGTTGAAATCATTGTATATATTGCTTCTATATAGTCTAAGAAACATATATGCAAAGCATCCAAACAGTACAATTCGCCAATTTCTTGTTCTTCAAGTTTCAGTAAACTACGATCCCCATTGTTAATCCCTTAACGGAAATTATTTGTAACTTTCGACAAGTAGAACAATGAATGGAACAGGTAGACGGTTGAAATCAATGTATATATTGCTTCTATATAGTATAAGAAACATATATGCAAAGCATCCAAACAGTACAATTCGCCAATTTTTTGTTCTTCAAGTTTAAGTAAACTACAATCCCCATTGTTAATCCCTTAACGGAAATTATTTGTAACTTTCGACAAGCAGAACAGTGAATGGAACAGGTAGACGGTTGAAATCTTGTATATATTGCTCCTATATAGTATAAGAAACATATATGCAAAGCATCCAAACAGTACAATTCGCCAATTTTTTGTTCTTCAAGTTTAAGTGAACAATGAGCCCCAATGGTCAATCCGTTATCGGAAATTATTTGTAACTTTCGACAAGTAGAACAATGAATGGAACAGGTAGACGGTTGAAATCATTGTATATATTGCTTCTATATAGTCTAAGAAACATATATGCAAAGCATCCAAACAGTACCATTCGCCAATTTTTTGTTCTTCAAGTTTAAGTGAACTACGAGCCCCATTGTTAATCCTTTAAAGGAAATTATTTGTAAATTTCGACAAATAGAACATTGAATGGAACAGGTAGACGGTTGAAATCTTTGTATATATTGCTTCTATATAGTCTAAGAAACATATATGCAAAGCATTCAAACAGTACAATTCGCCAATTTTTTTTTTCATGTTTAAGTGAACTATGAGCCCCACTGGTTAATCCTTTATCGGTAATTATTTGTAACTTTCGTCAAGTAGAACAATGAATGGAACAGGAAGACGGTTGAAATCCTTGTATATATTGCGTCTATATAGTCTAAGAAACATATATGCAAAGCATCCAAACAGTACAATTCGCCAATTTATTGTTCTTCAGGTTTAAGTGAACAACGAGCCCCATTGTTAATCGTTTAAAGGAAATTATTTGTAAATATCGACAAGTAGAACAATGAATGGAACAGGTAGACGGTTGAAATCTTTGTATATATTGCTTCTATATAATCTAAGAAACATATATGCAAAGCATCCAAAGAGTACCATTCGCCAATTTTTTGTTCTTCAAGTTTAAGTGAACTACGAGCCCCATTGTTAATCCTTTAAAGGAAATTATTTGTAATTTTCGACAAGAGGAACAATGAATGGAACAGGTAGACGGTTGAATTCTTTGTATATATTCCTTCTATATAGTCTAAGAAACATATATGCAAAGCATCCAAACAGTACAATTCGCCAATTTTTTGTTCTTCAAGTTTAAGTGAACTTCGAGCCCCATTGTTAATCCTTTAAGGGAAATTATTTGTAATTTTCGACAAGCAGAACAATGAATGGAACAGGTAGACGGTTGAAATCTTTGTATATATTGCTTCTATATAATCTAAGAAACATATATGCAAAGCATCCAAACAGTACCATTCGCCAATTTTTTGTTCTTCAAGTTTAAGTGAACAATGAGCCCCATTGTTAATCATTTAAAGGAAATTATTTGTAAATTTCGACAAGTAGAACATTGAATGGAACAGGTAGTACGGTTGAAATCTTTGTATATATTGCTTCTATATAGTCTAAGAAACATATATGCAAAGCATTCAAACAGTACAATTCGCCAATTTTTTTTTTCACGTTTAAGTGAACTATGAGCCCCAATGGTTAATCCTTTATCGGTAATTATTTGTAACTTTCGTCAAGTAGAACAATGAATGGAACAGGTAGACGGTTGAAATCCTTGTATATATTGCGTCTATATAGTCTAAGAAATATATATGCAAAGCATCCAATACAGTACAATTCGCCAATTTATTGTTCTTCAAGTTTAAGTGAACAACGAGCCCTATTGTTAATCGTTTAAAGGAAATTATTTGTAAATATCGACAAGTAGAACAATGAATGGAACAGGTAGACGGTTGAAATCTTTGTATATATTGCTTCTATATAATCTAAGAAACATATATGCAAAGCATCCAAACAGTACCATTCGCCAATTTTTTGTTCTTCAAATTTAAGTGAACAACGAGCCCCATTGATAATCATGAAACGGAAATTATTTGTAACTTTGTACAAGTAGAACAATGAATAGAACAGGTAGACGGTTGAAATCTTTGTATATGTTGCGTCTATATATTCTAAGAAACCTATATGCAAAGCATCTAAACAGTAACAATCGCCAATTTTTTGATCTTCAAGTTTAAGTGAACATCGAGCCCCATTGATAATCATGAAATGGAAATTATTTGTAACTTTCTACAAGTAGAACAATGAATAGTACAGGTAGACGGGTGAAATCTTTCTATATATTACTTCTAAATAGTCTAAGAAACATATATGCTAAGCATCCAAACAGTACAATTCGCCAATTTTTTGTTCTTCAAGTTTAAGTGAACTACGAGCCCCATTGTTAATCCTTAAAGGAAATTATTTTTAAATTTCGACAAGTAGAACAATGAATGGATCATGTAGACGGTTGAAATCATTGTATATATTGCTTCTATATAGTCTGCGAAATATATATGCAAAGCATCCAAACAGTACAATTCGCCAATTTTTTGTTCTTCAAGTTTAAGTGAACTAAGAGCCCCATTGTTAATCCTTTAACGGAAATTAATTCTAAGTATCTACAAGTAGAACAATGATTGGAACACGTAGACGGTTGAAATCTTTGTATATATTGCTTCCACATAGAATAAGAAACATATATGCAAAGCATCCAAACAGTACCATTCGCCAATTTTTTGTTCTTCAAGTTTAAGTGAACTACGAGCCCCATTGTTAATCCTTTAAAGGAAATTATTTGTATCTTTCGACAAGTAGAACAATGAATGGAACAGGTAGACGGTTGAATTCTTTGTATATATTCCTTCTATATAGTCTAAGAAACATATATGCAAAGCATCCAAACAGTACAATTCGCCAATTTTTTGTTCTTCAAGTTTAAGTGAACTTCGAGCCCCATTGTTAATCCTTTAAAGGAAATTATTTGTAATTTTCGACAAGCAGAACAATGAATGGAACAGGTAGACGGTTGAAATCTTTGTATATATTGCTTCTATATAATCTAAGAAACATATATGCAAAGCATCCAAACAGTACCATTCGCCAATTTTTTGTTCTTCAAGTTTAAGTGAACAATGAGCCCCATTGTTAATCATTTAAAGGAAATTATTTGTAACTTTCGACAAGTAGAACAATGAATGGAACTGGTAGACGGTTGAAATCTTTTTATATATTGCTTCTATATAGTCTAAGAAACATATATGCAAAGCATCCAAACAGTACCATTCGCCAATTTTTTGTTCTTCAAGTATAAGTGAACAATGAGCCCCATTGTTAATCCTTTATCGGAAATTGTTTGTAAATTTCGACAAGTAGAACAATGAATGGAACAGGTAGACTGTTGAAATCATTGTATATATTGCTTCTATATAGTCCAAGAAACATATATGTAAAGCGTCCAAACAGTACAATTCGCCAATTTTTTGCTCTTCAAGTTTAAGTGAACTACGAGCCCCATTGTTAATCATTTAAAGGAAATTATTTGTAAATTTCGGCAAGTAGAACAATGAATGGAATAGGTAGACGGTTGAAAACATTGTATATATTGCTTCTATATAGTCTAATAAACATATATGCAAAGCATCCAAACAGTACAATTCGCCAATTTTTTGTTCTTCAAGTTTAAGTGAACTACGAGCCCCATTGTTAATCCTTAAAGGAAATTATTTTTAAATTTCGACAAGTAGAACAATGAATGGATCATGTAGACGGTTGAAATCATTGTATATATTGCTTCTATATAGTCTACGAAATATATATGCAAAGCATCCAAACAGTACAATTCGCCAATTTTTTGTTCTTCAAGTTTAAGTGAACTAAGAGCCCCATTGTTAATCCTTTAACGGAAATTAATTCTAAGTATCTACAAGTAGAACAATGATTGGAACACGTAGACGGTTGAAATCTTTGTATATATTGCTTCCACATAGAATAAGAAACATATATGCAAAGCATCCAAACAGTACCATTCGCCAATTTTTTGTTCTTCAAGTTTAAGTGAACAATGAGCCCCATTGTTAATCCTTTATCGGAAATTATTTGTATCTTTCGACAAGTAGAACAATGAATGGAACAGGTAGACGGTTGAAATCATTTGTATATATTGCTTCTATATAGTCTAAGAAACATATATGCAAAGCATCCAAACAGTACCATTCGCCAATTTTTTGTTCTTCAAGTTTAAGTGAACTACGAGCCCCATTGTTAATCCTTTAAAGGAAATTATTTGTAACTTTCGACAAGCAGAACAATGAATGGTACAGGTAGACGGTTGAAATCTTTGTATATATTGCTTCTATATAGTCTAAGAAACATATATTCAAAGCATCCAAATAGTACCATTCGCCAATTTTTTGTTCTTCAAGTTTAAGTGAACTACGAGCCCCATTGTTAATCCTTTAAAGGAAATTATTTGTAAATTTCGGGAAGTAGAACAATGAATGGAATAGGTAGACGGTTGAAATCATTGTATATATTGCTTCTATATAGTCTAAGAAACATATATGCAAAGCATCCAAACAGTACAATTCGCCAATTTCTTGTTCTTCAAGTTTAAGTAAACTACGATCCCCATTGTTAATCCCTTAACGGAAATTATTTATAACTTTCGACAAGTAGAACAATGAATGGAACAGGTAGACGGTTGAAATCAATGTATATATTGCTTCTATATAGTATAAGAAACATATATGCAAAGCATCCAAACAGTACAATTCGCCAATTTTTTGTTCTTCAAGTTTAAGTAAACTACAATCCCCATTGTTAATCCCTTAACGGAAATTATTTGTAACTTTCGACAAGCAGAACAGTGAATGGAACAGGTAGACGGTTGAAATCTTGTATATATTGCTCCTATATAGTATAAGAAACATATATGCAAAGCATCCAAACAGTACAATTCGCCAATTTTTTGTTCTTCAAGTTTAAGTGAACAATGAGCCCCAATGGTCAATCCGTTATCGGAAATTATTTGTAACTTTCGACAAGTAGAACAATGAATGGAACAGGTAGACGGTTGAAATCATTGTATATATTGCTTCTATATAGTCTAAGAAACATATATGCAAAGCATCCAAACAGTACCATTCGCCAATTTTTTGTTCTTCAAGTTTAAGTGAACAACGAGCCGCATTGTTAATCCTTTAAAGGAAATTATTTGTAAATTTCGAAAAGTAGAACAATGATTGGAACACGTAGACGGTTGAAATCTTTGTATATATTGCTTCTATATAATCTAAGAAACATATATGCAAAGCATCCAAACAGAACCATTCGCCAATTTTTTGTTCTTCAAATTTAAGTGAACAACGAGCCCCATTGATAATCATGAAACGGAAATTATTTGTAACTTTGTACAAGTAGAACAATGAATAGAACAGGTAGACGGTTGAAATCTTTGTATATGTTGCGTCTATATATTCTAAGAAACCTATATGCAAAGCATCTAAACAGTAACAATCGCCAATTTTTTGATCTTCAAGTTTAAGTGAACATCGAGCCCCATTGATAATCATGAAATGGAAATTATTTGTAACTTTCTACAAGTAGAACAATGAATAGTACAGGTAGACGGGTGAAATCTTTCTATATATTACTTCTAAATAGTCTAAGAAACATATATGCTAAGCATCCAAACAGTACAATTCGCCAATTTTTTGTTCTTCAAGTTTAAGTGAACTACGAGCCCCATTGTTAATCCTTAAAGGAAATTATTTGTAAATATCGACAAGTAGAACAATGAATGGAACAGGTAGACGGTTGAAATCTTTGTATATATTGCTTCTATATAATCTAAGAAACATATATGCAAAGCATCCAAAGAGTACCATTCGCCAATTTTTTGTTCTTCAAGTTTAAGTGAACTACGAGCCCCATTGTTAATCCTTTAAAGGAAATTATTTGTAATTTTCGACAAGAGGAACAATGAATGGAACAGGTAGACGGTTGAATTCTTTGTATATATTCCTTCTATATAGTCTAAGAAACATATATGCAAAGCATCCAAACAGTACAATTCGCCAATTTTTTGTTCTTCAAGTTTAAGTGAACTTCGAGCCCCATTGTTAATCCTTTAAAGGAAATTATTTGTAATTTTCGACAAGCAGAACAATGAATGGAACAGGTAGACGGTTGAAATCTTTGTATATATTGCTTCTATATAATCTAAGAAACATATATGCAAAGCATCCAAACAGTACCATTCGCCAATTTTTTGTTCTTCAAGTTTAAGTGAACAATGAGCCCCATTGTTAATCATTTAAAGGAAATTATTTGTAAATTTCGACAAGTAGAACATTGAATGGAACAGGTAGACGGTTGAAATCTTTGTATATATTGCTTCTATATAGTCTAAGAAACATATATGCAAAGCATTCAAACAGTACAATTCGCCAATTTTTTTTTTCACGTTTAAGTGAACTATGAGCCCCAATGGTTAATCCTTTATCGGTAATTATTTGTAACTTTCGTCAAGTAGAACAATGAATGGAACAGGTAGACGGTTGAAATCCTTGTATATATTGCGTCTATATAGTCTAAGAAATATATATGCAAAGCATCCAATACAGTACAATTCGCCAATTTATTGTTCTTCAAGTTTAAGTGAACAACGAGCCCTATTGTTAATCGTTTAAAGGAAATTATTTGTAAATATCGACAAGTAGAACAATGAATGGAACAGGTAGACGGTTGAAATCTTTGTATATATTGCTTCTATATAATCTAAGAAACATATATGCAAAGCATCCAAACAGTACCATTCGCCAATTTTTTGTTCTTCAAGTTTAAGTGAACTACGAGCCCCATTGTTAATCCTTTAAAGGAAATTATTTGTAATTTTCGACAAGCAGAACAATGAATGGAACAGGTAGACGGTTGAATTCTTTGTATATATTCCTTCTATATAGTCTAAGAAACATATATGCAAAGCATCCAAACAGTACAATTCGCCAATTTTTTGTTCTTCAAGTTTAAGTGAACTTCGAGCCCCATTGTTAATCCTTTAAAGGAAATTATTTGTAATTTTCGACAAGCAGAACAATGAATGGAACAGGTAGACGGTTGAAATCTTTGTATATATTGCTTCTATATAATCTAAGAAACATATATGCAAAGCATCCAAACAGTACCATTCGCCAATTTTTTGTTCTTCAAGTTTAAGTGAACAATGAGCCCCATTGTTAATCATTTAAAGGAAATTATTTGTAACTTTCGACAAGTAGAACAATGAATGGAACTGGTAGACGGTTGAAATCTTTTTATATATTGCTTCTATATAGTCTAAGAAACATATATGCAAAGCATCCAAACAGTACCATTCGCCAATTTTTTGTTCTTCAAGTATAAGTGAACAATGAGCCCCATTGTTAATCCTTTATCGGAAATTGTTTGTAAATTTCGACAAGTAGAACAATGAATGGAACAGGTAGACTGTTGAAATCATTGTATATATTGCTTCTATATAGTCCAAGAAACATATATGTAAAGCGTCCAAACAGTACAATTCGCCAATTTTTTGCTCTTCAAGTTTAAGTGAACTACGAGCCCCATTGTTAATCATTTAAAGGAAATTATTTGTAAATTTCGGCAAGTAGAACAATGAATGGAATAGGTAGACGGTTGAAAACATTGTATATATTGCTTCTATATAGTCTAATAAACATATACGCAAAGCATCCAAACAGTACAATTCGCCAATTTTTTGTTCTTCAAGTTTAAGTAAACTACGATCTCCATAGTTAATCCCTTAACGGAAATTATTTGTAACTTTCGACAAGAAGAACAGTGAATGGAACAGGTAGACGGTTGAAATCTTTGTATATATTGCTTCTATATAGTATAAGAAACATATATGCAAAGCACCCAAACAGTACATTTCGCCAATTTTTTGTTCTTCAAGTTTAAGTGAACAATGAGCCCCAATGGTCAATCCGTTATCGGAAATTATTTGTAACTTTCGACAAGTAGAACAAGGAATGGAACAGGTAGACGTTTGAAATCATTGTATATATTGCTTCTATATAGTCTAAGAAACTTATATTCAAAGCATCCAAACAGTACCATTCGCCAATTTTTTGTTCTTCAAGTTTAAGTGAACAACGAGCCCCAATGATAATCATGAAACGGAAATTATTTGTAACTTTCTACAAGTAGAACAATGAATAGAACAGGTAGACGGTTGAAATCTTTGTATACGTTGCTTCTATATAGTCTAAGAAACCTATATGCAAAGCATCTAAACAGTAACAATCGCCAATTTTTTGATCTTCAAGTTTAAGTGAACAGCGAGCCCCATTGATAATCATGAAATGGAAATTATTTGTAACTTTCTACAAGTAGAACAATGAATAGTACAGGTAGACGGGTGTAATCTTTCTATATATTGCTTCTAAATAGTCTAAGAAACATATAAGCAAAGCATCCAAACAGCACCATTCGCCAATTTTCTGTTCTTCAAGTTTAAGTGAACTACGAGCCCCATTGTTAATACTTTAACGGAAATTATTTGTAACTTGCGACAAGTAGAACAATGAATGGAACAGGTAGCCGGTTGAAATCAATGTATATATTGCTTCTATATAGTCTACGAAATATATATGCAAAGCATCCAAACAGTACAATTCGCCAATTTTTTGTTCTTCAAGTTTAAGTGAACTAAGAGCCCCATTGTTAATACTTTAACGGAAATTAATTCTAAGTATCTACAAGTAGAACAATGATTGGAACACGTAGACGGTTGAAATCTTTGTATATATTGCTTCCACATAGAATAAGAAACATATATGCAAAGCATCCAAACAGTACCATTCGCCAATTTTTTGTTCTTCAAGTTTAAGTGAACTACGAGCCCCATTGTTAATCCTTTAAAGGAAATTATTTGTAATTTTCGACAAGCAGAACAATGAATGGAACAGGTAGACGGTTGAATTCTTTGTATATATTCCTTCTATATAGTCTAAGAAACATATATGCAAAGCATCCAAACAGTACAATTCGCCAATTTTTTGTTCTTCAAGTTTAAGTGAACTTCGAGCCCCATTGTTAATCCTTTAAAGGAAATTATTTGTAATTTTCGACAAGCAGAACAATGAATGGAACAGGTAGACGGTTGAAATCTTTGTATATATTGCTTCTATATAATCTAAGAAACATATATGCAAAGCATCCAAACAGTACCATTCGCCAATTTTTTGTTCTTCAAGTTTAAGTGAACAATGAGCCCCATTGTTAATCATTTAAAGGAAATTATTTGTAACTTTCGACAAGTAGAACAATGAATGGAACTGGTAGACGGTTGAAATCTTTTTATATATTGCTTCTATATAGTCTAAGAAACATATATGCAAAGCATCCAAACAGTACCATTCGCCAATTTTTTGTTCTTCAAGTATAAGTGAACAATGAGCCCCATTGTTAATCCTTTATCGGAAATTGTTTGTAAATTTCGACAAGTAGAACAATGAATGGAACAGGTAGACTGTTGAAATCATTGTATATATTGCTTCTATATAGTCCAAGAAACATATATGTAAAGCGTCCAAACAGTACAATTCGCCAATTTTTTGCTCTTCAAGTTTAAGTGAACTACGAGCCCCATTGTTAATCATTTAAAGGAAATTATTTGTAAATTTCGGCAAGTAGAACAATGAATGGAATAGGTAGACGGTTGAAAACATTGTATATATTGCTTCTATATAGTCTAATAAACATATACGCAAAGCATCCAAACAGTACAATTCGCCAATTTTTTGTTCTTCAAGTTTAAGTAAACTACGATCTCCATAGTTAATCCCTTAACGGAAATTATTTGTAACTTTCGACAAGAAGAACAGTGAATGGAACAGGTAGACGGTTGAAATCTTTGTATATATTGCTTCTATATAGTATAAGAAACATATATGCAAAGCACCCAAACAGTACATTTCGCCAATTTTTTGTTCTTCAAGTTTAAGTGAACAATGAGCCCCAATGGTCAATCCGTTATCGGAAATTATTTGTAACTTTCGACAAGTAGAACAAGGAATGGAACAGGTAGACGTTTGAAATCATTGTATATATTGCTTCTATATAGTCTAAGAAACTTATATTCAAAGCATCCAAACAGTACCATTCGCCAATTTTTTGTTCTTCAAGTTTAAGTGAACAACGAGCCCCAATGATAATCATGAAACGGAAATTATTTGTAACTTTCTACAAGTAGAACAATGAATAGAACAGGTAGACGGTTGAAATCTTTGTATACGTTGCTTCTATATAGTCTAAGAAACCTATATGCAAAGCATCTAAACAGTAACAATCGCCAATTTTTTGATCTTCAAGTTTAAGTGAACAGCGAGCCCCATTGATAATCATGAAATGGAAATTATTTGTAACTTTCTACAAGTAGAACAATGAATAGTACAGGTAGACGGGTGTAATCTTTCTATATATTGCTTCTAAATAGTCTAAGAAACATATAAGCAAAGCATCCAAACAGCACCATTCGCCAATTTTCTGTTCTTCAAGTTTAAGTGAACTACGAGCCCCATTGTTAATACTTTAACGGAAATTATTTGTAACTTGCGACAAGTAGAACAATGAATGGAACAGGTAGCCGGTTGAAATCAATGTATATATTGCTTCTATATAGTCTACGAAATATATATGCAAAGCATCCAAACAGTACAATTCGCCAATTTTTTGTTCTTCAAGTTTAAGTGAACTAAGAGCCCCATTGTTAATCCTTTAACGGAAATTAATTCTAAGTATCTACAAGTAGAACAATGATTGGAACACGTAGACGGTTGAAATCTTTGTATATATTGCTTCCACATAGAATAAGAAACATATATGCAAAGCATCCAAACAGTACCATTCGCCAATTTTTCGTTCTTCAAGTTTAAGTGAACAATGAGCCCCATTGTTAATCCTTTATCGGAAATTATTTGTATCTTTCGACAAGTAGAACAATGAATGGAACAGGTAGACGGTTGAAATCATTTGTATATATTGCTTCTATATAGTCTAAGAAACATGTATGCAAAGCATCCAAACAGTACCATTCGCCAATTTTTTGTTCTTCAAGTTTAAGTGAACTACGAGCCCCATTGTTAATCCTTTAAAGGAAATTATTTGTAACTTTCGACAAGCAGAACAATGAATGGTACAGGTAGACGGTTGAAATCTTTGTATATATTGCTTCTATATAGTCTAAGAAACATATATGAAAAGCATCCAAACAGTACAATTCGCCAATTTCTTGTTCTTCAAGTTTAAGTAAACTACGATCCCCATTGTTAATCCCTTAACGGAAATTATTTGTAACTTTCGACAAGTAGAACAATGAATGGAACAGGTAGACGGTTGAAATCAATGTATATATTGCTTCTATATAGTATAAGAAACATATATGCAAAGCATCCAAACAGTACAATTCGCCAATTTTTTGTTCTTCAAGTTTAAGTAAACTACAATCCCCATTGTTAATCCCTTAACGGAAATTATTTGTAACTTTCGACAAGCAGAACAGTGAATGGAACAGGTAGACGGTTGAAATCTTGTATATATTGCTCCTATATAGTATAAGAAACATATATGCAAAGCATCCAAACAGTACAATTCGCCAATTTTTTGTTCTTCAAGTTTAAGTGAACAATGAGCCCCAATGGTCAATTCGTTATCGGAAATTATTTGTATCTTTCGACAAGTAGAACAATGAATGGAACAGGTAGACGGTTGAAATCATTTGTATATATTGCTTCTATATAGTCTAAGAAACATGTATGCAAAGCATCCAAACAGTACCATTCGCCAATTTATTGTTCTTCAAGTTTAAGTGAACAACGAGCCCTATTGTTAATCGTTTAAAGGAAATTATTTGTAAATATCGACAAGTAGAACAATGAATGGAACAGGTAGACGGTTGAAATCTTTGTATATATTGCTTCTATATAATCTAAGAAACATATATGCAAAGCATCCAAACAGTACCATTCGCCAATTTTTTGTTCTTCAAGTTTACGTGAACTACGAGCCCCATTGTTAATCCTTTAAAGGAAATTATTTGTAATTTTCGACAAGCAGAACAATGAATGGAACAGGTAGACGGTTGAATTCTTTGTATATATTCCTTCTATATAGTCTAAGAAACATATATGCAAAGCATCCAAACAGTACAATTCGCCAATTTTTTGTTCTTCAAGTTTAAGTGAACTTCGAGCCCCATTGTTAATCCTTTAAAGGAAATTATTTGTAATTTTCGACAAGCAGAACAATGAATGGAACAGGTAGACGGTTGAAATCTTTGTATATATTGCTTCTATATAATCTAAGAAACATATATGCAAAGCATCCAAACAGTACCATTCGCCAATTTTTTGTTCTTCAAGTTTAAGTGAACAATGAGCCCCATTGTTAATCATTTAAAGGAAATTATTTGTAACTTTCGACAAGTAGAACAATGAATGGAACTGGTAGACGGTTGAAATCTTTTTATATATTGCTTCTATATAGTCTAAGAAACATATATGCAAAGCATCCAAACAGTACCATTCGCCAATTTTTTGTTCTTCAAGTATAAGTGAACAATGAGCCCCATTGTTAATCCTTTATCGGAAATTGTTTGTAAATTTCGACAAGTAGAACAATGAATGGAACAGGTAGACTGTTGAAATCATTGTATATATTGCTTCTATATAGTCCAAGAAACATATATGTAAAGCGTCCAAACAGTACAATTCGCCAATTTTTTGCTCTTCAAGTTTAAGTGAACTACGAGCCCCATTGTTAATCATTTAAAGGAAATTATTTGTAAATTTCGGCAAGTAGAACAATGAATGGAATAGGTAGACGGTTGAAAACATTGTATATATTGCTTCTATATAGTCTAATAAACATATATGCAAAGCATCCAAACAGTACAATTCGCCAATTTTTTGTTCTTCAAGTTTAAGTAAACTACGATCTCCATAGTTAATCCCTTAACGGAAATTATTTGTAACTTTCGACAAGAAGAACAGTGAATGGAACAGGTAGACGGTTGAAATCTTTGTATATATTGCTTCTATATAGTATAAGAAACATATATGCAAAGCACCCAAACAGTACATTTCGCCAATTTTTTGTTCTTCAAGTTTAAGTGAACAATGAGCCCCAATGGTCAATCCGTTATCGGAAATTATTTGTAACTTTCGACAAGTAGAACAAGGAATGGAACAGGTAGACGTTTGAAATCATTGTATATATTGCTTCTATATAGTCTAAGAAACTTATATTCAAAGCATCCAAACAGTACCATTCGCCAATTTTTTGTTCTTCAAGTTTAAGTGAACAACGAGCCCCATTGATAATCATGAAACGGAAATTATTTGTAACTTTCTACAAGTAGAACAATGAATAGAACAGGTAGACGGTTGAAATCTTTGTATACGTTGCTTCTATATAGTCTAAGAAACCTATATGCAAAGCATCTAAACAGTAACAATCGCCAATTTTTTGATCTTCAAGTTTAAGTGAACAGCGAGCCCCATTGATAATCATGAAATGGAAATTATTTGTAACTTTCTACAAGTAGAACAATGAATAGTACAGGTAGACGGGTGTAATCTTTCTATATATTGCTTCTAAATAGTCTAAGAAACATATAAGCAAAGCATCCAAACAGCACCATTCGCCAATTTTCTGTTCTTCAAGTTTAAGTGAACTACGAGCCCCATTGTTAATACTTTAACGGAAATTATTTGTAACTTGCGACAAGTAGAACAATGAATGGAACAGGTAGCCGGTTGAAATCAATGTATATATTGCTTCTATATAGTCTACGAAATATATATGCAAAGCATCCAAACAGTACAATTCGCCAATTTTTTGTTCTTCAAGTTTAAGTGAACTAAGAGCCCCATTGTTAATACTTTAACGGAAATTAATTCTAAGTATCTACAAGTAGAACAATGATTGGAACACGTAGACGGTTGAAATCTTTGTATATATTGCTTCCACATAGAATAAGAAACATATATGCAAAGCATCCAAACAGTACCATTCGCCAATTTTTCGTTCTTCAAGTTTAAGTGAACAATGAGCCCCATTGTTAATCCTTTATCGGAAATTATTTGTATCTTTCGACAAGTAGAACAATGAATGGAACAGGTAGACGGTTGAAATCATTTGTATATATTGCTTCTATATAGTCTAAGAAACATGTATGCAAAGCATCCAAACAGTACCATTCGCCAATTTTTTGTTCTTCAAGTTTAAGTGAACTACGAGCCCCATTGTTAATCCTTTAAAGGAAATTATTTGTAACTTTCGACAAGCAGAACAATGAATGGTACAGGTAGACGGTTGAAATCTTTGTATATATTGCTTCTATATAGTCTAAGAAACATATATTCAAAGCATCCAAATAGTACCATTCGCCAATTTTTTGTTCTTCAAGTTTAAGTGAACTACGAGCCCCATTGTTAATCCTTTAAAGGAAATTATTTGTAAATTTCGGGAAGTAGAACAATGAATGGAATCGGTAGACGGTTGAAATCATTGTATATATTGCTTCTATATAGTCTAAGAAACATATATGCAAAGCATCCAAACAGTACAATTCGCCAATTTCTTGTTCTTCAAGTTTAAGTAAACTACGATCCCCATTGTTAATCCCTTAACGGAAATTATTTGTAACTTTCGACAAGTAGAACAATGAATGGAACAGGTAGACGGTTGAAATCAATGTATATATTGCTTCTATATAGTATAAGAAACATATATGCAAAGCATCCAAACAGTACAATTCGCCAATTTTTTGTTCTTCAAGTTTAAGTAAACTACAATCCCCATTGTTAATCCCTTAACGGAAATTATTTGTAACTTTCGACAAGCAGAACAGTGAATGGAACAGGTAGACGGTTGAAATCTTGTATATATTGCTCCTATATAGTATAAGAAACATATATGCAAAGCATCCAAACAGTACAATTCGCCAATTTTTTGTTCTTCAAGTTTAAGTGAACAATGAGCCCCAATGGTCAATCCGTTATCGGAAATTATTTGTAACTTTCGACAAGTAGAACAATGAATGGAACAGGTAGACGGTTGAAATCATTGTATATATTGCTTCTATATAGTCTAAGAAACATATATGCAAAGCATCCAAACAGTACCATTCGCCAATTTTTTGTTCTTCAAGTTTAAGTGAACAATGAGCCCCATTGTTAATCATTTAAAGGAAATTATTTGTAAATTTCGACAAGTAGAACATTGAATGGAACAGGTAGACGGTTGAAATCTTTGTATATATTGCTTCTATATAGTCTAAGAAACATATATGCAAAGCATTCAAACAGTACAATTCGCCAATTTTTTTTTTTCACGTTTAAGTGAACTATGAGCCCCAATGGTTAATCCTTTATCGGTAATTATTTGTAACTTTCGTCAAGTAGAACAATGAATGGAACAGGTAGACGGTTGAAATCCTTGTATATATTGCGTCTATATAGTCTAAGAAATATATATGCAAAGCATCCAATACAGTACAATTCGCCAATTTATTGTTCTTCAAGTTTAAGTGAACAACGAGCCCTATTGTTAATCGTTTAAAGGAAATTATTTGTAAATATCGACAAGTAGAACAATGAATGGAACAGGTAGACGGTTGAAATCTTTGTATATATTGCTTCTATATAATCTAAGAAACATATATGCAAAGCATCCAAACAGTACCATTCGCCAATTTTTTGTTCTTCAAGTTTAAGTGAACTACGAGCCCCATTGTTAATCCTTTAAAGGAAATTATTTGTAATTTTCGACAAGCAGAACAATGAATGGAACAGGTAGACGGTTGAATTCTTTGTATATATTCCTTCTATATAGTCTAAGAAACATATATGCAAAGCATCCAAACAGTACAATTCGCCAATTTTTTGTTCTTCAAGTTTAAGTGAACTTCGAGCCCCATTGTTAATCCTTTAAAGGAAATTATTTGTAATTTTCGACAAGCAGAACAATGAATGGAACAGGTAGACGGTTAAAATCTTTGTATATATTGCTTCTATATAATCTAAGAAACATATATGCAAAGCATCCAAACAGTACCATTCGCCAATTTTTTGTTCTTCAAGTTTAAGTGAACAATGAGCCCCATTGTTAATCATTTAAAGGAAATTATTTGTAACTTTCGACAAGTAGAACAATGAATGGAACTGGTAGACGGTTGAAATCTTTTTATATATTGCTTCTATATAGTCTAAGAAACATATATGCAAAGCATCCAAACAGTACAATTCGCCAATTTTTTGTTCTTCAAGTTTAAGTGAACTAAGAGCCCCATTGTTAATCCTTTAACGGAAATTAATTCTAAGTATCTACAAGTAGAACAATGAATGGAACAGGTAGACGGTTGAAATCATTTGTATATATTGCTTCTATATAGTCTAAGAAACATGTATGCAAAGCATCCAAACAGTACCATTCGCCAATTTTTTGTTCTTCAAGTTTAAGTGAACTACGAGCCCCATTGTTAATCCTTTAAAGGAAATTATTTGTAACTTTCGACAAGCAGAACAATGAATGGTACAGGTAGACGGTTGAAATCTTTGTATATATTGCTTCTATATAGTCTAAGAAACATATATTCAAAGCATCCAAATAGTACCATTCGCCAATTTTTTGTTCTTCAAGTTTAAGTGAACTACGAGCCCCATTGTTAATCCTTTAAAGGAAATTATTTGTAAATTTCGGGAAGTAGAACAATGAATGGAATAGGTAGACGGTTGAAATCATTGTATATATTGCTTCTATATAGTCTAAGAAACATATATGCAAAGCATCCAAACAGTACAATTCGCCAATTTCTTGTTCTTCAAGTTTAAGTAAACTACGATCCCCATTGTTAATCCCTTAACGGAAATTATTTGTAACTTTCGACAAGTAGAACAATGAATGGAACTGGTAGACGGTTGAAATCTTTTTATATATTGCTTCTATATAGTCTAAGAAACATATATGCAAAGCATCCAAACAGTACCATTCGCCAATTTTTTGTTCTTCAAGTATAAGTGAACAATGAGCCCCATTGGTCAATCCGTTATCGGAAATTATTTGTAACTTTCGACAAGTAGAACAATGAATGGAACAGGTAGACGGTTGAAATCATTGTATATATTGCTTCTATATAGTCTAAGAAACATATATGCAAAGCATCCAAACAGTACCATTCGCCAATTTTTTGTTCTTCGAGTTTAAGTGAACTACGAGCCCCATTGTTAATACTTTAACGGAAATTATTTGTAACTTGCGACAAGTAGAACAATGAGTGGAACAGGTAGACGGTTGAAATCAATGTATATATTGCTTCTATATAGTCTAAGAAACATATATGCAAAGCACCCAAACAGTACCATTCGCCAATTTTTTGTTCTTCAAGTTGAAGTGAACTTCGAGCCCCATTGTTAATCCTTTAAAGGAAATTATTTGTAATTTTCGACAAGCAGAACAATGAATGGAACAGGTAGACGGTTGAAATCTTTGTATATATTGCTTCTATATAATCTAAGAAACATATATGCAAAGCATCCAAACAGTACCATTCGCCAATTTTTTGTTCTTCAAGTTTAAGTGAACAATGAGCCCCATTGTTAATCATTTAAAGGAAATTATTTGTAACTTTCGACAAGTAGAACAATGAATGGAACTGGTAGACGGTTGAAATCTTTTTATATATTGCTTCTATATAGTCTAAGAAACATATATGCAAAGCATCCAAACAGTACCATTCGCCAATTTTTTGTTCTTCAAGTTTAAGTGAACTACGAGCCCCATTGTTAATACTTTAACGGAAATTATTTGTAACTTGCGACAAGTATAACAATGAATGGAACAGGTAGACTGTTGAAATCATTGTATATATTGCTTCTATATAGTCTATGAAACATATATGCACAGCGTCCAAACAGTAAAATTCGCCAATTATTTGATCTTCAAGTTTAAGTGAACTACGAGCCCCATTGTTAATACTTTAACGGAAATTATTTGTAACTTTCTACAAGTAGAACAATGAATAGTACAGGTAGACGGTTGAAATCTTTGTATATGTTGCTTCCATATAGTCTACGAAACCTATATGCAAAGCATCTAAACAGTAACAATCGCCAATTTTTTGTTCTTCAAGTTTAAGTGAACAATCAGCCCCAATGGTTAATACTTTATCGGAAATTATTTGTAATTTTCGGCAAGTAGAACAATGAATGGAATAGGTAGACGGTTGAAATCATTGTATATATTGCTTCTATATAATCTAAGAAACATATATGCAAAGCATCCAAACAGAACAATTCGCCAATTATTTCATCTTCGTGTTTAAGTGAACTACGAGCCCCATTGTTAATACTTTATCGGAAATTATTTGTAACTTCCGACAAGTAGAACAATGAATGGAACAGGTAGACGCTTGAAATCAATGTATATATTGCTTCTATATAGTCTAAGAAACATATATGCAAATCATCCAAACAGTACCAGTCGCCAATTTTTGTTCTTCAAGTTTAAGTGAACTTCGAGCCCCATTGTTAATCCTTTAAAGGAAATTATTTGTAATTTTCGACAAGCAGAACAATGAATGGAACAGGTAGACGGTTGAAATCATTTGTATATATTGCTTCTATATAGTCTAAGAAACATATATGCAAATCATCCAAACAGTACCATTCGCCAATTTTTTGTTCTTCAAGTTTAAGTGAACAATGAGCCCCAATGGTTAATCCTTTATCGGAAATTATTTGTAATTTTTGACAAGTAAAACAATGAATGGTACAGGTAGACGGTTGAAATCTTTGTATATATTGCTTCTATATAGTCTAAGAAACATATATGCAAAGCATCCAAACAGTACCATTCGCCAATTTTTTGTTCTTCAAGTTTAAGTGAACTACGAGCCCCATTGTTAATCCTTTAAAGGAAATTATTTGTAACTTTCGACAGGTAGAACAATGAATGGAACAGGTAGACGGTTGAAATCATTGTATATATTGCTTCTATATAGTCTAAGAAACCTTTATGCAAAGCATCTAAACAGTAACAATCGCCAATTTTTTGATCTTCAAGTTTAAGTGAACAATGAGCCCCAATGGTTAATCCTTTATCGGAAATTTTTTGTAATTCTCGACAAGTAGAACAATGAATGGAACAGGTAGACGGTTGAAATCTTTGTTTATATTGCTTCTATATAATCTAAGAAACATATATGCAAAGCATCCAAACAGTACAATTCGCCAATTATTTCATCTTCATGTTTAAGTGAACTACGAGCCCCATTGTTAATCCTTTAAAGGAAATTATTTGTAACTTGCGACAAGTAGAACAATGAATGGAACAGGTAGACGGTTGAAATCAATGTATATATTGCTTCTATATAGTCTAAGAAACATATATGCAAAGCATCCAAACAGTACCATTCGTCAATTTTTTGTTCTTCAAGTTTAAGTGAACTACGAGCCCCATTGTTAATCCTTTAAAGGAAATTATTTGTAAATTTCGACAAGTAGAACAATGAATGGAACAGGTAGACTGTTGAAATCATTGTATATATTGCTTCTATATAGTCTAAGAAACATATATGCAAAGCATCCGAACAGTACAATTCGCCAATTTTTTGTTCTTCAAGTTTAAGTGAACAATCAGCCCCAATGGTTAATACTTTATCGGAAATTATTTGTAATTTTCGGCAAGTAGAACAATGAATGGAATAGGTAGACGGTTGAAATCTAAGTATATATTGCTTCTATATAATCTAAGAAACATATATGCAAAGCATCCAAACAGAACAATTCGCCAATTATTTCATCTTCATGTTTAAGTGAACTACGAGCCCCATTGTTAATACTTTATCGGAAATTATTTGTAACTTCCGACAAGTAGAACAATGAATGGAACAGGCAGACGGTTGAAATCTTTCTATATATTGCTTCTAAATAGTCTAAGAAACATATATGCAAAGCATCCAAACAGTACAATTCGCCAATTTTTTGTTCATCAAGTTTAAGTGAACTACGAGCCCCATTGTTAATCCTTTATCGGAAATTATTTATACCTTTCTACAAGTAGAACAATGAATAGTACAGGTAGACGGGTGAAATCTTTCTATATATTGCTTCTAAATAGTCTAAGAAACATATATGCAAAGCATCCAAACAGTACCATTCGCCAATTTTTTGTTCTTCAAGTTTAAGTGAACTACGAGCCCCACTGTTAATCCTTTAAAGGAAATTATTTGTAACTTGCCACAAGTAGAACAATGAATCGAACAGGTAGACGGTTGAAATCAATGTATATATTGCTTCTATATAGTCTAAGAAACATATATGCAAAGCATCCAAACCGTACCATTCATCAATTTTTTGTTCTTCAAGTTTTAGTGAACAACGAGCCCCATTGTTAATCCTTTAAAGGAAAATATTTGTAAATTTCGACAAGTAGAACAATGAATGGAACAGGTAGACGGTTGAAATCTTTGTATATATTGCTTCCATATAGTCTAAGAAACTTGTACGCAAAGCATCCAAACAGTACCATTCGCCAATTTTTTGTTCTTCAAGTTTAAGTGAACTACGAGCCCCATTGTTAATCCTTTAAAGGAAATTATTTGTAAAATTCGACATGTAGAACAATGAATGGAACAGGTAGACGGTTGAAATCATTGTATATATTGCTTCTATATAATCTAAGAAACATATATGCGAAGCATCCAAACAGTACAATTCGCCAATTATTTCATCTTCATGTTTAAGTGAACTACGAGCCCCATTGTTAATCCTTTAAAGGAAATTATTTGTAAATTTCGACAAGTAGAACAATGAATGGATCATGTAGACGGTTGAAATCATTGTATATATTGCTTCTATATAGTCTACGAAACAAATATGCAAAGCATCCAAACAGTACAATTCGCCAAATTTTTGTTCTTCAAGTTTAAGTGAACTACGAGCCCCATTGTTAATCCTTTAAAGGAAATTATTTGTAACTTGCGACAAGTAGAACAATGAATGGAACAGGTAGACGGTTGAAATCAATGTATATATTGCTTCTATATAGTCTAAGAAACATATATGCAAAGCATCCAAACCGTACCATTCATCAATTTTTTGTTCTTCAAGTTTTAGTGAGCAACGAGCACCATTGTTAATCCCTTAAAGGAAATTATTTGTAACTTTCGACAGGTAGAACAATGAATGGAACAGGTAGACGGTTGAAATCATTGTATATATTGCTTCTATATAGTCTAAGAAACCTTTATGCAAAGCATCTAAACAGTAACAATCGCCAAATTTTTGATCTTCAAGTTTAAGTGAACAATGAGCCCCAATGGTTAATCCTTTATCGGAAATTTTTTGTAATTCTCGACAAGTAGAACAATGAATGGAACAGGTAGACGGTTGAAATCTTTGTTTATATTGCTTCTATATAATCTAAGAAACATATATGCAAAGCATCCAAACAGTACAATTCGCCAATTATTTCATCTTCATGTTTAAGTGAACTACGAGCCCCATTGTTAATCCTTTAAAGGAAATTATTTGTAAATTTCGACAAGTAGAACAATGAATGGATCATGTAGACGGTTGAAATCATTGTATATATTGCTTCTATATAGTCTACGACACAAATATGCAAAAGCATCCAAACAGTACAATTCGCCAATTATTTCATCTTCATGTTTAAGTGAACTACGAGCCCCATTGTTAATCCTTTAAAGGAAATTATTTGTAAATTTCGACAAGTAGAACAATGAATGGATCATGTAGACGGTTGAAATCATTGTATATATTGCTTCTATATAGTCTACGAAACAAATATGCAAAGCATCCAAACAGTACAATTCGCCAAATTTTTGTTCTTCAAGTTTAAGTGAACTACGAGCCCCACTGTTAATCCTTTAAAGGAAATTATTTGTAACTTGCCACAAGTAGAACAATGAATCGAACAGGTAGACGGTTGAAATCAATGTATATATTGCTTCTATATAGTCTAAGAAACATATATGCAAAGCATCCAAACCGTACCATTCATCAATTTTTTGTTCTTCAAGTTTTAGTGAACAACGAGCCCCATTGTTAATCCTTTAAAGGAAATTATTTGTAAATTTCGACAAGTAGAACAATGAATGGAACAGGTAGACGGTTGAAATCTTTGTATATATTGCTTCCATATAGTCTAAGAAACTTGTACGCAAAGCATCCAAACAGTACCATTCGCCAATTTTTTGTTCTTCAAGTTTAAGTGAACAATGAGCCCCAATGGTTAATCCTTTATCGGAAATTATTTGTAATTTTTGACAAGTAAAACAATGAATGGTACAGGTAGACGGTTGAAATCTTTGTATATATTGCTTCTATATAGTCTAAGAAACATATATGCAAAGCATCCAAACAGTACAATTCGCCAATTTCTTGTTCTTCAAGTTTAAGTAAACTACGATCCCCATTGTTAATCCCTTAAAGGAAATTATTTGTAACTTTCGACAAGTAGAACAATGAATGGAACAGGTAGACGGTTGAAATCATTGTATATATTGCTTCTATATAGTCTAAGAAACCTATATGCAAAGCATCTAAACAGTAACAATCGCCAATTTTTTGATCTTCAAGTTTAAGTGAACAATGAGCCCCAATGGTTAATCCTTTATCGGAAATTTTTTGTAATTCTCGACAAGTAGAACAATGAATGGAACAGGTAGACGGTTGAAATCTTTGTTTATATTGCTTCTATATAATCTAAGAAACATATATGCAAAGCATCCAAACAGTACAATTCGCCAATTATTTCATCTTCATGTTTAAGTGAACTACGAGCCCCATTGTTAATCCTTTAAAGGAAATTATTTGTAAATTTCGACAAGTAGAACAATGAATGGAACAGGTAGACGGTTGTAATCTTTGTATATATTGCTTCTATATAATCTAAGAAACATATGTTCAAAGCATCCAAACAGTACCATTCGCCAATTTTTTGTTCTTCAAGTTTAAGTGAACAACGAGCCCCAACGATTATCATGAAACGGAAATTAATTGTAACTTTCTACAAGTAGAACAATTAATAGAACAGGTAGACGGTTGAAATCTTTGTATATGTTGCTTCTATATAGTCTAAGAAACCTATATGCAAAGCATCTAAACAGTAACAATCGCCTATTTTTTGATCTTCAAGTTTAAGTGAACAGCGAGACCCATTGATAATAGTGAAATGGAAATTATTTGTAACTTTCTACAAATAGAACAATGAATAGTACAGGTAGACGGGTGAAATCTTTCTATATATTGCTTCTAAATAGTCTAAGAAACATATATGCAAAGCATCCAAAAAGTACAATTCGACAATTTTTTGTTCTTCAAGTTTAAGTGAACTACGAGCCCCATTGTTAATCCTGTAAAGGAAATTATTTGTAAATTTCGACAAGCAGAACATTGAAAGGAACAGGTAGACGGTTGAAATCATTGTATATATTGCGTCTATATAGTCTAAGAAACATATATGCAAAGCATCCAAACAGTACCATTCGCCAATTTATTGTTCTTCAAGTTTAAGTGAACAACGAGCCCCAATGGTTAATCCTTTATCGGAAATTATTTGTAACTTTCGACAAGTAGAACAATGAATGGAACAGGCAGACGGTTGAAATCTTTCTATATATTGCTTCTAAATAGTCTAAGAAACATATATGCAAAGCATCCAAACAGTACAATTCGCCAATTTTTTGTTCATCAAGTTTAAGTGAACTACGAGCCCCATTGTTAATCCTTTATCGGAAATTATTTATACCTTTCTACAAGTAGAACAATGAATAGTACAGGTAGACGGGTGAAATCTTTCTATATATTGCTTCTAAATAGTCTAAGAAACATATATGCAAAGCATCCAAACAGTACCATTCGCCAATTTTTTGTTCTTCAAGTTTAAGTGAACAATGAGCCCCATTGTTAATACTTTATCGGAAATTATTTGTACCTTTCGACAAGTAGAACATTGAAAGGAACAGGTAGACGGTTGAAATCTTTGTATATATTGCTTCTATATAGTATAAGAAACATATATGCAATGCATCCAAACAGTACATGTTGGGGCTTACACCCTCAATATGCCGGGTTCCATTGTATGCACCAAAGGCCACTATTTCCGAAATATTAATTAATTTCGGGGCACACTGAAGGTTGCCTTCGGGCCTTCGGTGGGCCTAATCCATGAACCATCCTCGCTTGCAAGCGTATATTAATTTGCGTCTTTGTTCATGGACTTGAATAGTGATTGCCTTACAATGGTCCCGGGGACATCGGCAAAGCGTCCCTGGTGTCATTGTTTCGAGCGGACCGCGACCCTTAGACCGAGAAGACGCTCAGACCCAGGGCATCCCGACCTCCCCTTCTTAACCGTTACTTGGTCGAAGGTGGAGGAGTAGGATTCGGGAAATTTGCGATGTTGCCGATGTTCTCGCAACCCCTTGAACGGAGACGTCAGTGCATCCACGAAATATCAGGCCCTCCTGATTGGTCAGGAAGGGAAGAGTGGGGAGTGCACTGACGTCTCTCAACACATAAAAGGGCAAGCGTTCGCCCATAATATTGCCATCATGTGATATTCGTGCCATAATGAGCCATTCGGGCCATTCATAGTCCGTCTCAATAGTTTCATATACTTAAACACAATATTGCCATAACCACTAAATAAATAGTAACCGATAGAGTCAGTACATCTCTAAATATTTCCTCCCTTATGGGAGGTGGTCCTTCGAGCAGTAATTGCAACAATAGATTAATAAATACATAGACCAAGTTTCGTTAACTCGATTGACGTAAGCCAACCACGAGTAGAACCAGTACAATTCGCCAATTTTTTGTTCTTCAAGTTTAAGTAAACTACGATCCCCATTGTTAATCCTTAACGGAAATTATTTGTAACTTTCGACGAGCAGAACAATGAATAGTACAGGTAGACGGGTGAAATCTTTCGATATATTGCTTCTAAATAGTCTAAGAAACATATATGCAAAGCATCCAAACAGTACCATTCGCCAATTTTTTGTTCTCCAAGTTTAAGTGAACTACGAGCCCCATTGTTAATCCTTTAACGGAAATTAATTGTAACGTTCTACAAGTAGAACAATGATTGGAACACGTAGACGGTTGAAATCTTTGTATATATTGCTTCCATATAGTCTAAGAAACATATATGCAAAGCATCCAAACAGTACCATTCGCCAATTTTTTGTTATTCAAGTTTAAGTGAACAGCGAGCCCCATTGATAATAGTGAAATGGAAATTATTTGTAACTTTCTACAAGTAGAACAATGAATAGTACAGGTAGACGGGTGAAATCTTTCTATATATTGCTTCTAAATAGTCTAAGAAACATATATGCAAAGCATCCAAAAAGTACAATTCGACAATTTTTTGTTCTTCAAGTTTAAGTGAACTACGAGCCCCATTGTTAATCCTGTAAAGGAAATTATTTGTAAATTTCGACAAGCAGAACATTGAAAGGAACAGGTAGACGGTTGGAATCTTTGTATATATTGCTTCTATTTAGTATAAGAAACATATATGCAATGCATCCAAACAGTACCATTCGCCAATTTTTTGTTCTTCAAGTGTAAGTGAACAATGAGCCCCAATGGTTAATCCTTTATCGGAAATTATTTGTAATTATCGACAAGTAGAACAATGAATGGAATAGGTAGACGGTTGAAATCTAAGTATATATTGCTTCTATATAATCTAAGAAACATATATGCAAAGCATCCAAACAGAACAATTCGCCAATTATTTCATCTTCGTGTTTAAGTGAACTACGAGCCCCATTGTTAATACTTTATCGGAAATTATTTGTAACTTCCGACAAGTAGAACAATGAATGGAACAGGTAGACGCTTGAAATCAATGTATATATTGCTTCTATATAGTCTAAGAAACATATATGCAAATCATCCAAACAGTACCAGTCGCCAATTTTTGTTCTTCAAGTTTAAGTGAACTTCGAGCCCCATTGTTAATCCTTTAAAGGAAATTATTTGTAATTTTCGACAAGCAGAACAATGAATGGAACAGGTAGACGGTTGAAATCATTTGTATATATTGCTTCTATATAGTCTAAGAAACATATATGCAAAGCATCCAAACAGTACAATTCGCCAATTATTTCATCTTCATGTTTAAGTGAACTACGAGCCCCATTGTTAATCCTTTAAAGGAAATTATTTGTAAATTTCGACAAGTAGAACAATGAATGGATCATGTAGACGGTTGAAATCATTGTATATATTGCTTCTATATAGTCTACGAAACAAATATGCAAAGCATCCAAACAGTACAATTCGCCAAATTTTTGTTCTTCAAGTTTAAGTGAACAACGAGCCCCATTGTTAATCCTTTAAAGGAAATTATTTGTAAATTTCGACAAGTAGAACAATGAATGGAACAGGTAGACGGTTGAAATCTTTGTATATATTGCTTCCATATAGTCTAAGAAACTTGTACGCAAAGCATCCAAACAGTACCATTCGCCAATTTTTTGTTCTTCATGTTTAAGTGAACAATGAGCCCCATTGTTAATCCTTTAAAAGAAATTATTTGTAACTTTCGACAAGTAGAACAATGAAACGAACTGGTAGACGGTTGAAATCTGTTTATATATTGCTTCTATATAGTCTAAGAAACATATATGCAAAGCATCCAAACAGTACCAGTCGCCAATTTTTTGTTCTTCAAGTTTAAGTAAAGTACGATCCACATTGTTAATCCCTTGACGGAAATTATTTGTAACTTTCGACAAGTAGAACAATGAGTGGAACAGGTAGACGGTTGAAATCTTTGTATATATTGCTTCTATATAGTCTAAGAAACATATATGCAAAGCATCCAAACAGTACCATTCGCCAATTTTTTGTTCTTCAAGTTTAAGTGAACTACGAGCCCCATTGTTAATCCTTTAAAGGAAATTATTTGTAACTTTCGACAGGTAGAACAATGAATGGAACAGGTAGACGGTTGAAATCATTGTATATATTGCTTCTATATAGTCTAAGAAACCTTTATGCAAAGCATCTAAACAGTAACAATCGCCAATTTTTTGATCTTCAAGTTTAAGTGAACAATGAGCCCCAATGGTTAATCCTTTATCGGAAATTTTTTGTAATTCTCGACAAGTAGAACAATGAATGGAACAGGTAGACGGTTGAAATCTTTGTTTATATTGCTTCTATATAATCTAAGAAACATATATGCAAAGCATCCAAACAGTACAATTCGCCAATTATTTCATCTTCATGTTTAAGTGAACTACGAGCCCCATTGTTAATCCTTTAAAGGAAATTATTTGTAACTTGCGACAAGTAGAACAATGAATGGAACAGGTAGACGGTTGAAATCAATGTATATATTGCTTCTATATAGTCTAAGAAACATATATGCAAAGCATCCAAACAGTACCATTCGTCAATTTTTTGTTCTTCAAGTTTAAGTGAACTACGAGCCCCATTGTTAATCCTTTAAAGGAAATTATTTGTAAATTTCGACAAGTAGAACAATGAATGGAACAGGTAGACTGTTGAAATCATTGTATATATTGCTTCTATATAGTCTAAGAAACATATATGCAAAGCATCCGAACAGTACAATTCGCCAATTTTTTGTTCTTCAAGTTTAAGTGAACAATCAGCCCCAATGGTTAATACTTTATCGGAAATTATTTGTAATTTTCGGCAAGTAGAACAATGAATGGAATAGGTAGACGGTTGAAATCTAAGTATATATTGCTTCTATATAATCTAAGAAACATATATGCAAAGCATCCAAACAGAACAATTCGCCAATTATTTCATCTTCATGTTTAAGTGAACTACGAGCCCCATTGTTAATACTTTATCGGAAATTATTTGTAACTTCCGACAAGTAGAACAATGAATGGAACAGGTAGACGCTTGAAATCAATGTATATATTGCTTCTATATAGTCTAAGAAACATATATGCAAATCATCCAAACAGTACCAGTCGCCAATTTTTGTTCTTCAAGTTTAAGGGAACTTCGAGCCCCATTGTTAATCCTTTAAAGGAAATTATTTGTAATTTTCGACAAGCAGAACAATGAATGGAACAGGTAGACGGTTGAAATCATTTGTATATATTGCTTCTATATAGTCTAAGAAACATATATGCAAATCATCCAAACAGTACCATTCGCCAATTTTTTGTTCTTCAAGTTTAAGTGAACAATGAGCCCCATTGTTAATCCTTTATCGGAAATTATTTGTATCTTTCGACAAGTAGAACAATGAATGGAACAGGTAGACGGTTGAAATCATTTGTATATATTGCTTCTATATAGTCTAAGAAACATATATGCAAAGCATCCAAACAGTACCATTCGCCAATTTTTTGTTCTTCAAGTTTAAGTGAACTACGAGCCCCATTGTTAATCCTTTAAAGGAAATTATTTGTAACTTTCGACAAGCAGAACAATGAATGGTACAGGTAGACGGTTGAAATCTTTGTATATATTGCTTCTATATAGTCTAAGAAACATATATTCAAAGCATCCAAATAGTACCATTCGCCAATTTTTTGTTCTTCAAGTTTAAGTGAACTACGAGCCCCATTGTTAATCCTTTAAAGGAAATTATTTGTAAATTTCGGGAAGTAGAACAATGAATGGAATAGGTAGACGGTTGAAAGCATTGTATATATTGCTTCTATATAGTCTAAGAAACATATATGCAAAGCATCCAAACAGTACAATTCGCCAATTTCTTGTTCTTCAAGTTTAAGTAAACTACGATCCCCATTGTTAATCCCTTAACGGAAATTATTTGTAACTTTCGACAAGTAGAACAATGAATGGAACAGGTAGACGGTTGAAATCAATGTATATATTGCTTCTATATAGTATAAGAAACATATATGCAAAGCATCCAAACAGTACAATTCGCCAATTTTTTGTTCTTCAAGTTTAAGTAAACTACAATCCCCATTGTTAATCCCTTAACGGAAATTATTTGTAACTTTCGACAAGCAGAACAGTGAATGGAACAGGTAGACGGTTGAAATCTTGTATATATTGCTCCTATATAGTATAAGAAACATATATGCAAAGCATCCAAACAGTACAATTCGCCAATTTTTTGTTCTTCAAGTTTAAGTGAACAATGAGCCCCAATGGTCAATCCGTTATCGGAAATTATTTGTAACTTTCGACAAGTAGAACAATGAATGGAACAGGTAGACGGTTGAAATCATTGTATATATTGCTTCTATATAGTCTAAGAAACATATATGCAAAGCATCCAAACAGTACCATTCGCCAATTTTTTGTTCTTCAAGTTTAAGTGAACAACGAGCCGCATTGTTAATCCTTTAAAGGAAATTATTTGTAAATTTCGAAAAGTAGAACAATGATTGGAACACGTAGACGGTTGAAATCTTTGTATATATTGCTTCTATATAATCTAAGAAACATATATGCAAAGCATCCAAACAGAACCATTCGCCAATTTTTTGTTCTTCAAATTTAAGTGAACAACGAGCCCCATTGATAATCATGAAACGGAAATTATTTGTAACTTTGTACAAGTAGAACAATGAATAGAACAGGTAGACGGTTGAAATCTTTGTATATGTTGCGTCTATATATTCTAAGAAACCTATATGCAAAGCATCTAAACAGTAACAATCGCCAATTTTTCGATCTTCAAGTTTAAGTGAACATCGAGCCCCATTGATAATCATGAAATGGAAATTATTTGTAACTTTCTACAAGTAGAACAATGAATAGTACAGGTAGACGGGTGAAATCATTGTATATATTGCTTCTATATAGTCTGCGAAATATATATGCAAAGCATCCAAACAGTACAATTCGCCAATTTTTTGTTCTTCAAGTTTAAGTGAACTAAGAGCCCCATTGTTAATCCTTTAACGGAAATTAATTCTAAGTATCTACAAGTAGAACAATGATTGGAACACGGAGACGGTTGAAATCTTTGTATATATTGCTTCCACATAGAATAAGAAACATATATGCAAAGCATCCAAACAGTACCATTCGCCAATTTTTTGTTCTTCAAGTTTAAGTGAACAATGAGCCCCATTGTTAATCCTTTATCGGAAATTATTTGTATCTTTCGACAAGTAGAACAATGAATGGAACAGGTAGACGGTTGAAATCATTTGTATATATTGCTTCTATATAGTCTAAGAAACATATATGCAAAGCATCCAAACAGTACCATTCGCCAATTTTTTGTTCTTCAAGTTTAAGTGAACTACGAGCCCCATTGTTAATCCTTTAAAGGAAATTATTTGTAACTTTCGACAAGCAGAACAATGAATGGTACAGGTAGACGGTTGAAATCTTTGTATATATTGCTTCTATATAGTCTAAGAAACATATATTCAAAGCATCCAAATAGTACCATTCGCCAATTTTTTGTTCTTCAAGTTTAAGTGAACTACGAGCCCCATTGTTAATCCTTTAAAGGAAATTATTTGTAAATTTCGGGAAGTAGAACAATGAATGGAATAGGTAGACGGTTGAAATCATTGTATATATTGCTTCTATATAGTCTAAGAAACATATATGCAAAGCATCCAAACAGTACAATTCGCCAATTTCTTGTTCTTCAAGTTTAAGTAAACTACGATCCCCATTGTTAATCCCTTAACGGAAATTATTTGTAACTTTCGACAAGTAGAACAATGAATGGAACAGGTAGACGGTTGAAATCAATGTATATATTGCTTCTATATAGTATAAGAAACATATATGCAAAGCATCCAAACAGTACAATTCGCCAATTTTTTGTTCTTCAAGTTTAAGTAAACTACAATCCCCATTGTTAATCCCTTAACGGAAATTATTTGTAACTTTCGACAAGCAGAACAGTGAATGGAACAGGTAGACGGTTGAAATCTTGTATATATTGCTCCTATATAGTATAAGAAACATATATGCAAAGCATCCAAACAGTACAATTCGCCAATTTTTTGTTCTTCAAGTTTAAGTGAACAATGAGCCCCAATGGTCAATCCGTTATCGGAAATTATTTGTAACTTTCGACAAGTAGAACAATGAATGGAACAGGTAGACGGTTGAAATCATTGTATATATTGCTTCTATATAGTCTAAGAAACATATATGCAAAGCATTCAAACAGTACAATTCGCCAATTTTTTTTTTCATGTTTAAGTGAACTATGAGCCCCACTGGTTAATCCTTTATCGGTAATTATTTGTAACTTTCGTCAAGTAGAACAATGAATGGAACAGGAAGACGGTTGAAATCCTTGTATATATTGCGTCTATATAGTCTAAGAAACATATATGCAAAGCATCCAAACAGTACAATTCGCCAATTTATTGTTCTTCAAGTTTAAGTGAACAACGAGCCCCATTGTTAATCGTTTAAAGGAAATTATTTGTAAATATCGACAAGTAGAACAATGAATGGAACAGGTTGACGGTTGAAATCTTTGTATATATTGCTTCTATATAATCTAAGAAACATATATGCAAAGCATCCAAACAGTACCATTCGCCAATTTTTTGTTCTTCAAGTTTAAGTGAACTACGAGCCCCATTGTTAATCCTTTAAAGGAAATTATTTGTAATTTTCGACAAGCAGAACAATGAATGGAACAGGTAGACGGTTGAATTCTTTGTATATATTCCTTCTATATAGTCTAAGAAACATATATGCAAAGCATCCAAACAGTACAATTCGCCAATTTTTTGTTCTTCAAGTTTAAGTGAACTTCGAGCCCCATTGTTAATCCTTTAAAGGAAATTATTTGTAATTTTCGACAAGCAGAACAATGAATGGAACAGGTAGACGGTTGAAATCTTTGTATATA
The DNA here is from genome assembly GCA_963989415.1 of Cerceris ruficornis. NCBI lineage: Eukaryota > Metazoa > Arthropoda > Insecta > Hymenoptera > Crabronidae > Cerceris > Cerceris ruficornis. The sequence goes on along the minus strand of CAXDIW010000229.1, from coordinate 738,329 downwards.
TTGCTTCTATATAATCTAAGAAACATATATGCAAAGCATCCAAACAGTACCATTCGCCAATTTTTTGTTCTTCAAGTTTAAGTGAACAATGAGCCCCATTGTTAATCATTTAAAGGAAATTATTTGTAAATTTCGACAAGTAGAACATTGAATGGAACAGGTAGACGATTGAAATCTTTGTATATATTGCTTCTATATAGTCTAAGAAACATATATGCAAAGCATTCAAACAGTACAATTCGCCAATTTTTTTTTTCACGTTTAAGTGAACTATGAGCCCCAATGGTTAATCCTTTATCGGTAATTATTTGTAACTTTCGTCAAGTAGAACAATGAATGGAACAGGTAGACGGTTGAAATCCTTGTATATATTGCGTCTATATAGTCTAAGAAATATATATGCAAAGCATCCAATACAGTACAATTCGCCAATTTATTGTTCTTCAAGTTTAAGTGAACAACGAGCCCTATTGTTAATCGTTTAAAGGAAATTATTTGTAAATATCGACAAGTAGAACAATGAATGGAACAGGTAGACGGTTGAAATCTTTGTATATATTGCTTCTATATAATCTACGAAACATATATGCAAAGCATCCAAACAGTACCATTCGCCAATTTTTTGTTCTTCAAGTTTAAGTGAACAATGAGCCCCATTGTTAATCCTTTATCGGAAATTATTTGTATCTTTCGACAAGTAGAACAATGAATGGAACAGGTAGACGGTTGAAATCATTTGTATATATTGCTTCTATATAGTCTAAGAAACATATATGCAAAGCATCCAAACAGTACCATTCGCCAATTTTTTGTTCTTCAAGTTTAAGTGAACTACGAGCCCCATTGTTAATCCTTTAAAGGAAATTATTTGTAACTTTCGACAAGCAGAACAATGAATGGTACAGGTAGACGGTTGAAATCTTTGTATATATTGCTTCTATATAGTCTAAGAAACATATATTCAAAGCATCCAAATAGTACCATTCGCCAATTTTTTGTTCTTCAAGTTTAAGTGAACTACGAGCCCCATTGTTAATCCTTTAAAGGAAATTATTTGTAAATTTCGGGAAGTAGAACAATGAATGGAATAGGTAGACGGTTGAAATCATTGTATATATTGCTTCTATATAGTCTAAGAAACATATATGCAAAGCATCCAAACAGTACAATTCGCCAATTTCTTGTTCTTCAAGTTTAAGTAAACTACGATCCCCATTGTTAATCCCTTAACGGAAATTATTTGTAACTTTCGACAAGTAGAACAATGAATGGAACAGGTAGACGGTTGAAATCAATGTATATATTGCTTCTATATAGTATAAGAAACATATATGCAAAGCATCCAAACAGTACAATTCGCCAATTTTTTGTTCTTCAAGTTTAAGTAAACTACAATCCCCATTGTTAATCCCTTAACGGAAATTATTTGTAACTTTCGACAAGCAGAACAGTGAATGGAACAGGTAGACGGTTGAAATCTTGTATATATTGCTCCTATATAGTATAAGAAACATATATGCAAAGCATTCAAACAGTACAATTCGCCAATTTTTTTTTTTCACGTTTAAGTGAACTATGAGCCCCAATGGTTAATCCTTTATCGGTAATTATTTGTAACTTTCGTCAAGTAGAACAATGAATGGAACAGGTAGACGGTTGAAATCCTTGTATATATTGCGTCTATATAGTCTAAGAAATATATATGCAAAGCATCCAATACAGTACAATTCGCCAATTTATTGTTCTTCAAGTTTAAGTGAACAACGAGCCCTATTGTTAATCGTTTAAAGGAAATTATTTGTATATATCGACAAGTAGAACAATGAATGGAACAGGTAGACGGTTGAAATCTTTGTATATATTGCTTCTATATAATCTAAGAAACATATATGCAAAGCATCCAAACAGTACCATTCGCCAATTTTTTGTTCTTCAAGTTTAAGTGAACTACGAGCCCCATTGTTAATCCTTTAAAGGAAATTATTTGTAATTTTCGACAAGCAGAACAATGAATGGAACAGGTAGACGGTTGAATTCTTTGTATATATTGCTTCTATATAATCTAAGAAACATATATGCAAAGCATCCAAACAGTACCATTCGCCAATTTTTTGTTCTTCAAGTTTAAGTGAACAATGAGCCCCATTGTTAATCATTTAAAGGAAATTATTTGTAACTTTCGACAAGTAGAACAATGAATGGAACTGGTAGACGGTTGAAATCTTTTTATATATTGCTTCTATATAGTCTAAGAAACATATATGCAAAGCATCCAAACAGTACCATTCGCCAATTTTTTGTTCTTCAAGTTTAAGTGAACAATGAGCCCCAATGGTTAATCCTTTATCGGAAATTATTTGTAAATTTCGACAAGTAGAACTATGATTGGAACACGTAGACGGTTGAAATCTTTGTATATATTGCTTCCATATAGTCTAAGAGACATGTACGCAAAGCATCCAGACATTACCATTCGCAAATTTTTTGGTCTTCAAGTTTAAGTGAACAATGAGCCCCAATGGTTAATCCTTTATCGGAAATTATTTGTAATTTTCGACAAGTAGAACAATGAATGGAACAGGTAGACGGTTGAAATCTTTGTATATATTGCTTCTATATAGTCTAAGAAACATATATGCAAAGCATCCAAACAGTACAATTCGGCAATCTTTTGTTCTTCAAGTTTAAGTGAACAATGAGCCCCAATGGTTAATCCTTTATTGGAAATTATTTGTAACTTTCGACAAGTAGAACAATGAATGGAACAGGTAGACGGCTGAAATCTTTGTATATATTGCTTCTATATAGTCTAAGAAACATATATGCAAAGCATCCAAACAGTACAATTCGCCAATTTATTGTTCTTCAAGTTTAAGTGAACAACGAGCCCCATTGTTAATCCTTTAAAGGAAATTATGTGTAAATTTCGACAAGTAGAACAATGAATGGAACAGGTAGACGGTTGAAATCATTGTATATATTGCTTCTATATAGTCTAGGAAACATATATGCAAAGCATCCAAACAGTACCATTCGCCACTTTTTTCTTCTTCAAGTTTAAGTAAACAACGAGCCCCATTGTTAATCCTTTAAAGGAAATTATTTGTAAATTTCGACAAGTAGAACAATGATTGGAACACGTAAACGGTTGAAATCTTTGTATATATTGCTTCCATATAGTCTAAGAAACATGTACGCAAACCATCCAAACAGTACCATTCGCCAATTTTTTGTTCTTCAAGTTTAAGTGAAAAATGAGCCCGATTGTTAATCCTTTATCGGAAATTATTTGTAACTTTCTACAAGTAGAACAATGAATAGAACAGGTAGACGGTTGAAATCTTTGTATATGTTGCTTCTATATAGTCTAAGAAACCTATATGCAAAGCATCTAAAAAGTAACAATCGCCAATTTTTGGTCTTCAAGTTTAAGTGAACAGCGGGCCCCATTGATAATCATGAAATGGAAATTATTTGTAACTTTCTACAAGTAGAACAATGAATAGTACAGGTAGACGGGTGAAATCTTTCTATATATTGCTTCTAAATAGTCTAAGAAACTTGTACGCAAAGCATCCAAACATTACCATTCGCCAATTTTTTGTTCTTCAAGTTTAAGTGAACAATGAGCCCCAATGGTTAATCCTTTATCGGAAATTATTTGTAATTTTCGACAAGTAGAACAATGAATGGAACAGGTAGACGGTTGAAATCTTTGAGTATATTGCTTCTATATAATCTAAGAAACATATATGCAAAGCATCCAAACAGTACCATTCGCCAATATTTTGTTCTTCAAATTTAAGTGAACAACGAGCCCCATTGATAATCATGAAACGGAAATTATTTGTAACTTGCGACAAGTAGAACAATGAATGGAACAGGTAGACGGTTGAAATCAATGTATATATTGCTTCTATATAGTCTAAGAAACATATATGCAAAGCATCCAAACCGTACCATTCATCAATTTTTTGTTCTTCAAGTTTTAGTGAACAACGAGCCCCATTGTTAATCCCTTAAAGGAAATTATTTGTAACTTTCGACAGGTAGAACAATGAATGGAACAGGTAGACGGTTGAAATCTTTGTATATATTGCTTCTATATAGTCTAAGAAACATATATGCAAAGCATCCAAACAGTACCATTCGCCAATTTTTTGTTCTTCATGTTTAAGTGAACAATGAGCCCCATTGTTAATCCTTTAAAAGAAATTATTTGTAACTTTCGACAAGTAGAACAATGAAACGAACTGGTAGACGGTTGAAATCTGTTTATATATTGCTTCAATATAGTCTAAGAAACATATATGCAAAGCATCCAAACAGTACCAGTCGCCAATTTTTTGTTCTTCAAGTTTAAGTAAAGTACGATCCACATTGTTAATCCCTTGACGGAAATTATTTGTAACTTTCGACAAGTAGAACAATGAATGGAACAGGTAGACGGTTGAAATCATTGTATATATTGCTTCTATATAATCTAAGAAACATATATGCAAAGCATCCAAACAGTACCATTCGCCAATTTTTTGTTCTTCAAGTTTAAGTGAACAATGAGCCCCAATGGTTAATCCGTTATCGGAAATTATTTGTAACTTTCGACAAGTAGAACAATGAATGGAACAGGTAGACGGTTGAAATCTTTGTATATATTGCTTCTATATAGTCTAAGAAACATATATGCAAAGCATCCAAACAGTACCATTCGCTAATTTTTTGTTCTTCAAGTTTAAGTGAACTACGAGCCCCATTGTTAATCCTTTAAAGGAAATTATTTGTAAATTTCGACAAGTAGAACAATGATTCGAACACGTAGACGGTTGAAATCTTTGTATATATTGCATCCATATAGTCTAAGAAACATGTCCGCAAACCATCCAAACAGTACCATTCGCCAATTTTTTGTTCTTCAAGTTTAAGTGAACAATGAGCCCCAATGGTTAATCCGTTATCGGAAATTATTTGTAATTTTCGACAATTAGAACAATGAATGGAACAGGTAGACGGTTGAAATATTTGTATATATTGCTTCTATATAATATAAGAAACATATATTCAAAGCATCCAAACAGTACCATTCGCCAATTTTTTGTTCTTCAAGTTTAAGTGAACTACGAGCCCCATTGTTAATCCTTTAACGGAAATTAATTGTAACTTTCTACAAGTAGAACAATGATTGGAACACACAGACGGTTGAAATCTTTGTATATATTGCTTCCATATAGTCTAAGAAACATATATGCAAAGCATCCAAACAGTACCATTCGCCAATTTTTTGTTCTTCAAGTTTAAGTGAACAATGGGCCCCAATGGTTAATCCTTTATCGGAAATTACTTATAATTTTCGACAAGTAGAACAATGAATGGAACAGGTAGACGGTTGAAATCAATGTATATATTGCTTCTATATAGTCTAAGAAACATATATGCAAAGCATTCAAACAGTACCATTCGCCACTTTTTTGTTCTTCAAGTTTAAGTGAACAACGAGCCCCATTGTTAATCCTTTAAAGGAAATTATTTGTAAATTTCGACAAGTAGAACAATGATTGGAACACGTAGACGGTTGAAATCTTTGCATATGTTGCTTCCATATAGTCTAAGAAACATGTACGCAAACCAGCCAAACAGTACCATTCGCCAATTTTTTGTTCTTCAAGTTTAAGTGAACAATGAGACCCATTGTTAATCCTTTATCGGAAATTATTTGTAACTTTCGACAAGTAGAACAATGAATTGAACAGGTAGACGGTTGAAATCTTTGTATATATTGCTTCTATATAGTCTAAGGAACATATATGTAAAGCATCCAAACAGTACAATTCGCCAATTTTTTGTTCTTCAAGATTAAGTGAACTACGAGCCCCATTGTTAATCCTTTAAAGGAAATTATTTGTAAGTTTCTACAAGTAGAACAATGATTGGAACACGTAGACGGTTGAAATCTTTGTATATATTGCTTCCATATAGTCTAAGAAACATATATGCAAAGCATCCAAACAGTACCATTCGCCAATTTTTTGTTCTTCAAGTTTAAGTGAACAATGAGCCCCAATGGTTAATCCTTTATCGGAAATTACTTATAATTTTCGACAAGTAGAACAATGAATGGAACAGGTAGACGGTTGTAATCTTTGTATATATTGCTTCTATATAATCTAAGAAACATATGTTCAAAGCATCCAAACAGTACCATTCGCCAATTTTTTGTTCTTCAAGTTTAAGTGAACAACGAGCCCCAACGATTATCATGAAACGGAAATTAATTGTAACTTTCTACAAGTAGAACAATTAATAGAACAGGTAGACGGTTGAAATCTTTGTATATGTTGCTTCTATATAGTCTAAGAAACCTATATGCAAAGCATCTAAACAGTAACAATCGCCTATTTTTTGAACTTCAAGTTTAAGTGAACAGCGAGACCCATTGATAATAGTGAAATGGAAATTATTTGTAACTTTCTACAAATAGAACAATGAATAGTACAGGTAGACGGGTGAAATCTTTCTATATATTGCTTCTAAATAGTCTAAGAAACATATATGCAAAGCATCCAAAAAGTACAATTCGACAATTTTTTGTTCTTCAAGTTTAAGTGAACTACGAGCCCCATTGTTAATCCTGTAAAGGAAATTATTTGTAAATTTCGACAAGCAGAACATTGAAAGGAACAGGTAGACGGTTGAAATCATTGTATATATTGCGTCTATATAGTCTAAGAAACATATATGCAAAGCATCCAAACAGTACCATTCGCCAATTTATTGTTCTTCAAGTTTAAGTGAACAACGAGCCCCAATGGTTAATCCTTTATCGGAAATTATTTGTAACTTTCGACAAGTAGAACAATGAATGGAACAGGCAGCCGGTTGAAATCTTTCTATATATTGCTTCTAAATAGTCTAAGAAACATATATGCAAAGCATCCAAACAGTACAATTCGCCAATTTTTTGTTCATCAAGTTTAAGTGAACTACGAGCCCCATTGTTAATCCTTTATCGGAAATTATTTGTACCTTTCTACAAGTAGAACAATGAATAGTACAGGTAGACGGGTGAAATCTTTCTATATATTGCTTCTAAATAGTCTAAGAAACATATATGCAAAGCATCCAAACAGTACCATTCGCCAATTTTTTGTTCTTCAAGTTTAAGTGAACAATGAGCCCCATTGTTAATCCTTTATCGGAAATTATTTGTACCTTTCGACAAGTAGAACATTGAAAGGAACAGGTAGACGGTTGAAATCTTTGTATATATTGCTTCTATATAGTATAAGAAACATATATGCAATGCATCCAAACAGTACATGTTGGGGCTTACACCCTCAATATGCCGGGTTCCATTGTATGCACCAAAGGCCACTATTTCCGAAATATTAATTAATTTCGGGGCACACTGAAGGTTGCCTTCGGGCCTTCGGTGGGCCTAATCCATGAACCATCCTCGCTTGCAAGCGTATATTAATTTGCGTCTTTGTTCATGGACTTGAATAGTGATTGCCTTACAATGGTCCCGGGGACATCGGCAAAGCGTCCCTGGTGTCATTGTTTCGAGCGGACCGCGACCCTTAGACCGAGAAGACGCTCAGACCCAGGGCATCCCGACCTCCCCTTCTTAACCGTTACTTGGTCGAAGGTGGAGGAGTAGGATTCGGGAAATTTGCGATGTTGCCGATGTTCTCGCAACCCCTTGAACGGAGACGTCAGTGCATCCACGAAATATCAGGCCCTCCTGATTGGTCAGGAAGGGAAGAGTGGGGAGTGCACTGACGTCTCTCAACACATAAAAGGGCAAGCGTTCGCCCATAATATTGCCATCATGTGATATTCGTGCCATAATGAGCCATTCGGGCCATTCATAGTCCGTCTCAATAGTTTCATATACTTAAACACAATATTGCCATAACCACTAAATAAATAGTAACCGATAGAGTCAGTACATCTCTAAATATTTCCTCCCTTATGGGAGGTGGTCCTTCGAGCAGTAATTGCAACAATAGATTAATAAATACATAGACCAAGTTTCGTTAACTCGATTGACGTAAGCCAACCACGAGTAGAACCAGTACAATTCGCCAATTTTTTGTTCTTCAAGTTTAAGTAAACTACGATCCCCATTGTTAATCCTTAACGGAAATTATTTGTAACTTTCGACGAGCAGAACAATGAATAGTACAGGTAGACGGGTGAAATCTTTCGATATATTGCTTCTAAATAGTCTAAGAAACATATATGCAAAGCATCCAAACAGTACCATTCGCCAATTTTTTGTTCTCCAAGTTTAAGTGAACTACGAGCCCCATTGTTAATCCTTTAACGGAAATTAATTGTAACGTTCTACAAGTAGAACAATGATTGGAACACGTAGACGGTTGAAATCTTTGTATATATTGCTTCCATATAGTCTAAGAAACATATATGCAAAGCATCCAAACAGTACCATTCGCCAATTTTTTGTTATTCAAGTTTAAGTGAACAGCGAGCCCCATTGATAATAGTGAAATGGAAATTATTTGTAACTTTCTACAAGTAGAACAATGAATAGTACAGGTAGACCGGTGAAATCTTTCTATATATTGCTTCTAAATAGTCTAAGAAACATATATGCAAAGCATCCAAAAAGTACAATTCGACAATTTTTTGTTCTTCAAGTTTAAGTGAACTACGAGCCCCATTGTTAATCCTGTAAAGGAAATTATTTGTAAATTTCGACAAGCAGAACATTGAAAGGAACAGGTAGACGGTTGGAATCTTTGTATATATTGCTTCTATTTAGTATAAGAAACATATATGCAATGCATCCAAACAGTACCAATCGCCAATTTTTTGGTCTTCAAGTTTAAGTGAACAATGAGCCCCAATGGTTACTCCGTTATCGGAAATTATTTGTAACTTTCGACAAGTAGAACAATGAATGGAACAGGTAGACGGTTGAAATCATTGTATATATTGCTTCTATATAGTCTAAAAAACATATATGCAAATCATCCAAACAGTACCATTCGCCTATTTTTTGTTCTTCAAGTTTAAGTGAACAATGAGCCCCATTGTTAATCCTTTATCGGAAATTATTTGTAACTTTCGACAAGTAGAACAATGAATGGAACAGGTAGACGGTTGAAATCTTTGTATATATTGCTTCTATATAGTCTAAGAAACATATATGCAAAGCATCTAAACGGTAACATTCGCCAATTTTTTGATCTTCAAGTTTAAGTGAACAATGAGCCCCATTGTTAATCCTTTATCGGAAATTATATGTAACTTTCGACAAGTAGAACAATGAATGGAACAGGTAGACGGTTGAAATCTTTGTATATATTGCTTCTATATAGTCTAAGAAACATATATGCAAAGCATCCAAACAGTACAATTCGCCAATTTATTGTTCTTCAAGTTTAAGTGAACAACGAGCCCCATTTCTAATCCTTTAAAGGAAATTATTTGTAAATTTCGACAAGTAAAACTGTGAATGGAACAGGAAGACGGTTGAAATCTTTGTATATATTGCTTCTATATAGTATAAGAAACAAATATGCAAAGCATCCAAACAGTACAGTTCGCCAATTTTTTGTTCTTCAAGTTTAAGTGAACAATGAGCCCCAATGGTTAATCCCTTAACGGAAATTATTTGTAACTTTCGACAAGTAGAACAATGAATGGGACAGGTAGACGGTTGAGATCTTTGTATATATTGCTTCTATATAGTCTAAGAAACATATATGCAAAGCATCCAAACAGTACAATTCGCCAATTTATTGTTCTTCAAGTTTAAGTGAACAACGAGCCCTATTTTTAATCCTTTAAAGGAAATTATTTGTAAATTTCGACATGTAGAACAATGATTGGGACACGTAGACGGTTGAAATCTTTGTATATATTGCTTCTATATAATCTAAGAATCATATATGCAAAGCATCTAAACAGTAACAATCGCCAATTTTTTGATCTTCAAGTTTAAGTGAACAGCGAGCCCCATTGATAATCATGAAATGGGAATTATTTGTAACTTTCTACAAGTAGAACAATGAATAGTACGGTAGACGGGTGAAATCTTTCTTTATATTGCTGCTAAATAGTCTAAGAAACATATATGCAAAGTATCCAAAAAGTACAATTCGCCAATTTTTTGTTCTTCAAGTTTAAGTGAACTACGATCCCCATTGTTAATCCCTTAACGGAAATTATTTGTAACTTTCGACAAGTAGAACAGTGAATGGAACAGTTAGACGGTTGAAATCTTTGTATATATTGCTTCTATATAGTATAAGGAACATATATGCAAAGCATCCAAACAGTACAATTCGCCAATTTTTTGTTCATCAAGTTTAAGTGAACAATGAGCCCCAATGGTCAATCCGTTATCGGAAATTATTTGTAACTTTCGACAAGTAGAACAATGAATGGAACAGGTAGACGGTTGAAGTCATTGTATATATTGCTTCTATATAGTCTAAGAAACATATATGCAAAGCAATCAAACAGTACCATTCGCCAATTTTTTGTTCTTCAAGTTTAAGTGAACTACGAGCCCCATTGTTAATCCTTTAAAGGAAATTATTTGTAAATTTCGACAAGTAGAACAATCAATGGAACAGGTAGACTGTTGAAATCATTGTATATATTGCTTCTATATAATCTAAGAAACATATATGCAAAGCATCCAAACAGTACAATTCGCCAATTTTTTGTTCATCAAGTTTAAGTGAACATCGAGCCCCATTGTTAATCCTTTAAAGGTAATTATTTGTAAATTTCGACAAGTAGAACAATGATTGGAACACGCAGACGGTTGAAATCTTTGTATATATTGCTTCTATATAATCTAAGAAACATATATGCAAAGCATCTAAACAGTAACAATCGCCAATTTTTTGATCTTCAAGTTTAAGTGAACAACGAGGCCCATTGATAATCATGAAACGGAAATTATTTGTAACTTTCGACAAGAAGAACAATGAATAGAACAGGTAGACGGTTGAAATCTTTGTATATGTTGCTTCTATATAGTCTAAGAAACCTATATGCAAAGCATCCAAACAGTACCAGTCGCCAATTTTTTGTTCTTCAAGTTTAAGCGAACAACGAGCCCCATTGTTAATGCGTTAAAGGAAATTATTTGTAAATTTCGACAAGTAGAACAATGATTGGAACACGTAGACGGTTGAAATCTTCGTATATATTGCTTCCATATAGTCTAAGAAACATGTACGCAAAGCATCCAAACAGTACCATTCGCCAATTTTTTGTTCTTCAAGTGTAAGTGAACAATGAGCCCCAATGGTTAATCCTTTATCGGAAATTATTTGTAATTTTCGACAAGTAGAACAATGAATGGAACAGGTAGACGGTTGAAATCTTTGTATATATTGCTTCTATATAATCTAAGAATCATATATGCAAAGCATCCAAACAGTACCATTCGCCAATTTTTTGTTCTTCAAGTTTAAGTGAACAACGAGCCCCATTGATAATCATGAAACGGAAATTATTTGTAACTTTCTACAAGTAGAACAATGAATAGAACAGGTCGACGGTTGAAATCTTTGTATATGTTGCTTCTATATAGTCTAAGAAACCTATATGCAAAGCATCTAAACAGTAACAATCGCCAATTTTTTGATCTTCAAGTTTAAGTGAACAGCGAGCCCCATTGATAATCATGAAATGGAAATTATTTGTAACTTTCTACAAGTAGAACAATGAATAGTACAGGTAGACGGGTGAAATCTTTCTATATATTGCTTCTAAATAGTCTAAGAATCATATATGCAAAGCATCCAAACAGTACAATTCGCCAATTTTTTGTTCTTTAAGTTTAAGTGAACTACGAGCCCCATTGTTAATCCTTTAAAGGAAATTATTTGTAAATTTCGACAAGTAGAACAATGAATGGAACAGGTAGACTGTTGAAATCATTGTATATATTGCTTCTATATAGTCTAAGAAACATATATGCAAAGCATCCAAAGAGTACAATTCGCCAATTTTTTGTTCTTCAAGGTTAAGTAAACTACGATCCCCATTGTTAATCCCTTAACGGAAATTATTTGTAACTTTCGACAAGTAGAACAATGAATGGAACAAGTAGACGGTTGAAATCAATGTATATATTGCTTCTATATAGTCTAAGAAACATATATCCAAAGCATCCAAAAAGTACAATTCGCCCATTTCTTGTTCTTCAAGTTTAAGTGAACTACGAGCCCCATTGTTAATCCTTTATCGGAAATAATTTGTAACTTTCGACAAGTAGAACAATGAATGGAACAGGTAGACGGTTGAGATCTTTGTATATTTTGCTTCTATATAGTCTAAGAAACATATATGCAAAGCATCCAAACTGTACCATTCGCCAATTTTTTGTTCTTCAAGTTTAAGTGAACTACGAGCCCCATTGATAATCATTAAAGGGAAATTATTTATAAGTTTCTATAAGTAGAACAATGAATAGAACAGGTAGTCTGTTGAAATCTTTGTATATATTGCTTCCATATAGTATAAGAAACATATATGTAAAGCATCCAAACAGTACAATTCGCCAATTTATTGTTCTTCAAGGTTAAGAGAACAACGAGCCCCATTGTTAATCCTTTAATGGAAATTATTTGTAAATTTCGACAAGTGAACAATGATTGGAACACGTAGACGGTTGAAATCTTTGTATATATTGCTTCTATATAGTCTAAGAAACATATATGCAAAGCATCCAAACAGTACAATTCGCCAATTTATTGTTCTTCAAGTTTAAGAGAACAACGAGCCCCATTGTTAATCCTTTAATGGAAATTATTTGTAAATTTCGACAAGTGAACAATGATTGGAACACGTAGACGGTTGAAATCTGTGTATATATTGCTTCCATATAGTCTAAGAAACATATATGCAAAGCATCCATACAGTACAATTCGCCAATTACTGTTCTTCAAGTTTAAGTGAACAATGAGCCCCAATGGTTAATCCTTTATCGGAAATTAATTGTAACTTTCTACAAGTAGAACAATGATTGGAACACGTAGATGGTTGAAATCTTTGTATATATTGCTTCCATATAGTCTAAGAAACATATATGCAAAGCATCCAAACAGTACAATTCGCCAATTTTTTGTTCTTCAAGTTTAAGTGAACAATGAGCCCCAATGGTTAATCCTTTATCGGTAATTATTTTTACCTTTCGACAAGTAGAACAATGAATGGAACAGGTAGACGGTACCGATAAAGGATTAACAATGTGGTTCATTGTTCACTTAAACTTGAAGAACAAAAAATTGGCGAATGGTACTGTTTGGATGCTTTGGATATATGTTTTTAGACTATATGGAAGCAATATTTACAAAGATTTCAACCGTCTACGTGTTCCAATCATTGTTCTACTTGTCGAAATTTACAAATAATATCCTTTAAAGGATTAACAATGGGGCTCGTTTTTCACTTAAACTTGAAGAAAAATAAATTGGGGTATTGTACTGTTTGGATGCTTTGCATATATGTTTCTTAGACTATATAGAAGCAATATATAAATTGATTTTAACCGTCTACCTGTTCCATTCATTGTTCTACTTGTCGAAAGTTAAAAATAATTTCTGTTAAAGGATTAACAATGGGGATCGTAGTTCACTTAAACTTGAAAAAAAATAAATTGGCGAATTGTACTGTTTGGATGCTTTGCATATATGTTTCTTAGACTATATAGAAGCAATATATACAATGATTTCAACCGTCTACCTGTTCCATTCATTGTTCTACTTGTCGAAAGTTAGAAATAATTTCCGCTAAAGGATTAACAATGGGGCTCGTTGTTCACTTATACTTGAAGAACAAAAAATTGGCGAATGGTACTGTTTGGATGCTTTGCATATATGTTTCTTAGACTATATAGAAGCAATATATACAAAGATTACAAACGTCTACCTGTTCCATTCATCGTTCTACTTGTCGAAAATTACAAATAATTTCCGATAAAGGATTAACCATTGGGGCTCATTGTTCACTTAAACTTGAAGAACATAAAATTGGCGAATTGTACTGTTTGGATGCTTTGCATATATGTTTCTTAGACTATATGGAAGCAATATATACAAAGATTTCAACCGTCTACGTGTTCCAATCATTGTTCACTTGTCGAAATTTACAAATAATTTCCTTTAAAGGATTAACAATGTGGCTCATTGTTCACTTAAACTTGAAGAACAAAAAATTGGCGAATGGTACTGTTTGGATGCTTTGCATATTTGTTTCTTAGACTATATGGAAGCAATATATACAAAGATTTCAACCGTCTACGTGTTCCAATCATTGTTCTACATGTCGAAATTTACAAATAATTTCCTTTAAAGGATTAACAACGGGGCTCGTTGTTCACTTAAACTTGAAGATCAAAAAATTGGCGAATTGTACTGTTTGGATGCTTTGCATATATGTTTCTTAGACTATATAGAAGCAATATATACAATGATTTCAACAGTCTACCTGTTCCATTCATTGTTCTACTTTTCGAAATTTACAAATAATTTCCTTTAAAGGATTAACAATGGGGCTCCTAGTTCACTTAAACTTGAAGAACAAAAAATTGGCGAAATGTACTGTTTGGATGCTTTGCATATATGTTTCTGAGAATATATAGAAGCAATATATAGAAAGACTTCACCCGTCTACCTGTACAATTCATTGTTCTACTTGTCGAAAGTTACAAATAATTTCCATTTCATGATTATCAATGGGGCTCGCTGTTCACTTAAACTTGAAGATCAAAAAATTGGCGAATGTTACTGTTTAGATGCTCTGCACATAGGTTTCTTAGACTATATAGAAGCAACATATACAAAGATTTCAACCGTCTACCTGTTCTATTCATTGTTCTACTTGTAGAAATTTACAAATAATTTCCGTTTCATGATTATCAATGGGGTTCGTTGTTCACTTAAACTTGAAGAACAAAAAATTGGCGAATGGTACTGTTTGGGTGCTTTGCATATATGTTTCTTAGACTATATAGATGTAATATGTACAATGATATTGTTGGGTTGAAACATTTTAATGAGTCAAATTGGTACAAGACATGTAAAGATAAGAAAACAAAGATACAAGATAAATGTTGGTTTGTTGCGTTGCGGAAGCACACTGACGCCGCACGACAGTCGACGTTTCTTCCGCTCACTATTTTAAACGGATCCTACAGATATCAACCGTCTACCTGTTCCATTCATTGTTCTGATTGTAGAAAATTACAATTAATTTCCGTTAAAGGATTAACAATGGGGCTCGTAGTTCACTTAAACTTGAAGAACAATAAATTGGCGAATTGTACTGTTTGGATGATTTGCATATATGTTTCTTAGATTATATAGAAGCATTATATAGAAAGATTTCAACCGCCTACCTGTTCCATTCATTGTTCTACTTGTCGAAATTAACAAATAATTTCCTTTAAAGCATTAACAATAGGGCTCGTTGTTCACTTAAACTTGAAGAACAATAAATTGGCGAATTGTACTGTTTGGATGCTTTGCATATATGTTTCTTAGACTATATAGAAGCAACATATACAAAGATTTCAACCGTCTACCTGTTCTATTCATTGTTCTACTTGTCGAAAGTTACAAATAATTTCCGTTAATGGATTAACAATGGGGCTCGTTGTTCACTTAAACTTGAAGAACAATAAATTGGCGAATTGTACTGTTTGGATGCTTTGCATATATGTTTCTTAGACTATATAGAAGCAATATATACAAAGAATTCAACCGTCTACCTGTTCCATTCATTGTTCTACTTGTCGAATGTTACAAATAATTTCCGATAAAGGATTAACCATTGGGGTTCATTGTTCACTTAAACTTGAAAAACAAAAAATTGGCAAATTGTACTGTTTGGACGCTTTGCATATATGTTTCTTAGACTATATGGTAGCAATATATACAAAGATTTCAACCGTCTACGTGTTCCAATCATTGTTCTACTTGTAGAAAGTTACAATTAATTTCCTTTAAAGTATTAACAATGGGGCTCGTTGTTCTCTTAAACTTGAAGAACAATAAATTGGCGAATGGTACTGTTTGGATGCTTTGCATATATGTTTCCTAGACTATATAGAAGCAATATATACAAAGATTTCAACCGTCTACCTGTTCCATTCATTGTTCTACTTGTCGAAATTTACAAATAATTTCCTTTAAAGTATTAACAATGGGGCTCGTAGTTCACTTAAACTTGAAGAACATAAAATTGGCGAATTGTACTGTTTGGATGCTTTGCGTACATGTTCCTTAGACTATATGGAAGCAACATATACAAAGATTTCAACCGTCTACTTGTTCCAATCATTGTTCTACTTGTCGAAATTTACAAATAATTTCCTTTAAAGTATTAACAATGGGGCTCGTTGTTCTCTTAAACTTGAAGAACAATAAATTGGCGAATGGTACTGTTTGGATGCTTTGCATATATGTTTCTTAGACTATATAGAAGTAATATATACAAAGATTTCACCCGCCTACCTGTTCCATTCATTGTTCATCTTGTCGAAAGTTACAAATAATTTCTGTTAAAGGATTAACAATGGGGCTCATTGTTCACTTAAACTTGAAGAACAAAAAATTGGCGCATGGTACTGTTTGGATGCTTTGCGTACATGTTTCTTAGACTATATGGAAGCAATATATACAAAGATTTCATCCGTCTACGTGTTCCAATCATTGTTCTACTAGTAGAAAGTTACAATTAATTTCCTTTAAAGGATTAACGATGGGGCTCGTAGTTCACTTAAACCTGAAGAGCAAAAAATTGGCGAATTGTACTGTTTGGACGCTTTGCATATATGTTTCTTAGACTATATGGAAGCAATATATACAAAGATTTCAACCGTCTACGTGTTCCAATCATTGTTCTACTTGTAGAAAGTTACAATTAATTTCCGTTAAAGGATTAACAATGGGGTTCGTAGTTCACTTAAAGTTGAAGATCAAAAAATTGGCGATTGTTACTGTTTAGATGCTTTGCATATATGTTTCTTAGATTATATAGAAGCAATATATACAAAGATTTCAACCGTCTACCTGTTCCATTCATTGTTCTACTTGTCGAAAATTACAAATAATTTCCGATAAAGGATTAACCATGGGGGCTCATAGTTAACTTAAATTTGAAGAACAAAAAATTGGCGACTGGTACTGTTTGGATGCTTTGCATATATGTTTCTTAGACTATATAGAAGCAATATATACAATGATTTCAACCGTCTACCTGTTCCACTCATTGTCCTACTTGTAGAAAGTAACAATTAACTTCCGTGAAAGGATTAACAATGGGGCTCGTAGTTCACTTAAACTTGAAGAGCAAAAAATTGGCGAACTGTACTGTTTGGATGCTTTGCATATATGTTTCTTAGACTATATGGAAGCAATATATACATAGATTTCAACCGTCTACGTGTTCCAATCATTGTTATACTTGTCGAAATTTACAAATAATTTCCTTTAACGGATTAACAATGGGGCTCGTAGTTCACTTAAACTTGAAGAACAATAAATTGGCGAATTGTACTGTTTGGATGCTTTGCATATATGTTTCTTAGACTATATAGAAGCAACATATACAAAGATTTCAACCGTCTACGTGTTCCAATCATTGTTCTACTTGTCGAAGTTTACAAATAATTTCCTTTAAAGCATTAACAATGGGGCTCGTAGTTCACTTAAACTTGAAGAACAATAAATTGGCGAATTGTACTGTTTGGATGCTTTGCATATATGTTTCTTAGATTATATAGAAGCAATATATACAAAGATTTCAACCGTCTACCTGTTCCATTCATTGTTCTACTTGTCGAAAGTTACAAATAATTTCCGATAAAGGATTAACCATGGGGGCTCATAGTTAACTTAAATTTGAAGAACAAAAAATTGGCGACTGGTACTGTTTGGATGCTTTGCATATATGTTTCTTAGACTATATAGAAGTAATATATGCAAAGATTTCACCCGCCTACCTGTTACATTCATTGTTCTTCTTGTCGAAAGTTACAAATAATTTCTGTTAAAGGATTAACAATGGGGCTCATTGTTCACTTAAACTTGAAGAACAAAAAATTGGCGCATGGTACTGTTTGGATGCTTTGCGTACATGTTTCTTAGACTATATGGAAGCAATATATACAAAGATTTCATCCGTCTACGTGTTCCAATCATTGTTCTACTAGTACAAAGTTACAATTAATTTCCTTTAAAGGATTAACGATGGGGCTCGTAGATCACTTAAACTTGAAGAGCAAAAAATTGGCGAATTGTACTGTTTGGACGCTTTGCATATATGTTTCTTAGACTATATGGTAGCAATATATACAAAGATTTCAACCGTCTACGTGTTCCAATCATTGTTCTACTTGTAGAAAGTTACAATTAATTTCCGTTAAAGGATTAACAATGGGGCTCGTAGTTCACTTAAAGTTGAAGATCAAAAAATTGGCGATTGTTACTGTTTAGATGCTTTGCATATATGTTTCTTAGATTATATAGAAGCAATATATACAAAGATTTCAACCGTCTACCTGTTCCATTCATTGTTCTACTTGTCGAAAGTTACAAATAATTTCCGATAAAGGATTAACCATGGGGGCTCATAGTTAACTTAAATTTGAAGAACAAAAAATTGGCGACTGGTACTGTTTGGATGCTTTGCATATATGTTTCTTAGACGATATGGAAGCAATATATACAAAGATTTCAACCGTCTATGTGTTCCAATCATTGTTCTACTTGTAGAAAGTTACAATTAATTTCCGTTAAAGGATTAACCATTGGGGCTCATTGTTCACTTAAACTTGAAGAACAAAAAATTGGCGAATTGTACTGTTTGGATGCTTTGCATATATGTTTCCTAGACTATATAGAAGCAACATATACAAAGATTTCAACCGTCTACCTGTTCTATTCATTGTTCTACTTGTCGAAAGTTACAAATAATTTCCGTTAATGGATTAACAATGGGGCTCGTTGTTCACTTAAACTTGAAGAACAATAAATTGGCGAATTGTACTGTTTGGATGCTTTGCATATATGTTTCTTAGACTATATAGAAGCAATATATACAAAGAATTCAACCGTCTACCTGTTCCATTCATTGTTCTACTTGTCGAATGTTACAAATAATTTCCGATAAAGGATTAACCATTGGGGTTCATTGTTCACTTAAACTTGAAAAACAAAAAATTGGCAAATTGTACTGTTTGGACGCTTTGCATATATGTTTCTTAGACTATATGGTAGTAATATATACAAAGATTTCAACCGTCTACGTGTTCCAATCATTGTTCTACTTGTAGAAAGTTACAATTAATTTCCTTTAAAGTATTAACAATGGGGCTCGTTGTTCTCTTAAACTTGAAGAACAATAAATTGGCGAATGGTACTGTTTGGATGCTTTGCATATATGTTTCTTAGACTATATAGAAGTAATATATGCAAAGATTTCACCCGCCTACCTGTTCCATTCATTGTTCTTCTTGTCGAAAGTTACAAATAATTTCTGTTAAAGGATTAACAATGGGGCTCATTGTTCACTTAAACTTGAAGAACAAAAAATTGGCGCATGGTACTGTTTGGATGCTTTGCGTACATGTTTCTTAGAGTATATGGAAGCAATATATACAAAGATTTCATCCGTCTACGTGTTCCAATCATTGTTCTACTAGTAGAAAGTTACAATTAATTTCCTTTAAAGGATTAACGATGGGGCTCGTAGTTCACTTAAACTTGAAGAGCAAAAAATTGGCGAATTGTACTGTTTGGACGCTTTGCATATATGTTTCTTAGACTATATGGTAGCAATATATACAAAGATTTCAACCGTCTACGTGTTCCAATCATTGTTCTACTTGTAGAAAGTTACAATTAATTTCCGTTAAAGGATTAACAATGGGGCTCGTAGTTCACTTAAAGTTGAAGATCAAAAAATTGGCGATTGTTACTGTTTAGATGCTTCGCATATATGTTTCTTAGATTATATAGAAGCAATATATACAAAGATTTCAACCGTCTACCTGTTCCATTCATTGTTCTACTTGTCGAATGTTACAAATAATTTCCGATAAAGGATTAACCATTGGGGTTCATTGTTCACTTAAACTTGAAAAACAAAAAATTGGCAAATTGTACTGTTTGGACGCTTTGCATATATGTTTCTTAGACTATATGGTAGCAATATATACAAAGATTTCAACCGTCTACGTGTTCCAATCATTGTTCTACTTGTAGAAAGTTACAATTAATTTCCTTTAAAGTATTAACAATGGGGCTCGTTGTTCTCTTAAACTTGAAGAACAATAAATTGGCGAATGGTACTGTTTGGATGCTTTGCATATATGTTTCTTAGACTATATAGAAGCAATATATACAAAGATTTCAACCGTCTACCTGTTCCATTCATTGTTCTACTTGTCGAAAATTACAAATAATTTCCGATAAAGGATTAACCATGGGGGCTCATAGTTAACTTAAAGGGTCTAGCAGGATAAGGGGGTCAAAAGTGCCCTTGAAGCTATTTTATTCCACGATGCGTCATTCGATAGGTAACCATAAGAAACCATTGTACACAAATTTTTAATCCGATAGCTTGACCGGGAGGGTAGTTATGGGGTAAATTCGAAAAACCAGTTTTTGCCTCATTTTCGCCACTTAATGATGTGTAAAAATGTCGAAAAAATTCTGACACATTCTAAACATGATTGCACACGGTAGGAATGATTTTCAGATTCTTCCGTTGCAAGTGCCGCGCGCAAAAAATCAAAAACGATAAAAAAATGGGAAAAATGTAGATTTTGCACTGAAATCTTCGAGACACAATTTTTAAATAATTCCTGTAAGTACCTGATGTAACCATTAATATGCTCAATTTTTTTCATATTTTTTTGATATGGTGCAACACTGTCGGAAAAATCAAAAACCGATTTCTGGGACGCATTTCGGGCTGAAACGCGATCAGTATTTGTTATCATTGCATTATTTTAATTCAGTATGTTCATTTTATTACCTTCAATGTCTCTGAATACGAAAAGATACGTGTTAAGGAAGAGAATCAAGAAAATAAAGTAAATTGTTAATTGTATGCTGCTTATATGCTAGAACTTTGAACCTTCTTTCAAGAGTTGAGATGGCGCAGTGGGTAGAGTGTCTGCCTGTGGAACCACTGGAAACTTTTTGTCGCGGGTTCGAATCCCCATGGGGGACTTAATTTTTTTTTCTGTAATTTTTTTTTTAAATTATTAAACACATAGCAATAATCAATAGTCACTTTAAGGTGTTTCACAAATATTTTTAAAAATAATTATATCTACTGTTTTTAATAATGCCACGATTTGCGATTACTAGTGTTACGTCCCGTACACAATTTTTTAAATTTCTGTACTTCCTTTTCGACAGACCACCCGGTATACCATTTTTACCATTGGTTTATGACTTCCGACCCTTGAGTTAAGCCGTAGAAACTCTTAACGGGACACAAAACAGACCTACGTAGCGCATACCTCCTTGGAACCATCGCAACCGTACAGTCACACGTGTTGACCATTTTACCTACGATTCTATTTAGGAAATTTACCGTTATATTTAATTAAGTAACGCATTCGAACAAGGAATTGTCAACTGCGATCTAAATTTATTTACACAACCAGTAGAAATTATAACGCCAACAGATTTAGCCACGCATCAGTCTCTGGAAAACGCAGATAATTCTTTGGAATGGTCCTTGGCAATATTGATTTCAACCATAATCTGTTTCCCGAAGCATTCCCAGACGATGAATCTAAATTGTAACGTCGTTTCGAGGACGAACTTCGTCGTCGCGACGACGGCCGTCGGAGAAATCTGGGAAATAAACCCCCTACAAAAGCCGAGTAGGGAGGGTACGAGCGTCGTGCCCCTCCAACGAAGCGGAGGACGTCATTCTCGTTGACGAATCCTGTGACAACCGTTCAAACTTCTATAGCCCTAATTGGTCAATTCTTCGCGCGCTTTAAACGTCATGCATCGGTCGAGCGTCTTCGCATCCCCGAAGGATTCGAACATCTTATTCATTAACGTCTTAGAGAGCACTGTGAGCACATCGTTTACGACTAGCATTTTGAAAGCATAGCGAGCGCATCGTAATTCGAGGAATCGAAAGTAGTGCTTTCTTTATTAATCGTGAGGTACGTAAGACGTTGGTCCGAGGATCATGACATTGAGCATAATTATCCGCGAATAACTTACAATAGTGACGTGATAATAGACTCGATCCCTCGTTAAATAACGATGGTTAAAGAGTGAGATTGTTCGCGAATATCGTTTGTGACGCGACAATATAATACCGAAAGCCATCAAGAAAATTCAAACAACGAAATTTATACCGAACAATTCAATCTAATATTTGTAATCATTATTATTATTTTATCTTCGTTATATTCCGTTACATAATTATTATATTATTACATCGAACAAATACTGATATTGTTTATTTTAAGCTATAGATAACAAAAGGTTGTCATCGCAACGATTCAGTTGGCGAGATTGGTGTTTTCTGCCGCACGACAAATACACCAGACTCAGAAGTATCATTTCTTAACCGGAATCGAAAGCGTAAATATAATTTTCTTTATTTTATATAGTATTGCACAGTGAGAAATCACTCTGAGGATACCGAATGTGTAATGCTATCAAAATTGTTCATTGTATATATAATTAGAATTTGTACTCTCCATTATTTTATTATCATTGTTATTTTTCAAACATAAGCTTTGTAAATTATATGCATAACCAAACAGAAACATATGTAAAGAAAAGGTCAATAGATATAACCAGACTATTGTTCATTCAATAATTATTGATTCAAAAAATTGTAAAATCTAATTATTCAAATTTAATATAAAATTTAATCTTTGTTAAATTCAAACCATTGAATTCTTTGATTAGTCCTTCAAATATTTTTCCATTTTCATAAATATACGCAATTAAAAATCCTGTAGAGGATTCACGGCATAGCAGTTCCCACGTAAATAATAAATCGTTCGAAATTCAAACGTCGAACGAGTTTTTGCTGTTGACGCGACATCCGCTCACGACCTCGCCTACCTTACGCTACCTAAATTATTCAATATTAAAATCATTAGAGCCGATCATCCCCCTCGCCTTACAATAGTAATTATAACAGTAACTAAAGGGCGCGGTCATATTCTTTTACTCTCTCGCTCTTGCTCATCCTTCAATATTTCACCCTCCGAGCCTCGCCGTTGCAAACAGGGAAACCTGGGCCCCAGCGGTAGGAACCCGTCGCGCAACAGGGGAAACTGGTGGCAGCGGTGGGATTGCTGTGCCAATACAATACCCCACGTATAAGAATCCAATTTATTTCTTTATTATTTGGAAGTTTTAAAATTTAAGTGAGGATATAACATAAATACATATTTTTCTGTTTATAATATATGTTTTTGATTTTTCAATCGTAACCGATTTAATATTTTCAATAATATTTTATATTTTATTTCATATATAAATATCTTATCTTATATACTTACATATATATATCTCATTATTATTGTGTATTTCATATGAAGATTTAACTTTTAAAATTTTGTATGGCTTTCTAAAAGTTATATTTTGTTTTGTTTATTGATACACAATTGATTTTCAATATATCAAAATGTCTAATCCGAATGAAAACGCAGCTACAAGCGCGAACGCGACTGATAGTAAGCGTCCCGATTTGAATGTTGCAAATACGGTAACATATTCCATGGCAGAATGTCTTGTCTTACAACAGAGCATGTCAAATATTCCGAATTTTGATGGTCGAAATATTCCGCTTAAAGATTTCGTACAGGATATACAAAATGGTTCAGTCTATATACCGCCCGCATCAGAAGGTACTTTTGTAAGAGCAGTTATCGGAAAATTGCAAGGTTCAGCTCGCGATAGTGTTTATGGAAAGAATTTCAATACTATAAATGATTTAATACAGCATTTAAAAACTCGCTTTGCACCGGGAAAAACATATCCGTACTATCACCATGAAATAGAAAGTATCCGAATGCGAAGAAATGAATCCGTAAATGATTTTTATGATCGTTTAAATATTCTAATTTATGGCGCACGTTTAACGTTAGAAGATACATACGGTGAAAATGCAGAAATTATGCTAAAACCATTAAAAGAATGTGCATTAGAGGCTTTTCTTCGAGGAATACCGGACGAAATTGCTAGATCCGTAGATGTACGCGATCCTAAAAATTTAGAAGAAGCACTTAAATATGCAACGCGCATTGAAACGCGATTAAGATCGGGAACTTCGCAGTCTTTTGAGCCTACGAGATTATTTGTGTCACGATCCAATGAGCGTCCAAACTCACCTAATCCACATGAATCCCGAAACAGAAATTTCACACACTTACCACGCAACGTAAATACATTCCGTAACAGAAGTCCAAGTCCAAATCCACGATCACATTCTCCAGATAGTTCAAATCATTCTAAATCTCCAACTGGAATTTTGAAATCTCCACAAAAGTCACAACCATATCCACATCCATATCCACACCCAAATTTTGGCTATTCACCATATTATCCAATGCCATACCCACCATATTATGCACCATATCCACATAATAACAAAAATTCTCAACCGTCAACTCAACCACAATCAGAATCCCGTACATATCCAACCAATACTATTCAAAATCCTAAATCATATTCACGTTCACCTTCTCCTCAATATCGAAAATCCGAATCCTCAGCTCATTTAAACTCGAAAACAGCCCGTCGGAACGACGACGCGACGACGAGCTATGCGCAGCCAGAGCGTCGAACGACAGTAAAATTCTTAGAAACGAAAAATCAATGCTCATGCACAAATTCAACCATGAATCACCCGCAATAGAATTACAGGCAAAAGAATTAAGAACGGGTAACGCGATCTTTCTTATTGATACCGGCGCAGATATAAATTTAATAAAAACAAGTGCATTAGGCGAAGATATACTCGTTAATTTAGATGAATCGATCAGAATAACCGGCATATCACCTGACGTAGTAGAAACTTTAGGAACAACTGAAATTACATTCCATGAACAACCGATTACATTTCAAGTAGTAAACTCTGCCTTTCCTATACAAAATGATGGTATTTTAGGTAAAGAATACCTAAGGCAAGAAAAAGCAGAAATTTCATTTGCTCATAATACGTTAGTAACAGAAAGTAATCCGATACGACCTTTCCATTTTGTTGGCGAACCAAAGAAATTTCAAACTTCAGTACCTCGATATCCAAAAACGCGAACATTTCAAATTAAAGCTCGTACAAGACAATCAATTGCTGTGGATGTCATTGATAGCAATATCAAAGAGGGATATTTACCGAAATTAGATACAATAGACGGCATTTACATAGGCGAAGCCGCAGTAACAGTTACCAAAGGCACGTGTCATGTCCTCGCAATAAATACTTTAGAAAAAGATATTGAAATAGAGATACCCCCACAGGAAGTTATTCCATTTGAACACCATATTTTTCCTGAAGAAAATAGTGAAAATTTTGATACTGATACTTTGGATCAATCGGCTCCTTGTACTAACGATAGATTCACAGAAATTCAAAACAGATTACGTTTAGATCACTTAAATGACGAAGAAAGAGATCATGTACTAGACATAATAGAAGAATACCCAGAACGTTTTCATTTACCGGGAGACAAATTACCATGTACACCCATGATTAAACATAGAATTCCCACTACAGATGATTTACCTTTAAATACACGTCAATATCGGTTTCCAGAAATACATAAAGTAGAAATAGAACGTCAAATCCAAAATAAATTACAAGATGGCATAATTAAACCTTCAAATTCTCCATATAATTCACCTTTATGGATAGTTCCAAAGAAACCAGATTCTAAGGGTAATCCTAGATGGCGAATGGTCATTGATTTCCGTAAACTTAACGAAAAAACCATAGGAGATGCATACCCCTTGCCAAATATTACAGATATTCTTGATCACCTCGGTGAAGCAAAATATTTCTCTACATTTGACCTCGCTAGCGGTTTTCAACAGATAACTATGTCCGTCGAAGATAGAGCAAAAACAGCTTTCACTACCCCAAATGGCCATTATGAATATACGCGTATGCCAGAAGGTCTTAAAAATGCCCCTGCAACTTTTCAAAGATTAATGGATCAAGTATTGCGTGGTTTACAGGGAACAGAAGTCTTTGTATATTTAGATGATATTGTAGTATATGCCAAAAATTTAAATGAACATAAAAGAAAGATTCAACGCTTATTTTCTCGTTTAGATGATGCACAACTTAAATTACAGCCAGATAAATGTGAGTTTCTAAAAACCGAAGTAGCATATTTAGGACACATAATTGGACGAAAGGGATTAAAACCAGATCCAAAGAAAATAATAGCCGTAAAGAAATTCCCTCGTCCTCAGACACAGAAAAATGTTAGACAATTCCTTGGTCTTGCAGGTTACTATAGACGTTTCATCCCAGATTTTGCAGCTAAAGCCAAGCCATTAACAGAATTATTGAAAAAGAACAAAAATTTTATATGGACTGAGAAACACACAGACAGTTTTAAAACCCTAAGAAAAGCTTTATGTTCTAGTCCAATTTTACGTTATCCAAATTTTAACAAACCTTTCACAGTCACTACTGACGCATCAGATTTTGCAATTGGTGCTATTTTGAGTCAAGATTTTGATGGACACAATTTACCTATAGCTTACGCGAGTCGTACATTAACCAAAGCAGAACAAAATTACTTTACCACTGAAAAAGAATGTTTAGCAGTTCTATATGCAATTTTGCAATTCAGACCATATCTATATGGAAGAAAATTTACCTTAGTCAGTGATCATGAACCTTTGAAATGGATTAATTCAGTTAAAGATCCTATTCAACGTCTCATACGTTGGAGACTAAAATTAAGAGATTATGATTACACTTTTGTTCATAAACCGGGACGATTAAACACAAATGCAGATGCACTTTCGCGAAATCCAGTAATAAACCCATCTGAATCTAGTTCTTCAGACTCTGAAAGAAAAATTTCAAAATTATTACCCATAACCGGGAATTTAAACTCACCTCCCCATACTTCTAAAGGTGATCCACGAAAACGTAAAGTAGGAAGACCAATTGGTTCAAAAATTAGATCCGAATTCCCTATAGACGAAAATGCCATATCCACTCGTACAAGATCAAAAGTCAAACCTTCTGAATCTCTACAACCTCCTATCACCTCAGACTCTCCATCAGATACTTCAAGTGAAGATGAATCAGACCTACCTATACTTCGGAAAAGAAAATCAGTTTTACCCAGTCTTGATTGGCAACCCAAACCCCTTAGTAAACGTAAAGAAATTATTGCTAATATCGACACGCAGACAACTGAAAACACAGATAGTGATATCGAGACTCGAGAAACAATAGTTCATATTCCCGCAGAACCGAATGACAGTTATGACACTAGCTCCGACGATACAAATCGTTTCATGGCGACTAGAGACCCAATTAATTCAGAAACCTCTCTTAATCGACAAGGAAAATCCTTACATAGCGGAAACTCTTCATATTCAGATTCACTGGAAGAACAGTTCGAACTTCGTGTAACTTCATCTGAAATTGAAACCTCTGACACAGATTCATCAGACGAAATTCAATATTCAAACGATAAAGTTATTAGACGACAGACTGACGCACGAATAAAACATAACACCACATCTAAACCCATAAGATCAAGCCTATCCGTATTGAACAATATACAACCACATTTTGACAACTTTGAATTCATAAAAATTACTAGAGATAATCTAACTAGTAAACATGACAATTATATTCATTTTATCTCTTCTGATTGCGAATTAGATACTACAGTTTCAAGAACTCTTTTTGATTTAGGAATAATTAACTCTGATAGTTTAAAACAATCAAAACCGAAATTGGGACAAGTTTTAATTACAAAACGGGGAAGATACAGAATCTTTAGTGTAGTTATCAAAAATCGATATCACGATGAACTTGACATTAAAAATTTAAAACAGGGTTTGAAAAATTTAAAAGCAGCATTACTAAAATCCAATGTTCAAACAGTTAGAATATCTAAATTCGGAAATTATATTGAAAAATTACCTCCTGGAATGTTAACTGATATTTTAAGAGAAATATTTAGAAATAGTATCAAAATTACGATCTGCGAAGGGAACATAGAAATTCCACCACAAGAACTTCGTCCAAAAATTATTTCAGAATTACATGAAAGCTTAATCGCTGGACACAAAGGTTTTACTAAAACATATCGTCGTATTCGTGAAAGATTTTTCTGGTCAGGCATGCGTAATGATATTCAAAATTTCATCCGAACATGTACTAGCTGCCAAGAAAATAAGCTTGTTCGAACGAAAACCCGAGAACCCATGATTATTACAGACACTCCTTTACAACCGTTTGATAAAATCTCAATAGATACGGTAGGACCATTACCTACGACCCCAGATGGAAATAGACACATCATGACCGTACAAGATAATTTGACAAAATATTGTATTGCAATACCTGTACCCAATATCAAAGCAGAAACGATAGCACATTCATTAGCCATTCACGTAATTTTACAATTTGGATCCCCTCAAGTAATTCTTTCCGATAGAGGAACTACCTTTTTAAATAAAATTTTTAAAGAATTAACGAAAATCTTCAAAATTCAACACGTAACAACTTCTGGTTATAGACCACAAACTAATGGAGCCCTAGAAAGAAGTCATATCGTTTTAACCGAGTACATAAAACATTATTTGAAAGATTTTGATGATTGGGATAAACTAGTACCCTTTGCAATGTTCTCATATAATACCTCAGTACATGAAGCAACTAATTTTACACCTTATGAATTAGTATACGGAAGATTAGCTAGATGTCCAACTGCCTTTCCTTCAGAAGAACAATTGCTCACATATAATTCATATCTACGCGAATTAATAATCCGATTAACAGAAATGCAAACATTAGCCGCTCAAAACATAATTACAGCAAAACAAAGATCCAAAAAGTATTATGATCAAAAAGCAAACCCCTTCAAAGGTAAAGTAGGAGATATGGTACGTGTCTTGGTAGAACCTAAGCGCGGAAAATTTGGAAAATGTTATCAGGAACCGTATCGATTGGTAAAAGTGTTGGGAAATAACAATGTCATTTTAGAGTCGAATAATGGAGAACAATTTTTGAAACATACAGATAAAATAGAACTGGTACACTAACAGAAAACACCAAGTCTACACTATACTGATATAAGCTTTAACCAATGATTTAAGCCGTAAACTTAATTATTACTTAAGAAATCCAAGGACTATTTCTTTCATTATTGTTTATGTTATTAATGATTTCACCATATTAATAATACGAAATATTTATAAGCATTGCACATTTTGTATCCGAAAGTGACTGTAACATAGCTGTGACCACAAGTAATAGACATAGACTCTTCAAATTCATCAACAGTACATCAGCATCATGGCATCGACAAGTACCGGTACTTCTTCAACCTCCCGCCGATTATTCATAAGCAGGTTGTCCCCCTGGTCCAAGCAGAAGGACTTAATGCGAAAATTCAAGGACTTCGGAGCAGAGAGTGCCTTTATTCTGAAAAGGGCAACAGGAAACGTTGGATTTGTAACTTTCGAAACCTCCCAAGCAGCAGAACAGGCACTGACCGAAATAAAGGCAATAGGAATGACTCTCCATGGAAGAAGACTGATGGTCTCGAGGGCGGATGCTTGGCACGACCTGAAGGTGCAAAAATCAACAGCCGAAGAACAAGAACCACCGAACCCATTCCCTGGATGGAATCCTCCAGAAGCACCACATCTTCCGGAAGAATGCATAGCAGCAATAGCCAAATTTCTACCTTTCCTCGACAGGGCAAGGATGGAAATGGTATCGCGTCGCTGGCGTCAAGGCAGTATCGCGTCATATCGCGACATTTCTTGCTTAGATACAACTACCTGGCAATGGAATGAGGGATGGGAAGGAAAGGAGATATCCCTAAACGCATTCCATTGGGTGGTACAGCGATGCGGCCCTACTTTAAGAGATGTTATTTTAGATGATTCTAAATTTACAGCCAATTTAAAACCTCAGGCGATCACAATTTTGGCGAAATCCTGCGAAAATCTCCGTACAATAGACACTAAGGGATTACTGCTAAGGCCATCTGCACTGAGGGAGATTGCCCAGCATCAGAGACAACTGAAGAAGCTCAGCATTGGTAAGTGCGCGGGACACGTGGACCCCGAACTAACAATGGTTTTCCAATCTAACCAGGCCCTGACCACCTTTGAGGCCAAAGGGAGCGATTTCCGAGGAACAGCGTTGTCCGCTCTCTCCGGCGCGGTGGAGTCGCTACGTCTGGAGGATTGTAAAAAGATGATAACAAGCAGCCTGGTCCAATGCCTAAGACATCAAGAACACCTACAACAACTAACACTAAAGAGATGCAATAATCTAAGAGGAGATGGAGTTATACAGGCGATCACACAAAATGCAAACTTCCGTACAACATTAAAAAAATTAATTATATCAGGATGTCTCTTCGAAATCGAGGCACAGGAACCGGAGGAGCAGCAGGACGAGGCCGATGAAGAGGATCTACCAGACGTGGCAGATTTCATTGAGCTGGAGTTAGGACCGGTGGAAATCGCTCCATCGCTTCCCTCTGCGCTCGAGTCCGTCACGCACCTAGAGCTTACATTCTGCGGATGGGTCGACGCATCCACAATAGCCGAAGTGGGAAGGTGCATGCCAAACCTCAAATATTTGAATCTGACAGCATGTACCAACCTACGGGGACAGTTCACATTAGACCCTCTGGAGTCGCTGGCCCTCTGTGAAACCATAATTATCAATAACATGTATCCCGATGTTGGAGGTCAGTTTTTGCGACATCTGGGCTCATTGAAGAGGCTTGAGTGTCGTGACAACCCAGGAATCACGGACGAAGATATCTGCGGACTACTTCGTGCAGCCCCTCATCTGGACTACTTGAGCGTGGAGGGTTGCGAAAACATTGGTCGGGCCACAGTGGACTGCGCCTACCAAATGCTTAGAGCAGGAAACCGAGGAAGACCGTTGGAGCTCTTTCTAGGAGAGACGCAAGCACGACCGCACAGAAGAGACCGGCAGAATTTCTATCTCCGAATATACTATCACCGAACCACTACACGTATGTTCGAGTAAAACCAGAAACTATGTTCTTAGAACATTAGAAATAACACTAGATAAAGAAATCCTGGTGAATACGTGCAACAATGCATATGCATTCTGAGGTTTCCTTAGTTGTACGCTCAACAGGATACACTATGATGATATCTTTTAAATTTACTTTTCATTTTTGTCACTTTACCATTGGCATATGCATGAGGCAGTGCGCAAGCACTCTGAGAGAAATCCTAAGTCTCATACATATTGCTCAATCTTAGAATCAGCTTCTGAAAGCATAGTTTCCGTAACGCACAACACACCATCCATAGATTAAACACCGTCGAGGACGACGATGATTCTAAGGAGGGAGGGGTGTTACGTCCCGTACACAATTTTTTAAATTTCTGTACTTCCTTTTCGACAGACCACCCGGTATACCATTTTTACCATTGGTTTATGACTTCCGACCCTTGAGTTAAGCCGTAGAAACTCTTAACGGGACACAAAACAGACCTACGTAGCGCATACCTCCTTGGAACCATCGCAACCGTACAGTCACACGTGTTGACCATTTTACCTACGATTCTATTTAGGAAATTTACCGTTATATTTAATTAAGTAACGCATTCGAACAAGGAATTGTCAACTGCGATCTAAATTTATTTACACAACCAGTAGAAATTATAACGCCAACAGATTTAGCCACGCATCAGTCTCTGGAAAACGCAGATAATTCTTTGGAATGGTCCTTGGCAATATTGATTTCAACCATAATCTGTTTCCCGAAGCATTCCCAGACGATGAATCTAAATTGTAACGTCGTTTCGAGGACGAACTTCGTCGTCGCGACGACGGCCGTCGGAGAAATCTGGGAAATAAACCCCCTACAAAAGCCGAGTAGGGAGGGTACGAGCGTCGTGCCCCTCCAACGAAGCGGAGGACGTCATTCTCGTTGACGAATCCTGTGACAACCGTTCAAACTTCTATAGCCCTAATTGGTCAATTCTTCGCGCGCTTTAAACGTCATGCATCGGTCGAGCGTCTTCGCATCCCCGAAGGATTCGAACATCTTATTCATTAACGTCTTAGAGAGCACTGTGAGCACATCGTTTACGACTAGCATTTTGAAAGCATAGCGAGCGCATCGTAATTCGAGGAATCGAAAGTAGTGCTTTCTTTATTAATCGTGAGGTACGTAAGACGTTGGTCCGAGGATCATGACATTGAGCATAATTATCCGCGAATAACTTACAATAGTGACGTGATAATAGACTCGATCCCTCGTTAAATAACGATGGTTAAAGAGTGAGATTGTTCGCGAATATCGTTTGTGACGCGACAATATAATACCGAAAGCCATCAAGAAAATTCAAACAACGAAATTTATACCGAACAATTCAATCTAATATTTGTAATCATTATTATTATTTTATCTTCGTTATATTCCGTTACATAATTATTATATTATTACATCGAACAAATACTGATATTGTTTATTTTAAGCTATAGATAACAAAAGGTTGTCATCGCAACGATTCAGTTGGCGAGATTGGTGTTTTCTGCCGCACGACAAATACACCAGACTCAGAAGTATCATTTCTTAACCGGAATCGAAAGCGTAAATATAATTTTCTTTATTTTATATAGTATTGCACAGTGAGAAATCACTCTGAGGATACCGAATGTGTAATGCTATCAAAATTGTTCATTGTATATATAATTAGAATTTGTACTCTCCATTATTTTATTATCATTGTTATTTTTCAAACATAAGCTTTGTAAATTATATGCATAACCAAACAGAAACATATGTAAAGAAAAGGTCAATAGATATAACCAGACTATTGTTCATTCAATAATTATTGATTCAAAAAATTGTAAAATCTAATTATTCAAATTTAATATAAAATTTAATCTTTGTTAAATTCAAACCATTGAATTCTTTGATTAGTCCTTCAAATATTTTTCCATTTTCATAAATATACGCAATTAAAAATCCTGTAGAGGATTCACGGCATAGCAGTTCCCACGTAAATAATAAATCGTTCGAAATTCAAACGTCGAACGAGTTTTTGCTGTTGACGCGACATCCGCTCACGACCTCGCCTACCTTACGCTACCTAAATTATTCAATATTAAAATCATTAGAGCCGATCATCCCCCTCGCCTTACAATAGTAATTATAACAGTAACTAAAGGGCGCGGTCATATTCTTTTACTCTCTCGCTCTTGCTCATCCTTCAATATTTCACCCTCCGAGCCTCGCCGTTGCAAACAGGGAAACCTGGGCCCCAGCGGTAGGAACCCGTCGCGCAACACTAGTATTTTTAAACATTTCGTATATTGAATAAACATCGATTTATTAAGACATTTGAAAATGTATGTTAAATGTAAAAGGATCATGAAAAGTTATAATCTATAGAAAGGAAGAAACTCTGCCTTCCTCCTTTTTGTTATAACTTTCCAAGATATAATATTATGTCCCTTCATTATTTACAATATATTTTCATGCATTATACTAAACCAATATCTATTAAGCATACAAAATGTTTGAAAATACTCATAATTGCAAAATATGGCATAACTAGGAAAATCATACCGTATGATTATTTTCATGCTGGTTTTATATTTTTTGAAGACATAAAAATATCTGTGAAACACCTTAAAGCGACTATTGATTATTGCTATGTGTTTAATAATTTAAAAAAAAAAAATTACAGAAAAAAAAATTAAGTCCCCCATGGAGATTCGAACCCGCGACAAAAAGTTTCCAGCGGTTCCACAGGCAGACACTCTACCCACTGCGCCATCTCAACTCTAGAAGAAAGGTTCAAAGTTCTAGCATATAAGGAGCATACAATTAACAATTTACTTTATTTTCTTGATTCTCTTCCTTAACACGTATCTTTTCGTATTCAGCGACATTGAAGGTAATAAAATGAACATACTGAATTAAAATAATGCAATGATAGCAAATACTGATCGCGTTTCAGCCCGAAATGCGTCCCAGAAATCGGTTTTTGATTTTTCCGACAGTGTTGCACCATATCAAAAAAATATGAAAAAAATTGAGCATATTAATGGATACATCAGGTACTTACAGGAATTATTTAAAAATTGTGTCTCGAAGATTTCAGTGCAAAATCTACATTTTTCCCATTTTTTTGTCGTTTTTTATTTTTTGCGCGCGGCACTTGCAACGGAACAATCTGAAAATCATTCCTAACGTGTGCAATCATGTTTAGAATGTGTCAGAATTTTTTCGACATTTTTACACATCATTAAGTGGCGAAAATGAGGCAAAAACTGGTTTTTTGAATTTACCCCATAACTACCCTCCCGGTCAAGCTATCGGATTAAAAATTTGTGTACAATGGTTTCTTATGGTTACCTATCGAATGACGCATCGTGGAATAAAATAGCTTCAAGGGCACTTTTGACCCCCTTATCCTGCTAGACCCTTTGAAGAACAAAAAATTGGCGACTGGTACTGTTTGGATGCTTTGCATATATGTTTCTTAGACTATGTAGAAGCAACATATACAAAGATTTCAACCGTCTACTTGTTCCAATCATTGTTCGACTTGCCGAAATTTACAAATAATTTCCTTTAAAGGATTAACAATGGGGCTCGTAGTTCACTTAAACTTGAAGAACAATAAATTAGCGAATTGTACTGTTTGGATGCTTTGCATATATGTTTCTTAGACTATATAGAAGCAATATATACAATGATTTCAACAGTCTACCTGTTCCATTCATTGTTCGACTTGTCGAAATTTACAAGTAATTTCCGGTAAAGGATTAACAATGGGGCTCGTAGTTCACTTAAACTTGAAGTACAAAAAATTGGCGAATTGTACTGTTTGGATGCTTTGCACATATGTTTCGTAGACTATATAGAAGCAATATATATAAAGAATTCAACCGTCTACCTGTTCCATTCATTGTTCTACTTGTCGAAAGTTACAAATAATTTCCGATAAAGGATTAACCATTGGGGCTCATTGTTCACTTAAACATGAAAAACAAAAAATTGGCGAATTGTACTGTTTGGATGCTTTGCATATATGTTTCTTGGACTATATAGAAGCAATATATAAAAAGATTTCAACCGTCTACCAGTTCCATTCATTGTTCTACTTGTCGAATGTTACAAATAATTTCCGATAAAGGATTAACCATTGGGGTTCATTGTTCACTTAAACTTGAAAAACAAAGAATTGGCGAATGGTACTGTTTGGATGCTTTGCGTACATGTTCCTTAGACTATATGGAAGCAACATATACAAAGACTTCAACCGTCTACTTGTTCCAATCATTGTTCTACTTGTCGAAATTTACAAATAATTTCCTTTAAAGTATTAACAATGGGGCTCGTTGTTCTCTTAAACTTGAAGAACAATAAATTGGCGAATGGTACTGTTTGGATGCTTTGCATATATGTTTCTTAGACTATATAGAAGTAATATATGCAAAGATTTCACCCGCCTACCTGTTACATTCATTGTTCTTCTTGTCGAAAGTTACAAATAATTTCTGTTAAAGGATTAACAATGGGGCTCATTGTTCACTTAAACTTGAAGAACAAAAAATTGGCGCATGGTACTGTTTGGATGCTTTGCGTACATGTTTCTTAGACTATATGGAAGCAATATATACAAAGATTTCATCCGTCTACGTGTTCCAATCATTGTTCTACTAGTACAAAGTTACAATTAATTTCCTTTAAAGGATTAACGATGGGGCTCGTAGATCAGTTAAACTTGAAGAGCAAAAAATTGGCGAATTGTACTGTTTGGACGCTTTGCATATATGTTTCTTAGACTATATGGTAGCAATATATACAAAGATTTCAACCGTCTACGTGTTCCAATCATTGTTCTACTTGTAGAAAGTTACAATTAATTTCCGTTAAAGGATTAACAATGGGGCTCGTAGTTCACTTAAAGTTGAAGATCAAAAAATTGGCGATTGTTACTGTTTAGATGCTTTGCATATATGTTTCTTAGATTATATAGAAGCAATATATACAAAGATTTCAACCGTCTACCTGTTCCATTCATTGTTCTACTTGTCGAAAGTTACAAATAATTTCCGATAAAGGATTAACCATGGGGGCTCATAGTTAACTTAAATTTGAAGAACAAAAAATTGGCGACTGGTACTGTTTGGATGCTTTGCATATATGTTTCTTAGACGATATGGAAGCAATATATACAAAGATTTCAACCGTCTATGTGTTCCAATCATTGTTCTACTTGTAGAAAGTTACAATTAATTTCCGTTAAAGGATTAACCATTGGGGCTCATTGTTCACTTAAACTTGAAGAACAAAAAATTGGCGAATTGTACTGTTTGGATGCTTTGCATATATGTTTCCTAGACTATATAGAAGCAACATATACAAAGATTTCAACCGTCTACCTGTTCTATTCATTGTTCTACTTGTCGAAAGTTACAAATAATTTCCGTTAATGGATTAACAATGGGGCTCGTTGTTCACTTAAACTTGAAGAACAATAAATTGGCGAATTGTACTGTTTGGATGCTTTGCATATATGTTTCTTAGACTATATAGAAGCAATATATACAAAGAATTCAACCGTCTACCTGTTCCATTCATTGTTCTACTTGTCGAATGTTACAAATAATTTCCGATAAAGGATTAACCATTGGGGTTCATTGTTCACTTAAACTTGAAAAACAAAAAATTGGCAAATTGTACTGTTTGGACGCTTTGCATATATGTTTCTTTGACTATATGGTAGTAATATATACAAAGATTTCAACCGTCTACGTGTTCCAATCATTGTTCTACTTGTAGAAAGTTACAATTAATTTCCTTTAAAGTATTAACAATGGGGCTCGTTGTTCTCTTAAACTTGAAGAACAATAAATTGGCGAATGCTACTGTTTGGATGCTTTGCATATATGTTTCTTAGACTATATAGAAGTAATATATGCAAAGATTTCACCCGCCTACCTGTTCCATTCATTGTTCTTCTTGTCGAAAGTTACAAATAATTTCTGTTAAAGGATTAACAATGGGGCTCATTGTTCACTTAAACTTGAAGAACAAAAAATTGGCGCATGCTACTGTTTGGATGCTTTGCGTACATGTTTCTTAGAGTATATGGAAGCAATATATACAAAGATTTCATCCGTCTACGTGTTCCAATCATTGTTCTACTAGTAGAAAGTTACAATTAATTTCCTTTAAAGGATTAACGATGGGGCTCGTAGTTCACTTAAACTTGAAGAGCAAAAAATTGGCGAATTGTACTGTTTGGACGCTTTGCATATATGTTTCTTAGACTATATGGTAGCAATATATACAAAGATTTCAACCGTCTACGTGTTCCAATCATTGTTCTACTTGTAGAAAGTTACAATTAATTTCCGTTAAAGGATTAACAATGGGGCTCGTAGTTCACTTAAAGTTGAAGATCAAAAAATTGGCGATTGTTACTGTTTAGATGCTTTGCATATATGTTTCTTAGATTATATAGAAGCAATATATATAAAGATTTCAACCGTCTACCTGTTCCATTCATTGTTCTACTTGTCGAATGTTACAAATAATTTCCGATAAAGGATTAACCATTGGGGTTCATTGTTCACTTAAACTTGAAAAACAAAAAATTGGCAAATTGTACTGTTTGGACGCTTTGCATATATGTTTCTTAGACTATATGGTAGCAATATATACAAAGATTTCAACCGTCTACGTGTTCCAATCATTGTTCTACTTGTAGAAAGTTACAATTAATTTCCTTTAAAGTATTAACAATGGGGCTCGTTGTTCTCTTAAACTTGAAGAACAATAAATTGGCGAATGGTACTGTTTGGATGCTTTGCATATATGTTTCTTAGACTATATAGAAGCAATATATACAAAGATTTCAACCGTCTACCTGTTCCATTCATTGTTCTACTTGTCGAATGTTACAAATAATTTCCGATAAAGGATTAACCATTGGGGTTCATTGTTCACTTAAACTTGAAAAACAAAAAATTGGCAAATTGTACTGTTTGGACGCTTTGCATATATGTTTCTTAGACTATATGGTAGCAATATATACAAAGATTTCAACCGTCTACGTGTTCCAATCATTGTTCTACTTGTAGAAAGTTACAATTAATTTCCTTTAAAGTATTAACAATGGGGCTCGTTGTTCTCTTAAACTTGAAGAACAATAAATTGGCGAATGGTACTGTTTGGATGCTTTGCATATATGTTTCCTAGACTATATAGAAGCAATATATACAAAGATTTCAACCGTCTACCTGTTCCATTCATTGTTCTACTTGTCGAAATTTACAAATAATTTCCTTTAAAGTATTAACAATGGGGCTCGTAGTTCACTTAAACTTGAAGAACATAAAATTGGCGAATTGTACTGTTTGGATGCTTTGCGTACATGTTCCTTAGACTATATGGAAGCAACATATACAAAGATTTCAACCGTCTACTTGTTCCAATCATTGTTCTACTTGTCGAAATTTACAAATAATTTCCTTTAAAGTATTAACAATGGGGCTCGTTGTTCTCTTAAACTTGAAGAACAATAAATTGGCGAATGGTACTGTTTGGATGCTTTGCATATATGTTTCTTAGACTATATAGAAGTAATATATACAAAGATTTCACCCGCCTACCTGTTCCATTCATTGTTCATCTTGTCGAAAGTTACAAATAATTTCTGTTAAAGGATTAACAATGGGGCTCATTGTTCACTTAAACTTGAAGAACAAAAAATTGGCGCATGGTACTGTTTGGATGCTTTGCGTACATGTTTCTTAGACTATATGGAAGCAATATATACAAAGATTTCATCCGTCTACGTGTTCCAATCATTGTTCTACTAGTAGAAAGTTACAATTAATTTCCTTTAAAGGATTAACGATGGGGCTCGTAGTTCACTTAAACCTGAAGAGCAAAAAATTGGCGAATTGTACTGTTTGGACGCTTTGCATATATGTTTCTTAGACTATATGGAAGCAATATATACAAAGATTTCAACCGTCTACGTGTTCCAATCATTGTTCTACTTGTAGAAAGTTACAATTAATTTCCGTTAAAGGATTAACAATGGGGTTCGTAGTTCACTTAAAGTTGAAGATCAAAAAATTGGCGATTGTTACTGTTTAGATGCTTTGCATATATGTTTCTTAGATTATATAGAAGCAATATATACAAAGATTTCAACCGTCTACCTGTTCCATTCATTGTTCTACTTGTCGAAAATTACAAATAATTTCCGATAAAGGATTAACCATGGGGGCTCATAGTTAACTTAAATTTGAAGAACAAAAAATTGGCGACTGGTACTGTTTGGATGCTTTGCATATATGTTTCTTAGACTATATAGAAGCAATATATACAATGATTTCAACCGTCTACCTGTTCCACTCATTGTCCTACTTGTAGAAAGTAACAATTAACTTCCGTGAAAGGATTAACAATGGGGCTCGTAGTTCACTTAAACTTGAAGAGCAAAAAATTGGCGAACTGTACTGTTTGGATGCTTTGCATATATGTTTCTTAGACTATATCGAAGCAATATATACATAGATTTCAACCGTCTACGTGTTCCAATCATTGTTATACTTGTCGAAATTTACAAATAATTTCCTTTAACGGATTAACAATGGGGCTCGTAGTTCACTTAAACTTGAAGAACAATAAATTGGCGAATTGTACTGTTTGGATGCTTTGCATATATGTTTCTTAGACTATATAGAAGCAACATATACAAAGATTTCAACCGTCTACGTGTTCCAATCATTGTTCTACTTGTCGAAGTTTACAAATAATTTCCTTTAAAGCATTAACAATGGGGCTCGTAGTTCACTTAAACTTGAAGAACAATAAATTGGCGAATTGTACTGTTTGGATGCTTTGCATATATGTTTCTTAGATTATATAGAAGCAATATATACAAAGATTTCAACCGTCTACCTGTTCCATTCATTGTTCTACTTGTCGAAAGTTACAAATAATTTCCGATAAAGGATTAACCATGGGGGCTCATAGTTAACTTAAATTTGAAGAACAAAAAATTGGCGACTGGTACTGTTTGGATGCTTTGCATATATGTTTCTTAGACTATATAGAAGTAATATATGCAAAGATTTCACCCGCCTACCTGTTACATTCATTGTTCTTCTTGTCGAAAGTTACAAATAATTTCTGTTAAAGGATTAACAATGGGGCTCATTGTTCACTTAAACTTGAAGAACAAAAAATTGGCGCATGGTACTGTTTGGATGCTTTGCGTACATGTTTCTTAGACTATATGGAAGCAATATATACAAAGATTTCATCCGTCTACGTGTTCCAATCATTGTTCTACTAGTACAAAGTTACAATTAATTTCCTTTAAAGGATTAACGATGGGGCTCGTAGATCACTTAAACTTGAAGAGCAAAAAATTGGCGAATTGTACTGTTTGGACGCTTTGCATATATGTTTCTTAGACTATATGGTAGCAATATATACAAAGATTTCAACCGTCTACGTGTTCCAATCATTGTTCTACTTGTAGAAAGTTACAATTAATTTCCGTTAAAGGATTAACAATGGGGCTCGTAGTTCACTTAAAGTTGAAGATCAAAAAATTGGCGATTGTTACTGTTTAGATGCTTTGCATATATGTTTCTTAGATTATATAGAAGCAATATATACAAAGATTTCAACCGTCTACCTGTTCCATTCATTGTTCTACTTGTCGAAAGTTACAAATAATTTCCGATAAAGGATTAACCATGGGGGCTCATAGTTAACTTAAATTTGAAGAACAAAAAATTGGCGACTGGTACTGTTTGGATGCTTTGCATATATGTTTCTTAGACGATATGGAAGCAATATATACAAAGATTTCAACCGTCTATGTGTTCCAATCATTGTTCTACTTGTAGAAAGTTACAATTAATTTCCGTTAAAGGATTAACCATTGGGGCTCATTGTTCACTTAAACTTGAAGAACAAAAAATTGGCGAATTGTACTGTTTGGATGCTTTGCATATATGTTTCCTAGACTATATAGAAGCAACATATACAAAGATTTCAACCGTCTACCTGTTCTATTCATTGTTCTACTTGTCGAAAGTTACAAATAATTTCCGTTAATGGATTAACAATGGGGCTCGTTGTTCACTTAAACTTGAAGAACAATAAATTGGCGAATTGTACTGTTTGGATGCTTTGCATATATGTTTCTTAGACTATATAGAAGCAATATATACAAAGAATTCAACCGTCTACCTGTTCCATTCATTGTTCTACTTGTCGAATGTTACAAATAATTTCCGATAAAGGATTAACCATTGGGGTTCATTGTTCACTTAAACTTGAAAAACAAAAAATTGGCAAATTGTACTGTTTGGACGCTTTGCATATATGTTTCTTAGACTATATGGTAGTAATATATACAAAGATTTCAACCGTCTACGTGTTCCAATCATTGTTCTACTTGTAGAAAGTTACAATTAATTTCCTTTAAAGTATTAACAATGGGGCTCGTTGTTCTCTTAAACTTGAAGAACAATAAATTGGCGAATGGTACTGTTTGGATGCTTTGCATATATGTTTCTTAGACTATATAGAAGTAATATATGCAAAGATTTCACCCGCCTACCTGTTCCATTCATTGTTCTTCTTGTCGAAAGTTACAAATAATTTCTGTTAAAGGATTAACAATGGGGCTCATTGTTCACTTAAACTTGAAGAACAAAAAATTGGCGCATGGTACTGTTTGGATGCTTTGCGTACATGTTTCTTAGAGTATATGGAAGCAATATATACAAAGATTTCATCCGTCTACGTGTTCCAATCATTGTTCTACTAGTAGAAAGTTACAATTAATTTCCTTTAAAGGATTAACGATGGGGCTCGTAGTTCACTTAAACTTGAAGAGCAAAAAATTGGCGAATTGTACTGTTTGGACGCTTTGCATATATGTTTCTTAGACTATATGGTAGCAATATATACAAAGATTTCAACCGTCTACGTGTTCCAATCATTGTTCTACTTGTAGAAAGTTACAATTAATTTCCGTTAAAGGATTAACAATGGGGCTCGTAGTTCACTTAAAGTTGAAGATCAAAAAATTGGCGATTGTTACTGTTTAGATGCTTCGCATATATGTTTCTTAGATTATATAGAAGCAATATATACAAAGATTTCAACCGTCTACCTGTTCCATTCATTGTTCTACTTGTCGAATGTTACAAATAATTTCCGATAAAGGATTAACCATTGGGGTTCATTGTTCACTTAAACTTGAAAAACAAAAAATTGGCAAATTGTACTGTTTGGACGCTTTGCATATATGTTTCTTAGACTATATGGTAGCAATATATACAAAGATTTCAACCGTCTACGTGTTCCAATCATTGTTCTACTTGTAGAAAGTTACAATTAATTTCCTTTAAAGTATTAACAATGGGGCTCGTTGTTCTCTTAAACTTGAAGAACAATAAATTGGCGAATGGTACTGTTTGGATGCTTTGCATATATGTTTCTTAGACTATATAGAAGCAATATATACAAAGATTTCAACCGTCTACCTGTTCCATTCATTGTTCTACTTGTCGAAAATTACAAATAATTTCCGATAAAGGATTAACCATGGGGGCTCATAGTTAACTTAAAGGGTCTAGCAGGATAAGGGGGTCAAAAGTGCCCTTGAAGCTATTTTATTCCACGATGCGTCATTCGATAGGTAACCATAAGAAACCATTGTACACAAATTTTTAATCCGATAGCTTGACCGGGAGGGTAGTTATGGGGTAAATTCGAAAAACCAGTTTTTGCCTCATTTTCGCCACTTAATGATGTGTAAAAATGTCGAAAAAATTCTGACACATTCTAAACATGATTGCACACGGTAGGAATGATTTTCAGATTCTTCCGTTGCAAGTGCCGCGCGCAAAAAATCAAAAACGATAAAAAAATGGGAAAAATGTAGATTTTGCACTGAAATCTTCGAGACACAATTTTTAAATAATTCCTGTAAGTACCTGATGTAACCATTAATATGCTCAATTTTTTTCATATTTTTTTGATATGGTGCAACACTGTCGGAAAAATCAAAAACCGATTTCTGGGACGCATTTCGGGCTGAAACGCGATCAGTATTTGCTATCATTGCATTATTTTAATTCAGTATGTTCATTTTATTACCTTCAATGTCTCTGAATACGAAAAGATACGTGTTAAGGAAGAGAATCAAGAAAATAAAGTAAATTGTTAATTGTATGCTGCTTATATGCTAGAACTTTGAACCTTCTTTCAAGAGTTGAGATGGCGCAGTGGGTAGAGTGTCTGCCTGTGGAACCACTGGAAACTTTTTGTCGCGGGTTCGAATCCCCATGGGGGACTTAATTTTTTTTTCTGTAATTTTTTTTTTAAATTATTAAACACATAGCAATAATCAATAGTCACTTTAAGGTGTTTCACAAATATTTTTAAAAATAATTATATCTACTGTTTTTAATAATGCCACGATTTGCGATTACTAGTATTTTTAAACATTTCGTATATTGAATAAACATCGATTTATTAAGACATTTGAAAATGTATGTTAAATGTAAAAGGATCATGAAAAGTTATAATCTATAGAAAGGAAGAAACTCTGCCTTCCTCCTCTTTGTTATAACTTTCCAAGATATAATATTATGTCCCTTCATTATTTACAATATATTTTCATGCATTATACTAAACCAATATCTATTAAGCATACAAAATGTTTGAAAATACTCATAATTGCAAAATATGGCATAACTAGGAA
Organism: Cerceris ruficornis; assembly: GCA_963989415.1. NCBI lineage: Eukaryota > Metazoa > Arthropoda > Insecta > Hymenoptera > Crabronidae > Cerceris > Cerceris ruficornis. The sequence goes on along the minus strand of CAXDIW010000229.1, from coordinate 694,302 downwards.
AATCATACCGTATGATTATTTTCATGCTGGTTTTATATTTTTTGAAGACATAAAAATATCTGTGAAACACCTTAAAGCGACTATTGATTATTGCTATGTGTTTAATAATTTAAAAAAAAAAAATTACAGAAAAAAAAATTAAGTCCCCCATGGAGATTCGAACCCGCGACAAAAAGTTTCCAGCGGTTCCACAGGCAGACACTCTACCCACTGCGCCATCTCAACTCTAGAAGAAAGGTTCAAAGTTCTAGCATATAAGGAGCATACAATTAACAATTTACTTTATTTTCTTGATTCTCTTCCTTAACACGTATCTTTTCGTATTCAGCGACATTGAAGGTAATAAAATGAACATACTGAATTAAAATAATGCAATGATAGCAAATACTGATCGCGTTTCAGCCCGAAATGCGTCCCAGAAATCGGTTTTTGATTTTTCCGACAGTGTTGCACCATATCAAAAAAATATGAAAAAAATTGAGCATATTAATGGATACATCAGGTACTTACAGGAATTATTTAAAAATTGTGTCTCGAAGATTTCAGTGCAAAATCTACATTTTTCCCATTTTTTTGTCGTTTTTTATTTTTTGCGCGCGGCACTTGCAACGGAACAATCTGAAAATCATTCCTAACGTGTGCAATCATGTTTAGAATGTGTCAGAATTTTTTCGACATTTTTACACATCATTAAGTGGCGAAAATGAGGCAAAAACTGGTTTTTTGAATTTACCCCATAACTACCCTCCCGGTCAAGCTATCGGATTAAAAATTTGTGTACAATGGTTTCTTATGGTTACCTATCGAATGACGCATCGTGGAATAAAATAGCTTCAAGGGCACTTTTGACCCCCTTATCCTGCTAGACCCTTTGAAGAACAAAAAATTGGCGACTGGTACTGTTTGGATGCTTTGCATATATGTTTCTTAGACTATGTAGAAGCAACATATACAAAGATTTCAACCGTCTACTTGTTCCAATCATTGTTCGACTTGCCGAAATTTACAAATAATTTCCTTTAAAGGATTAACAATGGGGCTCGTAGTTCACTTAAACTTGAAGAACAATAAATTAGCGAATTGTACTGTTTGGATGCTTTGCATATATGTTTCTTAGACTATATAGAAGCAATATATACAATGATTTCAACAGTCTACCTGTTCCATTCATTGTTCGACTTGTCGAAATTTACAAGTAATTTCCGGTAAAGGATTAACAATGGGGCTCGTAGTTCACTTAAACTTGAAGTACAAAAAATTGGCGAATTGTACTGTTTGGATGCTTTGCACATATGTTTCGTAGACTATATAGAAGCAATATATATAAAGAATTCAACCGTCTACCTGTTCCATTCATTGTTCTACTTGTCGAAAGTTACAAATAATTTCCGATAAAGGATTAACCATTGGGGCTCATTGTTCACTTAAACATGAAAAACAAAAAATTGGCGAATTGTACTGTTTGGATGCTTTGCATATATGTTTCTTGGACTATATAGAAGCAATATATAAAAAGATTTCAACCGTCTACCAGTTCCATTCATTGTTCTACTTGTCGAATGTTACAAATAATTTCCGATAAAGGATTAACCATTGGGGTTCATTGTTCACTTAAACTTGAAAAACAAAGAATTGGCGAATGGTACTGTTTGGATGCTTTGCGTACATGTTCCTTAGACTATATGGAAGCAACATATACAAAGACTTCAACCGTCTACTTGTTCCAATCATTGTTCTACTTGTCGAAATTTACAAATAATTTCCTTTAAAGTATTAACAATGGGGCTCGTTGTTCTCTTAAACTTGAAGAACAATAAATTGGCGAATGGTACTGTTTGGATGCTTTGCATATATGTTTCTTAGACTATATAGAAGTAATATATGCAAAGATTTCACCCGCCTACCTGTTACATTCATTGTTCTTCTTGTCGAAAGTTACAAATAATTTCTGTTAAAGGATTAACAATGGGGCTCATTGTTCACTTAAACTTGAAGAACAAAAAATTGGCGCATGGTACTGTTTGGATGCTTTGCGTACATGTTTCTTAGACTATATGGAAGCAATATATACAAAGATTTCATCCGTCTACGTGTTCCAATCATTGTTCTACTAGTACAAAGTTACAATTAATTTCCTTTAAAGGATTAACGATGGGGCTCGTAGTTCACTTAAACTTGAAGAGCAAAAAATTGGCGAATTGTACTGTTTGGACGCTTTGCATATATGTTTCTTAGACTATATGGTAGCAATATATACAAAGATTTCAACCGTCTACGTGTTCCAATCATTGTTCTACTTGTAGAAAGTTACAATTAATTTCCGTTAAAGGATTAACAATGGGGCTCGTAGTTCACTTAAAGTTGAAGATCAAAAAATTGGCGATTGTTACTGTTTAGATGCTTTGCATATATGTTTCTTAGATTATATAGAAGCAATATATATAAAGATTTCAACCGTCTACCTGTTCCATTCATTGTTCTACTTGTCGAATGTTACAAATAATTTCCGATAAAGGATTAACCATTGGGGTTCATTGTTCACTTAAACTTGAAAAACAAAAAATTGGCAAATTGTACTGTTTGGACGCTTTGCATATATGTTTCTTAGACTATATGGTAGCAATATATACAAAGATTTCAACCGTCTACGTGTTCCAATCATTGTTCTACTTGTAGAAAGTTACAATTAATTTCCTTTAAAGTATTAACAATGGGGCTCGTTGTTCTCTTAAACTTGAAGAACAATAAATTGGCGAATGGTACTGTTTGGATGCTTTGCATATATGTTTCTTAGACTATATAGAAGCAATATATACAAAGATTTCAACCGTCTACCTGTTCCATTCATTGTTCTACTTGTCGAAAATTACAAATAATTTCCGATAAAGGATTAACCATGGGGGCTCATAGTTAACTTAAATTTGAAGAACAAAAAATTGGCGACTGGTACTGTTTGGATGCTTTGCATATATGTTTCTTAGACTATGTAGAAGCAACATATACAAAGATTTCAACCGTCTACTTGTTCCAATCATTGTTCGACTTGCCGAAATTTACAAATAATTTCCTTTAAAGGATTAACAATGGGGCTCGTAGTTCACTTAAACTTGAAGAACAATAAAGTGGCGAATTGTACTGTTTGGATGCTTTGCATATATGTTTCTTAGACTATATAGAAGCAATATATACAATGATTTCAACAGTCTACCTGTTCCATTCATTGTTCGACTTGTCGAAATTTACAATTAATTTCCGGTAAAGGATTAACAATGGGGCTCGTAGTTCACTTAAACTTGTAGTACAAAAAATTGGCGAATTGTACTGTTTGGATGCTTTGCACATATGTTTCGTAGACTATATAGAAGCAATATATATAAAGAATTCAACCGTCTACCTGTTCCATTCATTGTTCTACTTGTCGAAAGTTACAAATAATTTCCGATAAAGGATTAACCATTGGGGCTCATTGTTCACTTAAACATGAAAAACAAAAAATTGGCGAATTGTACTGTTTGGATGCTTTGCATATATGTTTCTTGGACTATATAGAAGCAATATATAAAAAGATTTCAACCGTCTACCAGTTCCATTCATTGTTCTACTTGTCGAAAGTTACAAATAATTTCCGATAAAGGATTAACAATGGGGCTCGTTGTTCACTTAAACTTGAAGAACAATAAATTGGCGATTTGTACTGTTTGGATGCTTTGCATATATGTTTCTTAGACTATATAGAAGCAATATATATAAAGAATTCAACCGTCTACCTGTTCCATTCATTGTTCTACTTGTCAAAAGTTACAAATAATTTCCGATAAAGGATTAACCATTGGGGCTCATTGTTCACTTAAACATGAAAAACAAAAAATTGGCGAATTGTACTGTTTGGATGCTTTGCATATATGTTTCTTAGACTATATAGAAGCAATATATACAAAGATTTCAACCGTCTACCTGTTCCATTCATTGTTCTACTTGTCGAAAGTTACAAATAATTTCCTTTAAAGGATTAACCATTGGGGCTCATTGTTCACTTAAACTTGAAGAACAAAAAATTGGCGAATTGTACTGTTTGGATGCTTTGCATATATGTTTCTTATACTATATAGAAGCAATATATACAAAGATTTCAACCGTCTACGTGTTCCATTCATTGTTCTACTTGTCGAAAGTTACAATTAATTTCCGTTAAAGTATTAACAATGGGGCTCGTAGTTCACTTAAACTTGAAGAGCAAAAAATTGGCGAATTGTACTGTTTGGATGCTTTGCATATATGTTTCTTGGACTATATAGAAGCAATATATACAATGATTTCAACCGTCTACCTGTTCCATTCATTGTTCTACTTGTCGAATGTTACAAATAATTTCCGTTAAGGGATTAATAATGGGGATCGTAGTTTACTTAAACTTGAAGAACAAAAAATTGGCGAATTGTACTGTTTGGATGCTTTGCATATATGTTTCTTAGACTATATAGAAGCAATATATACAATGATTTCAACCGTCTACCTATTCCATTCATTGTTCTACTTGTCGAAATTTACAAATAATTTCCTTTAAAGGATTAACAATGGGGCTCGTAGTTCACTTAAACTTGAAGAGCAAAAAATTGTCGAATTGTACTGTTTGGATGCTTTGCATATATGTTTCTTAGATTATATAGAAGCAATATATACAAAGATTTCAACCGTCTACCTGTTCCATTCATTGTTCTACTTGTCGAAAGTTACAAATAATTTCCGATAAAGGATTAACCATGGGGGCTCATAGTTAACTTAAATTTGAAGAACAAAATATTGGCGACTGGTACTGTTTGGATGCTTTGCATATATGTTTCTTAGACGATATGGAAGCAATATATACAAAGATTTCAACCGTCTACCTGTACTATTCATTGTTCTACTTGTCGAAAGTTACAAATAATTTCCGATAAAGGATTAACAATGGCGCTCATTGTTCACTTAAACTTGAAGAACATAAAATTGGCGAATGGTACTGTTTGGATGCTTTGCGTACATGTTCCTTAGACTATATGGAAGCAACATATACAAAGATTTCAACCGTCTACTTGTTCCAATCATTGTTCTACTTGTCGAAATTTACAAATAATTTCCTTTAAAGGATTAACAATGGGGCTCGTTGTTCACTTAAACTTGAAGAACAATAAATTGGCGAATGGTACTGTTTGGATGCTTTGCATATATGTTTCTTAGACTATATAGAAGTAATATATACAAAGATTTCACCCGCCTACCTGTTCCATTCATTGTTCTACTTGTCGAAAGTTACAAATAATTTCCGATAAAGGATTAACCATTGGGGCTCATTGTTCCCTTAAACTTGAAGAACAATAAATTGGCGAATGGTACTGTTTGGATGCTTTGCATATATGTTTCTTAGACTATATAGAAGCAATATATACAAAGAATTCAACCGTCTACCTGTTCCATTCATTGTTCTACTTGTCGAATGTTACAAATAATTTCCGATAAAGGATTAACCATTGGGGTTCATTGTTCACTTAAACTTGAAAAACAAAGAATTGGCGAATGGTACTGTTTGGATGCTTTGCGTACATGTTCCTTAGACTATATGGAAGCAACATATACAAAGACTTCAACCGTCTACTTGATCCAATCATTGTTCTACTTGTCGAAATTTACAAATAATTTCCTTTAAAGTATTAACAATGGGGCTCGTTGTTCTCTTAAACTTGAAGAACAATAAATTGGCGAATGGTACTGTTTGGATGCTTTGCATATATGTTTCTTAGACTATATAGAAGTAATATTTGCAAAGATTTCACCCGCCTACCTGTTACATTCATTGTTCTTCTTGTCGAAAGTTACAAATAATTTCTGTTAAAGGATTAACAATGGGGCTCATTGTTCACTTAAACTTGAAGAACAAAAAATTGGCGCATGGTACTGTTTGGATGCTTTGCGTACATGTTTCTTAGACTATATGGAAGCAATATATACAAAGATTTCATCCGTCTACGTGTTCCAATCATTGTTCTACTAGTACAAAGTTACAATTAATTTCCTTTAAAGGATTAACGATGGGGCTCGTAGATCACTTAAACTTGAAGAGCAAAAAATTGGCGAATTGTACTGTTTGGACGCTTTGCATATATGTTTCTTAGACTATATGGTAGCAATATATACAAAGATTTCAACCGTCTACGTGTTCCAATCATTGTTCTACTTGTAGAAAGTTACAATTAATTTCCGTTAAAGGATTAACAATGGGGCTCGTAGTTCACTTAAAGTTGAAGATCAAAAAATTGGCGATTGTTACTGTTTAGATGCTTTGCATATATGTTTCTTAGATTATATAGAAGCAATATATACAAAGATTTCAACCGTCTACCTGTTCCATTCATTGTTCTACTTGTCGAAAGTTACATATAATTTCCGATAAAGGATTAACCATGGGGGCTCATAGTTAACTTAAATTTGAAGAACAAAAAATTGGCGACTGGTACTGTTTGGATGCTTTGCATATATGTTTCATAGACGATATGGAAGCAATATATACAAAGATTTCAACCGTCTATGTGTTCCAATCATTGTTCTACTTGTAGAAAGTTACAATTAATTTCCGTTAAAGGATTAACCATTGGGGCTCATTGTTCACTTAAACTTGAAGAACAAAAAATTGGCGAATTGTACTGTTTGGATGCTTTGCATATATGTTTCCTAGACTATATAGAAGCAACACATACAAAGATTTCAACCGTCTACCTGTTCTATTCATTGTTCTACTTGTCGAAAGTTACAAATAATTTCCGTTAATGGATTAACAATGGGGCTCGTTGTTCACTTAAACTTGAAGAACAATAAATTGGCGAATTGTACTGTTTGGATGCTTTGCATATATGTTTCTTAGACTATATAGAAGCAATATATAAAAAGATTTCAACCGTCTACCAGTTCCATTCATTGTTCTACTTGTCGAAAGTTAGAAATAATTTCCGTTAAGGGATTAACAATGGGGATCGTAGTTTACTTAAACTTGAAGAACAAAAAATTGGCGAATTGTACTGTTTGGATGCTTTGCTTATATGTTTCTTAGACGATATGGAAGCAATATATACAAAGATTTCAACCGTCTATGTGTTCCAATCATTGTTCTACTTGTAGAAAGTTACAATTAATTTACGTTAAAGGATTAACCATTGGGGCTCATTGTTCACTTAAAATTGAAGAACAAAAAATTGGCGAATTGTACTGTTTGGATACTTTGCATATATGTTTCCTAGACTATATAGAAGCAATATATACATTGATTTCAACCGGCTACCTGTTTCATTCATTGTTCTACTTGTCGAAAGTTACAAATAAATTCCTTTAAAGGATTAACAATGGGGCTCGTAGTTCACTTAAACTTGAAGAACAAAAAATTGGCGAATGGTACTGTTTGGATGCTTTGCATATATGTTTCTTAGACTATATAGAAGCAATATATACAAAGATTTCAACCGTCTACGTGTTCCATTCATTGTTCTACTTGTCGAAAGTTACAATTAATTTCCGTTAAAGTATTAACAATGGGGCTCGTAGTTCACTTAAACTTGAAGAACAAAAAATTGGCGAATTGTACTGTTTGGATGCTTTGCATATATGTTTCTTAGACTATATAGAAGCAATATATACAATGATTTCAACCGTCTACCTGTTCCATTCATTGTTCTACTTGTCGAATGTTACAAATAATTTCCGTTAAGGGATTAACAATGGGGATCGTAGTTTACTTAAACTTGAAGAACAATAAATTGGCGAATTGTACTGTTTGGATGCTTTGCATATATGTTTCTTAGACTATATAGAAGCAATATATACAATGATTTCAACCGTCTACCTATTCCATTCATTGTTCTACTTGCCGAAATTTACAAATAATTTCCTTTAAAGGATTAACAATGGGGCTCGTAGTTCACTTAAACTTGAAGAGAAAAAAATTGTCGAATTGTACTGTTTGGATGCTTTGCATATATGTTTCTTAAACTATATAGAAGCAATATATACAATGATTTCAACCGTCTACCTGTTCCATTCATTGTTCTACTTGTCGAAAGTTACAAATAATTTCCGTTAAGGGATTAACAATGGGGATCGTAGTTTACTTAAACTTGAAGAACAAAAAATTGGCGAATTGTACTGTTTGGATGCTTTGCATATATGTTTCTTAGACTATATAGAAGCAATATATACAATGATTTCAACCGTCTACCTGTTCCATTCATTGTTCTACTTGTCGAAAGTTACAAATAATTTCCGTTAAGGGATTGACAATGGGGATCGTAGTTCACTTAAACTTGAAAAACAAAAAATCGGCGAATTGTACTGTTTGGATGCTTTGCATATATGTTTCTTAGACTATATGGAAGCATATATATACAATGATTTCAACCGTCTACCTATTCCATTCATTGTTCTACTTGTCGAAATTTACAAATAATTTCCTCTAAAGGATTAACAATGGGGCTCGTTGTACACTTAAACTTGAAGAACAATAAATTGGCGAATTGTACTGTTTGGATGCTTTGCATATATGTTCCTTAGACTATATAGAAGCAATATATACAAAGATTTCACCCGTCTACCTGTACTATTCATTGTTCTACTTGTCGAAAGTTACAAATAATTTCCGATAAAGGATTAACAATGGGGCTCGTAGTTCACTTAAACTTGAAGAGCAAAAAATTGGCGAATTGTACTGTTTGGACGCTTTGCATATATGTTTCTTAGACTATATGGAAGCAATATATACAAAGATTTCAACCGTCTACGTGTTCCAATAATTGTTCTACTTGTCGAAATTTACAAATAATTTCCTGTAAAGGATTAACAATGGGGCTCGTTGTTCACTTAAACTTGAAGAACAAAAAATTGGCGCATTGTACTGTTTGGATGCTTTGCATATATGTTTCTTAGACTATATAGAAGCAATATATACAAAGAATTCAACCGTCTACCTGTTCCATTCATTGTTCTACTTGTCGAAAGTTACAATTAATTTCCGTTAAAGTATTAACAATGGGGCTCGTAGTTCACTTAAACTTGAAGAACAAAAAATTGGCGAATTGTACTGTTTGGATGCTTTGCATATATGTTTCTTAGACTATATAGAAGCAATATATACAATGATTTCAACCGTCTACCTGTTCCATTCATTGTTCTACTTGTCGAATGTTACAAATAATTTCCGTTAAGGGATTAACAATGGGGATCGTAGTTTACTTAAACTTGAAGAACAATAAATTGGCGAATTGTACTGTTTGGATGCTTTGCATATATGTTTCTTAGACTATATAGAAGCAATATATACAATGATTTCAACCGTCTACCTATTCCATTCATTGTTCTACTTGCCGAAATTTACAAATAATTTCCTTTAAAGGATTAACAATGGGGCTCGTAGTTCACTTAAACTTGAAGAGAAAAAAATTGTCGAATTGTACTGTTTGGATGCTTTGCATATATGTTTCTTAAACTATATAGAAGCAATATATACAATGATTTCAACCGTCTACCTGTTCCATTCATTGTTCTACTTGTCGAAAGTTACAAATAATTTCCGTTAAGGGATTAACAATGGGGATCGTAGTTTACTTAAACTTGAAGAACAAAAAATTGGCGAATTGTACTGTTTGGATGCTTTGCATATATGTTTCTTAGACTATATAGAAGCAATATATACAATGATTTCAACCGTCTACCTGTTCCATTCATTGTTCTACTTGTCGAAAGTTACAAATAATTTCCGTTCAGAGATTGACAATGGGGATCGTAGTTCACTTAAACTTGAAAAACAAAAAATCGGCGAATTGTACTGTTTGGATGCTTTGCATATATGTTTCTTAGACTATATGGAAGCATATATATACAATGATTTCAACCGTCTACCTATTCCATTCATTGTTCTACTTGTCGAAATTTACAAATAATTTCCTCTAAAGGATTAACAATGGGGCTCGTTGTACACTTAAACTTGAAGAACAATAAATTGGCGAATTGTACTGTTTGGATGCTTTGCATATATGTTCCTTAGACTATATAGAAGCAATATATACAAAGATTTCACCCGTCTACCTGTACTATTCATTGTTCTACTTGTCGAAAGTTACAAATAATTTCCGATAAAGGATTAACAATGGGGCTCGTAGTTCACTTAAACTTGAAGAGCAAAAAATTGGCGAATTGTACTGTTTGGACGCTTTGCATATATGTTTCTTAGACTATATGGAAGCAATATATACAAAGATTTCAACCGTCTACGTGTTCCAATAATTGTTCTACTTGTCGAAGTTTACAAATAATTTCCTTTAAAGCATTAACAATGGGGCTCGTTGTACACTTAAACTTGAAGAACAATAAATTGGCGAATTGTACTGTTTGGATGCTTTGCATATATGTTTCTTAGACTATATAGAAGCAATATATACAAAGAATTCAACCGTCTACCTGTTCCATTCATTGTTCTACTTGTCGAAAGTTACAAATAATTTCTGTTAAAGGATTAACAATGGGGCTCATTGTTCACTTAAACTTGAAGAACAAAAAATTGGCGCATGGTACTGTTTGGATGCTTTGCGTACATGTTTCTTAGACTATATGGAAGCAATATATACAAAGATTTCAACCGTCTACCTGTTCAATTCATTGTTCTACTTGTCGAACATTACAAATAATTTCCGATAAAGGATTAACAATGGGGCTCATTGTTCACTTAAACTTGAAGAACATAAAATTGGCGAATGGTACTGTTTGGATGCTTTGCGTACATGTTCCTTAGACTATATGGAAGCAACATATACAAAGATTTCAACCGTCTACTTGTTCCAATCATTGTTCTACTTGTCGAAATTTACAAATAATTTCCTTTAAAGTATTAACAATGGGGCTCGTTGTTCTCTTAAACTTGAAGAACAATAAATTGGCGAATGGTACTGTTTGGATGCTTTGCATATATGTTTCTTAGACTATATAGACGTAATATATACAAAGATTTCACCCGCCTACCTGTTCCATTCATTGTTCATCTTGTCGAAAGTTACAAATAATTTCTTTTAAAGGATTAACAATGGGGCTCATTGTTCACTTAAACTTGAAGAACAAAAAATTGGCGCATGGTACTGTTTGGATGCTTTGCGTACATGTTTCTTAGACTATATGGAAGCAATATATACAAAGATTTCATCCGTCTACGTGTTCCAATCATTGTTCTACTAGTAGAAAGTTACAAATAATTACCGATAAAGGATTAACGATGGGGCTCGTAGTTCACTTAAACTTGAAGAGCAAAAAATTGGCGAATTGTACTGTTTGGACGCTTTGCATATATGTTTCTTAGACTATATGGTAGCAATATATACAAAGATTTCAACCGTCTACGTGTTCCAATCATTGTTCTACTTGTAGAAAGTTACAATTAATTTCCGTTAAAGGATTAACAATGGGGCTCGTAGTTCACTTAAAGTTGAAGATCAAAAAATTGGCGATTGTTACTGTTTAGATGCTTTGCATATATGTTTCTTAGATTATATAGAAGCAATATATATAAAGATTTCAACCGTCTACCTGTTCCATTCATTGTTCTACTTGTCGAATGTTACAAATAATTTCCGATAAAGGATTAACCATTGGGGTTCATTGTTCACTTAAACTTGAAAAACAAAAAATTGGCAAATTGTACTGTTTGGACGCTTTGCATATATGTTTCTTAGACTATATGGTAGCAATATATACAAAGATTTCAACCGTCTACGTGTTCCAATCATTGTTCTACTTGTAGAAAGTTACAATTAATTTCCTTTAAAGTATTAACAATGGGGCTCGTTGTTCTCTTAAACTTGAAGAACAATAAATTGGCGAATGGTACTGTTTGGATGCTTTGCATATATGTTTCTTAGACTATATAGAAGCAATATATACAAAGATTTCAACCGTCTACCTGTTCCATTCATTGTTCTACTTGTCGAAAATTACAAATAATTTCCGATAAAGGATTAACCATGGGGGCTCATAGTTAACTTAAATTTGAAGAACAAAAAATTGGCGACTGGTACTGTTTGGATGCTTTGCATATATGTTTCTTAGACTATGTAGAAGCAACATATACAAAGATTTCAACCGTCTACTTGTTCCAATCATTGTTCGACTTGCCGAAATTTACAAATAATTTCCTTTAAAGGATTAACAATGGGGCTCGTAGTTCACTTAAACTTGAAGAACAATAAATTGGCGAATTGTACTGTTTGGATGCTTTGCATATATGTTTCTTAGACTATATAGAAGCAATATATACAATGATTTCAACAGTCTACCTGTTCCATTCATTGTTCGACTTGTCGAAATTTACAATTAATTTCCGGTAAAGGATTAACAATGGGGCTCGTAGTTCACTTAAACTTGAAGTACAAAAAATTGGCGAATTGTACTGTTTGGATGCTTTGCACATATGTTTCGTAGACTATATAGAAGCAATATATATAAAGAATTCAACCGTCTACCTGTTCCATTCATTGTTCTACTTGTCGAAAGTTACAAATAATTTCCGATAAAGGATTAACCATTGGGGCTCATTGTTCACTTAAACATGAAAAACAAAAAATTGGCGAATTGTACTGTTTGGATGCTTTGCATATATGTTTCTTGGACTATATAGAAGCAATATATAAAAAGATTTCAACCGTCTACCAGTTCCATTCATTGTTCTACTTGTCGAAAGTTACAAATAATTTCCGATAAAGGATTAACAATGGGGCTCGTTGTTCACTTAAACTTGAAGAACAATAAATTGGCGATTTGTACTGTTTGGATGCTTTGCATATATGTTTCTTAGACTATATAGAAGCAATATATATAAAGAATTCAACCGTCTACCTGTTCCATTCATTGTTCTACTTGTCAAAAGTTACAAATAATTTCCGATAAAGGATTAACCATTGGGGCTCATTGTTCACTTAAACATGAAAAACAAAAAATTGGCGAATTGTACTGTTTGGATGCTTTGCATATATGTTTCTTAGACTATATAGAAGCAATATATACAAAGATTTCAACCGTCTACCTGTTCCATTCATTGTTCTACTTGTCGAAAGTTACAAATAATTTCCTTTAAAGGATTAACCATTGGGGCTCATTGTTCACTTAAACTTGAAGAACAAAAAATTGGCGAATTGTACTGTTTGGATGCTTTGCATATATGTTTCTGATACTATATAGAAGCAATATATACAAAGATTTCAACCGTCTACGTGTTCCATTCATTGTTCTACTTGTCGAAAGTTACAATTAATTTCCGTTAAAGTATTAACAATGGGGCTCGTAGTTCACTTAAACTTGAAGAGCAAAAAATTGGCGAATTGTACTGTTTGGATGCTTTGCATATATGTTTCTTGGACTATATAGAAGCAATATATACAATGATTTCAACCGTCTACCTGTTCCATTCATTGTTCTACTTGTCGAATGTTACAAATAATTTCCGTTAAGGGATTAATAATGGGGATCGTAGTTTACTTAAACTTGAAGAACAAAAAATTGGCGAATTGTACTGTTTGGATGCTTTGCATATATGTTTCTTAGACTATATAGAAGCAATATATACAATGATTTCAACCGTCTACCTATTCCATTCATTGTTCTACTTGTCGAAATTTACAAATAATTTCCTTTAAAGGATTAACAATGGGGCTCGTAGTTCACTTAAACTTGAAGAGCAAAAAATTGTCGAATTGTACTGTTTGGATGCTTTGCATATATGTTTCTTAGATTATATAGAAGCAATATATACAAAGATTTCAACCGTCTACCTGTTCCATTCATTGTTCTACTTGTCGAAAGTTACAAATAATTTCCGATAAAGGATTAACCATGGGGGCTCATAGTTAACTTAAATTTGAAGAACAAAATATTGGCGACTGGTACTGTTTGGATGCTTTGCATATATGTTTCTTAGACGATATGGAAGCAATATATACAAAGATTTCAACCGTCTACCTGTACTATTCATTGTTCTACTTGTCGAAAGTTACAAATAATTTCCGATAAAGGATTAACAATGGCGCTCATTGTTCACTTAAACTTGAAGAACATAAAATTGGCGAATGGTACTGTTTGGATGCTTTGCGTACATGTTCCTTAGACTATATGGAAGCAACATATACAAAGATTTCAACCGTCTACTTGTTCCAATCATTGTTCTACTTGTCGAAATTTACAAATAATTTCCTTTAAAGGATTAACAATGGGGCTCGTTGTTCACTTAAACTTGAAGAACAATAAATTGGCGAATGGTACTGTTTGGATGCTTTGCATATATGTTTCTTAGACTATATAGAAGTAATATATACAAAGATTTCACCCGCCTACCTGTTCCATTCATTGTTCTACTTGTCGAAAGTTACAAATAATTTCCGATAAAGGATTAACCATTGGGGCTCATTGTTCCCTTAAACTTGAAGAACAATAAATTGGCGAATGGTACTGTTTGGATGCTTTGCATATATGTTTCTTAGACCATATAGAAGCAATATATACAAAGAATTCAACCGTCTACCTGTTCCATTCATTGTTCTACTTGTCGAATGTTACAAATAATTTCCGATAAAGGATTAACCATTGGGGTTCATTGTTCACTTAAACTTGAAAAACAAAGAATTGGCGAATGGTACTGTTTGGATGCTTTGCGTACATGTTCCTTAGACTATATGGAAGCAACATATACAAAGACTTCAACCGTCTACTTGATCCAATCATTGTTCTACTTGTCGAAATTTACAAATAATTTCCTTTAAAGTATTAACAATGGGGCTCGTTGTTCTCTTAAACTTGAAGAACAATAAATTGGCGAATGGTACTGTTTGGATGCTTTGCATATATGTTTCTTAGACTATATAGAAGTAATATTTGCAAAGATTTCACCCGCCTACCTGTTACATTCATTGTTCTTCTTGTCGAAAGTTACAAATAATTTCTGTTAAAGGATTAACAATGGGGCTCATTGTTCACTTAAACTTGAAGAACAAAAAATTGGCGCATGGTACTGTTTGGATGCTTTGCGTACATGTTTCTTAGACTATATGGAAGCAATATATACAAAGATTTCATCCGTCTACGTGTTCCAATCATTGTTCTACTAGTACAAAGTTACAATTAATTTCCTTTAAAGGATTAACGATGGGGCTCGTAGATCACTTAAACTTGAAGAGCAAAAAATTGGCGAATTGTACTGTTTGGACGCTTTGCATATATGTTTCTTAGACTATATGGTAGCAATATATACAAAGATTTCAACCGTCTACGTGTTCCAATCATTGTTCTACTTGTAGAAAGTTACAATTAATTTCCGTTAAAGGATTAACAATGGGGCTCGTAGTTCACTTAAAGTTGAAGATCAAAAAATTGGCGAATTGTACTGTTTGGATGCTTTGCATATATGTTTCTTAGACTATATAGAAGCAATATATACAGTGATTTCAACCGTCTACCTGTTCCATTCATTGTTCTACTTGTCGAAAGTTACAAATAATTTCCGTTAAGGGATTGACAATGGGGATCGTAGTTCACTTAAACTTGAAAAACAAAAAATCGGCGAATTGTACTGTTTGGATGCTTTGCATATATGTTTCTTAGACTATATGGAAGCATATATATACAATGATTTCAACCGTCTACCTATTCCATTCATTGTTCTACTTGTCGAAATTTACAAATAATTTCCTCTAAAGGATTAACAATGGGGCTCGTTGTACACTTAAACTTGAAGAACAATAAATTGGCGAATTGTACTGTTTGGATGCTTTGCATATATGTTCCTTAGACTATATAGAAGCAATATATACAAAGATTTCACCCGTCTACCTGTACTATTCATTGTTCTACTTGTCGAAAGTTACAAATAATTTCCGATAAAGGATTAACAATGGGGCTCGTAGTTCACTTAAACTTGAAGAGCAAAAAATTGGCGAATTGTACTGTTTGGACGCTTTGCATATATGTTTCTTAGACTATATGGAAGCAATATATACAAAGATTTCAACCGTCTACGTGTTCCAATAATTGTTCTACTTGTCGAAATTTACAAATAATTTCCTGTAAAGGATTAACAATGGGGCTCGTTGTTCACTTAAACTTGAAGAACAAAAAATTGGCGCATTGTACTGTTTGGATGCTTTGCATATATGTTTCTTAGACTATATAGAAGCAATATATACAAAGAATTCAACCGTCTACCTGTTCCATTCATTGTTCTACTTGTCGAAAGTTACAATTAATTTCCGTTAAAGTATTAACAATGGGGCTCGTAGTTCACTTAAACTTGAAGAACAAAAAATTGGCGAATTGTACTGTTTGGATGCTTTGCATATATGTTTCTTAGACTATATAAAAGCAATATATACAATGATTTCAACCGTCTACCTGTTCCATTCATTGTTCTACTTGTCGAATGTTACAAATAATTTCCGTTAAGGGATTAACAATGGGGATCGTAGTTTACTTAAACTTGAAGAACAATAAATTGGCGAATTGTACTGTTTGGATGCTTTGCATATATGTTTCTTAGACTATATAGAAGCAATATATACAATGATTTCAACCGTCTACCTATTCCATTCATTGTTCTACTTGCCGAAATTTACAAATAATTTCCTTTAAAGGATTAACAATGGGGCTCGTAGTTCACTTAAACTTGAAGAGCAAAAAATTGTCGAATTGTACTGTTTGGATGCTTTGCATATATGTTTCTTAAACTATATAGAAGCAATATATACAATGATTTCAACCGTCTACCTGTTCCATTCATTGTTCTACTTGTCGAAAGTTACAAATAATTTCCGTTAAGGGATTAACAATGGGGATCGTAGTTTACTTAAACTTGAAGAACAAAAAATTGGCGAATTGTACTGTTTGGATGCTTTGCATATATGTTTCTTAGACTATATAGAAGCAATATATACAATGATTTCAACCGTCTACCTGTTCCATTCATTGTTCTACTTGTCGAAAGTTACAAATAATTTCCGTTAAGTGATTAACAATGGGGATCGTAGTTTACTTAAACTTGAAGAACAAAAAATTGGCGAATTGTACTGTTTGGATGCTTTGCTTATATGTTTCTTAGACTATATAGAAGCAATATATACAAGGATTTCAACCGTCTACCTGTTCCATTCATTGTTCTACTTGTCGAAAGTTACAAATAATTACCGATAAAGGATTAACCATTGGGGCTCATTGTTCACTGACACTTGAAGAACAAAAAATTGGCGAATTGTACTGTTTGGATGCTTTGCATATATGTTTCATAGACTATATAGATGCAATATATACAAAGATTTCAACCGTCTACCTGTTCCATTCACTGTTCTACTTGTCGAAAGTTACAAATAATTTCCGTTAAGGGATTAACAATGGGGATCGTAGTTCACTTAAACTTGAAGAACAAAAAATTGGCGAATTGTACTGTTTGGATGCTTTGCGTACATGTTTCTTAGACTATATGGAAGCAATATATACAAAGATTTCAACCATCTACGTGTTCCAATCATTGTTCTACTTGTAGAAAGTTACAATTAATTTCCGTTAAGGGATTAACAATGGGGCTCGTAGTTCACTTAAACTTGAAGAACAAAAAATTGGCGCATGGTACTGTTTGGATGCTTTGCGTACATGTTTCTTAGACTATATGGAAGCAATATATACAAAGATTTCATCCGTCTACGTGTTCCAATCATTGTTCTACTTGTCGAAGTTTACAAATAATTTCCTTTAAAGCATTAACAATGGGGCTCGTTGTACACTTAAACTTGAAGAACAATAAATTGGCGAATTGTACTGTTTGGATGCTTTGCATATATGTTTCTTAGACTATATAGAAGCAATATATACAAAGAATTCAACCGTCTACCTGTTCCATTCATTGTTCTACTTGTCGAAAGTTACAAATAATTTCTGTTAAAGGATTAACAATGGGGCTCATTGTTCACTTAAACTTGAAGAACAAAAAATTGGCGCATGGTACTGTTTGGATGCTTTGCGTACATGTTTCTTAGACTATATAGAAGCAATATATACAATGATTTCAACAGTCTACCTGTTCCATTCATTGTTCTACTTGTCGAAATTTACAAATAATTTCCTTTAAAGGATTAACAATGGGGCTCGTAGTTCACTTAAACTTGAAGAACAAAAAATTGGCGAATGGTACGGTTAGGATGCTTTGCATATATGTTTCTTAGACTATATAGAAGCAATATATACATTGATTTCAACCGGCTACCTGTTCCATTCATTGTTCTACTTGTCGAAATTTACAAATAATTTCCGATAAAGGATTAACCATTGGGGCTCATTGTTCACTTAAACATGAAAAACAAAAAATTGGCGAATTGTACTGTTTGGATGCTTTGCATATATGTTTCTTGGACTATATAGAAGCAATATATAAAAAGATTTCAACCGTCTACCAGTTCCATTCATTGTTCTACTTGTCGAAAGTTACAAATAATTTCCGATAAAGGATTAACAATGGGGCTCGTTGTTCACTTAAACTTGAAGAACAATAAATTGGCGATTTGTACTGTTTGGATGCTTTGCATATATGTTTCTTAGACTATATAGAAGCAATATATATAAAGAATTCAACCGTCTACCTGTTCCATTCATTGTTCTACTTGTCAAAAGTTACAAATAATTTCCGATAAAGGATTAACCATTGGGGCTCATTGTTCACTTAAACATGAAAAACAAAAAATTGGCGAATTGTACTGTTTGGATGCTTTGCATATATGTTTCTTAGACTATATAGAAGCAATATATACAAAGATTTCAACCGTCTACCTGTTCCATTCATTGTTCTACTTGTCGAAAGTTACAAATAATTTCCTTTAAAGGATTAACCATTGGGGCTCATTGTTCACTTAAACTTGAAGAACAAAAAATTGGCGAATTGTACTGTTTGGATGCTTTGCATATATGTTTCTTATACTATATAGAAGCAATATATACAAAGATTTCAACCGTCTACGTGTTCCATTCATTGTTCTACTTGTCGAAAGTTACAATTAATTTCCGTTAAAGTATTAACAATGGGGCTCGTAGTTCACTTAAACTTGAAGAGCAAAAAATTGGCGAATTGTACTGTTTGGATGCTTTGCATATATGTTTCTTAGACTATATGGAAGCAACATATACAAAGATTTCAACCGTCTACTTGTTCCAATCATTGTTCTACTTGTCGAAATTTACAAATAATTTCCTTTAAAGGATTAACAATGGGGCTCGTTGTTCACTTAAACTTGAAGAACAATAAATTGGCGAATGGTACTGTTTGGATGCTTTGCATATATGTTTCTTAGACTATATAGAAGTAATATATACAAAGATTTCACCCGCCTACCTGTTCCATTCATTGTTCTACTTGTCGAAAGTTACAAATAATTTCCGGTAAAGGATTAACCATTGGGGCTCATTGTTCCCTTAAACTTGAAGAACAATAAATTGGCGAATGGTACTGTTTGGATGCTTTGCATATATGTTTCTTAGACCATATAGAAGCAATATATACAAAGAATTCAACCGTCTACCTGTTCCATTCATTGTTCTACTTGTCGAATGTTACAAATAATTTCCGATAAAGGATTAACCATTGGGGTTCATTGTTCACTTAAACTTGAAAAACAAAGAATTGGCGAATGGTACTGTTTGGATGCTTTGCGTACATGTTCCTTAGACTATATGGAAGCAACATATACAAAGACTTCAACCGTCTACTTGATCCAATCATTGTTCTACTTGTCGAAATTTACAAATAATTTCCTTTAAAGTATTAACAATGGGGCTCGTTGTTCTCTTAAACTTGAAGAACAATAAATTGGCGAATGGTACTGTTTGGATGCTTTGCATATATGTTTCTTAGACTATATAGAAGTAATATTTGCAAAGATTTCACCCGCCTACCTGTTACATTCATTGTTCTTCTTGTCGAAAGTTACAAATAATTTCTGTTAAAGGATTAACAATGGGGCTCATTGTTCACTTAAACTTGAAGAACAAAAAATTGGCGAATGGTACTGTTTGGATGCTTTGCGTACATGTTTCTTAGACTATATGGAAGCAATATATACAAAGATTTCATCCGTCTACGTGTTCCAATCATTGTTCTACTAGTACAAAGTTACAATTAATTTCCTTTAAAGGATTAACGATGGGGCTCGTAGATCACTTAAACTTGAAGAGCAAAAAATTGGCGAATTGTACTGTTTGGACGCTTTGCATATATGTTTCTTAGACTATATGGTAGCAATATATACAAAGATTTCAACCGTCTACGTGTTCCAATCATTGTTCTACTTGTAGAAAGTTACAATTAATTTCCGTTAAAGGATTAACAATGGGGCTCGTAGTTCACTTAAAGTTGAAGATCAAAAAATTGGCGATTGTTACTGTTTAGATGCTTTGCATATATGTTTCTTAGATTATATAGAAGCAATATATACAAAGATTTCAACCGTCTACCTGTTCCATTCATTGTTCTACTTGTCGAAAGTTACATATAATTTCCGATAAAGGATTAACCATGGGGGCTCATAGTTAACTTAAATTTGAAGAACAAAAAATTGGCGACTGGTACTGTTTGGATGCTTTGCATATATGTTTCTTAGACGATATGGAAGCAATATATACAAAGATTTCAACCGTCTATGTGTTCCAATCATTGTTCTACTTGTAGAAAGTTACAATTAATTTCCGTTAAAGGATTAACCATTGGGGCTCATTGTTCACTTAAACTTGAAGAACAAAAAATTGGCGAATTGTACTGTTTGGATGCTTTGCATATATGTTTCCTAGACTATATAGAAGCAACACATACAAAGATTTCAACCGTCTACCTGTTCTATTCATTGTTCTACTTGTCGAAAGTTACAAATAATTTCCGTTAATGGATTAACAATGGGGCTCGTTGTTCACTTAAACTTGAAGAACAATAAATTGGCGAATTGTACTGTTTGGATGCTTTGCATATATGTTTCTTAGACTATATAGAAGCAATATATAAAAAGATTTCAACCGTCTACCAGTTCCATTCATTGTTCTACTTGTCGAAAGTTAGAAATAATTTCCGTTAAGGAATTAACAATGGGGATCGTAGTTTACTTAAACTTGAAGAACAAAAAATTGGCGAATTGTACTGTTTGGATGCTTTGCTTATATGTTTCTTAGACGATATGGAAGCAATATATACAAAGATTTCAACCGTCTATGTGTTCCAATCATTGTTCTACTTGTAGAAAGTTACAATTAATTTACGTTAAAGGATTAACCATTGGGGCTCATTGTTCACTTAAAATTCAAGAACAAAAAATTGGCGAATTGTACTGTTTGGATACTTTGCATATATGTTTCCTAGACTATATAGAAGCAATATATACATTGATTTCAACCGGCTACCTGTTTCATTCATTGTTCTACTTGTCGAAAGTTACAAATAAATTCCTTTAAAGGATTAACAATGGCGCTCGTAGTTCACTTAAACTTGAAGAACAAAAAATTGGCGAATGGTACTGTTTGGATGCTTTGCATATATGTTTCTTAGACTATATAGAAGCAATATATACAAAGATTTCAACCGTCTACGTGTTCCATTCATTGTTCTACTTGTCGAAAGTTAGAATTAATTTCCGTTAAAGTATTAACAATGGGGCTCGTAGTTCACTTAAACTTGAAGAACAAAAAATTGGCGAATTGTACTGTTTGGATGCTTTGCATATATGTTTCTTAGACTATATAGAAGCAATATATACAATGATTTCAACCGTCTACCTGTTCCATTCATTGTTCTACTTGTCGAATGTTACAAATAATTTCCGTTAAGGGATTAACAATGGGGATCGTAGTTTACTTAAACTTGAAGAACAATAAATTGGCGAATTGTACTGTTTGGATGCTTTGCATATATGTTTCTTAGACTATATAGAAGCAATATATACAATGATTTCAACCGTCTACCTATTCCATTCATTGTTCTACTTGCCGAAATTTACAAATAATTTCCTTTAAAGGATTAACAATGGGGCTCGTAGTTCACTTAAACTTGAAGAGAAAAAAATTGTCGAATTGTACTGTTTGGATGCTTTGCATATATGTTTCTTAAACTATATAGAAGCAATATATACAATGATTTCAACCGTCTACCTGTTCCATTCATTGTTCTACTTGTCGAAAGTTACAAATAATTTCCGTTAAGGGATTAACAATGGGGATCGTAGTTTACTTAAACTTGAAGAACAAAAAATTGGCGAATTGTACTGTTTGGATGCTTTGCATATATGTTTCTTAGACTATATAGAAGCAATATATACAATGATTTCAACCGTCTACCTGTTCCATTCATTGTTCTACTTGTCGAAAGTTACAAATAATTTCCGTTAAGGGATTGACAATGGGGATCGTAGTTCACTTAAACTTGAAAAACAAAAAATCGGCGAATTGTACTGTTTGGATGCTTTGCATATATGTTTCTTAGACTATATGGAAGCATATATATACAATGATTTCAACCGTCTACCTATTCCATTCATTGTTCTACTTGTCGAAATTTACAAATAATTTCCTCTAAAGGATTAACAATGGGGCTCGTTGTACACTTAAACTTGAAGAACAATAAATTGGCGAATTGTACTGTTTGGATGCTTTGCATATATGTTCCTTAGACTATATAGAAGCAATATATACAAAGATTTCACCCGTCTACCTGTACTATTCATTGTTCTACTTGTCGAAAGTTACAAATAATTTCCGATAAAGGATTAACAATGGGGCTCGTAGTTCACTTAAACTTGAAGAGCAAAAAATTGGCGAATTGTACTGTTTGGACGCTTTGCATATATGTTTCTTAGACTATATGGAAGCAATATATACAAAGATTTCAACCGTCTACGTGTTCCAATAATTGTTCTACTTGTCGAAATTTACAAATAATTTCCTGTAAAGGATTAACAATGGGGCTCGTTGTTCACTTAAACTTGAAGAACAAAAAATTGGCGCATTGTACTGTTTGGATGCTTTGCATATATGTTTCTTAGACTATATAGAAGCAATATATACAAAGAATTCAACCGTCTACCTGTTCCATTCATTGTTCTACTTGTCGAAAGTTACAATTAATTTCCGTTAAAGTATTAACAATGGGGCTCGTAGTTCACTTAAACTTGAAGAACAAAAAATTGGCGAATTGTACTGTTTGGATGCTTTGCATATATGTTTCTTAGACTATATAAAAGCAATATATACAATGATTTCAACCGTCTACCTGTTCCATTCATTGTTCTACTTGTCGAATGTTACAAATAATTTCCGTTAAGGGATTAACAATGGGGATCGTAGTTTACTTAAACTTGAAGAACAATAAATTGGCGAATTGTACTGTTTGGATGCTTTGCATATATGTTTCTTAGACTATATAGAAGCAATATATACAATGATTTCAACCGTCTACCTATTCCATTCATTGTTCTACTTGCCGAAATTTACAAATAATTTCCTTTAAAGGATTAACAATGGGGCTCGTAGTTCACTTAAACTTGAAGAGCAAAAAATTGTCGAATTGTACTGTTTGGATGCTTTGCATATATGTTTCTTAGACTATATGGAAGCATATATATACAATGATTTCAACCGTCTACCTATTCCATTCATTGTTCTACTTGTCGAAATTTACAAATAATTTCCTCTAAAGGATTAACAATGGGGCTCGTTGTACACTTAAACTTGAAGAACAATAAATTGGCGAATTGTACTGTTTGGATGCTTTGCATATATGTTCCTTAGACTATATAGAAGCAATATATACAAAGATTTCACCCGTCTACCTGTACTATTCATTGTTCTACTTGTCGAAAGTTACAAATAATTTCCGATAAAGGATTAACAATGGGGCTCGTAGTTCACTTAAACTTGAAGAGCAAAAAATTGGCGAATTGTACTGTTTGGACGCTTTGCATATATGTTTCTTAGACTATATGGAAGCAATATATACAAAGATTTCAACCGTCTACGTGTTCCAATAATTGTTCTACTTGTCGAAATTTACAAATAATTTCCTGTAAAGGATTAACAATGGGGCTCGTTGTTCACTTAAACTTGAAGAACAAAAAATTGGCGCATTGTACTGTTTGGATGCTTTGCATATATGTTTCTTAGACTATATAGAAGCAATATATACAAAGCTTTCAACCGTCTACCTGTTCCATTCATTGTTCTACTTGTCGAAAGTTACAATTAATTTCCGTTAAAGTATTAACAATGGGGCTCGTAGTTCACTTAAACTTGAAGAACAAAAAATTGGCGAATTGTACTGTTTGGATGCTTTGCATATATGTTTCTTAGACTATATAAAAGCAATATATACAATGATTTCAACCGTCTACCTGTTCCATTCATTGTTCTACTTGTCGAATGTTACAAATAATTTCCGTTAAGGGATTAACAATGGGGATCGTAGTTTACTTAAACTTGAAGAACAATAAATTGGCGAATTGTACTGTTTGGATGCTTTGCATATATGTTTCTTAGACTATATAGAAGCAATATATACAATGATTTCAACCGTCTACCTATTCCATTCATTGTTCTACTTGCCGAAATTTACAAATAATTTCCTTTAAAGGATTAACAATGGGGCTCGTAGTTCACTTAAACTTGAAGAGCAAAAAATTGTCGAATTGTACTGTTTGGATGCTTTGCATATATGTTTCTTAAACTATATAGAAGCAATATATACAATGATTTCAACCGTCTACCTGTTCCATTCATTGTTCTACTTGTCGAAAGTTACAAATAATTTCCGTTAAGGGATTAACAATGGGGATCGTAGTTTACTTAAACTTGAAGAACAAAAAATTGGCGAATTGTACTGTTTGGATGCTTTGCATATATGTTTCTTAGACTATATAGAAGCAATATATACAATGATTTCAACCGTCTACCTGTTCCATTCATTGTTCTACTTGTCGAAAGTTACAAATAATTTCCGTTAAGTGATTAACAATGGGGATCGTAGTTTACTTAAACTTGAAGAACAAAAAATTGGCGAATTGTACTGTTTGGATGCTTTGCTTATATGTTTCTTAGACTATATAGAAGCAATATATACAAGGATTTCAACCGTCTACCTGTTCCATTCATTGTTCTACTTGTCGAAAGTTACAAATAATTACCGATAAAGGATTAACCATTGGGGCTCATTGTTCACTGACACTTGAAGAACAAAAAATTGGCGAATTGTACTGTTTGGATGCTTTGCATATATGTTTCATAGACTATATAGATGCAATATATACAAAGCTTTCAACCGTCTACCTGTTCCATTCACTGTTCTACTTGTCGAAAGTTACAAATAATTTCCGTTAAGGGATTAACAATGGGGATCGTAGTTCACTTAAACTTGAAGAACAAAAAATTGGCGAATTGTACTGTTTGGATGCTTTGCGTACATGTTTCTTAGACTATATGGAAGCAATATATACAAAGATTTCAACCATCTACGTGTTCCAATCATTGTTCTACTTGTAGAAAGTTACAATTAATTTCCGTTAAGGGATTAACAATGGGGCTCGTAGTTCACTTAAACTTGAAGAACAAAAAATTGGCGCATGGTACTGTTTGGATGCTTTGCGTACATGTTTCTTAGACTATATGGAAGCAATATATACAAAGATTTCATCCGTCTACGTGTTCCAATCATTGTTCTACTTGTCGAAGTTTACAAATAATTTCCTTTAAAGCATTAACAATGGGGCTCGTTGTACACTTAAACTTGAAGAACAATAAATTGGCGAATTGTACTGTTTGGATGCTTTGCATATATGTTTCTTAGACTATATAGAAGCAATATATACAAAGAATTCAACCGTCTACCTGTTCCATTCATTGTTCTACTTGTCGAAAGTTACAAATAATTTCTGTTAAAGGATTAACAATGGGGCTCATTGTTCACTTAAACTTGAAGAACAAAAAATTGGCGCATGGTACTGTTTGGATGCTTTGCGTACATGTTTCTTAGACTATATAGAAGCAATATATACAATGATTTCAACAGTCTACCTGTTCCATTCATTGTTCTACTTGTCGAAATTTACAAATAATTTCCTTTAAAGGATTAACAATGGGGCTCGTAGTTCACTTAAACTTGAAGAACAAAAAATTGGCGAATGGTACGGTTAGGATGCTTTGCATATATGTTTCTTAGACTATATAGAAGCAATATATACATTGATTTCAACCGGCTACCTGTTCCATTCATTGTTCTACTTGTCGAAATTTACAAATAATTTCCGATAAAGGATTAACCATTGGGGCTCATTGTTCACTTAAACTTGAAGAACAAACAATTGGCGAATTGTACTGTTTGGATGCTTTGCATAAATGTTTCTTGGACTATATAGAAGCAATATATACAATGATTTCAACCGTCTACCTGTTCCATTCATTGTTCTACTTGTCGAAAGTTACAAATAATTTCCGATAAAGGATTAACAATGGGGCTCATTGTTCACTTAAACTTGGAGAACAAAAAATTGGCGAATGGTACTGTTTGGATGCATGGCATATATGTTTCTTAGACTATATAGAAGCAATATATACAAAGATTTCAACCGTCTACCTGTTCCATTCATTGTTCTACTTGTCGAAAGTTACAAATAATTTCCTTTAAAGGATTAACAATGGGGCTCATTGTTCACTTAAACTTGAAGAACAAAAAATTGGCGAATTGTACTGTTTGGATGCTTTGCGTACATGTTTCTTAGACTATATGGAAGCAATATATACAAAGATTTCAACCATCTACGTGTTCCAATCATTGTTCTACTTGTAGAAAGTTACAATTAATTTCCGTTAAGGGATTAACAATGGGGCTCGTAGTTCACTTAAACTTGAAGAACAAAAAATTGGCGAATGGTACTGTTTGGATGCTTTGCACAAATGTTTCTTAGACTATATAGAAGCAATATATACATTGATTTCAACCGGCTACCTGTTCCATTCATTGTTCTACTTGTCGAAATTTACAAATAATTTCCTTTAAAGGATTAACAATGGGGCTCGTTGTTCACTTAAACTTGAAGAACAAAAAAGTGGCGAATGGTACTGTTTGGGTGCTTTGCATATATGTTTCTTAGACTATATAGAAGCAATATATACAAAGATTTCAACCGTCTACCTGTTCCATTCATTGTTCTACTTGTCGAAAGTTACAAATAATTTCCGATAAAGGATTAACAATGGGGCTCATTGTTCACTTAAACTTGGAGAACAAAAAATTGGCGAATGGTACTGTTTGGATGCATGGCATATATGTTTCTTAGACTATATAGAAGCAATATATACAAAGATTTCAACCGTCTACCTGTTCCATTCATTGTTCTACTTGTCGAAAGTTACAAATAATTTCCTTTAAAGGATTAACAATGGGGCTCATTGTTCACTTAAACTTGAAGAATAAAAAATTGGCGAATTGTACTGTTTGGATGCTTTGCATATATGTTTCTTAAACTATATAGAAGCAATATATACAATGATTTCAACCGTCTACCTGTTCCATTCATTGTTCTACTTGTCGAAATTTACAAATAATTTCCTTTAAAGGATTAACAATGGGGCTCGTAGTTCACTTAAACTTGAAGAACAAAAAATTGGCGAATGGTACTGTTTGGATGCTTTGCATATATGTTTCTTAGACTATATAGAAGCAATATATACAAAGATTTCAACCGTCTACCTTTTCCATTCATTGTTCTACTTGTCGAAAGTTACAAATAATTTCCGATAACGGATTAAACATTGGGGCTCATTGTTCACTTAAACTTGAAGAACAAAAAATTGCCGAATTGTACTGTTTGGATGCTTTGCATATATGTTTCTTATACTATATAGAAGCAATATATACAAAGATTTCAACCGTCTACCTGTTCCATTCACTGTTCTACTTGTCGAAAGTTACAAATAATTTCCGTTAAGGGATTAACAATGGGGATCGTAGTTCACTTAAACTTGAAGAACAAAAAATTGGCGAATTGTACTGTTTGGATGCTTTGCGTACATGTTTCTTAGACTATATGGAAGCAATATATACAAAGATTTCAACCATCTACGTGTTCCAATCATTGTTCTACTTGTAGAAAGTTACAATTAATTTCCGTTAAGGGATTAACAATGGGGCTCGTAGTTCACTTAAACTTGAAGAACAAAAAATTGGCGAATTGTACTGTTTGGATGCTTTGCATATATGTTTCTTAGACTATATAGAAGCAATATATACAATGATTTCAACCGTCTACCTATTCCATTCATTGTTCTACTTGTCGAAATTTACAAATAATTTCCTTTAAAGGATTAACAATGGGGCCCGTAGTTCACTTAAACTTGAAGAGCAAAAAATTGTCGAATTGTACTGTTTGGATGCTTTGCATATATGTTTCTTAAACTATATAGAAGCAATATATACAATGATTTCAACTGTCTACCTGTTCCATTCATTGTTCTACTTGTCGAAAGTTACAAATAATTTCCGTTAAGGGATTAACAATGGGGATCGTAGTTTACTTAAACTTGAAGAACAAAAAATTGGCGAATTGTACTGTTTGGATGCTTTGCATATATGTTTCTTAGACTATATAGAAGCAATATATACAATGATTTCTACCGTCTACCTGTTCCATTCATTGTTCATCTTGTCGAAAGTTACAAATAATTTCTTTTAAAGGATTAACAATGGGGCTCATTGTTCACTTAAACTTGAAGAACAAAAAATTGGCGCATGGTACTGTTTGGATGCTTTGCGTACATGTTTCTTAGACTATATGGAAGCAATATATACAAAGATTTCATCCGTCTACGTGTTCCAATCATTGTTCTACTAGTAGAAAGTTACAAATAATTACCGATAAAGGATTAACGATGGGGCTCGTAGTTCACTTAAACTTGAAGAGCAAAAAATTGGCGAATTGTACTGTTTGGACGCTTTGCATATATGTTTCTTAGACTATATGGTAGCAATATATACAAAGATTTCAACCGTCTACGTGTTCCAATCATTGTTCTACTTGTAGAAAGTTACAATTAATTTCCGTTAAAGGATTAACAATGGGGCTCGTAGTTCACTTAAAGTTGAAGATCAAAAAATTGGCGATTGTTACTGTTTAGATGCTTTGCATATATGTTTCTTAGATTATATAGAAGCAATATATATAAAGATTTCAACCGTCTACCTGTTCCATTCATTGTTCTACTTGTCGAATGTTACAAATAATTTCCGATAAAGGATTAACCATTGGGGTTCATTGTTCACTTAAACTTGAAAAACAAAAAATTGGCAAATTGTACTGTTTGGACGCTTTGCATATATGTTTCTTAGACTATATGGTAGCAATATATACAAAGATTTCAACCGTCTACGTGTTCCAATCATTGTTCTACTTGTAGAAAGTTACAATTAATTTCCTTTAAAGTATTAACAATGGGGCTCGTTGTTCTCTTAAACTTGAAGAACAATAAATTGGCGAATGGTACTGTTTGGATGCTTTGCATATATGTTTCTTAGACTATATAGAAGCAATATATACAAAGATTTCAACCGTCTACCTGTTCCATTCATTGTTCTACTTGTCGAAAATTACAAATAATTTCCGATAAAGGATTAACCATGGGGGCTCATAGTTAACTTAAATTTGAAGAACAAAAAATTGGCGACTGGTACTGTTTGGATGCTTTGCATATATGTTTCTTAGACTATGTAGAAGCAACATATACAAAGATTTCAACCGTCTACTTGTTCCAATCATTGTTCGACTTGCCGAAATTTACAAATAATTTCCTTTAAAGGATTAACAATGGGGCTCGTAGTTCACTTAAACTTGAAGAACAATAAATTGGCGAATTGTACTGTTTGGATGCTTTGCATATATGTTTCTTAGACTATATAGAAGCAATATATACAATGATTTCAACAGTCTACCTGTTCCATTCATTGTTCGACTTGTCGAAATTTACAATTAATTTCCGGTAAAGGATTAACAATGGGGCTCGTAGTTCACTTAAACTTGAAGTACAAAAAATTGGCGAATTGTACTGTTTGGATGCTTTGCACATATGTTTCGTAGACTATATAGAAGCAATATATATAAAGAATTCAACCGTCTACCTGTTCCATTCATTGTTCTACTTGTCGAAAGTTACAAATAATTTCCGATAAAGGATTAACCATTGGGGCTCATTGTTCACTTAAACATGAAAAACAAAAAATTGGCGAATTGTACTGTTTGGATGCTTTGCATATATGTTTCTTGGACTATATAGAAGCAATATATAAAAAGATTTCAACCGTCTACCAGTTCCATTCATTGTTCTACTTGTCGAAAGTTACAAATAATTTCCGATAAAGGATTAACAATGGGGCTCGTTGTTCACTTAAACTTGAAGAACAATAAATTGGCGATTTGTACTGTTTGGATGCTTTGCATATATGTTTCTTAGACTATATAGAAGCAATATATATAAAGAATTCAACCGTCTACCTGTTCCATTCATTGTTCTACTTGTCAAAAGTTACAAATAATTTCCGATAAAGGATTAACCATTGGGGCTCATTGTTCACTTAAACATGAAAAACAAAAAATTGGCGAATTGTACTGTTTGGATGCTTTGCATATATGTTTCTTAGACTATATAGAAGCAATATATACAAAGATTTCAACCGTCTACCTGTTCCATTCATTGTTCTACTTGTCGAAAGTTACAAATAATTTCCTTTAAAGGATTAACCATTGGGGCTCATTGTTCACTTAAACTTGAAGAACAAAAAATTGGCGAATTGTACTGTTTGGATGCTTTGCATATATGTTTCTTATACTATATAGAAGCAATATATACAAAGATTTCAACCGTCTACGTGTTCCATTCATTGTTCTACTTGTCGAAAGTTACAATTAATTTCCGTTAAAGTATTAACAATGGGGCTCGTAGTTCACTTAAACTTGAAGAGCAAAAAATTGGCGAATTGTACTGTTTGGATGCTTTGCATATATGTTTCTTGGACTATATAGAAGCAATATATACAATGATTTCAACCGTCTACCTGTTCCATTCATTGTTCTACTTGTCGAAAGTTACAAATAATTTCCGATAAAGGATTAACCATGGGGGCTCATAGTTAACTTAAATTTGAAGAACAAAATATTGGCGACTGGTACTGTTTGGATGCTTTGCATATATGTTTCTTAGACGATATGGAAGCAATATATACAAAGATTTCAACCGTCTACCTGTACTATTCATTGTTCTACTTGTCGAAAGTTACAAATAATTTCCGATAAAGGATTAACAATGGCGCTCATTGTTCACTTAAACTTGAAGAACATAAAATTGGCGAATGGTACTGTTTGGATGCTTTGCGTACATGTTCCTTAGACTATATGGAAGCAACATATACAAAGATTTCAACCGTCTACTTGTTCCAATCATTGTTCTACTTGTCGAAATTTACAAATAATTTCCTTTAAAGGATTAACAATGGGGCTCGTTGTTCACTTAAACTTGAAGAACAATAAATTGGCGAATGGTACTGTTTGGATGCTTTGCATATATGTTTCTTAGACTATATAGAAGTAATATATACAAAGATTTCACCCGCCTACCTGTTCCATTCATTGTTCTACTTGTCGAAAGTTACAAATAATTTCCGATAAAGGATTAACCATTGGGGCTCATTGTTCCCTTAAACTTGAAGAACAATAAATTGGCGAATGGTACTGTTTGGATGCTTTGCATATATGTTTCTTAGACCATATAGAAGCAATATATACAAAGAATTCAACCGTCTACCTGTTCCATTCATTGTTCTACTTGTCGAATGTTACAAATAATTTCCGATAAAGGATTAACCATTGGGGTTCATTGTTCACTTAAACTTGAAAAACAAAGAATTGGCGAATGGTACTGTTTGGATGCTTTGCGTACATGTTCCTTAGACTATATGGAAGCAACATATACAAAGACTTCAACCGTCTACTTGATCCAATCATTGTTCTACTTGTCGAAATTTACAAATAATTTCCTTTAAAGTATTAACAATGGGGCTCGTTGTTCTCTTAAACTTGAAGAACAATAAATTGGCGAATGGTACTGTTTGGATGCTTTGCATATATGTTTCTTAGACTATATAGAAGTAATATTTGCAAAGATTTCACCCGCCTACCTGTTACATTCATTGTTCTTCTTGTCGAAAGTTACAAATAATTTCTGTTAAAGGATTAACAATGGGGCTCATTGTTCACTTAAACTTGAAGAACAAAAAATTGGCGCATGGTACTGTTTGGATGCTTTGCGTACATGTTTCTTAGACTATATGGAAGCAATATATACAAAGATTTCATCCGTCTACGTGTTCCAATCATTGTTCTACTAGTACAAAGTTACAATTAATTTCCTTTAAAGGATTAACGATGGGGCTCGTAGATCACTTAAACTTGAAGAGCAAAAAATTGGCGAATTGTACTGTTTGGACGCTTTGCATATATGTTTCTTAGACTATATGGTAGCAATATATACAAAGATTTCAACCGTCTACGTGTTCCAATCATTGTTCTACTTGTAGAAAGTTACAATTAATTTCCGTTAAAGGATTAACAATGGGGCTCGTAGTTCACTTAAAGTTGAAGATCAAAAAATTGGCGATTGTTACTGTTTAGATGCTTTGCATATATGTTTCTTAGATTATATAGAAGCAATATATACAAAGATTTCAACCGTCTACCTGTTCCATTCATTGTTCTACTTGTCGAAAGTTACATATAATTTCCGATAAAGGATTAACCATGGGGGCTCATAGTTAACTTAAATTTGAAGAACAAAAAATTGGCGACTGGTACTGTTTGGATGCTTTGCATATATGTTTCTTAGACGATATGGAAGCAATATATACAAAGATTTCAACCGTCTATGTGTTCCAATCATTGTTCTACTTGTAGAAAGTTACAATTAATTTCCGTTAAAGGATTAACCATTGGGGCTCATTGTTCACTTAAACTTGAAGAACAAAAAATTGGCGAATTGTACTGTTTGGATGCTTTGCATATATGTTTCCTAGACTATATAGAAGCAACACATACAAAGATTTCAACCGTCTACCTGTTCTATTCATTGTTCTACTTGTCGAAAGTTACAAATAATTTCCGTTAAAGGATTAACAATGGGGCTCGTTGTTCACTTAAACTTGAAGAACAATAAATTGGCGAATTGTACTGTTTGGATGCTTTGCATATATGTTTCTTAGACTATATAGAAGCAATATATAAAAAGATTTCAACCGTCTACCAGTTCCATTCATTGTTCTACTTGTCGAAAGTTAGAAATAATTTCCGTTAAGGGATTAACAATGGGGATCGTAGTTTACTTAAACTTGAAGAACAAAAAATTGGCGAATTGTACTGTTTGGATGCTTTGCTTATATGTTTCTTAGACGATATGGAAGCAATATATACAAAGATTTCAACCGTCTATGTGTTCCAATCATTGTTCTACTTGTAGAAAGTTACAATTAATTTCCGTTAAAGGATTAACCATTGGGGCTCATTGTTCACTTAAACTTGAAGAACAAAAAATTGGCGAATTGTACTGTTTGGATGCTTTGCATATATGTTTCCTAGACTATATAGAAGCAACACATACAAAGATTTCAACCGTCTACCTGTTCTATTCATTGTTCTACTTGTCGAAAGTTACAAATAATTTCCGTTAAAGGATTAACAATGGGGCTCGTTGTTCACTTAAACTTGAAGAACAATAAATTGGCGAATTGTACTGTTTGGATGCTTTGCATATATGTTTCTTAGACTATATAGAAGCAATATATAAAAAGATTTCAACCGTCTACCAGTTCCATTCATTGTTCTACTTGTCGAAAGTTAGAAATAATTTCCGTTAAGGGATTAACAATGGGGATCGTAGTTTACTTAAACTTGAAGAACAAAAAATTGGCGAATTGTACTGTTTGGATGCTTTGCTTATATGTTTCTTAGACGATATGGAAGCAATATATACAAAGATTTCAACCGTCTATGTGTTCCAATCATTGTTCTACTTGTAGAAAGTTACAATTAATTTACGTTAAAGGATTAACCATTGGGGCTCATTGTTCACTTAAAATTGAAGAACAAAAAATTGGCGAATTGTACTGTTTGGATACTTTGCATATATGTTTCCTAGACTATATAGAAGCAATATATACATTGATTTCAACCGGCTACCTGTTTCATTCATTGTTCTACTTGTCGAAAGTTACAAATAAATTCCTTTAAAGGATTAACAATGGCGCTCGTAGTTCACTTAAACTTGAAGAACAAAAAATTGGCGAATGGTACTGTTTGGATGCTTTGCATATATGTTTCTTAGACTATATAGAAGCAATATATACAAAGATTTCAACCGTCTACGTGTTCCATTCATTGTTCTACTTGTCGAAAGTTACAATTAATTTCCGTTAAAGTATTAACAATGGGGCTCGTAGTTCACTTAAACTTGAAGAACAAAAAATTGGCGAATTGTACTGTTTGGATGCTTTGCATATATGTTTCTTAGACTATATAGAAGCAATATATACAATGATTTCAACCGTCTACCTGTTCCATTCATTGTTCTACTTGTCGAATGTTACAAATAATTTCCGTTAAGGGATTAACAATGGGGATCGTAGTTTACTTAAACTTGAAGAACAATAAATTGGCGAATTGTACTGTTTGGATGCTTTGCATATATGTTTCTTAGACTATATAGAAGCAATATATACAATGATTTCAACCGTCTACCTATTCCATTCATTGTTCTACTTGCCGAAATTTACAAATAATTTCCTTTAAAGGATTAACAATGGGGCTCGTAGTTCACTTAAACTTGAAGAGCAAAAAATTGTCGAATTGTACTGTTTGGATGCTTTGCATATATGTTTCTTAAACTATATAGAAGCAATATATACAATGATTTCAACCGTCTACCTGTTCCATTCATTGTTCTACTTGTCGAAAGTTACAAATAATTTCCGTTAAGGGATTAACAATGGGGATCGTAGTTTACTTAAACTTGAAGAACAAAAAATTGGCGAATTGTACTGTTTGGATGCTTTGCATATATGTTTCTTAGACTATATAGAAGCAATATATACAATGATTTCAACCGTCTACCTGTTCCATTCATTGTTCTACTTGTCGAAAGTTACAAATAATTTCCGTTAAGTGATTAACAATGGGGATCGTAGTTTACTTAAACTTGAAGAACAAAAAATTGGCGAATTGTACTGTTTGGATGCTTTGCTTATATGTTTCTTAGACTATATAGAAGCAATATATACAAGGATTTCAACCGTCTACCTGTTCCATTCATTGTTCTACTTGTCGAAAGTTACAAATAATTACCGATAAAGGATTAACCATTGGGGCTCATTGTTCACTGACACTTGAAGAACAAAAAATTGGCGAATTGTACTGTTTGGATGCTTTGCATATATGTTTCATAGACTATATAGATGCAATATATACAAAGCTTTCAACCGTCTACCTGTTCCATTCACTGTTCTACTTGTCGAAAGTTACAAATAATTTCCGTTAAGGGATTAACAATGGGGATCGTAGTTCACTTAAACTTGAAGAACAAAAAATTGGCGAATTGTACTGTTTGGATGCTTTGCGTACATGTTTCTTAGACTATATGGAAGCAATATATACAAAGATTTCAACCATCTACGTGTTCCAATCATTGTTCTACTTGTAGAAAGTTACAATTAATTTCCGTTAAGGGATTAACAATGGGGCTCGTAGTTCACTTAAACTTGAAGAACAAAAAATTGGCGCATGGTACTGTTTGGATGCTTTGCGCACATGTTTCTTAGACTATATGGAAGCAATATATACAAAGATTTCATCCGTCTACGTGTTCCAATCATTGTTCTACTTGTCGAAGTTTACAAATAATTTCCTTTAAAGCATTAACAATGGGGCTCGTTGTACACTTAAACTTGAAGAACAATAAATTGGCGAATTGTACTGTTTGGATGCTTTGCATATATGTTTCTTAGACTATATAGAAGCAATATATACAAAGAATTCAACCGTCTACCTGTTCCATTCATTGTTCTACTTGTCGAAAGTTACAAATAATTTCTGTTAAAGGATTAACAATGGGGCTCATTGTTCACTTAAACTTGAAGAACAAAAAATTGGCGCATGGTACTGTTTGGATGCTTTGCGTACATGTTTCTTAGACTATATAGAAGCAATATATACAATGATTTCAACAGTCTACCTGTTCCATTCATTGTTCTACTTGTCGAAATTTACAAATAATTTCCTTTAAAGGATTAACAATGGGGCTCGTAGTTCACTTAAACTTGAAGAACAAAAAATTGGCGAATGGTACGGTTAGGATGCTTTGCATATATGTTTCTTAGACTATATAGAAGCAATATATACATTGATTTCAACCGGCTACCTGTTCCATTCATTGTTCTACTTGTCGAAATTTACAAATAATTTCCGATAAAGGATTAACCATTGGGGCTCATTGTTCACTTAAACTTGAAGAACAAACAATTGGCGAATTGTACTGTTTGGATGCTTTGCATAAATGTTTCTTGGACTATATAGAAGCAATATATACAATGATTTCAACCGTCTACCTGTTCCATTCATTGTTCTACTTGTCGAAAGTTACAAATAATTTCCGATAAAGGATTAACAATGGGGCTCATTGTTCACTTAAACTTGGAGAACAAAAAATTGGCGAATGGTACTGTTTGGATGCATGGCATATATGTTTCTTAGACTATATAGAAGCAATATATACAAAGATTTCAACCGTCTACCTGTTCCATTCATTGTTCTACTTGTCGAAAGTTACAAATAATTTCCTTTAAAGGATTAACAATGGGGCTCATTGTTCACTTAAACTTGAAGAACAAAAAATTGGCGAATTGTACTGTTTGGATGCTTTGCGTACATGTTTCTTAGACTATATGGAAGCAATATATACAAAGATTTCAACCATCTACGTGTTCCAATCATTGTTCTACTTGTAGAAAGTTACAATTAATTTCCGTTAAGGGATTAACAATGGGGCTCGTAGTTCACTTAAACTTGAAGAACAAAAAATTGGCGAATGGTACTGTTTGGATGCTTTGCACAAATGTTTCTTAGACTATATAGAAGCAATATATACATTGATTTCAACCGGCTACCTGTTCCATTCATTGTTCTACTTGTCGAAATTTACAAATAATTTCCTTTAAAGGATTAACAATGGGGCTCGTTGTTCACTTAAACTTGAAGAACAAAAAAGTGGCGAATGGTACTGTTTGGGTGCTTTGCATATATGTTTCTTAGACTATATAGAAGCAATATATACAAAGATTTCAACCGTCTACCTGTTCCATTCATTGTTCTACTTGTCGAAAGTTACAAATAATTTCCGATAAAGGATTAACAATGGGGCTCATTGTTCACTTAAACTTGGAGAACAAAAAATTGGCGAATGGTACTGTTTGGATGCATGGCATATATGTTTCTTAGACTATATAGAAGCAATATATACAAAGATTTCAACCGTCTACCTGTTCCATTCATTGTTCTACTTGTCGAAAGTTACAAATAATTTCCTTTAAAGGATTAACAATGGGGCTCATTGTTCACTTAAACTTGAAGAATAAAAAATTGGCGAATTGTACTGTTTGGATGCTTTGCATATATGTTTCTTAAACTATATAGAAGCAATATATACAATGATTTCAACCGTCTACCTGTTCCATTCATTGTTCTACTTGTCGAAATTTACAAATAATTTCCTTTAAAGGATTAACAATGGGGCTCGTAGTTCACTTAAACTTGAAGAACAAAAAATTGGCGAATGGTACTGTTTGGATGCTTTGCATATATGTTTCTTAGACTATATAGAAGCAATATATACAAAGATTTCAACCGCCTACCTTTTCCATTCATTGTTCTACTTGTCGAAAGTTACAAATAATTTCCGATAACGGATTAAACATTGGGGCTCATTGTTCACTTAAACTTGAAGAACAAAAAATTGCCGAATTGTACTGTTTGGATGCTTTGCATATATGTTTCTTATACTATATAGAAGCAATATATACAAAGATTTCAACCGTCTACCTGTTCCATTCACTGTTCTACTTGTCGAAAGTTACAAATAATTTCCGTTAAGGGATTAACAATGGGGATCGTAGTTCACTTAAACTTGAAGAACAAAAAATTGGCGAATTGTACTGTTTGGATGCTTTGCGTACATGTTTCTTAGACTATATGGAAGCAATATATACAAAGATTTCAACCATCTACGTGTTCCAATCATTGTTCTACTTGTAGAAAGTTACAATTAATTTCCGTTAAGGGATTAACAATGGGGCTCGTAGTTCACTTAAACTTGAAGAACAAAAAATTGGCGAATTGTACTGTTTGGATGCTTTGCATATATGTTTCTTAGACTATATAGAAGCAATATATACAATGATTTCAACCGTCTACCTATTCCATTCATTGTTCTACTTGTCGAAATTTACAAATAATTTCCTTTAAAGGATTAACAATGGGGCCCGTAGTTCACTTAAACTTGAAGAGCAAAAAATTGTCGAATTGTACTGTTTGGATGCTTTGCATATATGTTTCTTAAACTATATAGAAGCAATATATACAATGATTTCAACTGTCTACCTGTTCCATTCATTGTTCTACTTGTCGAAAGTTACAAATAATTTCCGTTAAGGGATTAACAATGGGGATCGTAGTTTACTTAAACTTGAAGAACAAAAAATTGGCGAATTGTACTGTTTGGATGCTTTGCATATATGTTTCTTAGACTATATAGAAGCAATATATACAATGATTTCAACCGTCTACCTGTTCCATTCATTGTTCATCTTGTCGAAAGTTACAAATAATTTCTTTTAAAGGATTAACAATGGGGCTCATTGTTCACTTAAACTTGAAGAACAAAAAATTGGCGCATGGTACTGTTTGGATGCTTTGCGTACATGTTTCTTAGACTATATGGAAGCAATATATACAAAGATTTCATCCGTCTACGTGTTCCAATCATTGTTCTACTAGTAGAAAGTTACAAATAATTACCGATAAAGGATTAACGATGGGGCTCGTAGTTCACTTAAACTTGAAGAGCAAAAAATTGGCGAATTGTACTGTTTGGACGCTTTGCATATATGTTTCTTAGACTATATGGTAGCAATATATACAAAGATTTCAACCGTCTACGTGTTCCAATCATTGTTCTACTTGTAGAAAGTTACAATTAATTTCCGTTAAAGGATTAACAATGGGGCTCGTAGTTCACTTAAAGTTGAAGATCAAAAAATTGGCGATTGTTACTGTTTAGA
Organism: Cerceris ruficornis; assembly: GCA_963989415.1. Classification (NCBI taxonomy): domain Eukaryota; kingdom Metazoa; phylum Arthropoda; class Insecta; order Hymenoptera; family Crabronidae; genus Cerceris; species Cerceris ruficornis. The sequence goes on along the minus strand of CAXDIW010000229.1, from coordinate 654,839 downwards.
TGCTTTGCATATATGTTTCTTAGATTATATAGAAGCAATATATATAAAGATTTCAACCGTCTACCTGTTCCATTCATTGTTCTACTTGTCGAATGTTACAAATAATTTCCGATAAAGGATTAACCATTGGGGTTCATTGTTCACTTAAACTTGAAAAACAAAAAATTGGCAAATTGTACTGTTTGGACGCTTTGCATATATGTTTCTTAGACTATATGGTAGCAATATATACAAAGATTTCAACCGTCTACGTGTTCCAATCATTGTTCTACTTGTAGAAAGTTACAATTAATTTCCTTTAAAGTATTAACAATGGGGCTCGTTGTTCTCTTAAACTTGAAGAACAATAAATTGGCGAATGGTACTGTTTGGATGCTTTGCATATATGTTTCTTAGACTATATAGAAGCAATATATACAAAGATTTCAACCGTCTACCTGTTCCATTCATTGTTCTACTTGTCGAAAATTACAAATAATTTCCGATAAAGGATTAACCATGGGGGCTCATAGTTAACTTAAATTTGAAGAACAAAAAATTGGCGACTGGTACTGTTTGGATGCTTTGCATATATGTTTCTTAGACTATGTAGAAGCAACATATACAAAGATTTCAACCGTCTACTTGTTCCAATCATTGTTCGACTTGCCGAAATTTACAAATAATTTCCTTTAAAGGATTAACAATGGGGCTCGTAGTTCACTTAAACTTGAAGAACAATAAATTGGCGAATTGTACTGTTTGGATGCTTTGCATATATGTTTCTTAGACTATATAGAAGCAATATATACAATGATTTCAACAGTCTACCTGTTCCATTCATTGTTCGACTTGTCGAAATTTACAATTAATTTCCGGTAAAGGATTAACAATGGGGCTCGTAGTTCACTTAAACTTGAAGTACAAAAAATTGGCGAATTGTACTGTTTGGATGCTTTGCACATATGTTTCGTAGACTATATAGAAGCAATATATATAAAGAATTCAACCGTCTACCTGTTCCATTCATTGTTCTACTTGTCGAAAGTTACAAATAATTTCCGATAAAGGATTAACCATTGGGGCTCATTGTTCACTTAAACATGAAAAACAAAAAATTGGCGAATTGTACTGTTTGGATGCTTTGCATATATGTTTCTTGGACTATATAGAAGCAATATATAAAAAGATTTCAACCGTCTACCAGTTCCATTCATTGTTCTACTTGTCGAAAGTTACAAATAATTTCCGATAAAGGATTAACAATGGGGCTCGTTGTTCACTTAAACTTGAAGAACAATAAATTGGCGATTTGTACTGTTTGGATGCTTTGCATATATGTTTCTTAGACTATATAGAAGCAATATATATAAAGAATTCAACCGTCTACCTGTTCCATTCATTGTTCTACTTGTCAAAAGTTACAAATAATTTCCGATAAAGGATTAACCATTGGGGCTCATTGTTCACTTAAACATGAAAAACAAAAAATTGGCGAATTGTACTGTTTGGATGCTTTGCATATATGTTTCTTAGACTATATAGAAGCAATATATACAAAGATTTCAACCGTCTACCTGTTCCATTCATTGTTCTACTTGTCGAAAGTTACAAATAATTTCCTTTAAAGGATTAACCATTGGGGCTCATTGTTCACTTAAACTTGAAGAACAAAAAATTGGCGAATTGTACTGTTTGGATGCTTTGCATATATGTTTCTTATACTATATAGAAGCAATATATACAAAGATTTCAACCGTCTACGTGTTCCATTCATTGTTCTACTTGTCGAAAGTTACAATTAATTTCCGTTAAAGTATTAACAATGGGGCTCGTAGTTCACTTAAACTTGAAGAGCAAAAAATTGGCGAATTGTACTGTTTGGATGCTTTGCATATATGTTTCTTGGACTATATAGAAGCAATATATACAATGATTTCAACCGTCTACCTGTTCCATTCATTGTTCTACTTGTCGAAAGTTACAAATAATTTCCGATAAAGGATTAACCATGGGGGCTCATAGTTAACTTAAATTTGAAGAACAAAATATTGGCGACTGGTACTGTTTGGATGCTTTGCATATATGTTTCTTAGACGATATGGAAGCAATATATACAAAGATTTCAACCGTCTACCTGTACTATTCATTGTTCTACTTGTCGAAAGTTACAAATAATTTCCGATAAAGGATTAACAATGGCGCTCATTGTTCACTTAAACTTGAAGAACATAAAATTGGCGAATGGTACTGTTTGGATGCTTTGCGTACATGTTCCTTAGACTATATGGAAGCAACATATACAAAGATTTCAACCGTCTACTTGTTCCAATCATTGTTCTACTTGTCGAAATTTACAAATAATTTCCTTTAAAGGATTAACAATGGGGCTCGTTGTTCACTTAAACTTGAAGAACAATAAATTGGCGAATGGTACTGTTTGGATGCTTTGCATATATGTTTCTTAGACTATATAGAAGTAATATATACAAAGATTTCACCCGCCTACCTGTTCCATTCATTGTTCTACTTGTCGAAAGTTACAAATAATTTCCGATAAAGGATTAACCATTGGGGCTCATTGTTCCCTTAAACTTGAAGAACAATAAATTGGCGAATGGTACTGTTTGGATGCTTTGCATATATGTTTCTTAGACCATATAGAAGCAATATATACAAAGAATTCAACCGTCTACCTGTTCCATTCATTGTTCTACTTGTCGAATGTTACAAATAATTTCCGATAAAGGATTAACCATTGGGGTTCATTGTTCACTTAAACTTGAAAAACAAAGAATTGGCGAATGGTACTGTTTGGATGCTTTGCGTACATGTTCCTTAGACTATATGGAAGCAACATATACAAAGACTTCAACCGTCTACTTGATCCAATCATTGTTCTACTTGTCGAAATTTACAAATAATTTCCTTTAAAGTATTAACAATGGGGCTCGTTGTTCTCTTAAACTTGAAGAACAATAAATTGGCGAATGGTACTGTTTGGATGCTTTGCATATATGTTTCTTAGACTATATAGAAGTAATATTTGCAAAGATTTCACCCGCCTACCTGTTACATTCATTGTTCTTCTTGTCGAAAGTTACAAATAATTTCTGTTAAAGGATTAACAATGGGGCTCATTGTTCACTTAAACTTGAAGAACAAAAAATTGGCGCATGGTACTGTTTGGATGCTTTGCGTACATGTTTCTTAGACTATATGGAAGCAATATATACAAAGATTTCATCCGTCTACGTGTTCCAATCATTGTTCTACTAGTACAAAGTTACAATTAATTTCCTTTAAAGGATTAACGATGGGGCTCGTAGATCACTTAAACTTGAAGAGCAAAAAATTGGCGAATTGTACTGTTTGGACGCTTTGCATATATGTTTCTTAGACTATATGGTAGCAATATATACAAAGATTTCAACCGTCTACGTGTTCCAATCATTGTTCTACTTGTAGAAAGTTACAATTAATTTCCGTTAAAGGATTAACAATGGGGCTCGTAGTTCACTTAAAGTTGAAGATCAAAAAATTGGCGATTGTTACTGTTTAGATGCTTTGCATATATGTTTCTTAGATTATATAGAAGCAATATATACAAAGATTTCAACCGTCTACCTGTTCCATTCATTGTTCTACTTGTCGAAAGTTACATATAATTTCCGATAAAGGATTAACCATGGGGGCTCATAGTTAACTTAAATTTGAAGAACAAAAAATTGGCGACTGGTACTGTTTGGATGCTTTGCATATATGTTTCTTAGACGATATGGAAGCAATATATACAAAGATTTCAACCGTCTATGTGTTCCAATCATTGTTCTACTTGTAGAAAGTTACAATTAATTTCCGTTAAAGGATTAACCATTGGGGCTCATTGTTCACTTAAACTTGAAGAACAAAAAATTGGCGAATTGTACTGTTTGGATGCTTTGCATATATGTTTCCTAGACTATATAGAAGCAACACATACAAAGATTTCAACCGTCTACCTGTTCTATTCATTGTTCTACTTGTCGAAAGTTACAAATAATTTCCGTTAAAGGATTAACAATGGGGCTCGTTGTTCACTTAAACTTGAAGAACAATAAATTGGCGAATTGTACTGTTTGGATGCTTTGCATATATGTTTCTTAGACTATATAGAAGCAATATATAAAAAGATTTCAACCGTCTACCAGTTCCATTCATTGTTCTACTTGTCGAAAGTTAGAAATAATTTCCGTTAAGGGATTAACAATGGGGATCGTAGTTTACTTAAACTTGAAGAACAAAAAATTGGCGAATTGTACTGTTTGGATGCTTTGCTTATATGTTTCTTAGACGATATGGAAGCAATATATACAAAGATTTCAACCGTCTATGTGTTCCAATCATTGTTCTACTTGTAGAAAGTTACAATTAATTTACGTTAAAGGATTAACCATTGGGGCTCATTGTTCACTTAAAATTGAAGAACAAAAAATTGGCGAATTGTACTGTTTGGATACTTTGCATATATGTTTCCTAGACTATATAGAAGCAATATATACATTGATTTCAACCGGCTACCTGTTTCATTCATTGTTCTACTTGTCGAAAGTTACAAATAAATTCCTTTAAAGGATTAACAATGGCGCTCGTAGTTCACTTAAACTTGAAGAACAAAAAATTGGCGAATGGTACTGTTTGGATGCTTTGCATATATGTTTCTTAGACTATATAGAAGCAATATATACAAAGATTTCAACCGTCTACGTGTTCCATTCATTGTTCTACTTGTCGAAAGTTACAATTAATTTCCGTTAAAGTATTAACAATGGGGCTCGTAGTTCACTTAAACTTGAAGAACAAAAAATTGGCGAATTGTACTGTTTGGATGCTTTGCATATATGTTTCTTAGACTATATAGAAGCAATATATACAATGATTTCAACCGTCTACCTGTTCCGTTCATTGTTCTACTTGTCGAATGTTACAAATAATTTCCGTTAAGGGATTAACAATGGGGATCGTAGTTTACTTAAACTTGAAGAACAATAAATTGGCGAATTGTACTGTTTGGATGCTTTGCATATATGTTTCTTAGACTATATAGAAGCAATATATACAATGATTTCAACCGTCTACCTATTCCATTCATTGTTCTACTTGCCGAAATTTACAAATAATTTCCTTTAAAGGATTAACAATGGGGCTCGAGGTTCACTTAAACTTGAAGAGAAAAAAATTGTCGAATTGTACTGTTTGGATGCTTTGCATATATGTTTCTTAAACTATATAGAAGCAATATATACAATGATTTCAACCGTCTACCTGTTCCATTCATTGTTCTACTTGTCGAAAGTTACAAATAATTTCCGTTAAGGGATTAACAATGGGGATCGTAGTTTACTTAAACTTGAAGAACAAAAAATTGGCGAATTGTACTGTTTGGATGCTTTGCATATATGTTTCTTAGACTATATAGAAGCAATATATACAATGATTTCAACCGTCTACCTGTTCCATTCATTGTTCTACTTGTCGAAAGTTACAAATAATTTCCGTTAAGGGATTGACAATGGGGATCGTAGTTCACTTAAACTTGAAAAACAAAAAATCGGCGAATTGTACTGTTTGGATGCTTTGCATATATGTTTCTTAGACTATATGGAAGCATATATATACAATGATTTCAACCGTCTACCTATTCCATTCATTGTTCTACTTGTCGAAATTTACAAATAATTTCCTCTAAAGGATTAACAATGGGGCTCGTTGTACACTTAAACTTGAAGAACAATAAATTGGCGAATTGTACTGTTTGGATGCTTTGCATATATGTTCCTTAGACTATATAGAAGCAATATATACAAAGATTTCACCCGTCTACCTGTACTATTCATTGTTCTACTTGTCGAAAGTTACAAATAATTTCCGATAAAGGATTAACAATGGGGCTCGTAGTTCACTTAAACTTGAAGAGCAAAAAATTGGCGAATTGTACTGTTTGGACGCTTTGCATATATGTTTCTTAGACTATATGGAAGCAATATATACAAAGATTTCAACCGTCTACGTGTTCCAATAATTGTTCTACTTGTCGAAATTTACAAATAATTTCCTGTAAAGGATTAACAATGGGGCTCGTTGTTCACTTAAACTTGAAGAACAAAAAATTGGCGCATTGTACTGTTTGGATGCTTTGCATATATGTTTCTTAGACTATATAGAAGCAATATATACAAAGAATTCAACCGTCTACCTGTTCCATTCATTGTTCTACTTGTCGAAAGTTACAATTAATTTCCGTTAAAGTATTAACAATGGGGCTCGTAGTTCACTTAAACTTGAAGAACAAAAAATTGGCGAATTGTACTGTTTGGATGCTTTGCATATATGTTTCTTAAACTATATAGAAGCAATATATACAATGATTTCACCCGTCTACCTGTACTATTCATTGTTCTACTTGTCGAAAGTTACAAATAATTTCCGATAAAGGATTAACAATGGGGCTCGTAGTTCACTTAAACTTGAAGAGCAAAAAATTGGCGAATTGTACTGTTTGGACGCTTTGCATATATGTTTCTTAGACTATATGGAAGCAATATATACAAAGATTTCAACCGTCTACGTGTTCCAATAATTGTTCTACTTGTCGAAATTTACAAATAATTTCCTGTAAAGGATTAACCATTGGGGTTCATTGTTCACTTAAACTTGAAAAACAAAGAATTGGCGAATGGTACTGTTTGGATGCTTTGCGTACATGTTCCTTAGACTATATGGAAGCAACATATACAAAGACTTCAACCGTCTACTTGATCCAATCATTGTTCTACTTGTCGAAATTTACAAATAATTTCCTTTAAAGTATTAACAATGGGGCTCGTTGTTCTCTTAAACTTGAAGAACAATAAATTGGCGAATGGTACTGTTTGGATGCTTTGCATATATGTTTCTTAGACTATATAGAAGTAATATTTGCAAAGATTTCACCCGCCTACCTGTTACATTCATTGTTCTTCTTGTCGAAAGTTACAAATAATTTCTGTTAAAGGATTAACAATGGGGCTCATTGTTCACTTAAACTTGAAGAACAAAAAATTGGCGCATGGTACTGTTTGGATGCTTTGCGTACATGTTTCTTAGACTATATGGAAGCAATATATACAAAGATTTCATCCGTCTACGTGTTCCAATCATTGTTCTACTAGTACAAAGTTACAATTAATTTCCTTTAAAGGATTAACGATGGGGCTCGTAGATCACTTAAACTTGAAGAGCAAAAAATTGGCGAATTGTACTGTTTGGACGCTTTGCATATATGTTTCTTAGACTATATGGTAGCAATATATACAAAGATTTCAACCGTCTACGTGTTCCAATCATTGTTCTACTTGTAGAAAGTTACAATTAATTTCCGTTAAAGGATTAACAATGGGGCTCGTAGTTCACTTAAAGTTGAAGATCAAAAAATTGGCGATTGTTACTGTTTAGATGCTTTGCATATATGTTTCTTAGATTATATAGAAGCAATATATACAAAGATTTCAACCGTCTACCTGTTCCATTCATTGTTCTACTTGTCGAAAGTTACATATAATTTCCGATAAAGGATTAACCATGGGGGCTCATAGTTAACTTAAATTTGAAGAACAAAAAATTGGCGACTGGTACTGTTTGGATGCTTTGCATATATGTTTCTTAGACGATATGGAAGCAATATATACAAAGATTTCAACCGTCTATGTGTTCCAATCATTGTTCTACTTGTAGAAAGTTACAATTAATTTCCGTTAAAGGATTAACCATTGGGGCTCATTGTTCACTTAAACTTGAAGAACAAAAAATTGGCGAATTGTACTGTTTGGATGCTTTGCATATATGTTTCCTAGACTATATAGAAGCAACACATACAAAGATTTCAACCGTCTACCTGTTCTATTCATTGTTCTACTTGTCGAAAGTTACAAATAATTTCCGTTAAAGGATTAACAATGGGGCTCGTTGTTCACTTAAACTTGAAGAACAATAAATTGGCGAATTGTACTGTTTGGATGCTTTGCATATATGTTTCTTAGACTATATAGAAGCAATATATAAAAAGATTTCAACCGTCTACCAGTTCCATTCATTGTTCTACTTGTCGAAAGTTAGAAATAATTTCCGTTAAGGGATTAACAATGGGGATCGTAGTTTACTTAAACTTGAAGAACAAAAAATTGGCGAATTGTACTGTTTGGATGCTTTGCTTATATGTTTCTTAGACGATATGGAAGCAATATATACAAAGATTTCAACCGTCTATGTGTTCCAATCATTGTTCTACTTGTAGAAAGTTACAATTAATTTACGTTAAAGGATTAACCATTGGGGCTCATTGTTCACTTAAAATTGAAGAACAAAAAATTGGCGAATTGTACTGTTTGGATACTTTGCATATATGTTTCCTAGACTATATAGAAGCAATATATACATTGATTTCAACCGGCTACCTGTTTCATTCATTGTTCTACTTGTCGAAAGTTACAAATAAATTCCTTTAAAGGATTAACAATGGCGCTCGTAGTTCACTTAAACTTGAAGAACAAAAAATTGGCGAATGGTACTGTTTGGATGCTTTGCATATATGTTTCTTAGACTATATAGAAGCAATATATACAAAGATTTCAACCGTCTACGTGTTCCATTCATTGTTCTACTTGTCGAAAGTTACAATTAATTTCCGTTAAAGTATTAACAATGGGGCTCGTAGTTCACTTAAACTTGAAGAACAAAAAATTGGCGAATTGTACTGTTTGGATGCTTTGCATATATGTTTCTTAGACTATATAGAAGCAATATATACAATGATTTCAACCGTCTACCTGTTCCATTCATTGTTCTACTTGTCGAATGTTACAAATAATTTCCGTTAAGGGATTAACAATGGGGATCGTAGTTTACTTAAACTTGAAGAACAATAAATTGGCGAATTGTACTGTTTGGATGCTTTGCATATATGTTTCTTAGACTATATAGAAGCAATATATACAATGATTTCAACCGTCTACCTATTCCATTCATTGTTCTACTTGCCGAAATTTACAAATAATTTCCTTTAAAGGATTAACAATGGGGCTCGTAGTTCACTTAAACTTGAAGAGAAAAAAATTGTCGAATTGTACTGTTTGGATGCTTTGCATATATGTTTCTTAAACTATATAGAAGCAATATATACAATGATTTCAACCGTCTACCTGTTCCATTCATTGTTCTACTTGTCGAAAGTTACAAATAATTTCCGTTAAGGGATTAACAATGGGGATCGTAGTTTACTTAAACTTGAAGAACAAAAAATTGGCGAATTGTACTGTTTGGATGCTTTGCATATATGTTTCTTAGACTATATAGAAGCAATATATACAATGATTTCAACCGTCTACCTGTTCCATTCATTGTTCTACTTGTCGAAAGTTACAAATAATTTCCGTTAAGGGATTGACAATGGGGATCGTAGTTCACTTAAACTTGAAAAACAAAAAATCGGCGAATTGTACTGTTTGGATGCTTTGCATATATGTTTCTTAGACTATATGGAAGCATATATATACAATGATTTCAACCGTCTACCTATTCCATTCATTGTTCTACTTGTCGAAATTTACAAATAATTTCCTCTAAAGGATTAACAATGGGGCTCGTTGTACACTTAAACTTGAAGAACAATAAATTGGCGAATTGTACTGTTTGGATGCTTTGCATATATGTTCCTTAGACTATATAGAAGCAATATATACAAAGATTTCACCCGTCTACCTGTACTATTCATTGTTCTACTTGTCGAAAGTTACAAATAATTTCCGATAAAGGATTAACAATGGGGCTCGTAGTTCACTTAAACTTGAAGAGCAAAAAATTGGCGAATTGTACTGTTTGGACGCTTTGCATATATGTTTCTTAGACTATATGGAAGCAATATATACAAAGATTTCAACCGTCTACGTGTTCCAATAATTGTTCTACTTGTCGAAATTTACAAATAATTTCCTGTAAAGGATTAACAATGGGGCTCGTTGTTCACTTAAACTTGAAGAACAAAAAATTGGCGCATTGTACTGTTTGGATGCTTTGCATATATGTTTCTTAGACTATATAGAAGCAATATATACAAAGAATTCAACCGTCTACCTGTTCCATTCATTGTTCTACTTGTCGAAAGTTACAATTAATTTCCGTTAAAGTATTAACAATGGGGCTCGTAGTTCACTTAAACTTGAAGAACAAAAAATTGGCGAATTGTACTGTTTGGATGCTTTGCATATATGTTTCTTAGACTATATAAAAGCAATATATACAATGATTTCAACCGTCTACCTGTTCCATTCATTGTTCTACTTGTCGAATGTTACAAATAATTTCCGTTAAGGGATTAACAATGGGGATCGTAGTTTACTTAAACTTGAAGAACAATAAATTGGCGAATTGTACTGTTTGGATGCTTTGCATATATGTTTCTTAGACTATATAGAAGCAATATATACAATGATTTCAACCGTCTACCTATTCCATTCATTGTTCTACTTGCCGAAATTTACAAATAATTTCCTTTAAAGGATTAACAATGGGGCTCGTAGTTCACTTAAACTTGAAGAGCAAAAAATTGTCGAATTGTACTGTTTGGATGCTTTGCATATATGTTTCTTAAACTATATAGAAGCAATATATACAATGATTTCAACCGTCTACCTGTTCCATTCATTGTTCTACTTGTCGAAAGTTACAAATAATTTCCGTTAAGGGATTAACAATGGGGATCGTAGTTTACTTAAACTTGAAGAACAAAAAATTGGCGAATTGTACTGTTTGGATGCTTTGCATATATGTTTCTTAGACTATATAGAAGCAATATATACAATGATTTCAACCGTCTACCTGTTCCATTCATTGTTCTACTTGTCGAAAGTTACAAATAATTTCCGTTAAGTGATTAACAATGGGGATCGTAGTTTACTTAAACTTGAAGAACAAAAAATTGGCGAATTGTACTGTTTGGATGCTTTGCTTATATGTTTCTTAGACTATATAGAAGCAATATATACAAGGATTTCAACCGTCTACCTGTTCCATTCATTGTTCTACTTGTCGAAAGTTACAAATAATTACCGATAAAGGATTAACCATTGGGGCTCATTGTTCACTGACACTTGAAGAACAAAAAATTGGCGAATTGTACTGTTTGGATGCTTTGCATATATATTTCATAGACTATATAGATGCAATATATACAAAGATTTCAACCGTCTACCTGTTCCATTCACTGTTCTACTTGTCGAAAGTTACAAATAATTTCCGTTAAGGGATTAACAATGGGGATCGTAGTTCACTTAAACTTGAAGAACAAAAAATTGGCGAATTGTACTGTTTGGATGCTTTGCGTACATGTTTCTTAGACTATATGGAAGCAATATATACAAAGATTTCAACCATCTACGTGTTCCAATCATTGTTCTACTTGTAGAAAGTTACAATTAATTTCCGTTAAGGGATTAACAATGGGGCTCGTAGTTCACTTAAACTTGAAGAACAAAAAATTGGCGCATGGTACTGTTTGGATGCTTTGCGTACATGTTTCTTAGACTATATGGAAGCAATATATACAAAGATTTCATCCGTCTACGTGTTCCAATCATTGTTCTACTTGTCGAAGTTTACAAATAATTTCCTTTAAAGCATTAACAATGGGGCTCGTTGTACACTTAAACTTGAAGAACAATAAATTGGCGAATTGTACTGTTTGGATGCTTTGCATATATGTTTCTTAGACTATATAGAAGCAATATATACAAAGAATTCAACCGTCTACCTGTTCCATTCATTGTTCTACTTGTCGAAAGTTACAAATAATTTCTGTTAAAGGATTAACAATGGGGCTCATTGTTCACTTAAACTTGAAGAACAAAAAATTGGCGCATGGTACTGTTTGGATGCTTTGCGTACATGTTTCTTAGACTATATAGAAGCAATATATACAATGATTTCAACAGTCTACCTGTTCCATTCATTGTTCTACTTGTCGAAATTTACAAATAATTTCCTTTAAAGGATTAACAATGGGGCTCGTAGTTCACTTAAACTTGAAGAACAAAAAATTGGCGAATGGTACGGTTAGGATGCTTTGCATATATGTTTCTTAGACTATATAGAAGCAATATATACATTGATTTCAACCGGCTACCTGTTCCATTCATTGTTCTACTTGTCGAAATTTACAAATAATTTCCGATAAAGGATTAACCATTGGGGCTCATTGTTCACTTAAACATGAAAAACAAAAAATTGGCGAATTGTACTGTTTGGATGCTTTGCATATATGTTTCTTGGACTATATAGAAGCAATATATAAAAAGATTTCAACCGTCTACCAGTTCCATTCATTGTTCTACTTGTCGAAAGTTACAAATAATTTCCGATAAAGGATTAACAATGGGGCTCGTTGTTCACTTAAACTTGAAGAACAATAAATTGGCGATTTGTACTGTTTGGATGCTTTGCATATATGTTTCTTAGACTATATAGAAGCAATATATATAAAGAATTCAACCGTCTACCTGTTCCATTCATTGTTCTACTTGTCAAAAGTTACAAATAATTTCCGATAAAGGATTAACCATTGGGGCTCATTGTTCACTTAAACATGAAAAACAAAAAATTGGCGAATTGTACTGTTTGGATGCTTTGCATATATGTTTCTTAGACTATATAGAAGCAATATATACAAAGATTTCAACCGTCTACCTGTTCCATTCATTGTTCTACTTGTCGAAAGTTACAAATAATTTCCTTTAAAGGATTAACCATTGGGGCTCATTGTTCACTTAAACTTGAAGAACAAAAAATTGGCGAATTGTACTGTTTGGATGCTTTGCATATATGTTTCTTATACTATATAGAAGCAATATATACAAAGATTTCAACCGTCTACGTGTTCCATTCATTGTTCTACTTGTCGAAAGTTACAATTAATTTCCGTTAAAGTATTAACAATGGGGCTCGTAGTTCACTTAAACTTGAAGAGCAAAAAATTGGCGAATTGTACTGTTTGGATGCTTTGCATATATGTTTCTTGGACTATATAGAAGCAATATATACAATGATTTCAACCGTCTACCTGTTCCATTCATTGTTCTACTTGTCGAATGTTACAAATAATTTCCGTTAAGGGATTAATAATGGGGATCGTAGTTTACTTAAACTTGAAGAACAAAAAATTGGCGAATTGTACTGTTTGGATGCTTTGCATATATGTTTCTTAGACTATATAGAAGCAATATATACAATGATTTCAACCGTCTACCTATTCCATTCATTGTTCTACTTGTCGAAATTTACAAATAATTTCCTTTAAAGGATTAACAATGGGGCTCGTAGTTCACTTAAACTTGAAGAGCAAAAAATTGTCGAATTGTACTGTTTGGATGCTTTGCATATATGTTTCTTAGATTATATAGAAGCAATATATACAAAGATTTCAACCGTCTACCTGTTCCATTCATTGTTCTACTTGTCGAAAGTTACAAATAATTTCCGATAAAGGATTAACCATGGGGGCTCATAGTTAACTTAAATTTGAAGAACAAAATATTGGCGACTGGTACTGTTTGGATGCTTTGCATATATGTTTCTTAGACGATATGGAAGCAATATATACAAAGATTTCAACCGTCTACCTGTACTATTCATTGTTCTACTTGTCGAAAGTTACAAATAATTTCCGATAAAGGATTAACAATGGCGCTCATTGTTCACTTAAACTTGAAGAACATAAAATTGGCGAATGGTACTGTTTGGATGCTTTGCGTACATGTTCCTTAGACTATATGGAAGCAACATATACAAAGATTTCAACCGTCTACTTGTTCCAATCATTGTTCTACTTGTCGAAATTTACAAATAATTTCCTTTAAAGGATTAACAATGGGGCTCGTTGTTCACTTAAACTTGAAGAACAATAAATTGGCGAATGGTACTGTTTGGATGCTTTGCATATATGTTTCTTAGACTATATAGAAGTAATATATACAAAGATTTCACCCGCCTACCTGTTCCATTCATTGTTCTACTTGTCGAAAGTTACAAATAATTTCCGATAAAGGATTAACCATTGGGGCTCATTGTTCCCTTAAACTTGAAGAACAATAAATTGGCGAATGGTACTGTTTGGATGCTTTGCATATATGTTTCTTAGACCATATAGAAGCAATATATACAAAGAATTCAACCGTCTACCTGTTCCATTCATTGTTCTACTTGTCGAATGTTACAAATAATTTCCGATAAAGGATTAACCATTGGGGTTCATTGTTCACTTAAACTTGAAAAACAAAGAATTGGCGAATGGTACTGTTTGGATGCTTTGCGTACATGTTCCTTAGACTATATGGAAGCAACATATACAAAGACTTCAACCGTCTACTTGATCCAATCATTGTTCTACTTGTCGAAATTTACAAATAATTTCCTTTAAAGTATTAACAATGGGGCTCGTTGTTCTCTTAAACTTGAAGAACAATAAATTGGCGAATGGTACTGTTTGGATGCTTTGCATATATGTTTCTTAGACTATATAGAAGTAATATTTGCAAAGATTTCACCCGCCTACCTGTTACATTCATTGTTCTTCTTGTCGAAAGTTACAAATAATTTCTGTTAAAGGATTAACAATGGGGCTCATTGTTCACTTAAACTTGAAGAACAAAAAATTGGCGCATGGTACTGTTTGGATGCTTTGCGTACATGTTTCTTAGACTATATGAAAGCAATATATACAAAGATTTCATCCGTCTACGTGTTCCAATCATTGTTCTACTAGTACAAAGTTACAATTAATTTCCTTTAAAGGATTAACGATGGGGCTCGTAGATCACTTAAACTTGAAGAGCAAAAAATTGGCGAATTGTACTGTTTGGACGCTTTGCATATATGTTTCTTAGACTATATGGTAGCAATATATACAAAGATTTCAACCGTCTACGTGTTCCAATCATTGTTCTACTTGTAGAAAGTTACAATTAATTTCCGTTAAAGGATTAACAATGGGGCTCGTAGTTCACTTAAAGTTGAAGATCAAAAAATTGGCGATTGTTACTGTTTAGATGCTTTGCATATATGTTTCTTAGATTATATAGAAGCAATATATACAAAGATTTCAACCGTCTACCTGTTCCATTCATCGTTCTACTTGTCGAAAGTTACATATAATTTCCGATAAAGGATTAACCATGGGGGCTCATAGTTAACTTAAATTTGAAGAACAAAAAATTGGCGACTGGTACTGTTTGGATGCTTTGCATATATGTTTCTTAGACGATGTGGAAGCAATATATACAAAGATTTCAACCGTCTATGTGTTCCAATCATTGTTCTACTTGTAGAAAGTTACAATTAATTTCCGTTAAAGGATTAACCATTGGGGCTCATTGTTCACTTAAACTTGAAGAACAAAAAATTGGCGAATTGTACTGTTTGGATGCTTTGCATATATGTTTCCTAGACTATATAGAAGCAACACATACAAAGATTTCAACCGTCTACCTGTTCTATTCATTGTTCTACTTGTCGAAAGTTACAAATAATTTCCGTTAATGGATTAACAATGGGGCTCGTTGTTCACTTAAACTTGAAGAACAATAAATTGGCGAATTGTACTGTTTGGATGCTTTGCATATATGTTTCTTAGACTATATAGAAGCAATATATAAAAAGATTTCAACCGTCTACCAGTTCCATTCATTGTTCTACTTGTCGAAAGTTAGAAATAATTTCCGTTAAGGGATTAACAATGGGGATCGTAGTTTACTTAAACTTGAAGAACAAAAAATTGGCGAATTGTACTGTTTGGATGCTTTGCTTATATGTTTCTTAGACGATATGGAAGCAATATATACAAAGATTTCAACCGTCTATGTGTTCCAATCATTGTTCTACTTGTAGAAAGTTACAATTAATTTACGTTAAAGGATTAACCATTGGGGCTCATTGTTCACTTAAAATTGAAGAACAAAAAATTGGCGAATTGTACTGTTTGGATACTTTGCATATATGTTTCCTAGACTATATAGAAGCAATATATACATTGATTTCAACCGGCTACCTGTTTCATTCATTGTTCTACTTGTCGAAAGTTACAAATAAATTCCTTTAAAGGATTAACAATGGCGCTCGTAGTTCACTTAAACTTGAAGAACAAAAAATTGGCGAATGGTACTGTTTGGATGCTTTGCATATATGTTTCTTAGACTATATAGAAGCAATATATACAAAGATTTCAACCGTCTACGTGTTCCATTCATTGTTCTACTTGTCGAAAGTTACAATTAATTTCCGTTAAAGTATTAACAATGGGGCTCGTAGTTCACTTAAACTTGAAGAACAAAAAATTGGCGAATTGTACTGTTTGGATGCTTTGCATATATGTTTCTTAGACTATATAGAAGCAATATATACAATGATTTCAACCGTCTACCTGTTCCATTCATTGTTCTACTTGTCGAATGTTACAAATAATTTCCGTTAAGGGATTAACAATGGGGATCGTAGTTTACTTAAACTTGAAGAACAATAAATTGGCGAATTGTACTGTTTGGATGCTTTGCATATATGTTTCTTAGACTATATAGAAGCAATATATACAATGATTTCAACCGTCTACCTATTCCATTCATTGTTCTACTTGCCGAAATTTACAAATAATTTCCTTTAAAGGATTAACAATGGGGCTCGTAGTTCACTTAAACTTGAAGAGAAAAAAATTGTCGAATTGTACTGTTTGGATGCTTTGCATATATGTTTCTTAAACTATATAGAAGCAATATATACAATGATTTCAACCGTCTACCTGTTCCATTCATTGTTCTACTTGTCGAAAGTTACAAATAATTTCCGTTAAGGGATTAACAATGGGGATCGTAGTTTACTTAAACTTGAAGAACAAAAAATTGGCGAATTGTACTGTTTGGATGCTTTGCATATATGTTTCTTAGACTATATAGAAGCAATATATACAATGATTTCAACCGTCTACCTGTTCCATTCATTGTTCTACTTGTCGAAAGTTACAAATAATTTCCGTTAAGGGATTGACAATGGGGATCGTAGTTCACTTAAACTTGAAAAACAAAAAATCGGCGAATTGTACTGTTTGGATGCTTTGCATATATGTTTCTTAGACTATATGGAAGCATATATATACAATGATTTCAACCGTCTACCTATTCCATTCATTGTTCTACTTGTCGAAATTTACAAATAATTTCCTCTAAAGTATTAACAATGGGGCTCGTTGTACACTTAAACTTGAAGAACAATAAATTGGCGAATTGTACTGTTTGGATGCTTTGCATATATGTTCCTTAGACTATATAGAAGCAATATATACAAAGATTTCACCCGTCTACCTGTACTATTCATTGTTCTACTTGTCGAAAGTTACAAATAATTTCCGATAAAGGATTAACAATGGGGCTCGTAGTTCACTTAAACTTGAAGAGCAAAAAATTGGCGAATTGTACTGTTTGGACGCTTTGCATATATGTTTCTTAGACTATATGGAAGCAATATATACAAAGATTTCAACCGTCTACGTGTTCCAATAATTGTTCTACTTGTCGAAATTTACAAATAATTTCCTGTAAAGGATTAACAATGGGGCTCGTTGTTCACTTAAACTTGAAGAACAAAAAATTGGCGCATTGTACTGTTTGGATGCTTTGCATATATGTTTCTTAGACTATATAGAAGCAATATATACAAAGAATTCAACCGTCTACCTGTTCCATTCAGTGTTCTACTTGTCGAAAGTTACAATTAATTTCCGTTAAAGTATTAACAATGGGGCTCGTAGTTCACTTAAACTTGAAGAACAAAAAATTGGCGAATTGTACTGTTTGGATGCTTTGCATATATGTTTCTTAGACTATATAAAAGCAATATATACAATGATTTCAACCGTCTACCTGTTCCATTCATTGTTCTACTTGTCGAATGTTACAAATAATTTCCGTTAAGGGATTAACAATGGGGATCGTAGTTTACTTAAACTTGAAGAACAATAAATTGGCGAATTGTACTGTTTGGATGCTTTGCATATATGTTTCTTAGACTATATAGAAGCAATATATACAATGATTTCAACCGTCTACCTATTCCATTCATTGTTCTACTTGCCGAAATTTACAAATAATTTCCTTTAAAGGATTAACAATGGGGCTCGTAGTTCACTTAAACTTGAAGAGCAAAAAATTGTCGAATTGTACTGTTTGGATGCTTTGCATATATGTTTCTTAAACTATATAGAAGCAATATATACAATGATTTCAACCGTCTACCTGTTCCATTCATTGTTCTACTTGTCGAAAGTTACAAATAATTTCCGTTAAGGGATTAACAATGGGGATCGTAGTTTACTTAAACTTGAAGAACAAAAAATTGGCGAATTGTACTGTTTGGATGCTTTGCATATATGTTTCTTAGACTATATAGAAGCAATATATACAATGATTTCAACCGTCTACCTGTTCCATTCATTGTTCTACTTGTCGAAAGTTACAAATAATTTCCGTTAACTGATTAACAATGGGGATCGTAGTTTACTTAAACTTGAAGAACAAAAAATTGGCGAATTGTACTGTTTGGATGCTTTGCTTATATGTTTCATAGACTATATAGAAGCAATATATACAAGGATTTCAACCGTCTACCTGTTCCATTCATTGTTCTACTTGTCGAAAGTTACAAATAATTACCGATAAAGGATTAACCATTGGGGCTCATTGTTCACTGACACTTGAAGAACAAAAAATTGGCGAATTGTACTGTTTGGATGCTTTGCATATATGTTTCATAGACTATATAGATGCAATATATACAAAGATTTCAACCGTCTACCTGTTCCATTCACTGTTCTACTTGTCGAAAGTTACAAATAATTTCCGTTAAGGGATTAACAATGGGGATCGTAGTTCACTTAAACTTGAAGAACAAAAAATTGGCGAATTGTAATGTTTGGATGCTTTGCGTACATGTTTCTTAGACTATATGGAAGCAATATATACAAAGATTTCAACCATCTACGTGTTCCAATCATTGTTCTACTTGTAGAAAGTTACAATTAATTTCCGTTAAGGGATTAACAATGGGGCTCGTAGTTCACTTAAACTTGAAGAACAAAAAATTGGCGCATGGTACTGTTTGGATGCTTTGCGTACATGTTTCTTAGACTATATGGAAGCAATATATACAAAGATTTCATCCGTCTACGTGTTCCAATCATTGTTCTACTTGTCGAAGTTTACAAATAATTTCCTTTAAAGCATTAACAATGGGGCTCGTTGTACACTTAAACTTGAAGAACAATAAATTGGCGAATTGTACTGTTTGGATGCTTTGCATATATGTTTCTTAGACTATATAGAAGCAATATATACAAAGAATTCAACCGTCTACCTGTTCCATTCATTGTTCTACTTGTCGAAAGTTACAAATAATTTCTGTTAAAGGATTAACAATGGGGCTCATTGTTCACTTAAACTTGAAGAACAAAAAATTGGCGCATGGTACTGTTTGGATGCTTTGCGTACATGTTTCTTAGACTATATAGAAGCAATATATACAATGATTTCAACAGTCTACCTGTTCCATTCATTGTTCTACTTGTCGAAATTTACAAATAATTTCCTTTAAAGGATTAACAATGGGGCTCGTAGTTCACTTAAACTTGAAGAACAAAAAATTGGCGAATGGTACGGTTAGGATGCTTTGCATATATGTTTCTTAGACTATATAGAAGCAATATATACATTGATTTCAACCGGCTACCTGTTCCATTCATTGTTCTACTTGTCGAAATTTACAAATAATTTCCGATAAAGGATTAACCATTGGGGCTCATTGTTCACTTAAACTTGAAGAACAAACAATTGGCGAATTGTACTGTTTGGATGCTTTGCATATATGTTTCTTGGACTATATAGAAGCAATATATACAATGATTTCAACCGTCTACCTGTTCCATTCATTGTTCTACTTGTCGAAAGTTACAAATAATTTCCGATAAAGGATTAACAATGGGGCTCATTGTTCACTTAAACTTGGAGAACAAAAAATTGGCGAATGGTACTGTTTGGATGCATGGCATATATGTTTCTTAGACTATATAGAAGCAATATATACAAAGATTTCAACCGTCTACCTGTTCCATTCATTGTTCTACTTGTCGAAAGTTACAAATAATTTCCTTTAAAGGATTAACAATGGGGCTCATTGTTCACTTAAACTTGAAGAACAAAAAATTGGCGAATTGTACTGTTTGGATGCTTTGCGTACATGTTTCTTAGACTATATGGAAGCAATATATACAAAGATTTCAACCATCTACGTGTTCCAATCATTGTTCTACTTGTAGAAAGTTACAATTAATTTCCGTTAAGGGATTAACAATGGGGCTCGTAGTTCACTTAAACTTGAAGAACAAAAAATTGGCGAATGGTACTGTTTGGATGCTTTGCACAAATGTTTCTTAGACTATATAGAAGCAATATATACATTGATTTCAACCGGCTACCTGTTCCATTCATTGTTCTACTTGTCGAAATTTACAAATAATTTCCTTTAAAGGATTAACAATGGGGCTCGTTGTTCACTTAAACTTGAAGAACAAAAAAGTGGCGAATGGTACTGTTTGGGTGCTTTGCATATATGTTTCTTAGACTATATAGAAGCAATATATACAAAGATTTCAACCGTCTACCTGTTCCATTCATTGTTCTACTTGTCGAAAGTTACAAATAATTTCCGATAAAGGATTAACAATGGGGCTCATTGTTCACTTAAACTTGGAGAACAAAAAATTGGCGAATGGTACTGTTTGGATGCATGGCATATATGTTTCTTAGACTATATAGAAGCAATATATACAAAGATTTCAACCGTCTACCTGTTCCATTCATTGTTCTACTTGTCGAAAGTTACAAATAATTTCCTTTAAAGGATTAACAATGGGGCTCATTGTTCACTTAAACTTGAAGAATAAAAAATTGGCGAATTGTACTGTTTGGATGCTTTGCATATATGTTTCTTAAACTATATAGAAGCAATATATACAATGATTTCAACCGTCTACCTGTTCCATTCATTGTTCTACTTGTCGAAATTTACAAATAATTTCCTTTAAAGGATTAACAATGGGGCTCGTAGTTCACTTAAACTTGAAGAACAAAAAATTGGCGAATGGTACTGTTTGGATGCTTTGCATATATGTTTCTTATACTATATAGAAGCAATATATACAAAGATTTCAACCGTCTACCTGTTCCATTCACTGTTCTACTTGTCGAAATTTACAAATAATTTCCTTTAAAGGATTAACAATGGGGCTCATTGTTCACTTAAACTTGAAGAATAAAAAATTGGCGAATTGTACTGTTTGGATGCTTTGCATATATGTTTCTTAGACTATATAGAAGCAATATATACAATGATTTCAACCGTCTACCTGTTCCATTCATTGTTCTACTTGTCGAATGTTACAATTAATTTCCGTTAAGGGATTAACAATGGGGATCGTAGTTTACTTAAACTTGAAGAACAAAAAATTGGCGAATTGTACTGTTTGGATGCTTTGCATATATGTTTCTTAGACTATATAGAAGCAATATATACAATGATTTCAACCGTCTACCTATTCCATTCATTGTTCTACTTGCCGAAATTTACAAATAATTTCCTTTAAAGGATTAACAATGGGGCTCGTAGTTCACTTAAACTTGAAGAGCAAAAAATTGTCGAATTGTACTGTTTGGATGCTTTGCATATATGTTTCTTAAACTATATAGAAGCAATATATACAATGATTTCAACCGTCTACCTGTTCCATTCATTGTTCTACTTGTCGAAAGTTACAAATAATTTCCGTTAAGGGATTAACAATGGGGATCGTAGTTTACTTAAACTTGAAGAAGAAAAAATTGGCGAATTGTACTGTTTGGATGCTTTGCATATATGTTTCTTAGACTATATAGAAGCAATATATACAATGATTTCAACCGTCTACCTGTTCCATTCATTGTTCTACTTGTCGAAAGTTACAAATAATTTCCGTTAAGTGATTAACAATGGGGATCGTAGTTTACTTAAACTTGAAGAACAAAAAATTGGAGAATTGTACTGTTTGGATGCTTTGCTTATATGTTTCTTAGACTATATAGAAGCAATATATACAAGGATTTCAACCGTCTACCTGTTCCACTCATTGTTCTACTTGTCGAAAGTTACAAATAATTACCGATAAAGGATTAACCATTGGGGCTCATTGTTCACTTACACTTGAAGAACAAAAAATTGGCGAATTGTACTGTTTGGATGCTTTGCATATATGTTTCATAGACTATATAGGTGCAATATATACAAAGATTTCAACCGTCTACCTGTTCCATTCATTGTTCTACTTGTCGAAAGTTACAAATAATTTCCTTTAAAGGATTAACAATGGGGCTCATTGTTCACTTAAACTTGAAGAACAAAAAATTGGCGAACTGTACTGTTTGAATGCTTTGCATATATGTTTCTTAGACTATATAGAAGCAATATATACAATGATTTCAACCGTCTACCTGTTCCATTCATTGTTCTACTTGTCGAATGTTACAATTAATTTCCGTTAAGGGATTAACAATAGGGATCGTAGTTTACTTAAACTTGAAGAACAAAAAATTGGCGAATTGTACTGTTTGGATGCTTTGCATATATGTTTCTTAGACTATATAGAAGCAATATATACAATGATTTCAACCGTCTACCTATTCCATTCATTGTTCTACTTGCCGAAATTTACAAATAATTTCCTTTAAAGGATTAACAATGGGGCTCGTAGTTCACTTAAACTTGAAGAGCAAAAAATTGTCAAATTGTACTGTTTGGATGCTTTGCATATATGTTTCTTAAACTATATAGAAGCAATATATACAATGATTTCAAGCGTCTACCTGTTCCATTCATTGTTCTACTTGTCGAAAGTTACAAATAATTTCCGTTAAGGGATTAACAATGGGGATCGTAGTTTACTTAAACTTGAAGAACAAAAAATTGGCGAATTGTACTGTTTGGATGCTTTGCGTACATGTTTCTTAGACTATATGGAAGCAATATATACAAAGATTTCAACCATCTACGTGTTCCAATCATTGTTCTACTTGTAGAAAGTTACAATTAATTTCCGTTAAGGGATTAACAATGGGGCTCGTAGTTCACTTAAACTTGAAGAACAAAAAATTGGCGCATGGTACTGTTTGGATGCTTTGCGTACATGTTTCTTAGACTATATGGAAGCAATATATACAAAGATTTCATCCGTCTACGTGTTCCAATCATTGTTCTACTTGTCGAAGTTTACAAATAATTTCCTTTAAAGCATTAACAATGGGGCTCGTTGTACACTTAAACTTGAAGAACAATAAATTGGCGAATTGTACTGTTTGGATGCTTTGCATATATGTTTCTTAGACTATATAGAAGCAATATATACAAAGAATTCAACCGTCTACCTGTTCCATTCATTGTTCTACTTGTCGAAAGTTACAAATAATTTCTGTTAAAGGATTAACAATGGGGCTCATTGTTCACTTAAACTTGAAGAACAAAAAATTGGCGCATGGTACTGTTTGGATGCTTTGCGTACATGTTTCTTAGACTATATGGAAGCAATATATACAAAGATTTCAACCGTCTACCTGTTCAATTCATTGTTCTACTTGTCGAACATTACAAATAATTTCCGATAAAGGATTAACAATGGGGCTCATTGTTCACTTAAACTTGAAGAACATAAAATTGGCGAATGGTACTGTTTGGATGCTTTGCGTACATGTTCCTTAGACTATATGGAAGCAACATATACAAAGATTTCAACCGTCTACTTGTTCCAATCATTGTTCTACTTGTCGAAATTTACAAATAATTTCCTTTAAAGTATTAACAATGGGGCTCGGTGTTCACTTAAACTTGAAGAACAATAAATTGACGAATGGTACTGTTTGGATGCTTTGCATATATGTTTCTTAGACTATATAGAAGTAATATATACAAAGATTTCACCCGCCTACCTGTTCCATTCATTGTTCATCTTGTCGAAAGTTACAAATAATTTCTTTTAAAGGATTAACAATGGGGCTCATTGTTCACTTAAACTTGAAGAACAAAAAATTGGCGCATGGTACTGTTTGGATGCTTTGCGTACATGTTTCTTAGACTATATGGAAGCAATATATACAAAGATTTCATCCGTCTACGTGTTCCAATCATTGTTCTACTAGTAGAAAGATACAATTAATTTCCTTTAAAGGATTAACGATGGGGCTCGTAGTTCACTTAAACTTGAAGAGCAAAAAATTGGCGAATTGTACTGTTTGGACGCTTTGCATATATGTTTCTTAGACTATATGGAAGCAATATATACAAAGATTTCAACCGTCTACGTGTTCCAATCATTGTTCTACTTGTAGAATGTTACGATTAATTTCCGTTAAAGGATTAACAATGGGGCTCGTAGTTCACTTAAAGTTGAAGATCAAAAAATTGGCGATTGTTACTGTTTAGATGCTTTGCATATATGTTTCTTAGATTATATAGAAGCAATATATACAAAGATTTCAACCGTCTACCTGTTCCATTCATTGTTCTACTTGTCGAAAATTACAAATAATTTCCGATAAAGGATTAACCATGGGGGCTCATAGTTAACTTAAATTTGAAGAACAAAAAATTGGCGACTGGTACTGTTTGGATGCTTTACATATATGTTTCTTAGACTATATGGAAGCAATATATACAAAGATTTCAACCGTCTACGTGTTCCAATCATTGTTCTACTTGTAGAATGTTACGATTAATTTCCGTTAAAGGATTAACAATGGGGATCGTAGTTCACTTGAACTTGCAGAACAAAAAATTGGCGAATGGTACTGTTTGGATGCTTTGCATATATGTTTCTTATACTATATAGAAGCAATATATACAAAGATTTCAACCGTCTACGTGTTCCAATCATTGTTCTACTTGTCGAAATTTACAAATAATTTCCTTTAAAGGATTAACAATGGGGCTCGTTGTTCACTTAAACTTGAAGAACAAAAAATTGGCGAATGGTACTGTTTGGATGCTTTGCATATATGTTTCTTAGACTATATAGAAGCAATATATACATTGATTTCAACCGGCTACCTGTTTCATTCATTGTTCTACTTGTCGAAAGTTACAAATAAATTCCTTTAAAGGATTAACAATGGGGCTCGTAGTTCACTTAAACTTGAAGAGAAAAAAATTGTCGAATTGTACTCTTTGGATGCTTTGCATATATGTTTCTTAAACTATATAGAAGCAATATATACAATGATTTCAACCGTCTACCTGTTCCATTCATTGTTCTACTTGTCGAAAGTTACAAATAATTTCCGTTAAGGGATTAACAATGGGGATCGTAGTTTACTTAAACTTGAAGAACAAAAAATTGGCGAATTGTACTGTTTGGATGCTTTGCATATATGTTTCTTAGACTATATAGAAGCAATATATACAATGATTTCAACCGTCTACCTGTTCCATTCATTGTTCTACTTGTCGAAAGTTACAAATAATTTCCGTTAAGAGATTGACAATGGGGATCGTAGTTCACTTAAACTTGAAAAACAAAAAATCGGCGAATTGTACTGTTTGGATGCTTTGCATATATGTTTCTTAGACTATATGGAAGCATATATATACAATGATTTCAACCGTCTACCTATTCCATTCATTGTTCTACTTGTCGAAATTTACAAATAATTTCCTCTAAAGGATTAACAATGGGGCTCGTTGTACACTTAAACTTGAAGAACAATAAATTGGCGAATTGTACTGTTTGGATGCTTTGCATATATGTTCCTTAGACTATATAGAAGCAATATATACAAAGATTTCACCCGTCTACCTGTACTATTCATTGTTCTACTTGTCGAAAGTTACAAATAATTTCCGATAAAGGATTAACAATGGGGCTCGTAGTTCACTTAAACTTGAAGAGCAAAAAATTGGCGAATTGTACTGTTTGGACGCTTTGCATATATGTTTCTTAGACTATATGGAAGCAATATATACAAAGATTTCAACCGTCTACGTGTTCCAATAATTGTTCTACTTGTCGAAGTTTACAAATAATTTCCTTTAAAGCATTAACAATGGGGCTCGTTGTACACTTAAACTTGAAGAACAATAAATTGGCGAATTGTACTGTTTGGATGCTTTGCATATATGTTTCTTAGACTATATAGAAGCAATATATACAAAGAATTCAACCGTCTACCTGTTCCATTCATTGTTCTACTTGTCGAAAGTTACAAATAATTTCTGTTAAAGGATTAACAATGGGGCTCATTGTTCACTTAAACTTGAAGAACAAAAAATTGGCGCATGGTACTGTTTGGATGCTTTGCGTACATGTTTCTTAGACTATATGGAAGCAATATATACAAAGATTTCAACCGTCTACCTGTTCAATTCATTGTTCTACTTGTCGAACATTACAAATAATTTCCGATAAAGGATTAACAATGGGGCTCATTGTTCACTTAAACTTGAAGCACATAAAATTGGCGAATGGTACTGTTTGGATGCTTTGCGTACATGTTCCTTAGACTATATGGAAGCAACATATACAAAGATTTCAACCGTCTACTTGTTCCAATCATTGTTCTACTTGTCGAAATTTACAAATAATTTCCTTTAAAGTATTAACAATGGGGCTCGTTGTTCTCTTAAACTTGAAGAACAATAAATTGGCGAATGGTACTGTTTGGATGCTTTGCATATATGTTTCTTAGACTATATAGACGTAATATATACAAAGATTTCACCCGCCTACCTGTTCCATTCATTGTTCATCTTGTCGAAAGTTACAAATAATTTCTTTTAAAGGATTAACAATGGGGCTCATTGTTCACTTAAACTTGAAGAACAAAAAATTGGCGCATGGTACTGTTTGGATGCTTTGCGTACATGTTTCTTAGACTATATGGAAGCAATATATACAAAGATTTCATCCGTCTACGTGTTCCAATCATTGTTCTACTAGTAGAAAGTTACAAATAATTACCGATAAAGGATTAACGATGGGGCTCGTAGTTCACTTAAACTTGAAGAGCAAAAAATTGGCGAATTGTACTGTTTGGACGCTTTGCATATATGTTTCTTAGACTATATGGTAGCAATAAATACAAAGATTTCAACCGTCTACGTGTTCCAATCATTGTTCTACTTGTAGAAAGTTACAATTAATTTCCGTTAAAGGATTAACAATGGGGCTCGTAGTTCACTTAAAGTTGAAGATCAAAAAATTGGCGATTGTTACTGTTTAGATGCTTTGCATATATGTTTCTTAGATTATATAGAAGCAATATATATAAAGATTTCAACCGTCTACCTGTTCCATTCATTGTTCTACTTGTCGAATGTTACAAATAATTTCCGATAAAGGATTAACCATTGGGGTTCATTGTTCACTTAAACTTGAAAAACAAAAAATTGGCAAATTGTACTGTTTGGACGCTTTGCATATATGTTTCTTAGACTATATGGTAGCAATATATACAAAGATTTCAACCGTCTACGTGTTCCAATCATTGTTCTACTTGTAGAAAGTTACAATTAATTTCCTTTAAAGTATTAACAATGGGGCTCGTTGTTCTCTTAAACTTGAAGAACAATAAATTGGCGAATGGTACTGTTTGGATGCTTTGCATATATGTTTCTTAGACTATATAGAAGCAATATATACAAAGATTTCAACCGTCTACCTGTTCCATTCATTGTTCTACTTGTCGAAAATTACAAATAATTTCCGATAAAGGATTAACCATGGGGGCTCATAGTTAACTTAAATTTGAAGAACAAAAAATTGGCGACTGGTACTGTTTGGATGCTTTGCATATATGTTTCTTAGACTATGTAGAAGCAACATATACAAAGATTTCAACCGTCTACTTGTTCCAATCATTGTTCGACTTGCCGAAATTTACAAATAATTTCCTTTAAAGGATTAACAATGGGGCTCGTAGTTCACTTAAACTTGAAGAACAATAAATTGGCGAATTGTACTGTTTGGATGCTTTGCATATATGTTTCTTAGACTATATAGAAGCAATATATACAATGATTTCAACAGTCTACCTGTTCCATTCATTGTTCTACTTGTCGAAAGTTACAAATAATTTCCGATAAAGGATTAACAATGGGGCTCGTTGTTCACTTAAACTTGAAGAACAATAAATTGGCGATTTGTACTGTTTGGATGCTTTGCATATATGTTTCTTAGACTATATAGAAGCAATATATATAAAGAATTCAACCGTCTACCTGTTCCATTCATTGTTCTACTTGTCAAAAGTTACAAATAATTTCCGATAAAGGATTAACCATTGGGGCTCATTGTTCACTTAAACATGAAAAACAAAAAATTGGCGAATTGTACTGTTTGGATGCTTTGCATATATGTTTCTTAGACTATATAGAAGCAATATATACAAAGATTTCAACCGTCTACCTGTTCCATTCATTGTTCTACTTGTCGAAAGTTACAAATAATTTCCTTTAAAGGATTAACCATTGGGGCTCATTGTTCACTTAAACTTGAAGAACAAAAAATTGGCGAATTGTACTGTTTGGATGCTTTGCATATATGTTTCTTATACTATATAGAAGCAATATATACAAAGATTTCAACCGTCTACGTGTTCCATTCATTGTTCTACTTGTCGAAAGTTACAATTAATTTCCGTTAAAGTATTAACAATGGGGCTCGTAGTTCACTTAAACTTGAAGAGCAAAAAATTGGCGAATTGTACTGTTTGGATGCTTTGCATATATGTTTCTTGGACTATATAGAAGCAATATATACAATGATTTCAACCGTCTACCTGTTCCATTCATTGTTCTACTTGTCGAATGTTACAAATAATTTCCGTTAAGGGATTAATAATGGGGATCGTAGTTTACTTAAACTTGAAGAACAAAAAATTGGCGAATTGTACTGTTTGGATGCTTTGCATATATGTTTCTTAGACTATATAGAAGCAATATATACAATGATTTCAACCGTCTACCTATTCCATTCATTGTTCTACTTGTCGAAATTTACAAATAATTTCCTTTAAAGGATTAACAATGGGGCTCGTAGTTCACTTAAACTTGAAGAGCAAAAAATTGTCGAATTGTACTGTTTGGATGCTTTGCATATATGTTTCTTAGATTATATAGAAGCAATATATACAAAGATTTCAACCGTCTACCTGTTCCATTCATTGTTCTACTTGTCGAAAGTTACAAATAATTTCCGATAAAGGATTAACCATGGGGGCTCATAGTTAACTTAAATTTGAAGAACAAAATATTGGCGACTGGTACTGTTTGGATGCTTTGCATATATGTTTCTTAGACGATATGGAAGCAATATATACAAAGATTTCAACCGTCTACCTGTACTATTCATTGTTCTACTTGTCGAAAGTTACAAATAATTTCCGATAAAGGATTAACAATGGCGCTCATTGTTCACTTAAACTTGAAGAACATAAAATTGGCGAATGGTACTGTTTGGATGCTTTGCGTACATGTTCCTTAGACTATATGGAAGCAACATATACAAAGATTTCAACCGTCTACTTGTTCCAATCATTGTTCTACTTGTCGAAATTTACAAATAATTTCCTTTAAAGGATTAACAATGGGGCTCGTTGTTCACTTAAACTTGAAGAACAATAAATTGGCGAATGGTACTGTTTGGATGCTTTGCATATATGTTTCTTAGACTATATAGAAGTAATATATACAAAGATTTCACCCGCCTACCTGTTCCATTCATTGTTCTACTTGTCGAAAGTTACAAATAATTTCCGATAAAGGATTAACCATTGGGGCTCATTGTTCCCTTAAACTTGAAGAACAATAAATTGGCGAATGGTACTGTTTGGATGCTTTGCATATATGTTTCTTAGACCATATAGAAGCAATATATACAAAGAATTCAACCGTCTACCTGTTCCATTCATTGTTCTACTTGTCGAATGTTACAAATAATTTCCGATAAAGGATTAACCATTGGGGTTCATTGTTCACTTAAACTTGAAAAACAAAGAATTGGCGAATGGTACTGTTTGGATGCTTTGCGTACATGTTCCTTAGACTATATGGAAGCAACATATACAAAGACTTCAACCGTCTACTTGATCCAATCATTGTTCTACTTGTCGAAATTTACAAATAATTTCCTTTAAAGTATTAACAATGGGGCTCGTTGTTCTCTTAAACTTGAAGAACAATAAATTGGCGAATGGTACTGTTTGGATGCTTTGCATATATGTTTCTTAGACTATATAGAAGTAATATTTGCAAAGATTTCACCCGCCTACCTGTTACATTCATTGTTCTTCTTGTCGAAAGTTACAAATAATTTCTGTTAAAGGATTAACAATGGGGCTCATTGTTCACTTAAACTTGAAGAACAAAAAATTGGCGCATGGTACTGTTTGGATGCTTTGCGTACATGTTTCTTAGACTATATGGAAGCAATATATACAAAGATTTCATCCGTCTACGTGTTCCAATCATTGTTCTACTAGTACAAAGTTACAATTAATTTCCTTTAAAGGATTAACGATGGGGCTCGTAGATCACTTAAACTTGAAGAGCAAAAAATTGGCGAATTGTACTGTTTGGACGCTTTGCATATATGTTTCTTAGACTATATGGTAGCAATATATACAAAGATTTCAACCGTCTACGTGTTCCAATCATTGTTCTACTTGTAGAAAGTTACAATTAATTTCCGTTAAAGGATTAACAATGGGGCTCGTAGTTCACTTAAAGTTGAAGATCAAAAAATTGGCGATTGTTACTGTTTAGATGCTTTGCATATATGTTTCTTAGATTATATAGAAGCAATATATACAAAGATTTCAACCGTCTACCTGTTCCATTCATTGTTCTACTTGTCGAAAGTTACATATAATTTCCGATAAAGGATTAACCATGGGGGCTCATAGTTAACTTAAATTTGAAGAACAAAAAATTGGCGACTGGTACTGTTTGGATGCTTTGCATATATGTTTCTTAGACGATATGGAAGCAATATATACAAAGATTTCAACCGTCTATGTGTTCCAATCATTGTTCTACTTGTAGAAAGTTACAATTAATTTCCGTTAAAGGATTAACCATTGGGGCTCATTGTTCACTTAAACTTGAAGAACAAAAAATTGGCGAATTGTACTGTTTGGATGCTTTGCATATATGTTTCCTAGACTATATAGAAGCAACACATACAAAGATTTCAACCGTCTACCTGTTCTATTCATTGTTCTACTTGTCGAAAGTTACAAATAATTTCCGTTAATGGATTAACAATGGGGCTCGTTGTTCACTTAAACTTGAAGAACAATAAATTGGCGAATTGTACTGTTTGGATGCTTTGCATATATGTTTCTTAGACTATATAGAAGCAATATATAAAAAGATTTCAACCGTCTACCAGTTCCATTCATTGTTCTACTTGTCGAAAGTTAGAAATAATTTCCGTTAAGGGATTAACAATGGGGATCGTAGTTTACTTAAACTTGAAGAACAAAAAATTGGCGAATTGTACTGTTTGGATGCTTTGCTTATATGTTTCTTAGACGATATGGAAGCAATATATACAAAGATTTCAACCGTCTATGTGTTCCAATCATTGTTCTACTTGTAGAAAGTTACAATTAATTTACGTTAAAGGATTAACCATTGGGGCTCATTGTTCACTTAAAATTGAAGAACAAAAAATTGGCGAATTGTACTGTTTGGATACTTTGCATATATGTTTCCTAGACTATATAGAAGCAATATATACATTGATTTCAACCGGCTACCTGTTTCATTCATTGTTCTACTTGTCGAAAGTTACAAATAAATTCCTTTAAAGGATTAACAATGGCGCTCGTAGTTCACTTAAACTTGAAGAACAAAAAATTGGCGAATGGTACTGTTTGGATGCTTTGCATATATGTTTCTTAGACTATATAGAAGCAATATATACAAAGATTTCAACCGTCTACGTGTTCCATTCATTGTTCTACTTGTCGAAAGTTACAATTAATTTCCGTTAAAGTATTAACAATGGGGCTCGTAGTTCACTTAAACTTGAAGAACAAAAAATTGGCGAATTGTACTGTTTGGATGCTTTGCATATATGTTTCTTAGACTATATAGAAGCAATATATACAATGATTTCAACCGTCTACCTGTTCCATTCATTGTTCTACTTGTCGAATGTTACAAATAATTTCCGTTAAGGGATTAACAATGGGGATCGTAGTTTACTTAAACTTGAAGAACAATAAATTGGCGAATTGTACTGTTTGGATGCTTTGCATATATGTTTCTTAGACTATATAGAAGCAATATATACAATGATTTCAACCGTCTACCTATTCCATTCATTGTTCTACTTGCCGAAATTTACAAATAATTTCCTTTAAAGGATTAACAATGGGGCTCGTAGTTCACTTAAACTTGAAGAGAAAAAAATTGTCGAATTGTACTGTTTGGATGCTTTGCATATATGTTTCTTAAACTATATAGAAGCAATATATACAATGATTTCAACCGTCTACCTGTTCCATTCATTGTTCTACTTGTCGAAAGTTACAAATAATTTCCGTTAAGGGATTAACAATGGGGATCGTAGTTTACTTAAACTTGAAGAACAAAAAATTGGCGAATTGTACTGTTTGGATGCTTTGCATATATGTTTCTTAGACTATATAGAAGCAATATATACAATGATTTCAACCGTCTACCTGTTCCATTCATTGTTCTACTTGTCGAAAGTTACAAATAATTTCCGTTAAGGGATTGACAATGGGGATCGTAGTTCACTTAAACTTGAAAAACAAAAAATCGGCGAATTGTACTGTTTGGATGCTTTGCATATATGTTTCTTAGACTATATGGAAGCATATATATACAATGATTTCAACCGTCTACCTATTCCATTCATTGTTCTACTTGTCGAAATTTACAAATAATTTCCTCTAAAGGATTAACAATGGGGCTCGTTGTACACTTAAACTTGAAGAACAATAAATTGGCGAATTGTACTGTTTGGATGCTTTGCATATATGTTCCTTAGACTATATAGAAGCAATATATACAAAGATTTCAACCGTCTACGTGTTCCATTCATTGTTCTACTTGTCGAAAGTTACAATTAATTTCCGTTAAAGTATTAACAATTGGGCTCGTAGTTCACTTAAACTTGAAGAACAAAAAATTGGCGAATTGTACTGTTTGGATGCTTTGCATATATGTTTCTTAGACTATATAGAAGCAATATATACAATGATTTCAACCGTCTACCTGTTCCATTCATTGTTCTACTTGTCGAATGTTACAAATAATTTCCGTTAAGGGATTAACAATGGGGATCGTAGTTTACTTAAACTTGAAGAACAATAAATTGGCGAATTGTACTGTTTGGATGCTTTGCATATATGTTTCTTAGACTATATAGAAGCAATATATACAATGATTTCAACCGTCTACCTATTCCATTCATTGTTCTACTTGCCGAAATTTACAAATAATTTCCTTTAAAGGATTAACAATGGGGCTCGTAGTTCACTTAAACTTGAAGAGAAAAAAATTGTCGAATTGTACTGTTTGGATGCTTTGCATATATGTTTCTTAAACTATATAGAAGCAATATATACAATGATTTCAACCGTCTACCTGTTCCATTCATTGTTCTACTTGTCGAAAGTTACAAATAATTTCCGTTAAGGGATTAACAATGGGGATCGTAGTTTACTTAAACTTGAAGAACAAAAAATTGGCGAATTGTACTGTTTGGATGCTTTGCATATATGTTTCTTAGACTATATAGAAGCAATATATACAATGATTTCAACCGTCTACCTGTTCCATTCATTGTTCTACTTGTCGAAAGTTACAAATAATTTCCGTTAAGGGATTGACAATGGGGATCGTAGTTCACTTAAACTTGAAAAACAAAAAATCGGCGAATTGTACTGTTTGGATGCTTTGCATATATGTTTCTTAGACTATATGGAAGCATATATATACAATGATTTCAACCGTCTACCTATTCCATTCATTGTTCTACTTGTCGAAATTTACAAATAATTTCCTCTAAAGGATTAACAATGGGGCTCGTTGTACACTTAAACTTGAAGAACAATAAATTGGCGAATTGTACTGTTTGGATGCTTTGCATATATGTTCCTTAGACTATATAGAAGCAATATATACAAAGATTTCACCCGTCTACCTGTACTATTCATTGTTCTACTTGTCGAAAGTTACAAATAATTTCCGATAAAGGATTAACAATGGGGCTCGTAGTTCACTTAAACTTGAAGAGCAAAAAATTGGCGAATTGTACTGTTTGGACGCTTTGCATATATGTTTCTTAGACTATATGGAAGCAATATATACAAAGATTTCAACCGTCTACGTGTTCCAATAATTGTTCTACTTGTCGAAATTTACAAATAATTTCCTGTAAAGGATTAACAATGGGGCTCGTTGTTCACTTAAACTTGAAGAACAAAAAATTGGCGCATTGTACTGTTTGGATGCTTTGCATATATGTTTCTTAGACTATATAGAAGCAATATATACAAAGAATTCAACCGTCTACCTTTTCCATTCATTGTTCTACTTGTCGAAAGTTACAATTAATTTCCGTTAAAGTATTAACAATGGGGCTCGTAGTTCACTTAAACTTGAAGAACAAAAAATTGGCGAATTGTACTGTTTGGATGCTTTGCATATATGTTTCTTAGACTATATAAAAGCAATATATACAATGATTTCAACCGTCTACCTGTTCCATTCATTGTTCTACTTGTCGAATGTTACAAATAATTTCCGTTAAGGGATTAACAATGGGGATCGTAGTTTACTTAAACTTGAAGAACAATAAATTGGCGAATTGTACTGTTTGGATGCTTTGCATATATGTTTCTTAGACTATATAGAAGCAATATATACAATGATTTCAACCGTCTACCTATTCCATTCATTGTTCTACTTGCCGAAATTTACAAATAATTTCCTTTAAAGGATTAACAATGGGGCTCGTAGTTCACTTAAACTTGAAGAGCAAAAAATTGTCGAATTGTACTGTTTGGATGCTTTGCATATATGTTTCTTAAACTATATAGAAGCAATATATACAATGATTTCAACCGTCTACCTGTTCCATTCCTTGTTCTACTTGTCGAAAGTTACAAATAATTTCCGTTAAGGGATTAACAATGGGGATCGTAGTTTACTTAAACTTGAAGAACAAAAAATTGGCGAATTGTACTGTTTGGATGCTTTGCATATATGTTTCTTAGACTATATAGAA
This sequence comes from Cerceris ruficornis, assembly GCA_963989415.1. Classification (NCBI taxonomy): domain Eukaryota; kingdom Metazoa; phylum Arthropoda; class Insecta; order Hymenoptera; family Crabronidae; genus Cerceris; species Cerceris ruficornis. The sequence goes on along the minus strand of CAXDIW010000229.1, from coordinate 619,420 downwards.
GCAATATATACAATGATTTCAACCGTCTACCTGTTCCATTCATTGTTCTACTTGTCGAAAGTTACAAATAATTTCCGTTAAGTGATTAACAATGGGGATCGTAGTTTACTTAAACTTGAAGAACAAAAAATTGGCGAATTGTACTGTTTGGATGCTTTGCTTATATGTTTCTTAGACTATATAGAAGCAATATATACAAGGATTTCAACCGTCTACCTGTTCCATTCATTGTTCTACTTGTCGAAAGTTACAAATAATTACCGATAAAGGATTAACCATTGGGGCTCATTGTTCACTGACACTTGAAGAACAAAAAATTGGCGAATTGTACTGTTTGGATGCTTTGCATATATGTTTCATAGACTATATAGATGCAATATATACAAAGATTTCAACCGTCTACCTGTTCCATTCACTGTTCTACTTGTCGAAAGTTACAAATAATTTCCGTTAAGGGATTAACAATGGGGATCGTAGTTCACTTAAACTTGAAGAACAAAAAATTGGCGAATTGTACTGTTTGGATGCTTTGCGTACATGTTTCTTGGACTATATGGAAGCAATATATACAAAGATTTCAACCATCTACGTGTTCCAATCATTGTTCTACTTGTAGAATGTTACAATTAATTTCCGTTAAGGGATTAACAATGGGGCTCGTAGTTCACTTAAACTTGAAGAACAAAAAATTGGCGAATTGTACTGTTTGGATGCTTTGCGTACATGTTTCTTAGACTATATGGATGCAATATATACAAAGATTTCATCCGTCTACGTGTTCCAATCATTGTTCTACTAGTACAAAGTTACAATTAATTTCCTTTAAAGGATTAACGATGGGGCTCGTAGATCACTTAAACTTGAAGAGCAAAAAATTGGCGAATTGTACTGTTTGGATGCTTTGCTTATATGTTTCTTAGACTATATAGAAGCAATATATACAAGGATTTCAACCGTCTACCTGTTCCATTCATTGTTCTACTTGTCGAAAGTTACAAATAATTACCGATAAAGGATTAACCATTGGGGCTCATTGTTCACTGACACTTGAAGAACAAAAAATTGGCGAATTGTACTGTTTGGATGCTTTGCATATATGTTTCATAGACTATATAGATGCAATATATACAAAGATTTCAACCGTCTACCTGTTCCATTCACTGTTCTACTTGTCGAAAGTTACAAATAATTTCCGATAAGGGATTAACAATGGGGATCGTAGTTCACTTAAACTTGAAGAACAAAAAATTGGCGAATTGTACTGTTTGGATGCTTTGCGTACATGTTTCTTAGACTATATGGAAGCAATATATACAAAGATTTCAACCATCTACGTGTTCCAATCATTGTTCTACTTGTAGAAAGTTACAATTAATTTCCGTTAAGGGATTAACAATGGGGCTCGTAGTTCACTTAAACTTGAAGAACAAAAAATTGGCGCATGGTACTGTTTGGATGCTTTGCGTACATGTTTCTTAGACTATATGGAAGCAATATATACAAAGATTTCATCCGTCTACGTGTTCCAATCATTGTTCTACTTGTCGAAGTTTACAAATAATTTCCTTTAAAGCATTAACAATGGGGCTCGTTGTACACTTAAACTTGAAGAACAATAAATTGGCGAATTGTACTGTTTGGATGCTTTGCATATATGTTTCTTAGACTATATAGAAGCAATATATACAAAGAATTCAACCGTCTACCTGTTCCATTCATTGTTCTACTTGTCGAAAGTTACAAATAATTTCTGTTAAAGGATTAACAATGGGGCTCATTGTTCACTTAAACTTGAAGAACAAAAAATTGGCGCATGGTACTGTTTGGATGCTTTGCGTACATGTTTCTTAGACTATATAGAAGCAATATATACAATGATTTCAACAGTCTACCTGTTCCATTCATTGTTCTACTTGTCGAAATTTACAAATAATTTCCTTTAAAGGATTAACAATGGGGCTCGTAGTTCACTTAAACTTGAAGAACAAAAAATTGGCGAATGGTACGGTTAGGATGCTTTGCATATATGTTTCTTAGACTATATAGAAGCAATATATACATTGATTTCAACCGGCTACCTGTTCCATTCATTGTTCTACTTGTCGAAATTTACAAATAATTTCCGATAAAGGATTAACCATTGGGGCTCATTGTTCACTTAAACTTGAAGAACAAACAATTGGCGAATTGTACTGTTTGGATGCTTTGCATATATGTTTCTTGGACTATATAGAAGCAATATATACAATGATTTCAACCGTCTACCTGTTCCATTCATTGTTCTACTTGTCGAAAGTTACAAATAATTTCCGATAAAGGATTAACAATGGGGCTCATTGTTCACTTAAACTTGGAGAACAAAAAATTGGCGAATGGTACTGTTTGGATGCATGGCATATATGTTTCTTAGACTATATAGAAGCAATATATACAAAGATTTCAACCGTCTACCTGTTCCATTCATTGTTCTACTTGTCGAAAGTTACAAATAATTTCCTTTAAAGGATTAACAATGGGGCTCATTGTTCACTTAAACTTGAAGAACAAAAAATTGGCGAATTGTACTGTTTGGATGCTTTGCGTACATGTTTCTTAGACTATATGGAAGCAATATATACAAAGATTTCAACCATCTACGTGTTCCAATCATTGTTCTACTTGTAGAAAGTTACAATTAATTTCCGTTAAGGGATTAACAATGGGGCTCGTAGTTCACTTAAACTTGAAGAACAAAAAATTGGCGAATGGTACTGTTTGGATGCTTTGCACAAATGTTTCTTAGACTATATAGAAGCAATATATACATTGATTTCAACCGGCTACCTGTTCCATTCATTGTTCTACTTGTCGAAATTTACAAATAATTTCCTTTAAAGGATTAACAATGGGGCTCGTTGTTCACTTAAACTTGAAGAACAAAAAAGTGGCGAATGGTACTGTTTGGGTGCTTTGCATATATGTTTCTTAGACTATATAGAAGCAATATATACAAAGATTTCAACCGTCTACCTGTTCCATTCATTGTTCTACTTGTCGAAAGTTACAAATAATTTCCGATAAAGGATTAACAATGGGGCTCATTGTTCACTTAAACTTGGAGAACAATAAATTGGCGAATGGTACTGTTTGGATGCATGGCATATATGTTTCTTAGACTATATAGAAGCAATATATACAAAGATTTCAACCGTCTACCTGTTCCATTCATTGTTCTACTTGTCGAAAGTTACAAATAATTTCCTTTAAAGGATTAACAATGGGGCTCATTGTTCACTTAAACTTGAAGAATAAAAAATTGGCGAATTGTACTATTTGGATGCTTTGCATATATGTTTCTTAGACTATATAGAAGCAATATATACAATGATTTCAACCGTCTACCTGTTCCATTCATTGTTCTACTTGTCGAAATTTACAAATAATTTCCTTTAAAGGATTAACAATGGGGCTCGTAGTTCACTTAAACTTGAAGAACAAAAAATTGGCGAATGGTACTGTTTGGATGCTTTGCATATATGTTTCTTAGACTATATAGAAGCAATATATACAAAGATTTCAACCGTCTACCTTTTCCATTCATTGTTCTACTTGTCGAAAGTTACAAATAATTTCCGATAACGGATTAAACATTGGGGCTCATTGTTCACTTAAACTTGAAGAACAAAAAATTGCCGAATTGTACTGTTTGGATGCTTTGCATATATGTTTCTTATACTATATAGAAGCAATATATACAAAGATTTCAACCGTCTACCTGTTCCATTCACTGTTCTACTTGTCGAAAGTTACAAATAATTTCCGTTAAGGGATTAACAATGGGGATCGTAGTTCACTTAAACTTGAAGAACAAAAAATTGGCGAATTGTACTGTTTGGATGCTTTGCGTACATGTTTCTTAGACTATATGGAAGCAATATATACAAAGATTTCAACCATCTACGTGTTCCAATCATTGTTCTACTTGTAGAAAGTTACAATTAATTTCCGTTAAGGGATTAACAATGGGGCTCGTAGTTCACTTAAACTTGAAGAACAAAAAATTGGCGAATTGTACTGTTTGGATGCTTTGCATATATGTTTCTTAGACTATATAGAAGCAATATATACAATGATTTCAACCGTCTACCTATTCCATTCATTGTTCTACTTGTCGAAATTTACAAATAATTTCCTTTAAAGGATTAACAATGGGGCCCGTAGTTCACTTAAACTTGAAGAGCAAAAAATTGTCGAATTGTACTGTTTGGATGCTTTGCATATATGTTTCTTAAACTATATAGAAGCAATATATACAATGATTTCAACTGTCTACCTGTTCCATTCATTGTTCTACTTGTCGAAAGTTACAAATAATTTCCGTTAAGGGATTAACAATGGGGATCGTAGTTTACTTAAACTTGAAGAACAAAAAATTGGCGAATTGTACTGTTTGGATGCTTTGCATATATGTTTCTTAGACTATATAGAAGCAATATATACAATGATTTCAACCGTCTACCTGTTCCATTCATTGTTCTACTTGTCGAAAGTTACAAATAATTTCCCTTAAGTGATTAACAATGGGGATCGCAGTTTACTTAAACTTGAAGAACAAAAAATTGGCGAATTGTACTGTTTGGATGCTTTGCTTATATGTTTCTTAGACTATATAGAAGCAATATATACAAGGATTTCATCCGTCTACCTGTTCCACTCATTGTTCTACTTGTCGAAAGTTACAAATAATTACCGATAAAGGATTAACCATTGGGGCTCATTGTTCACTTACACTTGAAGAACAAAAAATTGGCGAATTGTACTGTTTGGATGCTTTGCATATATGTTTCATAGACTATATAGGTGCAATATATACAAAGATTTCAACCGTCTACCTGTTCCATTCATTGTTCTACTTGTCGAAAGTTACAAATAATTTCCTTTAAAGGATTAACAATGGGGCTCATTGTTCACTTAAACTTGAAGAACAAAAAATTGGCGAACTGTACTGTTTGAATGCTTTGCATATATGTTTCTTAGACTATATAGAAGCAATATATACAATGATTTCAACCGTCTACCTGTTCCATTCATTGTTCTACTTGTCGAATGTTACAATTAATTTCCGTTAAGGGATTAACAATGGGGATCGTAGTTTACTTAAACTTGAAGAACAAAAAATTGGCGAATTGTACTGTTTGGATGCTTTGCATATATGTTTCTTAGACTATATAGAAGCAATATATACAATGATTTCAACCGTCTACCTATTCCATTCATTGTTCTACTTGCCGAAATTTACAAATAATTTCCTTTAAAGGATTAACAATGGGGCTCGTAGTTCACTTAAACTTGAAGAGCAAAAAATTGTCGAATTGTACTGTTTGGATGCTTTGCATATATGTTTCTTAAACTATATAGAAGCAATATATACAATGATTTCAACCGTCTACCTGTTCCATTCATTGTTCTACTTGTCGAAAGTTACAAATAATTTCCTTTAAAGGATTAACAATGGGGCTCATTGTTCACTTAAACTTGAAGAACAAAAAATTGGCGAACTGTACTGTTTGAATGCTTTGCATATATGTTTCTTAGACTATATAGAAGCAATATATACAATGATTTCAACCGTCTACCTGTTCCATTCATTGTTCTACTTGTCGAATGTTACAATTAATTTCCGTTAAGGGATTAACAATGGGGATCGTAGTTTACTTAAACTTGAAGAACAAAAAATTGGCGAATTGTACTGTTTGGATGCTTTGCATATATGTTTCTTAGACTATATAGAAGCAATATATACAATGATTTCAACCGTCTACCTATTCCATTCATTGTTCTACTTGCCGAAATTTACAAATAATTTCCTTTAAAGGATTAACAATGGGGCTCGTAGTTCACTTAAACTTGAAGAGCAAAAAATTGTCGAATTGTACTGTTTGGATGCTTTGCATATATGTTTCTTAAACTATATAGAAGCAATATATACAATGATTTCAAGCGTCTACCTGTTCCATTCATTGTTCTACTTGTCGAAAGTTACAAATAATTTCCGTTAAGGGATTAACAATGGGGATCGTAGTTTACTTAAACTTGAAGAACAAAAAATTGGCGAATTGTACTGTTTGGATGCTTTGCGTACATGTTTCTTAGACTATATGGAAGCAATATATACAAAGATTTCAACCATCTACGTGTTCCAATCATTGTTCTACTTGTAGAAAGTTACAATTAATTTCCGTTAAGGGATTAACAATGGGGCTCGTAGTTCACTTAAACTTGAAGAACAAAAAATTGGCGCATGGTACTGTTTGGATGCTTTGCGTACATGTTTCTTAGACTATATGGAAGCAATATATACAAAGATTTCATCCGTCTACGTGTTCCAATCATTGTTCTACTTGTCGAAGTTTACAAATAATTTCCTTTAAAGCATTAACAATGGGGCTCGTTGTACACTTAAACTTGAAGAACAATAAATTGGCGAATTGTACTGTTTGGATGCTTTGCATATATGTTTCTTAGACTATATAGAAGCAATATATACAAAGAATTCAACCGTCTACCTGTTCCATTCATTGTTCTACTTGTCGAAAGTTACAAATAATTTCTGTTAAAGGATTAACAATGGGGCTCATTGTTCACTTAAACTTGAAGAACAAAAAATTGGCGCATGGTACTGTTTGGATGCTTTGCGTACATGTTTCTTAGACTATATGGAAGCAATATATACAAAGATTTCAACCGTCTACCTGTTCAATTCATTGTTCTACTTGTCGAACATTACAAATAATTTCCGATAAAGGATTAACAATGGGGCTCATTGTTCACTTAAACTTGAAGAACATAAAATTGGCGAATGGTACTGTTTGGATGCTTTGCGTACATGTTCCTTAGACTATATGGAAGCAACATATACAAAGATTTCAACCGTCTACTTGTTCCAATCATTGTTCTACTTGTCGAAATTTACAAATAATTTCCTTTAAAGTATTAACAATGGGGCTCGTTGTTCACTTAAACTTGAAGAACAATAAATTGGCGAATGGTACTGTTTGGATGCTTTGCATATATGTTTCTTAGACTATATAGAAGTAATATATACAAAGATTTCACCCGCCTACCTGTTCCATTCATTGTTCATCTTGTCGAAAGTTACAAATAATTTCTTTTAAAGGATTAACAATGGGGCTCATTGTTCACTTAAACTTGAAGAACAAAAAATTGGCGCATGGTACTGTTTGGATGCTTTGCGTACATGTTTCTTAGACTATATGGAAGCAATATATACAAAGATTTCATCCGTCTACGTGTTCCAATCATTGTTCTACTAGTAGAAAGTTACAATTAATTTCCTTTAAAGGATTAACGATGGGGCTCGTAGTTCACTTAAACTTGAAGAGCAAAAAATTGGCGAATTGTACTGTTTGGACGCTTTGCATATATGTTTCTTAGACTATATGGAAGCAATATATACAAAGATTTCAACCGTCTACGTGTTCCAATCATTGTTCTACTTGTAGAATGTTACGATTAATTTCCGTTAAAGGATTAACAATGGGGCTCGTAGTTCACTTAAAGTTGAAGATCAAAAAATTGGCGATTGTTACTGTTTAGATGCTTTGCATATATGTTTCTTAGATTATATAGAAGCAATATATACAAAGATTTCAACCGTCTACCTGTTCCATTCATTGTTCTACTTGTCGAAAATTACAAATAATTTCCGATAAAGGATTAACCATGGGGGCTCATAGTTAACTTAAATTTGAAGAACAAAAAATTGGCGACTGGTACTGTTTGGATGCTTTGCATATATGTTTCTTAGACTATATGGAAGTAATATATACAAAGATTTCACCCGCCTACCTGTTCCATTCATTGTTCATCTTGTCGAAAGTTACAAATAATTTCTTTTAAAGGATTAACAATGGGGCTCATTGTTCACTTAAACTTGAAGAACAAAAAATTGGCGCATGGTACTGTTTGGATGCTTTGCGTACATGTTTCTTAGACTATATGGAAGCAATATATACAAAGATTTCATCCGTCTACGTGTTCCAATCATTGTTCTACTAGTAGAAAGTTACAATTAATTTCCTTTAAAGGATTAACGATGGGGCTCGTAGTTCACTTAAACTTGAAGAACAAAAAATTGGCGAATTGTACTGTTTGGATGCTTTGCATATATGTTTCTTAGACTATATAGAAGCAATATATACAATGATTTCAACCGTCTACCTGTTCCATTCATTGTTCGACTTGTCGAAATTTACAAATAATTTCCGATAAAGGATTAACCATTGGGGCTCATTGTTCACTTAAACTTGAAGAACAAACAATTGGCGAATTGTACTGTTTGGATGCTTTGCATATATGTTTCTTAGACTATATAGATGCAATATATACAAAGATTTCAACCGGCTACCTGTTCCATTCATTGTTCTACTTGTCGAAATTTACAAATAATTTCCGATAAAGGATTAACCATTGGGGCTCATTGTTCACTTAAACTTGAAGAACAAAAAATTGGCGAATGGTACTATTTGGATGCTTTGCATATATGTTTCTTAGACTATATAGAAGCAATATATACATTGATTTCAACCGGCTACCTGTTCCATTCATTGTTCTACTTGTCGAAAGTTACAAATAATTTCCTATAAAGGATTAACAATGGGGCTCATTGTTCACTTAAACTTGAAGGACAAAAAATTGGCGAATGGTACTGTTTGGATGCTTTGCGTACATGTTTCTTAGACTATATGGAAGCAATATATACAAGGATTTCAACCGTCTACCTGTTCCATTCATTGTTCTACTTGTCGAAAGTTACAAATAATTACCGATAAAGGATTAACCATTGGTGCTCATTGTTCACTTAAACTTGAAGAACAAAAAATTGGCGAATTGTACTGTTTGGATGCTTTGCATATATGTTTCTTAGACTATATAGAAGCAATATATACAAAGATTTCAACCGTCTACCTGTTCCATTCATTGTTCGACTTGTCGAAATTTACAATTAATTTCCGGTAAAGGATTAACAATGGGGCTCGTAGTTCACTTAAACTTGAAGTACAAAAAATTGGCGAATTGTACTGTTTGGATGCTTTGCACATATGTTTCGTAGACTATATAGAAGCAATATATATAAAGAATTCAACCGTCTACCTGTTCCATTCATTGTTCTACTTGTCGAAAGTTACAAATAATTTCCTTTAAAGGATTAACAATGGGGCTCATTGTTCACTTAAACTTGAAGAACAAAAAATTGGCGAACTGTACTGTTTGAATGCTTTGCATATATGTTTCTTAGACTATATAGAAGCAATATATACAATGATTTCAACCGTCTACCTGTTCCATTCATTGTTCTACTTGTCGAATGTTACAATTAATTTCCGTTAAGGGATTAACAATGGGGATCGTAGTTTACTTAAACTTGAAGAACAAAAAATTGGCGAATGGTACTGTTTGGATGCTTTGCATATATGTTTCTTAGACTATATGGAAGCAATATATACAAGGATTTCAACCGTCTACCTGTTCCATTCATTGTTCTACTTGTCGAAAGTTACAAATAATTACCGATAAAGGATTAACCATTGGGGCTCATTGTTCACTTACACTTGAAGAACAAAAAATTGGCGAATTGTACTGTTTGGATGCTTTGCATATATGTTTCATAGACTATATAGATGCAATATATACAAAGATTTCAACCGTCTACCTGTTCCATTCACTGTTCTACTTGTCGAAAGTTACAAATAATTTCCGTTAAGGGATTAACAATGGGGATCGTAGTTCACTTAAACTAGAAGAACAAAAAATTGGCGAATTGTACTGTTTGGATGCTTTGCGTACATGTTTCTTAGACTATATGGAAGCAATATATACAAAGATTTCAACCATCTACGTGTTCCAATCATTGTTCTACTTGTAGAAAGTTACAATTAATTTCCGTTAAGGGATTAACAATGGGGCTCGTAGTTCACTTAAACTTGAAGAACAAAAAATTGGCGAATGGTACTGTTTGGATGCTTTGCATATATGTTTCTTAGACTATATAGAAGCAATATATACATTGATTTCAACCGGCTACCTGTTCCATTCATTGTTCTACTTGTCGAAATTTACAAATAATTTCCGATAAAGGATTAACCATTGGGGCTCATTGTTCACTTAAACTTGAAGAACAAAAAATTGGCGAATTGTACTGTTTGGATGCTTTGCATATATGTTTCTTATACTATATAGAAGCAATATATACAAAGATTTCAACCGTCTACGTGTTCCATTCATTGTTCTACTTGTCGAAAGTTACAAATAATTTCCTTTAAAGGATTAACAATGGGGCTCATTGTTCACTTAAACTTGAAGAACAAAAAATTGGCGAACTGTACTGTTTGGATGCTTTGCATATATGTTTCTTAGACTATATAGAAGCAATATATACAATGATTTCAACAGTCTACCTGTTCCATTCATTGTTCTACTTGTCGAAATTTACAAATAATTTCCTTTAAAGGATTAACAATGGGGCTCGTAGTTCACTTAAACTTGAAGAACAAAAAATTGGCGAATGGTACGGTTAGGATGCTTTGCATATATGTTTCTTAGACTATATAGAAGCAATATATACATTGATTTCAACCGGCTACCTGTTCCATTCATTGTTCTACTTGTCGAAATTTACAAATAATTTCCGATAAAGGATTAACCATTGGGGCTCATTGTTCACTTAAACTTGAAGAACAAACAATTGGCGAATTGTACTGTTTGGATGCTTTGCATATATGTTTCTTGGACTATATAGAAGCAATATATACAATGATTTCAACCGTCTACCTGTTCCATTCATTGTTCTACTTGTCGAAAGTTACAAATAATTTCCGATAAAGGATTAACAATGGGGCTCATTGTTCACTTAAACTTGGAGAACAAAAAATTGGCGAATGGTACTGTTTGGATGCATGGCATATATGTTTCTTAGACTATATAGAAGCAATATATACAAAGATTTCAACCGTCTACCTGTTCCATTCATTGTTCTACTTGTCGAAAGTTACAAATAATTTCCTTTAAAGGATTAACAATGGGGCTCATTGTTCACTTAAACTTGAAGAACAAAAAATTGGCGAATTGTACTGTTTGGATGCTTTGCGTACATGTTTCTTAGACTATATGGAAGCAATATATACAAAGATTTCAACCATCTACGTGTTCCAATCATTGTTCTACTTGTAGAAAGTTACAATTAATTTCCGTTAAGGGATTAACAATGGGGCTCGTAGTTCACTTAAACTTGAAGAACAAAAAATTGGCGAATGGTACTGTTTGGATGCTTTGCATAAATGTTTCTTAGACTATATAGAAGCAATATATACATTGATTTCAACCGGCTACCTGTTCCATTCATTGTTCTACTTGTCGAAATTTACAAATAATTTCCTTTAAAGGATTAACAATGGGGCTCGTTGTTCACTTAAACTTGAAGAACAAAAAAGTGGCGAATGGTACTGTTTGGGTGCTTTGCATATATGTTTCTTAGACTATATAGAAGCAATATATACAAAGATTTCAACCGTCTACCTGTTCCATTCATTGTTCTACTTGTCGAAAGTTACAAATAATTTCCGATAAAGGATTAACAATGGGGCTCATTGTTCACTTAAACTTGGAGAACAAAAAATTGGCGAATGGTACTGTTTGGATGCATGGCATATATGTTTCTTAGACTATATAGAAGCAATATATACAAAGATTTCAACCGTCTACCTGTTCCATTCATTGTTCTACTTGTCGAAAGTTACAAATAATTTCCTTTAAAGGATTAACAATGGGGCTCATTGTTCACTTAAACTTGAAGAACAAAAAATTGGCGAATTGTACTGTTTGGATGCTTTGCATATATGTTTCTTAGACTATATAGAAGCAATATATACAATGATTTCAACCGTCTACCTGTTCCATTCATTGTTCTACTTGTCGAATGTTACAAATAATTTCCGTTAAGGGATTAACAATGGGGATCGTAGTTTACTTAAACTTGAAGAACAAAAAATTGGCGAATTGTACTGTTTGGATGCTTTGCATATATGTTTCTTAGACTATATAGAAGCAACATATACAATGATTTCAACCCTCTACCTGTTCCATTCATTGTTCTACTTGTCGAAAGTTACAAATAATTTCCGATAAAGGATTAACAATGGGTCTCATTGTTCACTTAAACTTGAAGAACAAAAAATTGGCGAATGGTACTGTTTGAATGCTTTGCATATATGTTTCTTAGACTATATGGAAGCAATATATACAATGATTTTAACCGTCTACGTGTTCCAATCATTGTTCTACTTGTCGAAATTTACAAATAATTTCCTTTAAAGGATTAACAATGGGGCTCGTTGTTCACTTAAACTTGAAGAACAAAAAAGTGTCGAATGGTACTGTTTGGATGCTTTGCATATATGTTTCTTAGACTATATAGAAGCAATATATACATTGACTTCAACCGTCTACCTGTTCCATTCATTGTTCTACTTGTCGAAAGTTACAAATAAGTTCCGTTAAAGTATTAACAATGGGGCTCGTAGTTCACTTAAACTTGAAGGTCAAATAATTGGCGAATTGTACTGTTTGGATGATTTGCATATATGTATCTTAGACTTTATAGAAGGAATATATACAAAGATTTCAACCGTCTACCTGTTCCATTCATTGATCTACTTGTCGAAAGTTACAAATAATTTCCGATAAAGGATTAACAATGGGTCTCATTGTTCACTTAAACTTGAAGAACAAAAAATTGGCGAATGGTACTGTTTGGATGCTTTGCATATATGTTTCTTAGACTATATGGAAGCAATATATACAAAGATTTCAACCGTCTACGTGTTCCAATCATTGTTCTACTTGTCGAAATTTACAAATAATTTCCTTTAAAGGATTAACAATGGGGCTCGTTGTTCACTTAAACTTGAAGAACAAAAAAGTGTCGAATGGTACTGTTTGGATGCTTTGCATATATGTTTCTTAGACTATATAGAAGCAATATATACATTGATTTCAACCGTCTACCTGTTCCATTCATTGTTCTACTTGTCGAAAGTTACAAATAAGTTCCGTTAAAGTATTAACAATGGGGCTCGTAGTTCACTTAAACTTGAAGAACAAAAAAGTGTCGAATGGTACTGTTTGGATGCTTTGCATATATGTTTCTTAGACTATATAGAAGCAATATATACAATGATTTCAACCGTCTACCTGTTCCAGTCATTGTTCTACTTGTCGAAATTTACAAATAATTTCCTTTAAAGGATTAACAATGGGGCTCGTTGTTCACTTAATCTTGAAGAACAAAAAAGTGGCGAATGGTACTGTTTGGGTGCTTTGCATATATGTTTCTTAGACTATATAGAAGCAATATATACAAAGATTTCAACCGTCTACCTGTTCCATTCATTGTTCTACTTGTCGAAAGTTACAAATAATTACCGATAAAGGATTAAGCATTGGGGCTCATTGTTCACTTAAACTTGAAGAACAAAAAATTGGCGAATGGTACTGTTTGGATGCTTTGCATATATGTTTCTTAGACCATATAGAAGCAATATATACAAAGATTTCAACCGTCTACCTGTTCCATTCATTGTTCTACTTGTCGAAAGTTACAAATAATTTCCTTTAAAGGATTAACAATGGGGCTCATTGTTCACTTAAACTTGAAGAACAAAAAATTGGCGAATTGTACTGTTTGGATGCTTTGCATATATGTTTCTTAGACTATATAGAAGCAATATATACAATGATTTCAACCGTCTACCTGTTCCATTCATTGTTCTACTTGTCGAATGTTACAAATAATTTCCGTTTCATGATTATCAATGGGGCTCGTTGTTCACTTAAACTTGAAGAACAAAAAATTGGCGAATGGTACTGTTTGGATGCTTTGCATATATGTTTCTTAGACAATATAGAAGCAATATATACAAAGATTTCAACCGTCTACCTGTTCCATTCATTGTTCTACTTGTCGAAATTTACAAATAATATCCGATAACGGATTAACAATGGGGATCGTAGTTTACTTAAACTTGAAGAACAAAAAATTGGCGAATTGTACTGTTTGGATGCTTTGCATATATGTTTCTTAGACTATATAGAAGCAATATATACAATGATTTCAACCGTCTACCTGTTCCATTCATTGTTCTACTTGTCGAATGTTACAAATAATTTCCGTTTCATGATTATCAATGGGGCTCGTTGTTCACTTAAACTTGAAGAACAAAAAATTGGCGAATGGTACTGTTTGGATGCTTTGCATATATGTTTCTTAGACAATATAGAAGCAATATATACAAAGATTTCAACCGTCTACCTGTTCCATTCATTGTTCTACTTGTCGAAATTTACAAATAATATCCGATAACGGATTAACAATGGGGATCGTAGTTTACTTAAACTTGAAGAACAAAAAATTGGCGAATTGTACTGTTTGGATGCTTTGCATATATGTTTCTTAGACTATATAGAAGCAATATATACAATGATTTCAACCGTCTACCTGTTCCAGTCATTGTTCTACTTGTCGAAATTTACAAATAATTTCCTTTAAAGGATTAACAATGGGGCTCGTTGTTCACTTAATCTTGAAGAACAAAAAAGTGGCGAATGGTACTGTTTGGGTGCTTTGCATATATGTTTCTTAGACTATATAGAAGCAATATATACAAAGATTTCAACCGTCTACCTGTTCCATTCATTGTTCTACTTGTCGAAAGTTACAAATAATTACCGATAAAGGATTAAGCATTGGGGCTCATTGTTCACTTAAACTTGAAGAACAAAAAATTGGCGAATTGTACTGTTCGGATGTTTTGCATATATGTTTCTTAGACTATATAGAAGCAATCTATACAAAGATTTCAACCGTCTACCTGTTCCATTCATTGTTCTACTTGTCGAAAGTTACAAATAATTTCCTTTAAAGGATTAACAATGGGGCTCGCTGTTCACTTAAACTTGAAGATCAAAAAATCGGCGAATTGTACTGTTTGGATGCTTTGCATATATATTTCTTAGACTATATAGAAGCAATATATACAATAATTTCAACAGTCTACCTGTTCCATTCATTGTTCTACTTGTCGAAATTTACAAATAATTTCCTTTAAAGGATTAACAATGGGGCTCGTAGTTCACTTAAACTTGAAGAACAAAAAATTGGCGAATGTTACTGTTTGGATGCTTTGCATATATGTTTCTTAGACTATATAGAAGCAATCTATACAAAGATTTCAACCGTCTACCTGTTCCATTCATTGTTCTACTTGTCGAAAGTTACAAATAATTTCCGTTAAGGGATTAACAATGGGGCTCGTAGTTCACTTATACTTGAAGATCAAATAATTGGCGAATTGTACTGTTTGGATGCTTTGCTTATATGTTTCTTAGACGATATGGAAGCAATATATACAAAGATTTCAACCCTCTACCTGTTCCATTCATTGTTCTACTTGTCGAAAGTTACAAATAATTTCCGATAAAGGATTAACAATGGGTCTCATTGTTCACTTAAACTTGAAGAACAAAAAATTGGCGAATGGTACTGTTTGAATGCTTTGCATATATGTTTCTTAGACTATATGGAAGCAATATATACAAAGATTTCAACCGTCTACGTGTTCCAATCATTGTTCTACTTGTCGAAATTTACAAATAATTTCCTTTAAAGGATTAACAATGGGGCTCGTTGTTCACTTAAACTTGAAGAACAAAAAAGTGTCGAATGGTACTGTTTGGATGCTTTGCATATATGTTTCTTAGACTATATAGAAGCAATATATACATTGATTTCAACCGTCTACCTGTTCCATTCATTGTTCTACTTGTCGAAAGTTACAAATAAGTTCCGTTAAAGTATTAACAATGGGGCTCGTAGTTCACTTAAACTTGAAGGTCAAATAATTGGCGAATTGTACTGTTTGGATGATTTGCATATATGTATCTTAGATTTTATAGAAGCAATATATACAAAGATTTCAACCGTCTACCTGTTCCATTCATTGATCTACTTGTCGAAAGTTACAAATAATTTCCGATAAAGGATTAACAATGGGTCTCATTGTTCACTTAAACTTGAAGAACAAAAAATTGGCGAATGGTACTGTTTGGATGCTTTGCATATATGTTTCTTAGACTATATGGAAGCAATATATACAAAGATTTCAACCGTCTACGTGTTCCAATCATAGTTCTACTTGTCGAAATTTACAAATAATTTCCTTTAAAGGATTAACAATGGGGCTCGTTGTTCACTTAAACTTGAAGAACAAAAAAGTGGCGAATGGTACTGTTTGGGTGCTTTGCATATATGTTTCTTAGACTATATAGAAGCAATATATACAAAGATTTCAACCGTCTACCTGTTCCATTCATTGTTCTACTTGTCGAATGTTACAAATAATTTCCGATAAAGGATTAACAATGGGGCTCATTGTTCACTTATACTTGGAGAACAAAAAATTGGCGAATGGTACTGTTTGGATGCTTTGCATATATGTTTCTTAGACTATATAGAAGCAATATATACAAAGATTTCAACCGTCTACCTGTTCCATTCATTGTTCTACTTGTCGAAAGTTACAAATAATTTCCTTTAAAGGATTAACAATGGGGCTCATTGTTCACTTAAACTTGAAGAACAAAAAATTGGCGAATTGTACTGTTTGGATGCTTTGCATATATGTTTCTTAGACTATATAGAAGCAATATATACAATGATTTCAACCGTCTACCTGTTCCATTCATTGTTCTACTTGTCGAATGTTACAAATAATTTCCGTTTCATGATTATCAATGGGGCTCGTTGTTCACTTAAACTTGAAGAACAAAAAATTGGCGAATGGTACTGTTTGGATGCTTTGCATATATGTTTCTTAGACAATATAGAAGCAATATATACAAAGATTTCAACCGTCTACCTGTTCCATTCATTGTTCTACTTGTCGAAATTTACAAATAATATCCGATAACGGATTAACAATGGGGATCGTAGTTTACTTAAACTTGAAGAACAAAAAATTGGCGAATTGTACTGTTTGGATGCTTTGCATATATGTTTCTTAGACTATATAGAAGCAATATATACAATGATTTCAACCGTCTACCTGTTCCAGTCATTGTTCTACTTGTCGAAATTTACAAATAATTTCCTTTAAGGGATTAACAATGGGGCTCGTTGTTCACTTAATCTTGAAGAACAAAAAAGTGGCGAATGGTACTGTTTGGGTGCTTTGCATATATGTTTCTTAGACTATATAGAAGCAATATATACAAAGATTTCAACCGTCTACCTGTTCCATTCATTGTTCTACTTGTCGAAAGTTACAAATAATTACCGATAAAGGATTAAGCATTGGGGCTCATTGTTCACTTAAACTTGAAGAACAAAAAATTGGCGAATTGTACTGTTCGGATGTTTTGCATATATGTTTCTTAGACTATATAGAAGCAATCTATACAAAGATTTCAACCGTCTACCTGTTCCATTCATTGTTCTACTTGTCGAAAGTTACAAATAATTTCCTTTAAAGGATTAACAATGGGGCTCGCTGTTCACTTAAACTTGAAGATCAAAAAATCGGCGAATTGTACTGTTTGGATGCTTTGCATATATATTTCTTAGACTATATAGAAGCAATATATACAATAATTTCAACAGTCTACCTGTTCCATTCATTGTTCTACTTGTCGAAAGTTACAAATAATTTCCTTTAAAGGATTAACAATGGGGCTCGTAGTTCACTTAAACTTGAAGAACAAAAAATTGGCGAATGTTACTGTTTGGATGCTTTGCATATATGTTTCTTAGACTATATAGAAGCAATATATACAAAGATTTCAACCGTCTACCTGTTCCATTCATTGTTCTACTTGTCGAAATTTACAAATAATTTCCGATAACGGATTAACCATTGGGGCTCATTGTTCACTTAAACTTGAAGAACAAAAAATTGGCGAATTGTACTGTTTGGATGCTTTGCATATATGTTTCTTATACTATATAGAAGCAATATATACAAAGATTTCAACCGTCTACCTGTCCCATTCATTGTTCTACTTGTCGAAAGTTACAAATAATTACCGATAAAGGATTAACCATTGGGGCTCATTGTTCACTTAAACTTGAAGAACAAAAAATTGGCGCATCGTACTGTTTGGATGCTTTGCATATATGTTTCTTAGACTATATAGAAGCAATATATACAAAGATTTCAACCGTCTACCTGTTCCATTCATTGTTCTACATGTCGAAAGTTACAAATAATTTCCGATAAAGGATTAACAATGGGGCTCGTAGTTCACTTAAACTTGAAGAACAAAAAATTGTCGAATTGTACTGTTTGGATGCTTTGCATATATGTTTCTTAGACTATATAGAAGCAATATATACAATGATTTCAACTGTCTACCTATTCCATTCATTGTTCTACTTGCCGAAATTTAGAAATAATTTCCTTTAAAGGATTAACAATGGGGCTCGTAGTTCACTTAAACTTGAAGAGCAAAAAATTGTCGAATTTTACTGTTTGGATGCTTTGCATATATGTTTCTTAGACTATATAGAAGCAATATATACATTGATTTCAACCGTCTACCTGTTCCATTCATTGTTCTACTTGTCGAAAGTTACAAATAAGTTCCGTTAAAGTATTAACAATGGGGCTCGTAGTTCACTTAAACTTGAAGGTCAAATAATTGGCGAATTGTACTGTTTGGATGATTTGCATATATGTATCTTAGACTTTATAGAAGCAATATATACAAAGATTTCAACCGTCTACGTGTTCCAATCATTGTTCTACTTGTCGAAATTTACAAATAATTTCCTTTAAAGGATTAACAATGGGGCTCGTTGTTCACTTAAACTTGAAGAACAAAAAAGTGGCGAATGTTACTGTTTGGATGCTTTGCATATATGTTTCTTAGACTATATAGAAGCAATATATACATTGATTTCAACCGTCTACCTGTTCCATTCATTGTTCTACTTGTCGCAAGTTACAAATAATTTCCGTTAAAGTATTAACAATGGGGCTCGTAGTTCACTTATACTTGAAGATCAAATAATTGGCGAATTGTACTGTTTGGATGATTTGCATATATGTTTCTTAGACTTTATAGAAGCAATATATACAAAGATTTCAACCGTCTACCTGTTCCATTCATTGTTCTAATTGTCGAAAGTTACAAATAATTTCCGATAAAGGATTAACAATGGGGATCGTAGTTTACTTAATCTTGAAGAACAAGAAATTGGCGAATTGTGCTGTTTGGATGCTTTGCATATATGTTTCTTAGACTATATAGAAGCAATATATACAAAGATTTCAACCGTCTACCTGTTCCATTCATTGTTCTACTTGTCGAAAGTTACAAATAATTTCCGATAAAGGATTAACAATGGGGCTCATTGTTCACTTAAACTTGGAGAACAAAAAATTGGCGAATGGTACTGTTTGGATGCATGGCATATATGTTTCTTAGACTATATAGAAGCAATATATACAAAGATTTCAACCGTCTACCTGTTCCATTCATTGTTCTACTTGTCGAAAGTTACAAATAATTTCCTTTAAAGGATTAACAATGGGGCTCATTGTTCACTTAAACTTGAAGAACAAAAAATTGGCGAATTGTACTGTTTGGATGCTTTGCATATATGTTTCTTAGACTATATAGAAGCAATATATACAATGATTTCAACCGTCTACCTGTTCCATTCATTGTTCTACTTGTCGAATGTTACAAATAATTTCCGTTAAGGGATTAACAATGGGGATCGTAGTTTACTTAAACTTGAAGAACAAAAAATTGGCGAATTGTACTGTTTGGATGCTTTGCATATATGTTTCTTAGACTATATAGAAGCAACATATACAATGATTTCAACCCTCTACCTGTTCCATTCATTGTTCTACTTGTCGAAAGTTACAAATAATTTCCGATAAAGGATTAACAATGGGTCTCATTGTTCACTTAAACTTGAAGAACAAAAAATTGGCGAATGGTACTGTTTGAATGCTTTGCATATATGTTTCTTAGACTATATGGAAGCAATATATACAATGATTTTAACCGTCTACGTGTTCCAATCATTGTTCTACTTGTCGAAATTTACAAATAATTTCCTTTAAAGGATTAACAATGGGGCTCGTTGTTCACTTAAACTTGAAGAACAAAAAATTGTCGAATGGTACTGTTTGGATGCTTTGCATATATGTTTCTTAGACTATATAGAAGCAATATATACATTGACTTCAACCGTCTACCTGTTCCATTCATTGTTCTACTTGTCGAAAGTTACAAATAAGTTCCGTTAAAGTATTAACAATGGGGCTCGTAGTTCACTTAAACTTGAAGGTCAAATAATTGGCGAATTGTACTGTTTGGATGATTTGCATATATGTATCTTAGACTTTATAGAAGGAATATATACAAAGATTTCAACCGTCTACCTGTTCCATTCATTGATCTACTTGTCGAAAGTTACAAATAATTTCCGATAAAGGATTAACAATGGGTCTCATTGTTCACTTAAACTTGAAGAACAAAAAATTGGCGAATGGTACTGTTTGGATGCTTTGCATATATGTTTCTTAGACTATATGGAAGCAATATATACAAAGATTTCAACCGTCTACGTGTTCCAATCATTGTTCTACTTGTCGAAATTTACAAATAATTTCCTTTAAAGGATTAACAATGGGGCTCGTTGTTCACTTAAACTTGAAGAACAAAAAATTGGCGAATGGTACTGTTTGGATGCTTTGCATATATGTTTCTTAGACTATATAGAAGCAATATATACAAAGATTTCAACCGTCTACCTGTTCCATTCATTGTTCTACTTGTCGAAATTTACAAATAATTTCCGATAACGGATTAACAATGGGGCTCGTTGTTCACTTAAACTTGAAGAACAAAAAATTGGCGAATTGTACTGTTTGGATGCTTTGCATATATGTTTCTTAGACTATATAGAAGCAATATATACAATGATTTCAACCGTCTACCTGTTCCAGTCATTGTTCTACTTGTCGAAATTTACAAATAATTTCCTTTAAAGGATTAACAATGGGGCTCGTTGTTCACTTAATCTTGAAGAACAAAAAAGTGGCGAATGGTACTGTTTGGGTGCTTTGCATATATGTTTCTTAGACTATATAGAAGCAATATATACAAAGATTTCAACCGTCTACCTGTTCCATTCATTGTTCTACTTGTCGAAAGTTACAAATAATTACCGTTAAGGGATTAACAATGGGGCTCATTGTTCACTTAAACTTGAAGAACAAAAAATTGGCGAATTGTACTGTTTGGATGTTTTGCATATATGTTTCTTAGACTATATAGAAGCAATCTATACAAAGATTTCAACCGTCTACCTGTTCCATTCATTGTTCTACTTGTCGAAAGTTACAAATAATTTCCGTTAAGGGATTAACAATGGGGCTCGTAGTTCACTTATACTTGAAGATCAAATAATTGGCGAATTGTACTGTTTGGATGATTTGCATATATGTTTATAGACTTTATAGAAGCAATATATACAAAGATTTCAATCCTCTACCTGTTCCATTCATTGTTCTACTTGTCGAAAGTTACAAATAATTTCCGATAAAGGATTAACAATGGGTCTCATTGTTCACTTAAACTTGAAGAACAAAAAATTGGCGAATGGTACTGTTTGAATGCTTTGCATATATGTTTCTTAGACTATATGGAAGCAATATATACAAAGATTTCAACCGTCTACGTGTTCCAATCATTGTTCTACTTGTCGAAATTTACAAATAATTTCCTTTAAAGGATTAACAATGGGGCTCGTTGTTCACTTAAACTTGAAGAACAAAAAAGTGTCGAATGGTACTGTTTGGATGCTTTGCATATATGTTTCTTAGACTATATAGAAGCAATATATACATTGATTTCAACCGTCTACCTGTTCCATTCATTGTTCTACTTGTCGAAAGTTACAAATAAGTTCCGTTAAAGTATTAACAATGGGGCTCGTAGTTCACTTAAACTTGAAGGTCAAATAATTGGCGAATTGTACTGTTTGGATGATTTGCATATATGTATCTTAGATTTTATAGAAGCAATATATACAAAGATTTCAACCGTCTACCTGTTCCATTCATTGATCTACTTGTCGAAAGTTACAAATAATTTCCGATAAAGGATTAACAATGGGTCTCATTGTTCACTTAAACTTGAAGAACAAAAAATTGGCGAATGGTACTGTTTGGATGCTTTGCATATATGTTTCTTAGACTATATGGAAGCAATATATACAAAGATTTCAACCGTCTACGTGTTCCAATCATAGTTCTACTTGTCGAAATTTACAAATAATTTCCTTTAAAGGATTAACAATGGGGCTCGTTGTTCACTTAAACTTGAAGAACAAAAAAGTGGCGAATGGTACTGTTTGGGTGCTTTGCATATATGTTTCTTAGACTATATAGAAGCAATATATACAAAGATTTCAACCGTCTACCTGTTCCATTCATTGTTCTACTTGTCGAATGTTACAAATAATTTCCGATAAAGGATTAACAATGGGGCTCATTGTTCACTTATACTTGGAGAACAAAAAATTGGCGAATGGTACTGTTTGGATGCTTTGCATATATGTTTCTTAGACTATATAGAAGCAATATATACAAAGATTTCAACCGTCTACCTGTTCCATTCATTGTTCTACTTGTCGAAAGTTACAAATAATTTCCTTTAAAGGATTAACAATGGGGCTCATTGTTCACTTAAACTTGAAGAACAAAAAATTGGCGAATTGTACTGTTTGGATGCTTTGCATATATGTTTCTTAGACTATATAGAAGCAATATATACAATGATTTCAACCGTCTACCTGTTCCATTCATTGTTCTACTTGTCGAATGTTACAAATAATTTCCGTTTCATGATTATCAATGGGGCTCGTTGTTCACTTAAACTTGAAGAACAAAAAATTGGCGAATGGTACTGTTTGGATGCTTTGCATATATGTTTCTTAGACAATATAGAAGCAATATATACAAAGATTTCAACCGTCTACCTGTTCCATTCATTGTTCTACTTGTCGAAATTTACAAATAATATCCGATAACGGATTAACAATGGGGATCGTAGTTTACTTAAACTTGAAGAACAAAAAATTGGCGAATTGTACTGTTTGGATGCTTTGCATATATGTTTCTTAGACTATATAGAAGCAATATATACAATGATTTCAACCGTCTACCTGTTCCAGTCATTGTTCTACTTGTCGAAATTTAGAAATAATTTCCTTTAAAGGATTAACAATGGGGCTCGTTGTTCACTTAATCTTGAAGAACAAAAAAGTGGCGAATGGTACTGTTTGGGTGCTTTGCATATATGTTTCTTAGACTATATAGAAGCAATATATACAAAGATTTCAACCGTCTACCTGTTCCATTCATTGTTCTACTTGTCGAAAGTTACAAATAATTACCGATAAAGGATTAAGCATTGGGGCTCATTGTTCACTTAAACTTGAAGAACAAAAAATTGGCGAATGGTACTGTTTGGATGCTTTGCATATATGTTTCTTAGACTATATAGAAGCAATATATACAAAGATTTCAACCGTCTACCTGTTCCATTCATTGTTCTACTTGTCGAAAGTTACAAATAATTTCCTTTAAAGGATTAACAATGGGGCTCATTGTTCACTTAAACTTGAAGAACAAAAAATTGGCGAATTGTACTGTTTGGATGCTTTGCATATATGTTTCTTAGACTATATAGAAGCAATATATACAATGATTTCAACCGTCTACCTGTTCCATTCATTGTTCTACTTGTCGAATGTTACAAATAATTTCCGTTTCATGATTATCAATGGGGCTCGTTGTTCACTTAAACTTGAAGAACAAAAAATTGGCGAATGGTACTGTTTGGATGCTTTGCATATATGTTTCTTAGACAATATAGAAGCAATATATACAAAGATTTCAACCGTCTACCTGTTCCATTCATTGTTCTACTTGTCGAAATTTACAAATAATATCCGATAACGGATTAACAATGGGGATCGTAGTTTACTTAAACTTGAAGAACAAAAAATTGGCGAATTGTACTGTTTGGATGCTTTGCATATATGTTTCTTAGACTATATAGAAGCAATATATACAATGATTTCAACCGTCTACCTGTTCCAGTCATTGTTCTACTTGTCGAAATTTACAAATAATTTCCTTTAAAGGATTAACAATGGGGCTCGTTGTTCACTTAATCTTGAAGAACAAAAAAGTGGCGAATGGTACTGTTTGGGTGCTTTGCATATATGTTTCTTAGACTATATAGAAGCAATATATACAAAGATTTCAACCGTCTACCTGTTCCATTCATTGTTCTACTTGTCGAAAGTTACAAATAATTACCGATAAAGGATTAAGCATTGGGGCTCATTGTTCACTTAAACTTGAAGAACAAAAAATTGGCGAATTGTACTGTTCGGATGTTTTGCATATATGTTTCTTAGACTATATAGAAGCAATCTATACAAAGATTTCAACCGTCTACCTGTTCCATTCATTGTTCTACTTGTCGAAAGTTACAAATAATTTCCTTTAAAGGATTAACAATGGGGCTCGCTGTTCACTTAAACTTGAAGATCAAAAAATCGGCGAATTGTACTGTTTGGATGCTTTGCATATATATTTCTTAGACTATATAGAAGCAATATATACAATAATTTCAACAGTCTACCTGTTCCATTCATTGTTCTACTTGTCGAAATTTACAAATAATTTCCTTTAAAGGATTAACAATGGGGCTCGTAGTTCACTTAAACTTGAAGAACAAAAAATTGGCGAATGTTACTGTTTGGATGCTTTGCATATATGTTTCTTAGACTATATAGAAGCAATATATACAAAGATTTCAACCGTCTACCTGTTCCATTCATTGTTCTACTTGTCGAAATTTACAAATAATTTCCGATAACGGATTAACCATTGGGGCTCATTGTTCACTTAAACTTGAAGAACAAAAAATTGGCGAATTGTACTGTTTGGATGCTTTGCATATATGTTTCTTATACTATATAGAAGCAATATATACAAAGATTTCAACCGTCTACCTGTCCCATTCATTGTTCTACTTGTCGAAAGTTACAAATAATTACCGATAAAGGATTAACCATTGGGGCTCATTGTTCACTTAAACTTGAAGAACAAAAAATTGGCGCATCGTACTGTTTGGATGCTTTGCATATATGTTTCTTAGACTATATAGAAGCAATATATACAAAGATTTCAACCGTCTACCTGTTCCATTCATTGTTCTACATGTCGAAAGTTACAAATAATTTCCGATAAAGGATTAACAATGGGGCTCGTAGTTCACTTAAACTTGAAGAACAAAAAATTGTCGAATTGTACTGTTTGGATGCTTTGCATATATGTTTCTTAGACTATATAGAAGCAATATATACAATGATTTCAACTGTCTACCTATTCCATTCATTGTTCTACTTGCCGAAATTTAGAAATAATTTCCTTTAAAGGATTAACAATGGGGCTCGTAGTTCACTTAAACTTGAAGAGCAAAAAATTGTCGAATTTTACTGTTTGGATGCTTTGCATATATGTTTCCTAGACTATATAGAAGCAATATATACATTGATTTCAACCGTCTACCTGTTCCATTCATTGTTCTACTTGTCGAAAGTTACAAATAAGTTCCGTTAAAGTATTAACAATGGGGCTCGTAGTTCACTTAAACTTGAAGGTCAAATAATTGGCGAATTGTACTGTTTGGATGATTTGCATATATGTATCTTAGACTTTATAGAAGCAATATATACAAAGATTTCAACCGTCTACGTGTTCCAATCATTGTTCTACTTGTCGAAATTTACAAATAATTTCCTTTAAAGGATTAACAATGGGGCTCGTTGTTCACTTAAACTTGAAGAACAAAAAAGTGGCGAATGTTACTGTTTGGATGCTTTGCATATATGTTTCTTAGACTATATAGAAGCAATATATACATTGATTTCAACCGTCTACCTGTTCCATTCATTGTTCTACTTGTCGCAAGTTACAAATAATTTCCGTTAAAGTATTAACAATGGGGCTCGTAGTTCACTTATACTTGAAGATCAAATAATTGGCGAATTGTACTGTTTGGATGATTTGCATATATGTTTCTTAGACTTTATAGAAGCAATATATACAAAGATTTCAACCGTCTACCTGTTCCATTCATTGTTCTAATTGTCGAAAGTTACAAATAATTTCCGATAAAGGATTAACAATGGGGATCGTAGTTTACTTAATCTTGAAGAACAAGAAATTGGCGAATTGTGCTGTTTGGATGCTTTGCATATATGTTTCTTAGACTATATAGAAGCAATATATACAAAGATTTCAACCGTCTACCTGTTCCATTCATTGTTCTACTTGTCGAACGTTACAAATAATTTCCTTTAAAGGATTAACAATGGGGCTCGTAGTTCACTTAATCTTGAAGAACAAAAAATTGGCGAATTGTACTGTTTGGATGCTTTGCACATATGTTTCATAGACTATATAGAAGCAATATATACAATGATTTCAACCGTCTACCTGTTCCATTCCTTGTTCTACTTGTCGAAAGTTACAAATAATTTCCTTTAAAGGATTAACAATGGGGCTCGTTGTTCACTTAAACTTGAAGATCAAATAATTGGCGAATTGTACTGTTTGGATGATTTGCATATATGTTTCTTAGACTTTATAGAAGCAATATATACAAAGATTTCAACCGTCTACCTGTTCCATTCATTGTTCTACTTGTCGACAGTTACAAATAATTTCCGTTAAGGCATTAACAATGGGGATCGTAGTTTACTTAATCTTGAAGAACAAGAAATTGGCGAATTGTGCTGTTTGGATGCTTTGCATATATGTTTCTTAGACTATATAGAAGCAACATATACAATGATTTCAACCCTCTACCTGTTCCATTCATTGTTCTACTTGTCGAAAGTTACAAATAATTTCCGATAAAGGATTAACAATGGGTCTCATTGTTCACTTAAACTTGAAGAACAAAAAATTGGCGAATGGTACTGTTTGAATGCTTTGCATATATGTTTCTTAGACTATATGGAAGCAATATATACAATGATTTTAACCGTCTACGTGTTCCAATCATTGTTCTACTTGTCGAAATTTACAAATAATTTCCTTTAAAGGATTAACAATGGGGCTCGTTGTTCACTTAAACTTGAAGAACAAAAAATTGGCGAATTGTACTGTTTGGATGTTTTGCATATATGTTTCTTAGACTATATAGAAGCAATCTATACAAAGATTTCAACCGTCTACCTGTTCCATTCATTGTTCTACTTGTCGAAAGTTACAAATAATTTCCGTTAAGGGATTAACAATGGGGCTCGTAGTTCACTTATACTTGAAGATCAAATAATTGGCGAATTGTACTGTTTGGATGATTTGCATATATGTTTCTTAGACTTTATAGAAGCAATATATACAAAGATTTCAACCGTCTACCTGTTCCATTCATTGTTCTACTTGTCGAAAGTTACAAATAATTTCCGATAAAGGATTAACAATGGGGATCGTAGTTTACTTAATCTTGAAGAACAAGAAATTGGCGAATTGTGCTGTTTGGATGCTTTGCATATATGTTTCTTAGACTATATAGAAGCAATATATACAAAGATTTCAACCGTCTACCTGTTCCATTCATTGTTCTACTTGTCGAACGTTACAAATAATTTCCTTTAAAGGATTAACAATGGGGCTCGTAGTTCACTTAAACTTGAAGAACAAAAAATTGGCGAATTGTACTGTTTGGATGCTTTGCACATATGTTTCATAGACTATATAGAAGCAATATATACAATGATTTCAACCGTCTACCTGTTCCATTCCTTGTTCTACTTGTCGAAAGTTACAAATAATTTCCTTTAAAGGATTAACAATGGGGCTCGTTGTTCACTTAAACTTGAAGATCAAATAATTGGCGAATTGTACTGTTTGGATGATTTGCATATATGTTTCTTAGACTTTATAGAAGCAATATATACAAAGATTTCAACCGTCTACCTGTTCCATTCATTGTTCTACTTGTCGACAGTTACAAATAATTTCCGTTAAGGCATTAACAATGGGGATCGTAGTTTACTTAATCTTGAAGAACAAGAAATTGGCGAATTGTGCTGTTTGGATGCTTTGCATATATGTTTCTTAGACTATATAGAAGCAACATATACAATGATTTCAACCCTCTACCTGTTCCATTCATTGTTCTACTTGTCGAAAGTTACAAATAATTTCCGATAAAGGATTAACAATGGGTCTCATTGTTCACTTAAACTTGAAGAACAAAAAATTGGCGAATGGTACTGTTTGAATGCTTTGCATATATGTTTCTTAGACTATATGGAAGCAATATATACAATGATTTTAACCGTCTACGTGTTCCAATCATTGTTCTACTTGTCGAAATTTACAAATAATTTCCTTTAAAGGATTAACAATGGGGCTCGTTGTTCACTTAAACTTGAAGAACAAAAAATTGGCGAATTGTACTGTTTGGATGTTTTGCATATATGTTTCTTAGACTATATAGAAGCAATCTATACAAAGATTTCAACCGTCTACCTGTTCCATTCATTGTTCTACTTGTCGAAAGTTACAAATAATTTCCGTTAAGGGATTAACAATGGGGCTCGTAGTTCACTTATACTTGAAGATCAAATAATTGGCGAATTGTACTGTTTGGATGATTTGCATATATGTTTCTTAGACTTTATAGAAGCAATATATACAAAGATTTCAATCCTCTACCTGTTCCATTCATTGTTCTACTTGTCGAAAGTTACAAATAATTTCCGATAAAGGATTAACAATGGGTCTCATTGTTCACTTAAACTTGAAGAACAAAAAATTGGCGAATGGTACTGTTTGAATGCTTTGCATATATGTTTCTTAGACTATATGGAAGCAATATATACAAAGATTTCAACCGTCTACGTGTTCCAATCATTGTTCTACTTGTCGAAATTTACAAATAATTTCCTTTAAAGGATTAACAATGGGGCTCGTTGTTCACTTAAACTTGAAGAACAAAAAAGTGTCGAATGGTACTGTTTGGATGCTTTGCATATATGTTTCTTAGACTATATAGAAGCAATATATACATTGATTTCAACCGTCTACCTGTTCCATTCATTGTTCTACTTGTCGAAAGTTACAAATAAGTTCCGTTAAAGTATTAACAATGGGGCTCGTAGTTCACTTAAACTTGAAGATCAAATAATTGGCGAATTGTACTGTTTGGATGATTTGCATATATGTTTCTTAGACTTTATAGAAGCAATATATACAAAGATTTCAACCGTCTACCTGTTCCATTCATTGTTCTACTTGTCGACAGTTACAAATAATTTCCGTTAAGGCATTAACAATGGGGATCGTAGTTTACTTAATCTTGAAGAACAAGAAATTGGCGAATTGTGCTGTTTGGATGCTTTGCATATATGTTTCTTAGACTATATAGAAGCAACATATACAATGATTTCAACCCTCTACCTGTTCCATTCATTGTTCTACTTGTCGAAAGTTACAAATAATTTCCGATAAAGGATTAACAATGGGTCTCATTGTTCACTTAAACTTGAAGAACAAAAAATTGGCGAATGGTACTGTTTGAATGCTTTGCATATATGTTTCTTAGACTATATGGAAGCAATATATACAATGATTTTAACCGTCTACGTGTTCCAATCATTGTTCTACTTGTCGAAATTTACAAATAATTTCCTTTAAAGGATTAACAATGGGGCTCGTTGTTCACTTAAACTTGAAGAACAAAAAAGTGTCGAATGGTACTGTTTGGATGCTTTGCATATATGTTTCTTAGACTATATAGAAGCAATATATACATTGACTTCAACCGTCTACCTGTTCCATTCATTGTTCTACTTGTCGAAAGTTACAAATAAGTTCCGTTAAAGTATTAACAATGGGGCTCGTAGTTCACTTAAACTTGAAGGTCAAATAATTGGCGAATTGTACTGTTTGGATGATTTGCATATATGTATCTTAGACTTTATAGAAGGAATATATACAAAGATTTCAACCGTCTACCTGTTCCATTCATTGATCTACTTGTCGAAAGTTACAAATAATTTCCGATAAAGGATTAACAATGGGTCTCATTGTTCACTTAAACTTGAAGAACAAAAAATTGGCGAATGGTACTGTTTGGATGCTTTGCATATATGTTTCTTAGACTATATGGAAGCAATATATACAAAGATTTCAACCGTCTACGTGTTCCAATCATTGTTCTACTTGTCGAAATTTACAAATAATTTCCTTTAAAGGATTAACAATGGGGCTCGTTGTTCACTTAAACTTGAAGAACAAAAAATTGGCGAATGGTACTGTTTGGATGCTTTGCATATATGTTTCTTAGACTATATAGAAGCAATATATACAAAGATTTCAACCGTCTACCTGTTCCATTCATTGTTCTACTTGTCGAAATTTACAAATAATTTCCGATAACGGATTAACAATGGGGATCGTAGTTTACTTAAACTTGAAGAACAAAAAATTGGCGAATTGTACTGTTTGGATGCTTTGCATATATGTTTCTTAGACTATATAGAAGCAATATATACAATGATTTCAACCGTCTACCTGTTCCAGTCATTGTTCTACTTGTCGAAATTTACAAATAATTTCCTTTAAAGGATTAACAATGGGGCTCGTTGTTCACTTAATCTTGAAGAACAAAAAAGTGGCGAATGGTACTGTTTGGGTGCTTTGCATATATGTTTCTTAGACTATATAGAAGCAATATATACAAAGATTTCAACCGTCTACCTGTTCCATTCATTGTTCTACTTGTCGAAAGTTACAAATAATTACCGTTAAGGGATTAACAATGGGGCTCATTGTTCACTTAAACTTGAAGAACAAAAAATTGGCGAATTGTACTGTTTGGATGTTTTGCATATATGTTTCTTAGACTATATAGAAGCAATCTATACAAAGATTTCAACTGTCTACCTGTTCCATTCATTGTTCTACTTGTCGAAAGTTACAAATAATTTCCGTTAAGGGATTAACAATGGGGCTCGTAGTTCACTTATACTTGAAGATCAAATAATTGGCGAATTGTACTGTTTGGATGATTTGCATATATGTTTCTTAGACTTTATAGAAGCAATATATACAAAGATTTCAATCCTCTACCTGTTCCATTCATTGTTCTACTTGTCGAAAGTTACAAATAATTTCCGATAAAGGATTAACAATGGGTCTCATTGTTCACTTAAACTTGAAGAACAAAAAATTGGCGAATGGTACTGTTTGAATGCTTTGCATATATGTTTCTTAGACTATATGGAAGCAATATATACAAAGATTTCAACCGTCTACGTGTTCCAATCATTGTTCTACTTGTCGAAATTTACAAATAATTTCCTTTAAAGGATTAACAATGGGGCTCGTTGTTCACTTAAACTTGAAGAACAAAAAAGTGTCGAATGGTACTGTTTGGATGCTTTGCATATATGTTTCTTAGACTATATAGAAGCAATATATACATTGATTTCAACCGTCTACCTGTTCCATTCATTGTTCTACTTGTCGAAAGTTACAAATAAGTTCCGTTAAAGTATTAACAATGGGGCTCGTAGTTCACTTAAACTTGAAGGTCAAATAATTGGCGAATTGTACTGTTTGGATGATTTGCATATATGTATCTTAGATTTTATAGAAGCAATATATACAAAGATTTCAACCGTCTACCTGTTCCATTCATTGATCTACTTGTCGAAAGTTACAAATAATTTCCGATAAAGGATTAACAATGGGTCTCATTGTTCACTTAAACTTGAAGAACAAAAAATTGGCGAATGGTACTGTTTGGATGCTTTGCATATATGTTTCTTAGACTATATGGAAGCAATATATACAAAGATTTCAACCGTCTACGTGTTCCAATCATAGTTCTACTTGTCGAAATTTACAAATAATTTCCTTTAAAGGATTAACAATGGGGCTCGTTGTTCACTTAAACTTGAAGAACAAAAAAGTGGCGAATGGTACTGTTTGGGTGCTTTGCATATATGTTTCTTAGACTATATAGAAGCAATATATACAAAGATTTCAACCGTCTACCTGTTCCATTCATTGTTCTACTTGTCGAATGTTACAAATAATTTCCGATAAAGGATTAACAATGGGGCTCATTGTTCACTTATACTTGGAGAACAAAAAATTGGCGAATGGTACTGTTTGGATGCTTTGCATATATGTTTCTTAGACTATATAGAAGCAATATATACAAAGATTTCAACCGTCTACCTGTTCCATTCATTGTTCTACTTGTCGAAAGTTACAAATAATTTCCTTTAAAGGATTAACAATGGGGCTCATTGTTCACTTAAACTTGAAGAACAAAAAATTGGCGAATTGTACTGTTTGGATGCTTTGCATATATGTTTCTTAGACTATATAGAAGCAATATATACAATGATTTCAACCGTCTACCTGTTCCATTCATTGTTCTACTTGTCGAATGTTACAAATAATTTCCGTTTCATGATTATCAATGGGGCTCGTTGTTCACTTAAACTTGAAGAACAAAAAATTGGCGAATGGTACTGTTTGGATGCTTTGCATATATGTTTCTTAGACAATATAGAAGCAATATATACAAAGATTTCAACCGTCTACCTGTTCCATTCATTGTTCTACTTGTCGAAATTTACAAATAATATCCGATAACGGATTAACAATGGGGATCGTAGTTTACTTAAACTTGAAGAACAAAAAATTGGCGAATTGTACTGTTTGGATGCTTTGCATATATGTTTCTTAGACTATATAGAAGCAATATATACAATGATTTCAACCGTCTACCTGTTCCAGTCATTGTTCTACTTGTCGAAATTTACAAATAATTTCCTTTAAAGGATTAACAATGGGGCTCGTTGTTCACTTAATCTTGAAGAACAAAAAAGTGGCGAATGGTACTGTTTGGGTGCTTTGCATATATGTTTCTTAGACTATATAGAAGCAATATATACAAAGATTTCAACCGTCTACCTGTTCCATTCATTGTTCTACTTGTCGAAAGTTACAAATAATTACCGATAAAGGATTAAGCATTGGGGCTCATTGTTCACTTAAACTTGAAGAACAAAAAATTGGCGAATGGTACTGTTTGGATGCTTTGCATATATGTTTCTTAGACCATATAGAAGCAATATATACAAAGATTTCAACCGTCTACCTGTTCCATTCATTGTTCTACTTGTCGAAAGTTACAAATAATTTCCTTTAAAGGATTAACAATGGGGCTCATTGTTCACTTAAACTTGAAGAACAAAAAATTGGCGAATTGTACTGTTTGGATGCTTTGCATATATGTTTCTTAGACTATATAGAAGCAATATATACAATGATTTCAACCGTCTACCTGTTCCATTCATTGTTCTACTTGTCGAATGTTACAAATAATTTCCGTTTCATGATTATCAATGGGGCTCGTTGTTCACTTAAACTTGAAGAACAAAAAATTGGCGAATGGTACTGTTTGGATGCTTTGCATATATGTTTCTTAGACAATATAGAAGCAATATATACAAAGATTTCAACCGTCTACCTGTTCCATTCATTGTTCTACTTGTCGAAATTTACAAATAATATCCGATAACGGATTAACAATGGGGATCGTAGTTTACTTAAACTTGAAGAACAAAAAATTGGCGAATTGTACTGTTTGGATGCTTTGCATATATGTTTCTTAGACTATATAGAAGCAATATATACAATGATTTCAACCGTCTACCTGTTCCAGTCATTGTTCTACTTGTCGAAATTTACAAATAATTTCCTTTAAAGGATTAACAATGGGGCTCGTTGTTCACTTAATCTTGAAGAACAAAAAAGTGGCGAATGGTACTGTTTGGGTGCTTTGCATATATGTTTCTTAGACTATATAGAAGCAATATATACAAAGATTTCAACCGTCTACCTGTTCCATTCATTGTTCTACTTGTCGAAAGTTACAAATAATTACCGATAAAGGATTAAGCATTGGGGCTCATTGTTCACTTAAACTTGAAGAACAAAAAATTGGCGAATTGTACTGTTCGGATGTTTTGCATATATGTTTCTTAGACTATATAGAAGCAATCTATACAAAGATTTCAACCGTCTACCTGTTCCATTCATTGTTCTACTTGTCGAAAGTTACAAATAATTTCCTTTAAAGGATTAACAATGGGGCTCGCTGTTCACTTAAACTTGAAGATCAAAAAATCGGCGAATTGTACTGTTTGGATGCTTTGCATATATATTTCTTAGACTATATAGAAGCAATATATACAATAATTTCAACAGTCTACCTGTTCCATTCATTGTTCTACTTGTCGAAATTTACAAATAATTTCCTTTAAAGGATTAACAATGGGGCTCGTAGTTCACTTAAACTTGAAGAACAAAAAATTGGCGAATGTTACTGTTTGGATGCTTTGCATATATGTTTCTTAGACTATATAGAAGCAATATATACAAAGATTTCAACCGTCTACCTGTTCCATTCATTGTTCTACTTGTCGAAATTTACAAATAATTTCCGATAACGGATTAACCATTGGGGCTCATTGTTCACTTAAACTTGAAGAACAAAAAATTGGCGAATTGTACTGTTTGGATGCTTTGCATATATGTTTCTTATACTATATAGAAGCAATATATACAAAGATTTCAACCGTCTACCTGTCCCATTCATTGTTCTACTTGTCGAAAGTTACAAATAATTACCGATAAAGGATTAACCATTGGGGCTCATTGTTCACTTAAACTTGAAGAACAAAAAATTGGCGCATCGTACTGTTTGGATGCTTTGCATATATGTTTCTTAGACTATATAGAAGCAATATATACAAAGATTTCAACCGTCTACCTGTTCCATTCATTGTTCTACATGTCGAAAGTTACAAATAATTTCCGATAAAGGATTAACAATGGGGCTCGTAGTTCACTTAAACTTGAAGAACAAAAAATTGTCGAATTGTACTGTTTGGATGCTTTGCATATATGTTTCTTAGACTATATAGAAGCAATATATACAATGATTTCAACTGTCTACCTATTCCATTCATTGTTCTACTTGCCGAAATTTAGAAATAATTTCCTTTAAAGGATTAACAATGGGGCTCGTAGTTCACTTAAACTTGAAGAGCAAAAAATTGTCGAATTTTACTGTTTGGATGCTTTGCATATATGTTTCTTAGACTATATAGAAGCAATATATACATTGATTTCAACCGTCTACCTGTTCCATTCATTGTTCTACTTGTCGAAAGTTACAAATAAGTTCCGTTAAAGTATTAACAATGGGGCTCGTAGTTCACTTAAACTTGAAGGTCAAATAATTGGCGAATTGTACTGTTTGGATGATTTGCATATATGTATCTTAGACTTTATAGAAGCAATATATACAAAGATTTCAACCGTCTACGTGTTCCAATCATTGTTCTACTTGTCGAAATTTACAAATAATTTCCTTTAAAGGATTAACAATGGGGCTCGTTGTTCACTTAAACTTGAAGAACAAAAAAGTGGCGAATGTTACTGTTTGGATGCTTTGCATATATGTTTCTTAGACTATATAGAAGCAATATATACATTGATTTCAACCGTCTACCTGTTCCATTCATTGTTCTACTTGTCGCAAGTTACAAATAATTTCCGTTAAAGTATTAACAATGGGGCTCGTAGTTCACTTATACTTGAAGATCAAATAATTGGCGAATTGTACTGTTTGGATGATTTGCATATATGTTTCTTAGACTTTATAGAAGCAATATATACAAAGATTTCAACCGTCTACCTGTTCCATTCATTGTTCTAATTGTCGAAAGTTACAAATAATTTCCGATAAAGGATTAACAATGGGGATCGTAGTTTACTTAATCTTGAAGAACAAGAAATTGGCGAATTGTGCTGTTTGGATGCTTTGCATATATGTTTCTTAGACTATATGGAAGCAATATATACAAAGATTTCAACCGTCTACCTGTTCCATTCATTGTTCTACTTGTCGAACGTTACAAATAATTTCCTTTAAAGGATTAACAATGGGGCTCGTAGTTCACTTAAACTTGAAGAACAAAAAATTGGCGAATTGTACTGTTTGGATGCTTTGCACATATGTTTCATAGACTATATAGAAGCAATATATACAATGATTTCAACCGTCTACCTGTTCCATTCCTTGTTCTACTTGTCGAAAGTTACAAATAATTTCCTTTAAAGGATTAACAATGGGGCTCGTTGTTCACTTAAACTTGAAGATCAAATAATTGGCGAATTGTACTGTTTGGATGATTTGCATATATGTTTCTTAGACTTTATAGAAGCAATATATACAAAGATTTCAACCGTCTACCTGTTCCATTCATTGTTCTACTTGTCGACAGTTACAAATAATTTCCGTTAAGGCATTAACAATGGGGATCGTAGTTTACTTAATCTTGAAGAACAAGAAATTGGCGAATTGTGCTGTTTGGATGCTTTGCATATATGTTTCTTAGACTATATAGAAGCAATATATACAAAGATTTCAACCGTCTACCTGTTCCTTTCATTGTTCTACTTGTCGAAAGTTACAAATAATTTCCTTTAAAGGATTAACAATGGGGCTCATTGTTCACTTAAACTTGAAGAACAAAAAATCGGCGAATTGTACTGTTTGGATGTTTTGCATATATATTTCTTAGACTATATAGAAGCAATATATACAATAATTTCAACAGTCTACCTGTTCCATTCATTGTTCTACTTGTCGAAATTTACAAATAATTTCCTTTAAAGGATTAACAATGGGGCTCGTAGTTCACTTAAACTTGAAGAACAAAAAATTGGCGAATGGTACTGTTTGGATGCTTTGCATATATGTTTCTTAGACTATATAGAAGCAATGTATACAAAGATTTCAACCGTCTACCTGTTCCATTCATTGTTCTACTTGTCGCAAGTTACAAATAATTTCCGTTAAAGTATTAACAATGGGGCTCGTTGTTCACTTAAACTTGAAGAACAAAAAAGTGTCGAATGGTACTGTTTGGATGCTTTGCATATATGTTTCTTAGACTATATAGAAGCAATATATACATTGATTTCAACCGTCTACCTGTTCCATTCATTGTTCTACTTGTCGAAAGTTACAAATAAGTTCCGTTAAAGTATTAACAATGGGGCTCGTAGTTCACTTAAACTTGAAGGTCAAATAATTGGCGAATTGTACTGTTTGGATGATTTGCATATATGTATCTTAGACTTTATAGAAGCAATATATACAAAGATTTCAACCGTCTACCTGTTCCATTCATTGATGTACTTGTCGAAATTTACAAATAATTTCCTTTAAAGGATTAACAATGGGGCTCGTTGTTCACTTAAACTTGAAGAACAAAAAAGTGGCGAATGGTACTGTTTGGGTGCTTTGCATATATGTTTCTTAGACTATATAGAAGCAATATATACAAAGATTTCAACCGTCTACCTGTTCCATTCATTGTTCTACTTGTCGAAAGTTACAAATAATTTCCGATAAAGGATTAACAATGGGGCTCATTGTTCACTTATACTTGGAGAACAAAAAATTGGCGAATGGTACTGTTTGGATGCTTTGCATATATGTTTCTTAGACTATATAGAAGCAATATATACAAAGATTTCAACCGTCTACCTGTTCCATTCATTGTTCTACTTGTCGAAAGTTACAAATAATTTCCTTTAAAGGATTAACAATGGGGCTCATTGTTCACTTAAACTTGAAGAACAAAAAATTGGCGAATTGTACTGTTTGGATGCTTTGCATATATGTTTCTTAGACTATATAAAAGCAATATATACAATGATTTCAACCGTCTACCTGTTCCATTCATTGTTCTACTTGTCGAATGTTACAAATAATTTCCGTTTCATGATTATCAATGGGGCTCGTTGTTCACTTAAACTTGAAGAACAAAAAATTGGCGAATGGTACTGTTTGGATGCTTTGCATATATGTTTCTTAGACTATATAGAAGCAATATATACAAAGAGTTCAACCGTCTACCTGTTCCATTCATTGTTCTACTTGTCGAAATTTACAAAAGATTTCCGATAACGGATTAACAATGGGGATCGTAGTTTACTTAAACTTGAAGAACAAAAAATTGGCGAATTGTACTGTTTGGATGCTTTGCATATATGTTTCTTAGACTATATAGAAGCAGTATATACAATGATTTCAACCGTCTACCTGTTCCAGTCATTGTTCTACTTGTGGAAATTTACAAATAATTTCCTTTAAAGGATTAACAATGGGGCTCGTTGTTCACTTAATCTTGAAGAACAAAAAAGTGGCGAATGGTACTGTTTGGGTGCTTTGCATATATGTTTCTTAGACTATATAGAAGCAATATATACAAAGATTTCAACCGTCTACCTGTTCCATTCATTGTTCTACTTGTCGAAAGTTACAAATAATTACCGATAAAGGATTAACCATTGGGGCTCATTGTTCACTTAAATTTCAAGAACAAAAAATTGGCGAATTGTACTGTTTGGATGTTTTGCATATATGTTTCTTAGACTATATAGAAGCAATCTATACAAAGATTTCAACCGTCTACCTGTTCCATTCATTGTTCTACTTGTCGAAAGTTACAAATAATTTCCTTTAAAGGATTAACAATGGGGCTCGCTGTTCACTTAAACTTGAAGATCAAAAAATCGGCGAATTGTACTGTTTGGATGCTTTGCATATATATTTCTTAGACTATATAGAAGCAATATATACAATAATTTCAACAGTCTACCTGTTCCATTCATTGTTCTACTTGTCGAAATTTACAAATAATTTCCTTTAAAGGATTAACAATGGGGCTCGTAGTTCACTTAAACTTGAAGAACAAAAAATTGGCGAGTGTTACTGTTTGGATGCTTTGCATATATGTTTCTTAGACTATATAGAAGCAATATATACAAAGATTTCAACCGTCTACCTGTTCCATTCATTGTTCTACTTGTCGAAATTTACAAATAATTTCCGATAACGGATTAACCATTGGGGCTCATTGTTCACTTAAACTTGAAGAACAAAAAATTGGCGAATTGTACTGTTTGGATGCTTTGCATATATGTTTCTTATACTATATAGAAGCAATATATACAAAGATTTCAACCGTCTACCTGTCCCATTCATTGTTCTACTTGTCGAAAATTACAAATAATTACCGATAAAGGATTAACCATTGGGGCTCATTGTTCACTTAAACTTGAAGAACAAAAAATTGGCGCATCGTACTGTTTGGATGCTTTGCATATATGTTTCTTAGACTATATAGAAGCAATATATACAAAGATTTCAACCGTCTACCTGTTCCATTCAATGTTCTACATGTCGAAAGTTACAAATAATTTCCGTTAAGGGATTAACAATGGGGATCGTAGTTTACTTAAACTTGAAGAACAAAAAATTGGCGAATTGTACTGTTTGGATGCTTTGCATATATGTTTCTTAGACTATATAGAAGCTATATATACAAGGATTTCAACCGTCTACCTGTTCCATTCAGTGTTCTACTTGTCGAAAGTTACAAATAATTACCGATAAAGGATTAACCATTGGGGCTCATTGTTCACTTAAACTTGAAGAACAAAAAATTTGCGAATTGTACTGTTTGGATGCTTTGCATATATGTTTCTTAGACTATATAGATGCAATATATACATAGATTTCAACCGTCTACCTGTTCCATTCATTGTTCTACTTGTCGAAATTTACAAATAATTTCCGTTAAAGTATTAACAATGGGGCTCGTAGTTCACTTAAACTTGAAGATCAAATAATTGGCGAATTGTACTGTTTGGATGATTTGCATATATGTTTCTTAGACTTTATAGAAGCAATATATACAAAGATTTCAACCGTCTACCTGTTCCATTCATTGATCTACTTGTCGAAAGTTACAAATAATTTCCGATAAAGGATTAACAATGGGTCTCATTGTTCACTTAAACTTGAAGAACAAAAAATTGGCGAATGGTACTGTTTGGATGCTTTGCATATATGTTTCTTAGACTATATGGAAGCAATATATACAAAGATTTCAACCGTCTACGTGTTCCAATCATTGTTCTACTTGTCGAAATTTACAAATAATTTCCTTTAAAGGATTAACAATGGGGCTCGTTGTTCACTTAAACTTGAAGAACAAAAAAGTGGCGAATGGTACTGTTTGGGTGCTTTGCATATATGTTTCTTAGACTATATAGAAGCAATATATACAAAGATTTCAACCGTCTACCTGATCCATTCATTGTTCTACTTGTCGAAAGTTACAAATAATTTCCGATAAAGGATTAACAATGGGGCTCATTGTTCACTTATACTTGGAGAACAAAAAATTGGCGAATGGTACTGTTTGGATGCTTTGCATATATGTTTCTTAGACTATATAGAAGCAATATATACAAAGATTTCAACCGTCTACCTGTTCCATTCATTGTTCTACTTGTCGAAAGTTACAAATAATTTCCTTTAAAGGATTAACAATGGGGCTCATTGTTCACTTAAACATGAAGAACAAAAAATTGGCGAATTGTACTGTTTGGATGCTTTGCATATATGTTTCTTAGACTATATAAAAGCAATATATACAATGATTTCAACCGTCTACCTGTTCCATTCATTGTTCTACTTGTCGAATGTTACAAATAATTTCCGTTTCATGATTATCAATGGGGCTCGTTGTTCACTTAAACTTGAAGAACAAAAAATTGGCGAATGGTACTGTTTGGATGCTTTGCATATATGTTTCTTAGACTATATAGAAGCAATATATACAAAGAGTTCAACCGTCTACCTGTTCCATTCATTGTTCTACTTGTCGAAATTTACAAAAGATTTCCGATAACGGATTAACAATGGGGATCGTAGTTTACTTAAACTTGAAGAACAAAAAATTGGCGAATTGTACTGTTTGGATGCTTTGCATATATGTTTCTTAGACTATATAGAAGCAGTATATACAATGATTTCAACCGTCTACCTGTTCCAGTCATTGTTCTACTTGTGGAAATTTACAAATAATTTCCTTTAAAGGATTAACAATGGGGCTCGTTGTTCACTTAATCTTGAAGAACAAAAAAGTGGCGAATGGTACTGTTTGGGTGCTTTGCATATATGTTTCTTAGACTATATAGAAGCAATATATACAAAGATTTCAACCGTCTACCTGTTCCATTCATTGTTCTACTTGTCGAAAGTTACAAATAATTACCGATAAAGGATTAACCATTGGGGCTCATTGTTCACTTAAATTTCAAGAACAAAAAATTGGCGAATTGTACTGTTTGGATGTTTTGCATATATGTTTCTTAGACTATATAGAAGCAATCTATACAAAGATTTCAACCGTCTACCTGTTCCATTCATTGTTCTACTTGTCGAAAGTTACAAATAATTTCCTTTAAAGGATTAACAATGGGGCTCGCTGTTCACTTAAACTTGAAGATCAAAAAATCGGCGAATTGTACTGTTTGGATGCTTTGCATATATATTTCTTAGACTATATAGAAGCAATATATACAATAATTTCAACAGTCTACCTGTTCCATTCATTGTTCTACTTGTCGAAATTTACAAATAATTTCCTTTAAAGGATTAACAATGGGGCTCGTAGTTCACTTAAACTTGAAGAACAAAAAATTGGCGAGTGTTACTGTTTGGATGCTTTGCATATATGTTTCTTAGACTATATAGAAGCAATATATACAAAGATTTCAACCGTCTACCTGTTCCATTCATTGTTCTACTTGTCGAAATTTACAAATAATTTCCGATAACGGATTAACCATTGGGGCTCATTGTTCACTTAAACTTGAAGAACAAAAAATTGGCGAATTGTACTGTTTGGATGCTTTGCATATATGTTTCTTATACTATATAGAAGCAATATATACAAAGATTTCAACCGTCTACCTGTCCCATTCATTGTTCTACTTGTCGAAAATTACAAATAATTACCGATAAAGGATTAACCATTGGGGCTCATTGTTCACTTAAACTTGAAGAACAAAAAATTGGCGCATCGTACTGTTTGGATGCTTTGCATATATGTTTCTTAGACTATATAGAAGCAATATATACAAAGATTTCAACCGTCTACCTGTTCCATTCAATGTTCTACATGTCGAAAGTTACAAATAATTTCCGTTAAGGGATTAACAATGGGGATCGTAGTTTACTTAAACTTGAAGAACAAAAAATTGGCGAATTGTACTGTTTGGATGCTTTGCATATATGTTTCTTAGACTATATAGAAGCTATATATACAAGGATTTCAACCGTCTACCTGTTCCATTCAGTGTTCTACTTGTCGAAAGTTACAAATAATTACCGATAAAGGATTAACCATTGGGGCTCATTGTTCACTTAAACTTGAAGAACAAAAAATTTGCGAATTGTACTGTTTGGATGCTTTGCATATATGTTTCTTAGACTATATAGATGCAATATATACATAGATTTCAACCGTCTACCTGTTCCATTCATTGTTCTACTTGTCGAAATTTACAAATAATTTCCGTTAAAGTATTAACAATGGGGCTCGTAGTTCACTTAAACTTGAAGATCAAATAATTGGCGAATTGTACTGTTTGGATGATTTGCATATATGTTTCTTAGACTTTATAGAAGCAATATATACAAAGATTTCAACCGTCTACCTGTTCCATTCATTGATCTACTTGTCGAAAGTTACAAATAATTTCCGATAAAGGATTAACAATGGGTCTCATTGTTCACTTAAACTTGAAGAACAAAAAATTGGCGAATGGTACTGTTTGGATGCTTTGCATATATGTTTCTTAGACTATATGGAAGCAATATATACAAAGATTTCAACCGTCTACGTGTTCCAATCATTGTTCTACTTGTCGAAATTTACAAATAATTTCCTTTAAAGGATTAACAATGGGGCTCGTTGTTCACTTAAACTTGAAGAACAAAAAAGTGGCGAATGGTACTGTTTGGGTGCTTTGCATATATGTTTCTTAGACTATATAGAAGCAATATATACAAAGATTTCAACCGTCTACCTGATCCATTCATTGTTCTACTTGTCGAAAGTTACAAATAATTTCCGATAAAGGATTAACAATGGGGCTCATTGTTCACTTATACTTGGAGAACAAAAAATTGGCGAATGGTACTGTTTGGATGCTTTGCATATATGTTTCTTAGACTATATAGAAGCAATATATACAAAGATTTCAACCGTCTACCTGTTCCATTCATTGTTCTACTTGTCGAAAGTTACAAATAATTTCCTTTAAAGGATTAACAATGGGGCTCATTGTTCACTTAAACATGAAGAACAAAAAATTGGCGAATTGTACTGTTTGGATGCTTTGCATATATGTTTCTTAGACTATATAGAAGCAATATATACAATGATTTCAACCGTCTACCTGTTCCATTCATTGTTCTACTTGTCGAATGTTACAAATAATTTCCGTTTCATGATTATCAATGGGGCTCGTTGTTCACTTAAACTTGAAGAACAAAAAATTGGCGAATGGTACTGTTTGGATGCTTTGCATATATGTTTCTTAGACTATATAGAAGCAATATATACAAAGATTTCAACCGTCTACCTGTTCCATTCATTGTTCTACTTGTCGAAATTTACAAATAATTTCCGATAACGGATTAACAATGGGGATCGTAGTTTACTTAAACTTGAAGAACAAAAAATTGGCGAATTGTACTGTTTGGATGCTTTGCATATATGTTTCTTAGACTATATAGAAGCAATATATACAATGATTTCAACCGTCTACCTGTTCCAGTCATTGTTCTACTTGTCGAAATTTACAAATAATTTCCTTTAAAGGATTAACAATGGGGCTCGTTGTTCACTTAATCTTGAAGAACAAAAAAGTGGCGAATGGTAC
Source organism: Cerceris ruficornis (assembly GCA_963989415.1). Taxonomy (NCBI): domain Eukaryota; kingdom Metazoa; phylum Arthropoda; class Insecta; order Hymenoptera; family Crabronidae; genus Cerceris; species Cerceris ruficornis. The sequence continues at coordinate 575,348 of CAXDIW010000229.1, read as the reverse complement.
TGTTTGGGTGCTTTGCATATATGTTTCTTAGACTATATAGAAGCAATATATACAAAGATTTCAACCGTCTACCTGTTCCATTCATTGTTCTACTTGTCGAAAGTTACAAATAATTACCGATAAAGGATTAACCATTGGGGCTCATTGTTCACTTAAACTTCAAGAACAAAAAATTGGCGAATTGTACTGTTTGGATGTTTTGCATATATGTTTCTTAGACTATATAGAAGCAATCTATACAAAGATTTCAACCGTCTACCTGTTCCATTCATTGTTCTACTTGTCGAAAGTTACAAATAATTTCCTTTAAAGGATTAACAATGGGGCTCGCTGTTCACTTAAACTTGAAGATCAAAAAATCGGCGAATTGTACTGTTTGGATGCTTTGCATATATATTTCTTAGACTATATAGAAGCAATATATACAATAATTTCAACAGTCTACCTGTTCCATTCATTGTTCTACTTGTCGAAATTTACAAATAATTTCCTTTAAAGGATTAACAATGGGGCTCGTAGTTCACTTAAACTTGAAGAACAAAAAATTGGCGAATGTTACTGTTTGGATGCTTTGCATATATGTTTCTTAGACAATATAGAAGCAATATATACAAAGATTTCAACCGTCTACCTGTTCCATTCATTGTTCTACTTGTCGAAATTTACAAATAATTTCCGATAACGGATTAACCATTGGGGCTCATTGTTCACTTAAACTTGAAGAACAAAAAATTGGCGAATTGTACTGTTTGGATGCTTTGCATATATGTTTCTTATACTATATAGAAGCAATATATACAAAGATTTCAACCGTCTACCTGTCCCATTCATTGTTCTACTTGTCGAAAATTACAAATAATTACCGATAAAGGATTAACAATTGGGGCTCATTGTTCACTTAAACTTGAAGAACAAAAAATTGGCGCATCGTACTGTTTGGATGCTTTGCATATATGTTTCTTAGACTATATAGAAGCAATATATACAAAGATTTCAACCGTCTACCTGTTCCATTCAATGTTCTACATGTCGAAAGTTACAAATAATGTCCGTTAAGGGATTAACAATGGGGATCGTAGTTTACTTAAACTTGAAGAACAAAAAATTGGCGAATTGTACTGTTTGGATGCTTTGCATATATGTTTCTTAGACTATATAGAAGCTATATATACAAGGATTTCAACCGTCTACCTGTTCCATTCAGTGTTCTAATTGTCGAAAGTTACAAATAATTACCGATAAAGGATTAACCATTGGGGCTCATTGTTCACTTAAACTTGAAGAACAAAAAATTTGCGAATTGTACTGTTTGGATGCTTTGCATATATGTTTCTTAGACTATATAGATGCAATATATACATAGATTTCAACCGTCTACCTGTTCCATTCATTGTTCTACTTGTCGAAATTTACAAATAATTTCCGTTAAAGTATTAATAATGGGGCTCGTAGTTCACTTAAACTTGAAGATCAAATAATTGGCGAATTGTACTGTTTGGATGATTTGCATATATGTTTCTTAGACTATATAGAAGCAATATATACAAAGATTTCAACCGTCTACCTGTTCCATTCATTGATCTACTTGTCGAAAGTTACAAATAATTTCCGATAAAGGATTAACAATGGGTCTCATTGTTCACTTAAACTTGAAGAACAAAAAATTGGCGAATGGTACTGTTTGGATGCTTTGCATATATGTTTCTTAGACTATATGGAAGCAATATATACAAAGATTTCAACCGTCTACGTGTTCCAATCATTGTTCTACTTGTCGAAATTTACAAATAATTTCCTTTAAAGGATTAACAATGGGGCTCGTTGTTCACTTAAACTTGAAGAACAAAAAAGTGGCGAATGGTACTGTTTGGATGCTTTGCATATATGTTTCTTAGACTATATGGAAGCAATATATACAAAGATTTCAACCGTCTACGTGTTCCAATCATTGTTCTACTTGTCGAAATTTACAAATAATTTCCTTTAAAGGATTAACAATGGGGCTCGTTGTTCACTTAAACTTGAAGAACAAAAAAGTGGCGAATGGTACTGTTTGGATGCTTTGCATATATGTTTCTTAGACTATATAGAAGCAATATATACATTGATTTCAACCGTCTACCTGTTCCATTCATTGTTCTACTTGTCGCAAGTTACAAATAATTTCCGTTAAAGTATTAACAATGGGGCTCGTAGTTCACTTATACTTGAAGATCAAATAATTGGCGAATTGTACTGTTTGGATGATTTGCATATATGTTTCTTAGACTTTATAGAAGCAATATATACAAAGATTTCAACCGTCTACCTGTTCCATTCATTGTTCTAATTGTCGAAAGTTACAAATAATTTCCGATAAAGGATTAACAATGGGGATCGTAGTTTACTTAATCTTGAAGAACAAGAAATTGGCGAATTGTGCTGTTTGGATGCTTTGCATATATGTTTCTTAGACTATATAGAAGCAATATATACAAAGATTTCAACCGTCTACCTGTTCCATTCATTGTTCTACTTGTCGAAAGTTACAAATAATTTCCTTTAAAGGATTAACAATGGGGCTCGTAGTTCACTTAAACTTGAAGAACAAAAAATTGGCGAATTGTACTGTTTGGATGCTTTGCACATATGTTTCATAGACTATATAGAAGCAATATATACAATGATTTCAACCGTCTACCTGTTCCATTCCTTGTTCTACTTGTCGAAAGTTACAAATAATTTCCTTTAAAGGATTAACAATGGGGCTCGTTGTTCACTTAAACTTGAAGATCAAATAATTGGCGAATTGTACTGTTTGGATGATTTGCATATATGTTTCTTAGACTTTATAGAAGCAATATATACAAAGATTTCAACCGTCTACCTGTTCCATTCATTGTTCTACTTGTCGACAGTTACAAATAATTTCCGTTAAGGCATTAACAATGGGGATCGTAGTTTACTTAATCTTGAAGAACAAGAAATTGGCGAATTGTGCTGTTTGGATGCTTTGCATATATGTTTCTTAGACTATATAGAAGCAATATATACAAAGATTTCAACCGTCTACCTGTTCCATTCATTGTTCTACTTGTCGAAAGTTACAAATAATTTCCTTTAAAGGATTAACAATGGGGCTCATTGTTCACTTAAACTTGAAGAACAAAAAATCGGCGAATTGTACTGTTTGGATGCTTTGCATATATATTTCTTAGACTATATAGAAGCAATATATACAATAATTTCAACAGTCTACCTGTTCCATTCATTGTTCTACTTGTCGAAATTTACAAATAATTTCCTTTAAAGGATTAACAATGGGGCTCGTAGTTCACTTAAACTTGAAGAACAAAAAATTGGCGAATTGTACTGTTTGGATGCTTTGCACATATGTTTCATAGACTATATAGAAGCAATATATACAATGATTTCAACCGTCTACCTGTTCCATTCCTTGTTCTACTTGTCGAAAGTTACAAATAATTTCCTTTAAAGGATTAACAATGGGGCTCGTTGTTCACTTAAACTTGAAGATCAAATAATTGGCGAATTGTACTGTTTGGATGATTTGCATATATGTTTCTTAGACTTTATAGAAGCAATATATACAAAGATTTCAACCGTCTACCTGTTCCATTCATTGTTCTACTTGTCGACAGTTACAAATAATTTCCGTTAAGGCATTAACAATGGGGATCGTAGTTTACTTAATCTTGAAGAACAAGAAATTGGCGAATTGTGCTGTTTGGATGCTTTGCATATATGTTTCTTAGACTATATAGAAGCAATATATACAAAGATTTCAACCGTCTACCTGTTCCATTCATTGTTCTACTTGTCGAAAGTTACAAATAATTTCCTTTAAAGGATTAACAATGGGGCTCATTGTTCACTTAAACTTGAAGAACAAAAAATCGGCGAATTGTACTGTTTGGATGCTTTGCATATATATTTCTTAGACTATATAGAAGCAATATATACAATAATTTCAACAGTCTACCTGTTCCATTCATTGTTCTACTTGTCGAAATTTACAAATAATTTCCTTTAAAGGATTAACAATGGGGCTCGTAGTTCACTTAAACTTGAAGAACAAAAAATTGGCGAATGGTACTGTTTGGATGCTTTGCATATATGTTTCTTAGACTATATAGAAGCAATGTATACAAAGATTTCAACCGTCTACCTGTTCCATTCATTGTTCTACTTGTCGCAACTTACAAATAATTTCCGTTAAAGTATTAACAATGGGGCTCGTAGTTCACTTAAACTTGAAGATCAAAAAATTGGCGAATTGTACTGTTTGGATGCTTTGCATATATGTTTCTTAGACTATATAGAAGCAATATATACAAAGATTTCAACCGTCTACCTGTTCCATTCATTGTTCTACTTGTCGAAAGTTACAAATAATTTCCTTTAAAGGATTAACAATGGGGCTCATTGTTCACTTAAACTTGAAGGACAAAAAATTGGCGAATGGTACTGTTTGGATGCTTTGCGTACATGTTTCTTAGACTATATGGAAGCAATATATACAAGGATTTCAACCGTCTACCTGTTCCATTCATTGTTCTACTTGTCGAAAGTTACAAATAATTACCGATAAAGGATTAACCATTGGGGCTCATTGTTCACTTAAACTTGAAGAACAAAAAATTGGCGAATTGTACTGTTTGGATGCTTTGCATATATGTTTCTTAGACTATATAGAAGCAATATATACAAAGATTTCAACCGTCTACCTGTTCCATTCATTGTTCTACTTGTCGAAAGTTACAAATAATTTCCGATAAAGGATTAACAATGGGGATCGTAGTTTACTTAATCTTGAAGAACAAGAAATTGGCGAATTGTGCTGTTTGGATGCTTTGCATATATGTTTCTTAGACTATATAGAAGCAATATATACAAAGATTTCAACCGTCTACCTGTTCCATTCATTGTTCTACTTGTCGAAAGTTACAAATAATTTCCTTTAAAGGATTAACAATGGGGCTCGTAGTTCACTTAAACTTGAAGAACAAAAAATTGGCGAATTGTACTGTTTGGATGCTTTGCACATATGTTTCATAGACTATATAGAAGCAATATATACAATGATTTCAACCGTCTACCTGTTCCATTCCTTGTTCTACTTGTCGAAAGTTACAAATAATTTCCTTTAAAGGATTAACAATGGGGCTCGTTGTTCACTTAAACTTGAAGATCAAATAATTGGCGATTTGTACTGTTTGGATGATTTGCATATATGTTTCTTAGACTTTATAGAAGCAATATAGACAAAGATTTCAACCGTCTACCTGTTCCATTCATTGTTCTACTTGTCGAAATTTACAAATAATTTCCGATAACGGATTAACAATGGGGATCGTAGTTTACTTAAACTTGAAGAACAAAAAATTGGCGAATTGTACTGTTTGGATGCTTTGCATATATGTTTCTTAGACTATATAGAAGCAATATATACAATGATTTCAACCGTCTACCTGTTCCAGTCATTGTTCTACTTGTCGAAATTTACAAATAATTTCCTTTAAAGGATTAACAATGGGGCTCGTTGTTCACTTAAACTTGAAGAACAAAAAAGTGGCGAATTGTACTGTTTATATGCTTTGCTTATATGTTTCTTAGACTATATAGAAGCAATATATACAAGGATTTCAACCGTCTACCTGTTCCATTCATTATTCTACTTGTCGAAAGTTACAAATAATTACCGATAAAGGATTAACCATTGGGGCTCATTGTTCACTTAAACTTGAAGAACAAAAAATTGGCGAATTGTACTGTTTGGATGCTTTGCATATATGTTTCTTAGACTATAAAGAAGCAATATATACATTGATTTCAACCGTCTACCTTTTCCATTCATTGTTCTACTTGTCGCAAGTTACAAATAATTTCCGATAACGGATTAACAATGGGGATCGTAGTTTACTTAAACTTGAAGAACAAAAAATTGGCGAATTGTACTGTTTGGATGCTTTGCATATATGTTTCTTAGACTATATAGAAGCAATATATACAATGATTTCAACCGTCTACCTGTTCCAGTCATTGTTCTACTTGTCGAAATTTACAAATAATTTCCTTTAAAGGATTAACAATGGGGCTCGTTGTTCACTTAAACTTGAAGAACAAAAAAGTGGCGAATGGTACTGTTTGGGTGCTTTGCATATATGTTTCTTAGACTATATAGAAGCAATATATACAAAGATTTCAACCGTCTACCTGTTCCATTCATTGTTCTACTTGTCGAAAGTTACAAATAATTACCGATAAAGGATTAACCATTGGGGCTCATTGTTCACTTAAACTTGAAGAACAAAAAATTGGCGAATTGTACTGTTTGGATGCTTTGCATATATGTTTCTTAGACTATATAGAAGCAATATATACATTGATTTCAACCGGCTACCTGTTCCATTCATTGTTCTACTTGTCGAAAGTTACAAATAAATTCCTTTAAAGGATTAACAATGGGGCTCGTAGTTCACTTAAACTTGAAGAGAAAAAAATTGTCGAATTGTACTGTTTGGATGCTTTGCATATATGTTTCTTAAACTATATAGAAGCAATATATAAAATGATTTCAACCGTCTACCTGTTCCATTCATTGTTCTACTTGTCGAAAGTTACAAATAATTTCCGTTAAGGGATTAACAATGGGGATCGTAGTTTACTTAAACTTGAAGAACAAAAAATTGGCGAATTGTACTGTTTGGATGCTTTGCATATATGTTTCTTAGACTATATAGAAGCAATATATACAAGGATTTCAACCGTCTACCTGTTCCATTCATTGTTCTACTTGTCGAAAGTTACAAATAATTACCGATAAAGGATTAACCATTGGGGCTCATTGTTCACTTAAACTTGAAGAACAAAAAATTGGCGAATTGTACTGTTTGGATGCTTTGCATATATGTTTCTTAGACTATAAAGGAGCAATATATACATTGATTTCAACCGTCTACCTTTTCCATTCATTGTTCTACTTGTCGCAAGTTACAAATAATTTCCGTTAAAGTATTAACAATGGGGCTCGTAGTTCACTTAAACTTGAAGAACAAAAAATTGGCGAATTGTACTGTTTGGATGCTTTGCATATATGTATCTTAGACTATATAGAAGCAATATATACAAGGATTTCAACCGTCTACCTGTTCCATTCATTGTTCTACTTGCCGAAATTTACAAATAATTTCCTTTAAAGGATTAACAATGGGGCTCGTAGTTCACTTAAACTTGAAGAGCAAAAAATTGGCGAATTGTACTGTTTGGATGCTTTGCATAGATGTTTCTTAGACTATTTAGAAGCAATATATAGAAATATTTCACCCGTCTACCTGTACTATTCATTGTTCTACTTGTAGAAAGTTACAAATAATTTCCATTTCATGATTATCAATGGGGCTCGCTGTTCACTTAAACTTGAAGATCAATAAATAGGCGATTGTTACTGTTTAGATGCTTTGCATATAGGTTTCTTAGACTATATAGAAGCAACATATACAAAGATTTCAACCGTCTACGTGTTCCAATCATTGTTCTACTTGTCGAAATTTACAAATAATTTCCTTTAAAGGATTAACAATGGGGCTCGTTGTTCACTTAAACTTGAAGAACAAAAAAGTGGCGAATGGTACTGTTTGGGTGCATTGCATATATGTTTCTTAAACTATATAGAAGCAATATATACAAAGATTTCAACCGTCTACCTGTTCCATTCATTGTTCTACTTGTCGAAAGTTACAAATAATTTCCATTTCATGATTATCAATGGGGCTCGCAGTTCACTTAAACTTGAAGATCAAAAAATTGGCGACTGTTACTGTTTAGATGCTTTGCATATAGGTTTCTTAGACTATATAGAAGCAATATATACAAAGATTTCAACCGTCTACCTGTTCCATTCATTGTTCTACTTGTCGAAAATTACAAATAATTTCCTATAAAGGATTAACCATTGGGGCTCATTGATCACTTACACTTGAAGAACAAAAAATTGGCGTATGGTACTGTTTGGATGCTTTGCATATATGTTTCTTAGACTATATAGAAGCAATATATTCAATGATTTCAACAGTCTACCTGTTCCATTCATTGTTCTACTTGTCGAAATTTACAAATAATTTCCTTTAAAGGATTAACAATGGGGCTCGTAGTTCACTTAAACTTGAAGAACAAAAAATTGGCGAATGGTAATGTTAGGATGCTTTGCATATATGTTTCTTAGACTATATAGAAGCAATATATACATTGATTTCAACCGGCTACCTGTTCCATTCATTGTTCTACTTGTCGAAATTTACAAATAATTTCCGATAAAGGATTAACCATTGGGGCTCATTGTTCACTTAAACTTGAAGAACAAACAATTGGCGAATGGTAATGTTAGGATGCTTTGCATATATGTTTCTTAGACTATATAGAAGCAATATATACATTGATTTCAACCGGCTACCTGTTCCATTCATTGTTCTACTTGTCGAAATTTACAAATAATTTCCGATAAAGGATTAACCATTGGGGCTCATTGTTCACTTAAACTTGAAGAACAAAAAATTGGCGAATGGTACTGTTTGGATGCTTTGCATATATGTTTCTTAGACTATATAGAAGCAATATATACATTGATTTCAACCGGCTACCTGTTCCATTCATTGTTCTACTTGTCGAAAGTTACAAATAATTTCCTATAAAGGATTAACAATGGGGCTCATTGTTCACTTAAACTTGAAGGACAAAAAATTGGCGAATGGTACTGTTTGGATGCTTTGCGTACATGTTTCTTATACTATATGGAAGCAATATATACAAGGATTTCAACCGTCTACCTGTTCCATTCATTGTTCTACTTGTCGAAAGTTACAAATAATTACCGATAAAGGATTAACCATTGGGGCTCATTGTTCACTTAAACTTGAAGAACAAAAAATTGGCGAATTGTACTGTTTGGATGCTTTGCATATATGTTTCTTAGACTATATAGAAGCAATATATACAAAGATTTCAACCGTCTACCTGTTCCATTCATTGTTCTACTTGTCGAAATTTACAAATAATTTCCGATAAAGGATTAACAATGGGGATCGTAGTTTACTTAATCTTGAAGAACAAGAAATTGGCGAATTGTGCTGTTTGGATGCTTTGCATATATGTTTCTTAGACTATATAGAAGCAATATATACAAAGATTTCAACCGTCTACCTGTTCCATTCATTGTTCTACTTGTCGAAAGTTACAAATAATTTCCTTTAAAGGATTAACAATGGGGCTCGTAGTTCACTTAAACTTGAAGAACAAAAAATTGGCGAATTGTACTGTTTGGATGCTTTGCATATATGTTTCTTAGACTATATAGAAGCAATATATACATTGATTTCAACCGGCTACCTGTTCCATTCATTGTTCTACTTGTCGAAAGTTACAAATAAATTCCTTTAAAGGATTAACAATGGGGCTCGTAGTTCACTTAAACTTGAAGAGAAAAAAATTGTCGAATTGTACTGTTTGGATGCTTTGCATATATGTTTCTTAAACTATATAGAAGCAATATATACAATGATTTCAACCGTCTACCTGTTCCATTCATTGTTCTACTTGTCGAAAGTTACAAATAATTTCCGTTAAGGGATTAACAATGGGGATCGTAGTTTACTTAAACTTGAAGAACAAAAAATTGGCGAATTGTACTGTTTGGATGCTTTGCATATATGTTTCTTAGACTATATAGAAGCAATATATACATTGATTTCAACCGTCTACCTGTTCCATTCATTGTTCTACTTGTCGCAAGTTACAAATAATTTCCGTTAAAGTATTAACAATGGGGCTCGTAGTTCACTTAAACTTGAAGAGCAAAAAATTGTCGAATTTTACTGTTTGGATGCTTTGCATATGTTTCTTAGACTATATAGAAGCAATATATACATTGATTTCAACCGTCTACCTGTTCCATTCATTGTTCTACTTGTCGAAAGTTACAAATAAGTTCCGTTAAAGTATTAACAATGGGGCTCGTAGTTCACTTAAACTTGAAGGTCAAATAATTGGCGAATTGTACTGTTTGGATGATTTGCATATATGTATCTTAGACTTTATAGAAGCAATATATACAAAGATTTCAACCGTCTACGTGTTCCAATCATTGTTCTACTTGTCGAAATTTACAAATAATTTCCTTTAAAGGATTAACAATGGGGCTCGTTGTTCACTTAAACTTGAAGAACAAAAAAGTGGCGAATGTTACTGTTTGGATGCTTTGCATATATGTTTCTTAGACTATATAGAAGCAATATATACATTGATTTCAACCGTCTACCTGTTCCATTCATTGTTCTACTTGTCGCAAGTTACAAATAATTTCCGTTAAAGTATTAACAATGGGGCTCGTAGTTCACTTATACTTGAAGATCAAATAATTGGCGAATTGTACTGTTTGGATGATTTGCATATATGTTTCTTAGACTTTATAGAAGCAATATATACAAAGATTTCAACCGTCTACCTGTTCCATTCATTGTTCTAATTGTCGAAAGTTACAAATAATTTCCGATAAAGGATTAACAATGGGGATCGTAGTTTACTTAATCTTGAAGAACAAGAAATTGGCGAATTGTGCTGTTTGGATGCTATGCATATATGTTTCTTAGACTATATAGAAGCAATATATACAAAGATTTCAACCGTCTACCTGTTCCATTCATTGTTCTACTTGTCGAAAGTTACAAATAATTTCCTTTAAAGGATTAACAATGGGGCTCGTAGTTCACTTAAACTTGAAGAACAAAAAATTGGCGTATTGTACTGTTTGGATGCTTTGCACATATGTTTCATAGACTATATAGAAGCAATATATACAATGATTTCAACCGTCTACCTGTTCCATTCCTTGTTCTACTTGTCGAAAGTTACAAATAATTTCCTTTAAAGGATTAACAATGGGGCTCGTTGTTCACTTAAACTTGAAGATCAAATAATTGGCGAATTGTACTGTTTGGATGATTTGCATATATGTTTCTTAGACTTTATAGAAGCAATATATACAAAGATTTCAACCGTCTACCTGTTCCATTCATTGTTCTACTTGTCGACAGTTACAAATAATTTCCGTTAAGGCATTAACAATGGGGATCGTAGTTTACTTAATCTTGAAGAACAAGAAATTGGCGAATTGTGCTGTTTGGATGCTTTGCATATATGTTTCTTAGACTATATAGAAGCAATATATACAAAGATTTCAACCGTCTACCTGTTCCTTTCATTGTTCTACTTGTCGAAAGTTACAAATAATTTCCTTTAAAGGATTAACAATGGGGCTCATTGTTCACTTAAACTTGAAGAACAAAAAATCGGCGAATTGTATTGTTTGGATGCTTTGCATATATATTTCTTAGACTATATAGAAGCAATATATACAATAATTTCAACAGTCTACCTGTTCCATTCATTGTTCTACTTGTCGAAATTTACAAATAATTTCCTTTAAAGGATTAACAATGGGGCTCGTAGTTCACTTAAACTTGAAGAACAAAAAATTGGCGAATGGTACTGTTTGGATGCTTTGCATATATGTTTCTTAGACTATATAGAAGCAATGTATACAAAGATTTCAACCGTCTACCTGTTCCATTCATTGTTCTACTTGTCGCAAGTTACAAATAATTTCCGTTAAAGTATTAACAATGGGGCTCGTTGTTCACTTAAACTTGAAGAACAAAAAAGTGTCGAATGGTACTGTTTGGATGCTTTGCATATATGTTTCTTAGACTATATAGAAGCAATATATACATTGATTTCAACCGTCTACCTGTTCCATTCATTGTTCTACTTGTCGAAAGTTACAAATAAGTTCCGTTAAAGTATTAACAATGGGGCTCGTAGTTCACTTAAACTTGAAGGTCAAATAATTGGCGAATTGTACTGTTTGGATGATTTGCATATATGTATCTTAGACTTTATAGAAGCAATATATACAAAGATTTCAACCGTCTACCTGTTCCATTCATTGATCTACTTGTCGAAAGTTACAAATAATTTCCGATAAAGGATTAACAATGGGTCTCATTGTTCACTTAAACTTGAAGAACAAAAAATTGGCGAATGGTACTGTTTGGATGCTTTGTATATATGTTTCTTAGACTATATGGAAGCAATATATACAAAGATTTCAACCGTCTACGTGTTCCAATCATTGTTCTACTTGTCGAAATTTACAAATAATTTCCTTTAAAGGATTAACAATAGGGCTCGTTGTTCACTTAAACTTGAAGAACAAAAAAGTGGCGAATGGTCCTGTTTGGGTGCTTTGCATATATGTTTCTTAGACTATATAGAAGCAATATATACAAAGATTTCAACCGTCTACCTGTTCCATTCATTGTTCTACTTGTCGAAAGTTACAAATAATTTCCGATAAAGGATTAACAATGGGGCTCATTGTTCACTTATACTTGGAGAACAAAAAATTGGCGAATGGTACTGTTTGGATGCTTTGCATATATGTTTCTTAGACTATATAGAAGCAATATATACAAAGATTTCAACCGTCTACCTGTTCCATTCATTGTTCTACTTGTCGAAAGTTACAAATAATTTCCTTTAAAGGATTAACAATGGGGCTCATTGTTCACTTAAACTTGAAGAACAAAAAATTGGCGAATTGTACTGTTTGGATGCTTTGCATATATGTTTCTTAGACTATATAGAAGCAATATATACAATGATTTCAACCGTCTACCTGTTCCATTCATTGTTCTACTTGTCGAATGTTACAAATAATTTCCGTTTCATGATTATCAATGGGGATCGTTGTTCACTTAAACTTGAAGAACAAAAAATTGGCGAATGGTACTGTTTGGATGCTTTGCATATATGTTTCTTAGACTATATAGAAGCAATATATACAAAGATTTCAACCGTCTACCTGTTCCATTCATTGTTCTACTTGTCGAAAGTTACAAATAATTTCCGTTAAGGGATTAACAATGGGGATCGTAGTTTACTTAAACTTGAAGAACAAAAAATTGGCGAATTGTACTGTTTGGATGCTTTGCATATATGTTTCTTAGACTATATAGAAGCAATATATACATTGATTTCAACCGTCTACCTGTTCCATTCATTGTTCTACTTGTCGCAAGTTACAAATAATTTCCGTTAAAGTATTAACAATGGGGCTCGTAGTTCACTTAAACTTGAAGAGCAAAAAATTGTCGAATTTTACTGTTTGGATGCTTTGCATATATGTTTCTTAGACTATATAGAAGCAATATATACATTGATTTCAACCGTCTACCTGTTCCATTCATTGTTCTACTTGTCGAAAGTTACAAATAAGTTCCGTTAAAGTATTAACAATGGGGCTCGTAGTTCACTTAAACTTGAAGGTCAAATAATTGGCGAATTGTACTGTTTGGATGATTTGCATATATGTATCTTAGACTTTATAGAAGCAATATATACAAAGATTTCAACCGTCTACGTGTTCCAATCATTGTTCTACTTGTCGAAATTTACAAATAATTTCCTTTAAAGGATTAACAATGGGGCTCGTTGTTCACTTAAACTTGAAGAACAAAAAAGTGGCGAATGTTACTGTTTGGATGCTTTGCATATATGTTTCTTAGACTATATAGAAGCAATATATACATTGATTTCAACCGTCTACCTGTTCCATTCATTGTTCTACTTGTCGCAAGTTACAAATAATTTCCGTTAAAGTATTAACAATGGGGCTCGTAGTTCACTTATACTTGAAGATCAAATAATTGGCGAATTGTACTGTTTGGATGATTTGCATATATGTTTCTTAGACTTTATAGAAGCAATATATACAAAGATTTCAACCGTCTACCTGTTCCATTCATTGTTCTAATTGTCGAAAGTTACAAATAATTTCCGATAAAGGATTAACAATGGGGATCGTAGTTTACTTAATCTTGAAGAACAAGAAATTGGCGAATTGTGCTGTTTGGATGCTTTGCATATATGTTTCTTAGACTATATAGAAGCAATATATACAAAGATTTCAACCGTCTACCTGTTCCATTCATTGTTCTACTTGTCGAAAGTTACAAATAATTTCCTTTAAAGGATTAACAATGGGGCTCGTAGTTCACTTAAACTTGAAGAACAAAAAATTGGCGTATTGTACTGTTTGGATGCTTTGCACATATGTTTCATAGACTATATAGAAGCAATATATACAATGATTTCAACCGTCTACCTGTTCCATTCCTTGTTCTACTTGTCGAAAGTTACAAATAATTTCCTTTAAAGGATTAACAATGGGGCTCGTTGTTCACTTAAACTTGAAGATCAAATAATTGGCGAATTGTACTGTTTGGATGATTTGCATATATGTTTCTTAGACTTTATAGAAGCAATATATACAAAGATTTCAACCGTCTACCTGTTCCATTCATTGTTCTACTTGTCGACAGTTACAAATAATTTCCGTTAAGGCATTAACAATGGGGATCGTAGTTTACTTAATCTTGAAGAACAAGAAATTGGCGAATTGTGCTGTTTGGATGATTTGCATATATGTTTCTTAGACTTTATAGAAGCAATATATACAAAGATTTCAACCGTCTACCTGTTCCATTCATTGTTCTACTTGTCGAAAGTTACAAATAATTTCCGATAAAGGATTAACAATGGGGCTCATTGTTCACTTATACTTGGAGAACAAAAAATTGGCGAATGGTACTGTTTGGATGCTTTGCATATATGTTTCTTAGACTATATAGAAGCAATATATACAAAGATTTCAACCGTCTACCTGTTCCATTCATTGTTCTACTTGTCGAAAGTTACAAATAATTTCCTTTAAAGGATTAACAATGGGGCTCATTGTTCACTTAAACTTGAAGAACAAATAATTGGCGAATGGTACTGTTTGGATGCTTTGCATATATGTTTCTTAGACTATATAGAAGCAATGTATACAAAGATTTCAACCGTCTACCTGTTCCATTCATTGTTCTACTTGTCGCAAGTTACAAATAATTTCCGTTAAAGTATTAACAATGGGGCTCGTTGTTCACTTAAACTTGAAGAACAAAAAAGTGTCGAATGGTACTGTTTGGATGCTTTGCATATATGTTTCTTAGACTATATAGAAGCAATATATACATTGATTTCAACCGTCTACCTGTTCCATTCATTGTTCTACTTGTCGAAAGTTACAAATAAGTTCCGTTAAAGTATTAACAATGGGGCTCGTAGTTCACTTAAACTTGAAGGTCAAATAATTGGCGAATTGTACTGTTTGGATGATTTGCATATATGTATCTTAGACTTTATAGAAGCAATATATACAAAGATTTCAACCGTCTACCTGTTCCATTCATTGATCTACTTGTCGAAAGTTACAAATAATTTCCGATAAAGGATTAACAATGGGTCTCATTGTTCACTTAAACTTGAAGAACAAAAAATTGGCGAATGGTACTGTTTGGATGCTTTGTATATATGTTTCTTAGACTATATGGAAGCAATATATACAAAGATTTCAACCGTCTACGTGTTCCAATCATTGTTCTACTTGTCGAAATTTACAAATAATTTCCTTTAAAGGATTAACAATGGGGCTCGTTGTTCACTTAAACTTGAAGAACAAAAAAGTGGCGAATGGTACTGTTTGGGTGCTTTGCATATATGTTTCTTAGACTATATAGAAGCAATATATACAAAGATTTCAACCGTCTACCTGTTCCATTCATTGTTCTACTTGTCGAAAGTTACAAATAATTTCCGATAAAGGATTAACAATGGGGCTCATTGTTCACTTATACTTGGAGAACAAAAAATTGGCGAATGGTACTGTTTGGATGCTTTGCATATATGTTTCTTAGACTATGTAGAAGCAATATATACAAAGATTTCAACCGTCTACCTGTTCCATTCATTGTTCTACTTGTCGAAAGTTACAAATAATTTCCTTTAAAGGATTAACAATGGGGCTCATTGTTCACTTAAACTTGAAGAACAAAAAATTGGCGAATTGTACTGTTTGGATGCTTTGCATATATGTTTCTTAGACTATATAGAAGCAATATATACAATGATTTCAACCGTCTACCTGTTCCATTCATTGTTCTACTTGTCGAATGTTACAAATAATTTCCGTTTCATGATTATCAATGGGGATCGTTGTTCACTTAAACTTGAAGAACAAAAAATTGGCGAATGGTACTGTTTGGATGCTTTGCATATATGTTTCTTAGACTATATAGAAGCAATATATACAAAGATTTCAACCGTCTACCTGTTCCATTCATTGTTCTACTTGTCGAAATTTACAAATAATTTCCGATAACGGATTAACAATGGGGATCGTAGTTTACTTAAACTTGAAGAACAAAAAATTGGCGAATTGTACTGTTTGGTTGCTTTGCATATATGTTTCTTAGACTATATAGAAGCAATATATACAAAGATTTCAACCGTCTACCTGTTCCATTCATTGTTCTACTTGTCGAAATTTACAAATAATTTCCTTTAAAGGATTAACAATGGGGCTCGTTGTTCACTTAATCTTGAAGAACAAAAAAGTGGCGAATGGTACTGTTTGGGTGCTTTGCATATATGTTTCTTAGACTATATAGAAGCAATATATACAAAGATTTCAACCGTCTACCTGTTCCATTCATTGTTCTACTTGTCGAAAGTTACAAATAATTACCGATAAAGGATTAACCATTGGGGCTCATTGTTCACTTAAATTTCAAGAACAAAAAATTGGCGAATTGTACTGTTTGGATGTTTTGCATATATGTTTCTTAGACTATATAGAAGCAATCTATACAATGATTTCAACCGTCTACCTGTTCCATTCATTGTTCTACTTGTCGAAAGTTACAAATAATTTCCTTTAAAGGATTAACAATGGGGCTCGCTGTTCACTTAAACTTGAAGATCAAAAAATCGGCGAATTGTACTGTTTGGATGCTTTGCATATATATTTCTTAGACTATATAGAAGCAATATATACAATAATTTCAACAGTCTACCTGTTCCATTCATTGTTCTACTTGTCGAAATTTACAAATAATTTCCTTTAAAGGATTAACAATGGGGCTCGTAGTTCACTTAAACTTGAAGAACAAAAAATTGGCGAATGTTACTGTTTGGATGCTTTGCATATATGTTTCTTAGACTATATAGAAGCAATATATACAAAGATTTCAACCGTCTACCTGTTCCATTCATTGTTCTACTTGTCGAAATTTACAAATAATTTCCGATAACGGATTAACCATTGGGGCTCATTGTTCACTTAAACTTGAAGAACAAAAAATTGGCGAATTGTACTGTTTGGATGCTTTGCATATATGTTTCTTATACTATATAGAAGCAATATATACAAAGATTTCAACCGTCTACCTGTCCCATTCATTGTTCTACTTGTCGAAAATTACAAATAATTACCGATAAAGGATTAACCATTGGGGCTCATTGTTCACTTAAACTTGAAGAACAAAAAATTGGCGCATCGTACTGTTTGGATGCTTTGCATATATGTTTCTTAGACTATATAGAAGCAATATATACAAAGATTTCAACCGTCTACCTGTTCCATTCAATGTTCTACATGTCGAAAGTTACAAATAATTTCCGTTAAGGGATTAACAATGGGGATCGTAGTTTACTTAAACTTGAAGAACAAAAAATTGGCGAATTGTACTGTTTGGATGCTTTGCATATATGTTTCTTAGACTATATAGAAGCTATATATACAAGGATTTCAACCGTCTACCTGTTCCATTCAGTGTTCTACTTGTCGAAAGTTACAAATAATTACCGATAAAGGATTAACCATTGGGGCTCATTGTTCACTTAAACTTGAAGAACAAAAAATTTGCGAATTGTACTGTTTGGATGCTTTGCATATATGTTTCTTAGACTATATAGATGCAATATATACATAGATTTCAACCGTCTACCTGTTCCATTCGTTGTTCTACTTGTCGAAATTTACAAATAATTTCCGTTAAAGTATTAACAATGGGGCTCGTAGTTCACTTAAACTTGAAGATCAAATAATTGGCGAATTGTACTGTTTGGATGATTTGCATATATGTTTCTTAGACTTTATAGAAGCAATATATACAAAGATTTCAACCGTCTACCTGTTCCATTCATTGATCTACTTGTCGAAAGTTACAAATAATTTCCGATAAAGGATTAACAATGGGTCTCATTGTTCACTTAAACTTGAAGAACAAAAAATTGGCGAATGGTACTGTTTGGATGCTTTGCATATATGTTTCTTAGACTATATGGAAGCAATATATACAAAGATTTCAACCGTCTACGTGTTCCAATCATTGTTCTACTTGTCGAAATTTACAAATAATTTCCTTTAAAGGATTAACAATGGGGCTCGTTGTTCACTTAAACTTGAAGAACAAAAAAGTGGCGAATGGTACTGTTTGGGTGCTTTGCATATATGTTTCTTAGACTATATAGAAGCAATATATACAAAGATTTCAACCGTCTACCTGATCCATTCATTGTTCTACTTGTCGAAAGTTACAAATAATTTCCGATAAAGGATTAACAATGGGGCTCATTGTTCACTTATACTTGGAGAACACAAAATTGGCGAATGGTACTGTTTGGATGCTTTGCATATATGTTTCTTAGACTATATAGAAGCAATATATACAAAGATTTCAACCGTCTACCTGTTCCATTCATTGTTCTACTTGTCGAAAGTTACAAATAATTTCCTTTAAAGGATTAACAATGGGGCTCATTGTTCACTTAAACTTGAAGAACAAAAAATTGGCGAATTGTACTGTTTGGATGCTTTGCATATATGTTTCTTAGACTATATAGAAGCAATATATACAATGATTTCAACCGTCTACCTGTTCCATTCATTGTTCTACTTGTCGAATGTTACAAATAATTTCCGTTTCATGATTATCAATGGGGCTCGTTGTTCACTTAAACTTGAAGAACAAAAAATTGGCGAATGGTACTGTTTGGATGCTTTGCATATATGTTTCTTAGACTATATAGAAGCAATATATACAAAGATTTCAACCGTCTACCTGTTCCATTCATTGTTCTACTTGTCGAAATTTACAAATAATTTCCGATAACGGATTAACAATGGGGATCGTAGTTTACTTAAACTTGAAGAACAAAAAATTGGCGAATTGTACTGTTTGGATGCTTTGCATATATGTTTCTTAGACTATATAGAAGCAATATATACAATGATTTCAACCGTCTACCTGTTCCAGTCATTGTTCTACTTGTCGAAATTTACAAATAATTTCCTTTAAAGGATTAACAATGGGGCTCGTTGTTCACTTAATCTTGAAGAACAAAAAAGTGGCGAATGGTACTGTTTGGGTGCTTTGCATATATGTTTCTTAGACTATATGGAAGCAATATATACATTGATTTCAACCGGCTACCTGTTCCATTCATTGTTCTACTTGTCGAAAGTTACAAATAATTTCCTATAAAGGATTAACAATGGGGCTCATTGTTCACTTAAACTTGAAGGACAAAAAATTGGCGAATGGTACTGTTTGGATGCTTTGCGTACATGTTTCTTAGACTATATGGAAGCAATATATACAAGGATTTCAACCGTCTACCTGTTCCATTCATTGTTCTACTTGTCGAAAGTTACAAATAATTACCGATAAAGGATTAACCATTGGGGCTCATTGTTCACTTAAACTTGAAGAACAAAAAATTGGCGAATTGTACTGTTTGGATGCTTTGCATATATGTTTCTTAGACTATATAGAAGCAATATATACAAAGATTTCAACCGTCTACCTGTTCCATTCATTGTTCTACTTGTCGAAATTTACAAATAATTTCCGATAAAGGATTAACAATGGGGATCGTAGTTTACTTATACTTGGAGAACAAGAAATTGGCGAATTGTGCTGTTTGGATGCTTTGCATATATGTTTCTTAGACTATATAGAAGCAATATATACAAAGATTTCAACCGTCTACCTGTTCCATTCATTGTTCTACTTGTCGAAAGTTACAAATAATTTCCTTTAAAGGATTAACAATGGGGCTCGTAGTTCACTTAAACTTGAAGAACAAAAAATTGGCGAATTGTACTGTTTGGATGCTTTGCATATATGTTTCTTAGACTATATAGAAGCAATATATACATTGATTTCAACCGGCTACCTGTTCCATTCATTGTTCTACTTGTCGAAAGTTACAAATAAATTCCTTTAAAGGATTAACAATGGGGCTCGTAGTTCACTTAAACTTGAAGAGAAAAAAATTGTCGAATTGTACTGTTTGGATGCTTTGCATATATGTTTCTTAAACTATATAGAAGCAATATATACAATGATTTCAACCGTCTACCTGTTCCATTCATTGTTCTACTTGTCGAAAGTTACAAATAATTTCCGTTAAGGGATTAACAATGGGGATCGTAGTTTACTTAAACTTGAAGAACAAAAAATTGGCGAATTGTACTGTTTGGATGCTTTGCATATATGTTTCTTAGACTATATAGAAGCAATATATACATTGATTTCAACCGTCTACCTGTTCCATTCATTGTTCTACTTGTCGCAAGTTACAAATAATTTCCGTTAAAGTATTAACAATGGGGCTCGTAGTTTACTTAATCTTGAAGAACAAGAAATTGGCGAATTGTGCTGTTTGGATGCTTTGCATATATGTTTCTTAGACTATATAGAAGCAATATATACAAAGATTTCAACCGTCTACCTGTTCCTTTCATTGTTCTACTTGTCGAAAGTTACAAATAATTTCCTTTAAAGGATTAACAATGGGGCTCATTGTTCACTTAAACTTGAAGAACAAAAAATCGGCGAATTGTACTGTTTGGATGCTTTGCATATATATTTCTTAGACTATATAGAAGCAATATATACAATAATTTCAACAGTCTACCTGTTCCATTCATTGTTCTACTTGTCGAATGTTACAAATAATTTCCGTTTCATGATTATCAATGGGGCTCGTTGTTCACTTAAACTTGAAGAACAAAAAATTGGCGAATGGTACTGTTTGGATGCTTTGCATATATGTTTCTTAGACTATATAGAAGCAATATATACAAAGATTTCAACCGTCTACCTGTTCCATTCATTGTTCTACTTGTCGAAATTTACAAATAATTTCCGATAACGGATTAACAATGGGGATCGTAGTTTACTTAAACTTGAAGAACAAAAAATTGGCGAATTGTACTGTTTGGATGCTTTGCATATATGTTTCTTAGACTATATAGAAGCAATATATACAATGATTTCAACCGTCTACCTGTTCCAGTCATTGTTCTACTTGTCGAAATTTACAAATAATTTCCTTTAAAGGATTAACAATGGGGCTCGTTGTTCACTTAATCTTGAAGAACAAAAAAGTGGCGAATGGTACTGTTTGGGTGCTTTGCATATATGTTTCTTAGACTATATAGAAGCAATATATACAAAGATTTCAACCGTCTACCTGTTCCATTCATTGTTCTACTTGTCGAAAGTTACAAATAATTACCGATAAAGGATTAACCATTGGGGCTCATTGTTCACTTAAACTTCAAGAACAAAAAATTGGCGAATTGTACTGTTTGGATGTTTTGCATATATGTTTCTTAGACTATATAGAAGCAATCTATACAAAGATTTCAACCGTCTACCTGTTCCATTCATTGTTCTACTTGTCGAAAGTTACAAATAATTTCCTTTAAAGGATTAACAATGGGGCTCGCTGTTCACTTAAACTTGAAGATCAAAAAATCGGCGAATTGTACTGTTTGGATGCTTTGCATATATATTTCTTAGACTATATAGATGCAATATATACATAGATTTCAACCGTCTACCTGTTCCATTCATTGTTCTACTTGTCGAAATTTACAAATAATTTCCGTTAAAGTATTAATAATGGGGCTCGTAGTTCACTTAAACTTGAAGATCAAATAATTGGCGAATTGTACTGTTTGGATGATTTGCATATATGTTTCTTAGACTATATAGAAGCAATATATACAAAGATTTCAACCGTCTACCTGTTCCATTCATTGATCTACTTGTCGAAAGTTACAAATAATTTCCGATAAAGGATTAACAATGGGTCTCATTGTTCACTTAAACTTGAAGAACAAAAAATTGGCGAATGGTACTGTTTGGATGCTTTGCATATATGTTTCTTAGACTATATGGAAGCAATATATACAAAGATTTCAACCGTCTACGTGTTCCAATCATTGTTCTACTTGTCGAAATTTACAAATAATTTCCTTTAAAGGATTAACAATGGGTCTCATTGTTCACTTAAACTTGAAGAACAAAAAATTGGCGAATTGTACTGTTTGGATGCTTTGCATATATGTTTCTTAGACTATATAGAAGCAATATATACAAAGATTTCAACCGTCTACCTGTTCCATTCATTGTTCTACTTGAAGAAAGTTGCAAATAATTTCCATTTCATGATTATCAATGGGGCTCGCAATTCACTTAAACTTGAAGAAAAAAAAGTGGCGAATGGTACTGTTTGGATGCTTTGCATATATGTTTCTTAGACTATATAGAAGCAATATATACAAAGATTTCAACCGTCTACCTGTTCCATTCATTGTTCTACTTGTCGAAAGTTACAAATAATTTCCGATAACGGATTAACCATTGGGGCTCATTGTTCACTTAAACTTGAAGAACAAAAAATTGGCGAATTGTACTGTTTGGATGCTTTGCATATATGATTCTTAGACTATATGGAAGCAATATATACAAAGATTTCAACCGTCTACGTGTTCCAATCATTGTTCTACTTGTCGAAATTTACAAATAATTTCCTTTAAAGGATTAACAATGGAGCTCGTTGTTCACTTAAACTTGAAGAACAAAAAAGTGTCGAATGGTACTGTTTGGATGCTTTGCATATATGTTTCTTAGACTATATAGAAGCAATATATACATTGATTTCAACCGTCTACCTGTTCCATTCATTGTTCTACTTGTCGAAAGTTACAAATAAGTTCCGTTAAAGTATTAACAATGGGGCTCGTAGTTCACTTAAACTTGAAGGTCAAATAATTGGCGAATTGTACTGTTTGGATGATTTGCATATATGTATCTTAGACTTTATAGAAGCAATATATACATAGATTTCAACCGTCTACCTGTTCCATTCATTGATCTACTTGTCGAAAGTTACAAATAATTTCCGATAAAGGATTAACAATGGGTCTCATTGTTCACTTAATCTTGAAGAACAAGAAATTGGCGAATTGTGCTGTTTGGATGCTTTGCATATATGTTTCTTAGACTATATAGAAGCAATATATACAAAGATTTCAACCGTCTACCTGTTCCATTCATTGTTCTACTTGTCGAAAGTTACAAATAATTTCCTTTAAAGGATTAACAATGGGGCTCATTGTTCACTTAAACTTGAAGAACAAAAAATTGGCGAATTGTACTGTTTGGATGCTTTGCATATATGTTTCTTAGACTATATAGAAGCAATATATACAATGATTTCAACCGTCTACCTGTTCCATTCATTGTTCTACTTGTCGAATGTTACAAATAATTTCCGTTTCATGATTATCAATGGGGCTCGTTGTTCACTTAAACTTGAAGAACAAAAAATTGGCGAATGGTACTGTTTGGATGCTTTGCATATATGTTTCTTAGACTATATAGAAGCAATATATACAAAGATTTCAACCGTCTACCTGTTCCATTCATTGTTCTACTTGTCGAAAGTTACAAATAATTACCGATAAAGGATTAACCATTGGGGCTCATTGTTCACTTAAACTTCAAGAACAAAAAATTGGCGAATTGTACTGTTTGGATGTTTTGCATATATGTTTCTTAGACTATATAGAAGCAATCTATACAAAGATTTCAACCGTCTACCTGTTCCATTCATTGTTCTACTTGTCGAAAGTTACAAATAATTTCCTTTAAAGGATTAACAATGGGGCTCGCTGTTCACTTAAACTTGAAGATCAAAAAATCGGCGAATTGTACTGTTTGGATGCTTTGCATATATATTTCTTAGACTATATAGAAGCAATATATACAATAATTTCAACAGTCTACCTGTTCCATTCATTGTTCTACTTGTCGAAATTTACAAATAATTTCCTTTAAAGGATTAACAATGGGGCTCGTAGTTCACTTAAACTTGAAGAACAAAAAATTGGCGAATGTTACTGTTTGGATGCTTTGCATATATGTTTCTTAGACTATATAGAAGCAATATATACAAAGATTTCAACCGTCTACCTGTTCCATTCATTGTTCTACTTGTCGAAATTTACAAATAATTTCCGATAACGGATTAACCATTGGGGCTCATTGTTCACTTAAACTTGAAGAACAAAAAATTGGCGAATTGTACTGTTTGGATGCTTTGCATATATGTTTCTTATACTATATAGAAGCAATATATACAAAGATTTCAACCGTCTACCTGTCCCATTCATTGTTCTACTTGTCGAAAATTACAAATAATTACCGATAAAGGATTAACCATTGGGGCTCATTGTTCACTTAAACTTGAAGAACAAAAAATTGGCGCATCGTACTGTTTGGATGCTTTGCATATATGTTTCTTAGACTATATAGAAGCAATATATACAAAGATTTCAACCGTCTACCTGTTCCATTCAATGTTCTACATGTCGAAAGTTACAAATAATTTCCGTTAAGGGATTAACAATGGGGATCGTAGTTTACTTAAACTTGAAGAACAAAAAATTGGCGAATTGTACTGTTTGGATGCTTTGCATATATGTTTCTTAGACTATATAGAAGCTATATATACAAGGATTTCAACCGTCTACCTGTTCCATTCAGTGTTCTACTTGTCGAAAGTTACAAATAATTACCGATAAAGGATTAACCATTGGGGCTCATTGTTCACTTAAACTTGAAGAACAAAAAATTTGCGAATTGTACTGTTTGGATGCTTTGCATATATGTTTCTTAGACTATATAGATGCAATATATACATAGATTTCAACCGTCTACCTGTTCCATTCATTGTTCTACTTGTCGAAAATTACAAATAATTTCCGTTAAAGTATTAATAATGGGGCTCGTAGTTCACTTAAACTTGAAGATCAAATAATTGGCGAATTGTACTGTTTGGATGATTTGCATATATGTTTCTTAGACTATATAGAAGCAATATATACAAAGATTTCAACCGTCTACCTGTTCCATTCATTGATCTACTTGTCGAAAGTTACAAATAATTTCCGATAAAGGATTAACAATGGGTCTCATTGTTCACTTAAACTTGAAGAACAAAAAATTGGCGAATGGTACTGTTTGGATGCTTTGCATATATGTTTCTTAGACTATATGGAAGCAATATATACAAAGATTTCAACCGTCTACGTGTTCCAATCATTGTTCTACTTGTCGAAATTTACAAATAATTTCCTTTAAAGGATTAACAATGGGTCTCATTGTTCACTTAAACTTGAAGAACAAAAAATTGGCGAATTGTACTGTTTGGATGCTTTGCATATATGTTTCTTAGACTATATAGAAGCAATATATACAAAGATTTCAACCGTCTACCTGTTCCATTCATTGTTCTACTTGAAGAAAGTTGCAAATAATTTCCATTTCATGATTATCAATGGGGCTCGCAGTTCACTTAAACTTGAAGAACAAAAAAGTGGCGAATGGTACTGTTTGGATGCTTTGCATATATGTTTCTTAGACTATATAGAAGCAATATATACAAAGATTTCAACCGTCTACCTGTTCCATTCATTGTTCTACTTGTCGAAAGTTACAAATAATTTCCGATAACGGATTAACCATTGGGGCTCATTGTTCACTTAAACTTGAAGAACAAAAAATTGGCGAATTGTACTGTTTGGATGCTTTGCATACATGATTCTTAGACTATATGGAAGCAATATATACAAAGATTTCAACCGTCTACGTGTTCCAATCATTGTTCTACTTGTCGAAATTTACAAATAATTTCCTTTAAAGGATTAACAATGGAGCTCGTTGTTCACTTAAACTTGAAGAACAAAAAAGTGTCGAATGGTACTGTTTGGATGCTTTGCATATATGTTTCTTAGACTATATAGAAGCAATATATACATTGATTTCAACCGTCTACCTGTTCCATTCATTGTTCTACTTGTCGAAAGTTACAAATAAGTTCCGTTAAAGTATTAACAATGGGGCTCGTAGTTCACTTAAACTTGAAGGTCAAATAATTGGCGAATTGTACTGTTTGGATGATTTGCATATATGTATCTTAGACTTTATAGAAGCAATATATACATAGATTTCAACCGTCTACCTGTTCCATTCATTGATCTACTTGTCGAAAGTTACAAATAATTTCCGATAAAGGATTAACAATGGGTCTCATTGTTCACTTAAACTTGAAGAACAAAAAATTGGCGAATGGTACTGTTTGGATGCTTTGCATATATGTTTCTTAGACTATATGGAAGCAATATATACAAAGATTTCAACCGTCTACGTGTTCCAATCATTGTTCTACTTGTCGAAATTTACAAATAATTTCCTTTAAAGGATTAACAATGGGGCTCGTTGTTCACTTAAACTTGAAGAACAAAAAAGTGGCGAATGGTACTGTTTGGATGCTTTGCATATATGTTTCTTAGACTATATAGAAGCAATATATACATTGATTTCAACCGTCTACCTGTTCCATTCATTGTTCTACTTGTCGCAAGTTACAAATAATTTCCGTTAAAGTATTAACAATGGGGCTCGTAGTTCACTTATACTTGAAGATCAAATAATTGGCGAATTGTACTGTTTGGATGATTTGCATATATGTTTCTTAGACTTTATAGAAGCAATATATACAAAGATTTCAACCGTCTACATGTTCCATTCATTGTTCTAATTGTCGAAAGTTACAAATAATTTCCGATAAAGGATTAACAATGGGGATCGTAGTTTACTTAATCTTGAAGAACAAGAAATTGGCGAATTGTGCTGTTTGGATGCTTTGCATATATGTTTCTTAGACTATATAGAAGCAATATATACAAAGATTTCAACCGTCTACCTGTTCCATTCATTGTTCTACTTGTCGAAAGTTACAAATAATTTCCTTTAAAGGATTAACAATGGGGCTCGTAGTTCACTTAAACTTGAAGAACAAAAAATTGGCGAATTGTACTGTTTGGATGCTTTGCACATATGTTTCATAGACTATATAGAAGCAATATATACAATGATTTCAACCGTCTACCTGTTCCATTCATTGTTCTACTTGTCGAAAATTACAAATAATTTCCGATAAAGGATTAACAATGGGTCTCATTGTTCACTTAAACTTGAAGAACAAAAAATTGGCGAATGGTACTGTTTGGATGCTTTGCATATATGATTCTTAGACTATATGGAAGCAATATATACAAAGATTTCAACCGTCTACGTGTTCCAATCATTGTTCTACTTGTCGAAATTTACAAATAATTTCCTTTAAAGGATTAACAATGGAGCTCGTTGTTCACTTAAACTTGAAGAACAAAAAAGTGTCGAATGGTACTGTTTGGATGCTTTGCATATATGTTTCTTAGACTATATAGAAGCAATATATACATTGATTTCAACCGTCTACCTGTTCCATTCATTGTTCTACTTGTCGAAAGTTACAAATAAGTTCCGTTAAAGTATTAACAATGGGGCTCGTAGTTCACTTAAACTTGAAGGTCAAATAATTGGCGAATTGTACTGTTTGGATGATTTGCATATATGTATCTTAGACTTTATAGAAGCAATATATACATAGATTTCAACCGTCTACCTGTTCCATTCATTGATCTACTTGTCGAAAGTTACAAATAATTTCCGATAAAGGATTAACAATGGGTCTCATTGTTCACTTAAACTTGAAGAACAAAAAATTGGCGAATGGTACTGTTTGGATGCTTTGCATATATGTTTCTTAGACTATATGGAAGCAATATATACAAAGATTTCAACCGTCTACGTGTTCCAATCATTGTTCTACTTGTCGAAATTTACAAATAATTTCCTTTAAAGGATTAACAATGGGGCTCGTTGTTCACTTAAACTTGAAGAACAAAAAAGTGGCGAATGGTACTGTTTGGATGCTTTGCATATATGTTTCTTAGACTATATAGAAGCAATATATACATTGATTTCAACCGTCTACCTGTTCCATTCATTGTTCTACTTGTCGCAAGTTACAAATAATTTCCGTTAAAGTATTAACAATGGGGCTCGTAGTTCACTTATACTTGAAGATCAAATAATTGGCGAATTGTACTGTTTGGATGCTTTGCATATATGTTTCTTAGACTTTATAGAAGCAATATATACAAAGATTTCAACCGTCTACATGTTCCATTCATTGTTCTAATTGTCGAAAGTTACAAATAATTTCCGATAAAGGATTAACAATGGGGATCGTAGTTTACTTAATCTTGAAGAACAAGAAATTGGCGAATTGTGCTGTTTGGATGCTTTGCATATATGTTTCTTAGACTATATAGAAGCAATATATACAAAGATTTCAACCGTCTACCTGTTCCATTCATTGTTCTACTTGTCGAAAGTTACAAATAATTTCCTTTAAAGGATTAACAATGGGGCTCGTAGTTCACTTAAACTTGAAGAACAAAAAATTGGCGAATTGTACTGTTTGGATGCTTTGCACATATGTTTCATAGACTATATAGAAGCAATATATACAATGATTTCAACCGTCTACCTGTTCCATTCCTTGTTCTACTTGTCGAAAGTTACAAATAATTTCCTTTAAAGGATTAACAATGGGGCTCGTTGTTCACTTAAACTTGAAGATCAAATAATTGGCGAATTGTACTGTTTGGATGATTTGCATATATGTTTCTTAGACTTTATAGAAGCAATATATACAAAGATTTCAACCGTCTACCTGTTCCATTCATTGTTCTACTTGTCGACAGTTACAAATAATTTCCGTTAAGGCATTAACAATGGGGATCGTAGTTTACTTAATCTTGAAGAACAAGAAATTGGCGAATTGTACTGTTTGGATGCTTTGCATATATGTTTCTTAGACTATATAGAAGCAATATATACAAAGATTTCAACCGTCTACCTGTTCCATTCATTGTTCTACTTGTCGCAACTTACAAATAATTTCCGTTAAAGTATTAACAATGGGGCTCGTAGTTCACTTAAACTTGAAGATCAAAAAATTGGCGAATTGTACTGTTTGGATGCTTTGCATATATGTTTCTTAGACTATATAGAAGCAATATATACAAAGATTTCAACCGTCTACCTGTTCCATTCATTGTTCTACTTGAAGAAAGTTGCAAATAATTTCCATTTCATGATTATCAATGGGGCTCGCAGTTCACTTAAACTTGAAGATCAAAAAATTGGCGATTGTTACTGTTTAGATGCTTTGCATATAGGTTTCTTAGACTATATAGAAGCAATATATACAAAGATTTCAACCGTCTACGTGTTCCAATCATTGTTCTACTTGTCGAAATTTACAAATAATTTCCTTTAAAGGATTAACAATGGAGCTCGTTGTTCACTTAAACTTGAAGAACAAGAAATTGGCGAATTGTGCTGTTTGGATGCTTTGCATATATGTTTCTTAGACTATATAGAAGCAATATATACAAAGATTTCAACCGTCTACCTGTTCCATTCATTGATCTACTTGTCGAAAGTTACAAATAATTTCCGATAAAGGATTAACAATGGGTCTCATTGTTCACTTAAACTTGAAGAACAAAAAATTGGCGAATGGTACTGTTTGGATGCTTTGCATATATGTTTCTTAGACTATATGGAAGCAATATATACAAAGATTTCAACCGTCTACGTGTTCCAATCATTGTTCTACTTGTCGAAATTTACAAATAATTTCCTTTAAAGGATTAACAATGGGGCTCGTTGTTCACTTAAACTTGAAGAACAAAAAAGTGGCGAATGGTACTGTTTGGATGCTTTGCATATATGTTTCTTAGACTATATAGAAGCAATATATACATTGATTTCAACCGTCTACCTGTTCCATTCATTGTTCTACTTGTCGCAAGTTACAAATAATTTCCGTTAAAGTATTAACAATGGGGCTCGTAGTTCACTTATACTTGAAGATCAAATAATTGGCGAATTGTACTGTTTGGATGCTTTGCATATATGTTTCTTAGACTTTATAGAAGCAATATATACAAAGATTTCAACCGTCTACATGTTCCATTCATTGTTCTAATTGTCGAAAGTTACAAATAATTTCCGATAAAGGATTAACAATGGGGATCGTAGTTTACTTAATCTTGAAGAACAAGAAATTGGCGAATTGTGCTGTTTGGATGCTTTGCATATATGTTTCTTAGACTATATAGAAGCAATATATACAAAGATTTCAACCGTCTACCTGTTCCATTCATTGTTCTACTTGTCGAAAGTTACAAATAATTTCCTTTAAAGGATTAACAATGGGGCTCGTAGTTCACTTAAACTTGAAGAACAAAAAATTGGCGAATTGTACTGTTTGGATGCTTTGCACATATGTTTCATAGACTATATAGAAGCAATATATACAATGATTTCAACCGTCTACCTGTTCCATTCCTTGTTCTACTTGTCGAAAGTTACAAATAATTTCCTTTAAAGGATTAACAATGGGGCTCGTTGTTCACTTAAACTTGAAGATCAAATAATTGGCGAATTGTACTGTTTGGATGATTTGCATATATGTTTCTTAGACTTTATAGAAGCAATATATACAAAGATTTCAACCGTCTACCTGTTCCATTCATTGTTCTACTTGTCGACAGTTACAAATAATTTCCGTTAAGGCATTAACAATGGGGATCGTAGTTTACTTAATCTTGAAGAACAAGAAATTGGCGAATTGTACTGTTTGGATGCTTTGCATATATGTTTCTTAGACTATATAGAAGCAATATATACAAAGATTTCAACCGTCTACCTGTTCCATTCATTGTTCTACTTGAAGAAAGTTGCAAATAATTTCCATTTCATGATTATCAATGGGGCTCGCAGTTCACTTAAACTTGAAGAACAAAAAAGTGGCGAATGGTACTGTTTGGATGCTTTGCATATATGTTTCTTAGACTATATAGAAGCAATATATACAAAGATTTCAACCGTCTACCTGTTCCATTCATTGTTCTACTTGTCGAAAGTTACAAATAATTTCCGATAACGGATTAACCATTGGGGCTCATTGTTCACTTAAACTTGAAGAACAAAAAATTGGCGAATGGTACTGTTTGGATGCTTTGCATATATGTTTCTTAGACTATATGGAAGCAATATATACAAAGATTTCAACCGTCTACGTGTTCCAATCATTGTTCTACTTGTCGAAATTTACAAATAATTTCCTTTAAAGGATTAACAATGGGGCTCGTTGTTCACTTAAACTTGAAGAACAAAAAAGTGGCGAATGGTACTGTTTGGATGCTTTGCATATATGTTTCTTAGACTATATAGAAGCAATATATACATTGATTTCAACCGTCTACCTGTTCCATTCATTGTTCTACTTGTCGCAAGTTACAAATAATTTCCGTTAAAGTATTAACAATGGGGCTCGTAGTTCACTTATACTTGAAGATCAAATAATTGGCGAATTGTACTGTTTGGATGATTTGCATATATGTTTCTTAGACTTTATAGAAGCAATATATACAAAGATTTCAACCGTCTACATGTTCCATTCATTGTTCTAATTGTCGAAAGTTACAAATAATTTCCGATAAAGGATTAACAATGGGGATCGTAGTTTACTTAATCTTGAAGAACAAGAAATTGGCGAATTGTGCTGTTTGGATGCTTTGCATATATGTTTCTTAGACTATATAGAAGCAATATATACAAAGATTTCAACCGTCTACCTGTTCCATTCATTGTTCTACTTGTCGAAAGTTACAAATAATTTCCTTTAAAGGATTAACAATGGGGCTCGTAGTTCACTTAAACTTGAAGAACAAAAAATTGGCGAATTGTACTGTTTGGATGCTTTGCACATATGTTTCATAGACTATATAGAAGCAATATATACAATGATTTCAACCGTCTACCTGTTCCATTCATTGTTCTACTTGTCGAAAATTACAAATAATTTCCGATAAAGGATTAACAATGGGTCTCATTGTTCACTTAAACTTGAAGAACAAAAAATTGGCGAATGGTACTGTTTGGATGCTTTGCATATATGATTCTTAGACTATATGGAAGCAATATATACAAAGATTTCAACCGTCTACGTGTTCCAATCATTGTTCTACTTGTCGAAATTTACAAATAATTTCCTTTAAAGGATTAACAATGGAGCTCGTTGTTCACTTAAACTTGAAGAACAAAAAAGTGTCGAATGGTACTGTTTGGATGCTTTGCATATATGTTTCTTAGACTATATAGAAGCAATATATACATTGATTTCAACCGTCTACCTGTTCCATTCATTGTTCTACTTGTCGAAAGTTACAAATAAGTTCCGTTAAAGTATTAACAATGGGGCTCGTAGTTCACTTAAACTTGAAGGTCAAATAATTGGCGAATTGTACTGTTTGGATGATTTGCATATATGTATCTTAGACTTTATAGAAGCAATATATACATAGATTTCAACCGTCTACCTGTTCCATTCATTGATCTACTTGTCGAAAGTTACAAATAATTTCCGATAAAGGATTAACAATGGGTCTCATTGTTCACTTAAACTTGAAGAACAAAAAATTGGCGAATGGTACTGTTTGGATGCTTTGCATATATGTTTCTTAGACTATATGGAAGCAATATATACAAAGATTTCAACCGTCTACGTGTTCCAATCATTGTTCTACTTGTCGAAATTTACAAATAATTTCCTTTAAAGGATTAACAATGGGGCTCGTTGTTCACTTAAACTTGAAGAACAAAAAAGTGGCGAATGGTACTGTTTGGATGCTTTGCATATATGTTTCTTAGACTATATAGAAGCAATATATACATTGATTTCAACCGTCTACCTGTTCCATTCATTGTTCTACTTGTCGCAAGTTACAAATAATTTCCGTTAAAGTATTAACAATGGGGCTCGTAGTTCACTTATACTTGAAGATCAAATAATTGGCGAATTGTACTGTTTGGATGCTTTGCATATATGTTTCTTAGACTTTATAGAAGCAATATATACAAAGATTTCAACCGTCTACATGTTCCATTCATTGTTCTAATTGTCGAAAGTTACAAATAATTTCCGATAAAGGATTAACAATGGGGATCGTAGTTTACTTAATCTTGAAGAACAAGAAATTGGCGAATTGTGCTGTTTGGATGCTTTGCATATATGTTTCTTAGACTATATAGAAGCAATATATACAAAGATTTCAACCGTCTACCTGTTCCATTCATTGTTCTACTTGTCGAAAGTTACAAATAATTTCCTTTAAAGGATTAACAATGGGGCTCGTAGTTCACTTAAACTTGAAGAACAAAAAATTGGCGAATTGTACTGTTTGGATGCTTTGCACATATGTTTCATAGACTATATAGAAGCAATATATACAATGATTTCAACCGTCTACCTGTTCCATTCCTTGTTCTACTTGTCGAAAGTTACAAATAATTTCCTTTAAAGGATTAACAATGGGGCTCGTTGTTCACTTAAACTTGAAGATCAAATAATTGGCGAATTGTACTGTTTGGATGATTTGCATATATGTTTCTTAGACTTTATAGAAGCAATATATACAAAGATTTCAACCGTCTACCTGTTCCATTCATTGTTCTACTTGTCGACAGTTACAAATAATTTCCGTTAAGGCATTAACAATGGGGATCGTAGTTTACTTAATCTTGAAGAACAAGAAATTGGCGAATTGTACTGTTTGGATGCTTTGCATATATGTTTCTTAGACTATATAGAAGCAATATATACAAAGATTTCAACCGTCTACCTGTTCCATTCATTGTTCTACTTGTCGCAACTTACAAATAATTTCCGTTAAAGTATTAACAATGGGGCTCGTAGTTCACTTAAACTTGAAGATCAAAAAATTGGCGAATTGTACTGTTTGGATGCTTTGCATATATGTTTCTTAGACTATATAGAAGCAATATATACAAAGATTTCAACCGTCTACCTGTTCCATTCATTGTTCTACTTGAAGAAAGTTGCAAATAATTTCCATTTCATGATTATCAATGGGGCTCGCAGTTCACTTAAACTTGAAGATCAAAAAATTGGCGATTGTTACTGTTTAGATGCTTTGCATATAGGTTTCTTAGACTATATAGAAGCAATATATACAATGATTTCAACAGTCTACCTGTTCCATTCATTGTTCTACTTGTCGAAATTTACAAATAATTTCCTTTAAAGGATTAACAATGGGGCTCGTAGTTCACTTAAACTTGAAGAACAAAAAATTGGCGAATGGTACTGTTAGGATGCTTTGCATATATGTTTCTTAGACTATATAGAAGCAATATATACATTGATTTCAACCGGCTACCTGTTCCATTCATTGTTCTACTTGTCGAAATTTACAAATAATTTCCTTTAAAGTATTAACAATGGGGCTCGTAGTTCACTTAAACTTGAAGAACAAAAAATTGGCGAATGGTACTGTTAGGATGCTTTGCATATATGTTTCTTAGACTATATAGAAGCAATATATACATTGATTTCAACCGGCTACCTGTTCCATTCATTGTTCTACTTGTCGAAATTTACAAATAATTTCCGATAAAGGATTAACCATTGGGGCTCATTGTTCACTTAAACTTGAAGAACAAACAATTGGCGAATTGTACTGTTTGGATGCTTTGCATATATGTTTCTTAGACTATATAGATGCAATATATACAAAGATTTCAACCGGCTACCTGTTCCATTCATTGTTCTACTTGTCGAAATTTACAAATAATTTCCGATAAAGGATTAACCATTGGGGCTCATTGTTCACTTAAACTTGAAGGACAAAAAATTGGCGAATGGTACTGTTTGGATGCTTTGCGTACATGTTTCTTAGACTATATGGAAGCAATATATACAAGGATTTCAACCGTCTACCTGTTCCATTCATTGTTCTACTTGTCGAAAGTTACAAATAATTTCCGATAAAGGATTAACAATGGGGATCGTAGTTTACTTAATCTTGAAGAACAAGAAATTGGCGAATTGTGCTGTTTGGATGCTTTGCATATATGTTTCTTAGACTATATAGAAGCAATATATACAAAGATTTCAACCGTCTACCTGTTCCATTCATTGTTCTACTTGTCGAAAGTTACAAATAATTTCCTTTAAAGGATTAACAATGGGGCTCGTAGTTCACTTAAACTTGAAGAACAAAAAATTGGCGAATTGTACTGTTTGGATGCTTTGCACATATGTTTCATAGACTATATAGAAGCAATATATACAATGATTTCAACCGTCTACCTGTTCCATTCCTTGTTCTACTTGTCGAAAGTTACAAATAATTTCCTTTAAAGGATTAACAATGGGGCTCGTTGTTCACTTAAACTTGAAGATCAAATAATTGGCGATTTGTACTGTTTGGATGATTTGCATATATGTTTCTTAGACTTTATAGAAGCAATATATACAAAGATTTCAACCGTCTACCTGTTCCATTCATTGTTCTACTTGTCGAAATTTACAAATAATTTCCGATAACGGATTAACAATGGGGATCGTAGTTTACTTAAACTTGAAGAACAAAAAATTGGCGAATTGTACTGTTTGGATGCTTTGCATATATGTTTCTTAGACTATATAGAAGCAATATATACAATGATTTCAAACGTCTACCTGTTCCAGTCATTGTTCTGCTTGTCGAAATTTACAAATAATTTCCTTTAAAGTATTAACAATGGGGCTCGTAGTTCACTTAAACTTGAAGAACAAAAAATTGGCGAATGGTACTGTTTGGATGCTTTGCATATATGTTTCTTAGACTATATAGAAGCAATGTATACAAAGATTTCAACCGTCTACCTGTTCCATTCATTGTTCTACTTGTCGCAAGTTACAAATAATTTCCGTTAAAGTATTAACAATGGGGCTCGTAGTTCACTTAAACTTGAAGATCAAAAAATTGGCGAATTGTACTGTTTGGATGCTTTGCATATATGTTTCTTAGACTATATAGAAGCAATATATACAAAGATTTCAACCGTCTACCTGTTCCATTCATTGTTCTACTTGAAGAAAGTTGCAAAT
The DNA here is from genome assembly GCA_963989415.1 of Cerceris ruficornis. Lineage (NCBI taxonomy): Eukaryota > Metazoa > Arthropoda > Insecta > Hymenoptera > Crabronidae > Cerceris > Cerceris ruficornis. The sequence continues at coordinate 539,129 of CAXDIW010000229.1, read as the reverse complement.
AATTTCCATTTCATGATTATCAATGGGGCTCGCTGTTCACTTAAACTTGAAGATCAAAAAATTGGCGATTGTTACTGTTTAGATGCTTTGCATATAGGTTTCTTAGACTATATAGAAGCAATATATACAAAGATTTCAACCGTCTACCTGTTCCATTCATTGTTCTACTTGTCGAAAATTACAAATAATTTCCTATAAAGGATTAACCATTGGGGCTCATTGATCACTTACACTTGAAGAACAAAAAATTGGCGTATGGTACTGTTTGGATGCTTTGCATATATGTTTCTTAGACTATATAGAAGCAACATATACAATGATTTCAACAGTCTACCTGTTCCATTCATTGTTCTACTTGTCGAAATTTACAAATAATTTCCTTTAAAGGATTAACAATGGGGCTCGTAGTTCACTTAAACTTGAAGAACAAAAAATTGGCGAATGGTACTGTTAGGATGCTTTGCATATATGTTTCTTAGACTATATAGAAGCAATATATACATTGATTTCAACCGGCTACCTGTTCCATTCATTGTTCTACTTGTCGAAATTTACAAATAATTTCCGATAAAGGATTAACCATTGGGGCTCATTGTTCACTTAAACTTGAAGAACAAACAATTGGCGAATTGTACTGTTTGGATGCTTTGCATATATGTTTCTTAGACTATATAGATGCAATATATACAAAGATTTCAACCGGCTACCTGTTCCATTCATTGTTCTACTTGTCGAAATTTGCAAATAATTTCCGATAAAGGATTAACCATTGGGGCTCATTGTTCACTTAAACTTGAAGCACAAAAAATTGGCGAATGGTACTGTTTGGATGCTTTGCATATATGTTTCTTAGACTATATAGAAGCAATATATACATTGATTTCAACCGGCTACCTGTTCCATTCATTGTTCTACTTGTCGAAAGTTACAAATAATTTCCTATAAAGGATTAACAATGGGGCTCATTGTTCACTTAAACTTGAAGGACAAAAAATTGGCGAATGGTACTGTTTGGATGCTTTGCGTACATGTTTCTTAGACTATATGGAAGCAATATATACAAGGATTTCAACCGTCTACCTGTTCCATTCATTGTTCTACTTGTCGAAAGTTACAAATAATTACCGATAAAGGATTAACCATTGGGGCTCATTGTTCACTTAAACTTGAAGAACAAAAAATTGGCGAATTGTACTGTTTGGATGCTTTGCATATATGTTTCTTAGACTATATAGAAGCAATATATACAAAGATTTCAACCGTCTACCTGTTCCATTCATTGTTCTACTTGTCGAAAGTTACAAATAATTTCCGATAAAGGATTAACAATGGGGATCGTAGTTTACTTAATCTTGAAGAACAAGAAATTGGCGAATTGTGCTGTTTGGATGCTTTGCATATATGTTTCTTAGACTATATAGAAGCAATATATACAAAGATTTCAACCGTCTACCTGTTCCATTCATTGTTCTACTTGTCGAAAGTTACAAATAATTTCCTTTAAAGGATTAACAATGGGGCTCGTAGTTCACTTAAACTTGAAGAACAAAAAATTGGCGAATTGTACTGTTTGGATGCTTTGCACATATGTTTCATAGACTATATAGAAGCAATATATACAATGATTTCAACCGTCTACCTGTTCCATTCCTTGTTCTACTTGTCGAAAGTTACAAATAATTTCCTTTAAAGGATTAACAATGGGGCTCGTTGTTCACTTAAACTTGAAGATCAAATAATTGGCGATTTGTACTGTTTGGATGATTTGCATATATGTTTCTTAGACTTTATAGAAGCAATATAGACAAAGATTTCAACCGTCTACCTGTTCCATTCATTGTTCTACTTGTCGAAATTTACAAATAATTTCCGATAACGGATTAACAATGGGGATCGTAGTTTACTTAAACTTGAAGAACAAAAAATTGGCGAATTGTACTGTTTGGATGCTTTGCATATATGTTTCTTAGACTATATAGAAGCAATATATACAATGATTTCAACCGTCTACCTGTTCCAGTCATTGTTCTACTTGTCGAAATGTACAAATAATTTCCTTTAAAGGATTAACAATGGGGCTCGTTGTTCACTTAAACTTGAAGAACAAAAAAGTGGCGAATGGTACTGTTTGGGTGCTTTGCATATATGTTTCTTAGACTATATAGAAGCAATATATACAAAGATTTCAACCGTCTACCTGTTCCATTCATTGTTCTACTTGTCGAAAGTTACAAATAATTACCGATAAAGGATTAACCATTGGGGCTCATTGTTCACTTAAACTTGAAGAACAAAAAATTGGCGAATTGTACTGTTTGGATGCTTTGCATATATGTTTCTTAGACTATATAGAAGCAATATATACATTGATTTCAACCGGCTACCTGTTCCATTCATTGTTCTACTTGTCGAAAGTTACAAATAAATTCCTTTAAAGGATTAACAATGGGGCTCGTAGTTCACTTAAACTTGAAGAGAAAAAAATTGTCGAATTGTACTGTTTGGATGCTTTGCATATATGTTTCTTAAACTATATAGAAGCAATATATACAATGATTTCAACCGTCTACCTGTTCCATTCATTGTTCTACTTGTCGAAAGTTACAAATAATTTCCGTTAAGGGATTAACAATGGGGATCGTAGTTTACTTAAACTTGAAGAACAAAAAATTGGCGAATGTACTGTTTGGATGCTTTGCATATATGTTTCTTAGACTATATAGAAGCAATATATACAAAGATTTCAACCGTCTACCTGTTCCATTCATTGTTCTACTTGTCGAAAGTTACAAATAATTTCCTTTAAAGGATTAACAATGGGGCTCGTAGTTCACTTAAACTTGAAGAACAAAAAATTGGCGAATTGTGCTGTTTGGATGCTTTGCATATATGTTTCTTAGACTATATAGAAGCAATATATACAAAGATTTCAACCGTCTACCTGTTCCATTCATTGTTCTACTTGTCGAAAGTTACAAATAATTTCCTTTAAAGGATTAACAATGGGGCTCGTAGTTCACTTAAACTTGAAGAACAAAAAATTGGCGAATTGTACTGTTTGGATGCTTTGCACATATGTTTCATAGACTATATAGAAGCAATATATACAATGATTTCAACCGTCTACCTGTTCCATTCCTTGTTCTACTTGTCGAAAGTTACAAATAATTTCCTTTAAAGGATTAACAATGGGGCTCGTTGTTCACTTAAACTTGAAGATCAAATAATTGGCGATTTGTACTGTTTGGATGATTTGCATATATGTTTCTTAGACTTTATAGAAGCAATATATACAAAGATTTCAACCGTCTACCTGTTCCATTCATTGTTCTACTTGTCGAAATTTACAAATAATTTCCGATAACGGATTAACAATGGGGATCGTAGTTTACTTAAACTTGAAGAACAAAAAATTGGCGAATTGTACTGTTTGGATGCTTTGCATATATGTTTCTTAGACTATATAGAAGCAATATATACAATGATTTCAAACGTCTACCTGTTCCAGTCATTGTTCTACTTGTCGAAATTTACAAATAATTTCCTTTAAAGGATTAACAATGGGGTCGTAGTTCACTTAAACTTGAAGAACAAAAAATTGGCGAATGGTACTGTTTGGATGCTTTGCATATATGTTTCTTAGACTATATAGAAGCAATGTATACAAAGATTTCAACCGTCTACCTGTTCCATTCATTGTTCTACTTGTCGCAAGTTACAAATAATTTCCGTTAAAGTATTAACAATGGGGCTCGTAGTTCACTTAAACTTGAAGATCAAAAAATTGGCGAATTGTACTGTTTGGATGCTTTGCATATATGTTTCTTAGACTATATAGATGCAATATATACAAAGATTTCAACCGGCTACCTGTTCCATTCATTGTTCTACTTGTCGAAATTTACAAATAATTTCCGATAACGGATTAACAATAGGGCTCGTAGTTCACTTAAACTTGAAGATCAAAAAATTGGCGAATGGTACTGTTTGGATGCTTTGCATAGATGTTTCTTAGACTATTTAGAAGCAATATATACAAAGATTTCAACCGTCTACCTGTTCCATTCATTGTTCTACTTGAAGAAAGTTGCAAATAATTTCCATTTCATGATTATCAATGGGGCTCGCAGTTCACTTAAACTTGAAGATGAAAAAATTGGCGATTGTTACTGTTTCGATGCTTTGCATATATGTTTCTTAGACTATATAGAAGCAATATATACAAAGATTTCAACCGTCTACCTGTTCCATTCATTGTTCTACTTGAAGAAAGTTGCAAATAATTTCCATTTCATGATTATCAATGGGGCTCGCAGTTCACTTAAACTTGAAGATCAAAAAATTGGCGATTGTTACTGTTTAGATGCTTTGCATATAGGTTTCTTAGACTATATAGAAGCAATATATACAATGATTTCAACAGTCTACCTGTTCCATTCATTGTTCTACTTGTCGAAATTTACAAATAATTTCCTTTAAAGGATTAACAATGGGGCTCGTAGTTCACTTAAACTTGAAGAACAAAAAATTGGCGAATGGTACTGTTAGGATGCTTTGCATATATGTTTCTTAGACTATATAGAAGCAATATATACATTGATTTCAACCGGCTACCTGTTCCATTCATTGTTCTACTTGTCGAAATTTACAAATAATTTCCGATAAAGGATTAACCATTGGGGCTCATTGTTCACTTAAACTTGAAGAACAAACAATTGGCGAATTGTACTGTTTGGATGCTTTGCATATATGTTTCTTAGACTATATAGATGCAATATATACAAAGATTTCAACCGGCTACCTGTTCCATTCATTGTTCTACTTGTCGAAATTTACAAATAATTTCCGATAAAGGATTAACCATTGGGGCTCATTGTTCACTTAAACTTGAAGGACAAAAAATTGGCGAATGGTACTGTTTGGATGCTTTGCGTACATGTTTCTTAGACTATATGGAAGCAATATATACAAGGATTTCAACCGTCTACCTGTTCCATTCATTGTTCTACTTGTCGAAAGTTACAAATAATTACCGATAAAGGATTAACCATTGGGGCTCATTGTTCACTTAAACTTGAAGAACAAAAAATTGGCGAATTGTACTGTTTGGATGCTTTGCATATATGTTTCTTAGACTATATAGAAGCAATATATACAAAGATTTCAACCGTCTACCTGTTCCATTCATTGTTCTACTTGTCGAAACTTACAAATAATTACCGATAAAGGATTAACCATTGGGGCTCATTGTTCACTTAAACTTGAAGAACAAAAAATTGGCGAATTGTACTGTTTGGATGCTTTGCATATATGTTTCTTAGACTATATAGAAGCAATATATACAAAGATTTCAACCGTCTACCTGTTCCATTCATTGTTCTACTTGTCGAAATTTACAAATAATTTCCGATAACGGATTAACAATGGGGATCGTAGTTTACTTAAACTTGAAGAACAAAAAATTGGCGAATTGTACTGTTTTGATGCTTTGCATATATGTTTCTTAGACTATATAGAAGCAATATATACAATGATTTCAAACGTCTACCTGTTCCAGTCATTGTTCTACTTGTCGAAATTTACAAATAATTTCCTTTAAAGGATTAACAATGGGGCTCGTAGTTCACTTAAACTTGAAGAACAAAAAATTGGCGAATGGTACTGTTTGGATGCTTTGCATATATGTTTCTTAGACTATATAGAAGCAATGTATACAAAGATTTCAACCGTCTACCTGTTCCATTCATTGTTCTACTTGTCGCAAGTTACAAATAATTTCCGTTAAAGTATTAACAATGGGGCTCGTAGTTCACTTAAACTTGAAGATCAAAAAATTGGCGAATTGTACTGTTTGGATGCTTTGCATATATGTTTCTTAGACTATATAGAAGCAATATATACAAAGATTTCAACCGTCTACCTGTTCCATTCATTGTTCTACTTGAAGAAAGTTGCAAATAATTTCCATTTCATGATTATCAATGGGGCTCGCAGTTCACTTAAACTTGAAGATCAAAAAATTGGCGATTGTTACTGTTTAGATGCTTTGCATATAGGTTTCTTAGACTATATAGAAGCAATATATACAAAGATTTCAACCGTCTACCTGTTCCATTCATTGTTCTACTTGTCGAAAATTACAAATAATTTCCTATAAAGGATTAACCATTGGGGCTCATTGATCACTTACACTTGAAGAACAAAAAATTGGCGTATGGTACTGTTTGGATGCTTTGCATATATGTTTCTTAGACTATATAGAAGCAACATATACAATGATTTCAACAGTCTACCTGTTCCATTCATTGTTCTACTTGTCGAAATTTACAAATAATTTCCTTTAAAGGATTAACAATGGGGCTCGTAGTTCACTTAAACTTGAAGAACAAAAAATTGGCGAATGGTACTGTTAGGATGCTTTGCATATATGTTTCTTAGACTATATAGAAGCAATATATACATTGATTTCAACCGGCTACCTGTTCCATTCATTGTTCTACTTGTCGAAATTTACAAATAATTTCCGATAAAGGATTAACCATTGGGGCTCATTGTTCACTTAAACTTGAAGAACAAACAATTGGCGAATTGTACTGTTTGGATGCTTTGCATATATGTTTCTTAGACTATATAGATGCAATATATACAATGATTTCAACCGTCTACCTGTTCCATTCCTTGTTCTACTTGTCGAAAGTTACAAATAATTTCCTTTAAAGGATTAACAATGGGGCTCGTTGTTCACTTAAACTTGAAGATCAAATAATTGGCGAATTGTACTGTTTGGATGATTTGCATATATGTTTCTTAGACTTTATAGAAGCAATATATACAAAGATTTCAACCGTCTACCTGTTCCATTCAATGTTCTACTTGTCGACAGTTACAAATAATTTCCGTTAAGGCATTAACAATGGGGATCGTAGTTTACTTAATCTTGAAGAACAAGAAATTGGCGAATTGTGCTGTTTGGATGCTTTGCATATATGTTTCTTAGACTATATAGAAGCAATATATACAAAGATTTCAACCGTCTACCTGTTCCATTCATTGTTCTACTTGTCGAAAGTTACAAATAATTTCCTTTAAAGGATTAACAATGGGGCTCATTGTTCACTTAAACTTGAAGAACAAAAAATCGGCGAATTGTACTGTTTGGATGCTTTGCATATATATTTCTTAGACTATATAGAAGCAATATATACAATAATTTCAACAGTCTACCTATTCCATTCATTGTTCTACTTGTCGAAATTTACAAATAATTTCCTTTAAAGGATTAACAATGGGGCTCGTAGTTCACTTAAACTTGAAGAACAAAAAATTGGCGAATGGTACTCTTTGGATGCTTTGCATATATGTTTCTTAGACTATATAGAAGCAATGTATACAAAGATTTCAACCGTCTACCTGTTCCATTCATTGTTCTACTTGTCGCAACTTACAAATAATTTCCGTTAAAGTATTAACAATGGGGCTCGTAGTTCACTTAAACTTGAAGATCAAAAAATTGGCGAATTGTACTGTTTGGATGCTTTGCATATATGTTTCTTAGACTATATAGAAGCAATATATACAAAGATTTCAACCGTCTACCTGTTCCATTCATTGTTCTACTTGAAGAAAGTTGCAAATAATTTCCATTTCATGATTATCAATGGGGCTCGCAGTTCACTTAAACTTGAAGATCAAAAAATTGGCGATTGTTACTGTTTAGATGCTTTGCATATAGGTTTCTTAGACTATATAGAAGCAATATATACAAAGATTTCAACCGTCTACCTGTTCCATTCATTGTTCTACTTGTCGAAAATTACAAATAATTTCCTATAAAGGATTAACCATTGGGGCTCATTGATCACTTACACTTGAAGAACAAAAAATTGGCGTATGGTACTGTTTGGATGCTTTGCATATATGTTTCTTAGACTATATAGAAGCAATATATACAATGATTTCAACAGTCTACCTGTTCCATTCATTGTTCTACTTGTCGAAATTTACAAATAATTTCCTTTAAAGTATTAACAATGGGGCTCGTAGTTCACTTAAACTTGAAGAACAAAAAATTGGCGAATGGTACTGTTAGGATGCTTTGCATATATGTTTCTTAGACTATATAGAAGCAATATATACATTGATTTCAACCGGCTACCTGTTCCATTCATTGTTCTACTTGTCGAAATTTACAAATAATTTCCGATAAAGGATTAACCATTGGGGCTCATTGTTCACTTAAACTTGAAGAACAAACAATTGGCGAATTGTACTGTTTGGATGCTTTGCATATATGTTTCTTAGACTATATAGATGCAATATATACAAAGATTTCAACCGGCTACCTGTTCCATTCATTGTTCTACTTGTCGAAATTTACAAATAATTTCCGATAAAGGATTAACCATTGGGGCTCATTGTTCACTTAAACTTGAAGGACAAAAAATTGGCGAATGGTACTGTTTGGATGCTTTGCGTACATGTTTCTTAGACTATATGGAAGCAATATATACAAGGATTTCAACCGTCTACCTGTTCCATTCATTGTTCTACTTGTCGAAAGTTACAAATAATTTCCGATAAAGGATTAACAATGGGGATCGTAGTTTACTTAATCTTGAAGAACAAGAAATTGGCGAATTGTGCTGTTTGGATGCTTTGCATATATGTTTCTTAGACTATATAGAAGCAATATATACAAAGATTTCAACCGTCTACCTGTTCCATTCATTGTTCTACTTGTCGAAAGTTACAAATAATTTCCTTTAAAGGATTAACAATGGGGCTCGTAGTTCACTTAAACTTGAAGAACAAAAAATTGGCGAATTGTACTGTTTGGATGCTTTGCACATATGTTTCATAGACTATATAGAAGCAATATATACAATGATTTCAACCGTCTACCTGTTCCATTCCTTGTTCTACTTGTCGAAAGTTACAAATAATTTCCTTTAAAGGATTAACAATGGGGCTCGTTGTTCACTTAAACTTGAAGATCAAATAATTGGCGATTTGCATATATGTTCCTTAGACTTTATAGAAGCAATATATACAAAGATTTCAACCGTCTACCTGTTCCATTCATTGTTCTACTTGTCGAAATTTACAAATAATTTCCGATAACGGATTAACAATGGGGATCGTAGTTTACTTAAACTTGAAGAACAAAAAATTGGCGAATTGTACTGTTTGGATGCTTTGCATATATGTTTCTTAGACTATATAGAAGCAATATATACAAAGATTTCAACCGTCTACCTGTTCCATTCATTGTTCTACTTGTCGATATTTACAAATAATTTCCGATAAAGGATTAACCATTGGGGCTCATTGTTCACTTAAACTTGAAGAACAAACAATTGGCGAATTGTACTGTTTGGATGCTTTGCATATATGTTTCTTAGACTATATAGATGCAATATATACAAAGATTTCAACCGGCTACCTGTTCCATTCATTGTTCTACTTGTCGAAATTTACAAATAATTTCCGATAAAGGATTAACCATTGGGGCTCATTGTTCACTTAAACTTGAAGGACAAAAAATTGGCGAATGGTACTGTTTGGATGCTTTGCGTACATGTTTCTTAGACTATATGGAAGCAATATATACAAGGATTTCAACCGTCTACCTGTTCCATTCATTGTTCTACTTGTCGAAAGTTACAAATAATTTCCGATAAAGGATTAACAATGGGGATCGTAGTTTACTTAATCTTGAAGAACAAGAAATTGGCGAATTGTGCTGTTTGGATGCTTTGCATATATGTTTCTTAGACTATATAGAAGCAATATATACAAAGATTTCAACCGTCTACCTGTTCCATTCATTGTTCTACTTGTCGAAAGTTACAAATAATTTCCTTTAAAGGATTAACAATGGGGCTCGTAGTTCACTTAAACTTGAAGAACAAAAAATTGGCGAATTGTACTGTTTGGATGCTTTGCACATATGTTTCATAGACTATATAGAAGCAATATATACAATGATTTCAACCGTCTACCTGTTCCATTCCTTGTTCTACTTGTCGAAAGTTACAAATAATTTCCTTTAAAGGATTAACAATGGGGCTCGTTGTTCACTTAAACTTGAAGATCAAATAATTGGCGATTTGCATATATGTTCCTTAGACTTTATAGAAGCAATATATACAAAGATTTCAACCGTCTACCTGTTCCATTCATTGTTCTACTTGTCGAAATTTACAAATAATTTCCGATAACGGATTAACAATGGGGATCGTAGTTTACTTAAACTTGAAGAACAAAAAATTGGCGAATTGTACTGTTTGGATGCTTTGCATATATGTTTCTTAGACTATATAGAAGCAATATATACAATGATTTCAAACGTCTACCTGTTCCAGTCATTGTTCTACTTGTCGAAATTTACAAATAATTTCCTTTAAAGTATTAACAATGGGGCTCGTAGTTCACTTAAACTTGAAGAACAAAAAATTGGCGAATGGTACTGTTTGGATGCTTTGCATATATGTTTCTTAGACTATATAGAAGCAATGTATACAAAGATTTCAACCGTCTACCTGTTCCATTCATTGTTCTACTTGTCGCAAGTTACAAATAATTTCCGTTAAAGTATTAACAATGGGGCTCGTAGTTCACTTAAACTTGAAGATCAAAAAATTGGCGAATTGTACTGTTTGGATGCTTTGCATATATGTTTCTTAGACTATATAGAAGCAATATATACAAAGATTTCAACCGTCTACCTGTTCCATTCATTGTTCTACTTGTCGAAAATTACAAATAATTTCCTATAAAGGATTAACCATTGGGGCTCATTGATCACTTACACTTGAAGAACAAAAAATTGGCGTATGGTACTGTTTGGATGCTTTGCATATATGTTTCTTAGACTATATAGAAGCAATATAGACAAAGATTTCAACCGTCTACCTGTTCCATTCATTGTTCTACTTGTCGAAATTTACAAATAATTTCCGATAACGGATTAACAATGGGGATCGTAGTTTACTTAAACTTGAAGAACAAAAAATTGGCGAATTGTACTGTTTGGATGCTTTGCATATATGTTTCTTAGACTATATAGAAGCAATATATACAATGATTTCAACCGTCTACCTGTTCCAGTCATTGTTCTACTTGTCGAAATGTACAAATAATTTCCTTTAAAGGATTAACAATGGGGCTCGTTGTTCACTTAAACTTGAAGAACAAAAAAGTGGCGAATGGTACTGTTTGGGTGCTTTGCATATATGTTTCTTAGACTATATAGAAGCAATATATACAAAGATTTCAACCGTCTACCTGTTCCATTCATTGTTCTACTTGTCGAAAGTTACAAATAATTACCGATAAAGGATTAACCATTGGGGCTCATTGTTCACTTAAACTTGAAGAACAAAAAATTGGCGAATTGTACTGTTTGGATGCTTTGCATGTATGTTTCTTAGACTATATAGAAGCAATATATACATTGATTTCAACCGGCTACCTGTTCCATTCATTGTTCTACTTGTCGAAAGTTACAAATAAATTCCTTTAAAGGATTAACAATGGGGCTCGTAGTTCACTTAAACTTGAAGTGAAAAAAATTGTCGAATTGTACTGTTTGGATGCTTTGCATATATGTTTCTTAAACTATATAGAAGCAATATATACAATGATTTCAACCGTCTACCTGTTCCATTCATTGTTCTACTTGTCGAAAGTTACAAATAATTTCCGTTAAGGGATTAACAATGGGGATCGTAGTTTACTTAAACTTGAAGAACAAAAAATTGGCGAATGTACTGTTTGGATGCTTTGCATATATGTTTCTTAGACTATATAGAAGCAATATATACAAAGATTTCAACCGTCTACCTGTTCCATTCATTGTTCTACTTGTCGAAAGTTACAAATAATTTCCTTTAAAGGATTAACAATGGGGCTCGTAGTTCACTTAAACTTGAAGAACAAAAAATTGGCGAATTGTGCTGTTTGGATGCTTTGCATATATGTTTCTTAGACTATATAGAAGCAATATATACAAAGATTTCAACCGTCTACCTGTTCCATTCATTGTTCTACTTGTCGAAAGTTACAAATAATTTCCTTTAAAGGATTAACAATGGGGCTCGTAGTTCACTTAAACTTGAAGAACAAAAAATTGGCGAATTGTACTGTTTGGATGCTTTGCACATATGTTTCATAGACTATATAGAAGCAATATATACAATGATTTCAACCGTCTACCTGTTCCATTCCTTGTTCTACTTGTCGAAAGTTACAAATAATTTCCTTTAAAGGATTAACAATGGGGCTCGTTGTTCACTTAAACTTGAAGATCAAATAATTGGCGATTTGTACTGTTTGGATGATTTGCATATATGTTTCTTAGACTTTATAGAAGCAATATATACAAAGATTTCAACCGTCTACCTGTTCCATTCATTGTTCTACTTGTCGAAATTTACAAATAATTTCCGATAACGGATTAACAATGGGGATCGTAGTTTACTTAAACTTGAAGAACAAAAAATTGGCGAATTGTACTGTTTGGATGCTTTGCATATATGTTTCTTAGACTATATAGATGCAATATATACAAAGATTTCAACCGGCTACCTGTTCCATTCATTGTTCTACTTGTCGAAATTTACAAATAATTTCCGATAAAGGATTAACCATTGGGGCTCATTGTTCACTTAAACTTGAAGAACAAAAAATTGGCGAATGGTACTGTTTGGATGCTTTGCATATATGTTTCTTAGACTATATAGAAGCAATATATACATTGATTTCAACCGGCTACCTGTTCCATTCATTGTTCTACTTGTCGAAAGTTACAAATAATTTCCTATAAAGGATTAACAATGGGGCTCATTGTTCACTTAAACTTGAAGGACAAAAAATTGGCGAATGGTACTGTTTGGATGCTTTGCGTACATGTTTCTTAGACTATATGGAAGCAATATATACAAGGATTTCAACCGTCTACCTGTTCCATTCATTGTTCTACTTGTCGAAAGTTACAAATAATTACCGATAAAGGATTAACCATTGGGGCTCATTGTTCACTTAAACTTGAAGAACAAAAAATTGGCGAATTGTACTGTTTGGATGCTTTGCATATATGTTTCTTAGACTATATAGAAGCAATATATACAAAGATTTCAACCGTCTACCTGTTCCATTCATTGTTCTACTTGTCGAAAGTTACAAATAATTTCCGATAAAGGATTAACAATGGGGATCGTAGTTTACTTAATCTTGAAGAACAAGAAATTGGCGAATTGTGCTGTTTGGATGCTTTGCATATATGTTTCTTAGACTATATAGAAGCAATATATACAAAGATTTCAACCGTCTACCTGTTCCATTCATTGTTCTACTTGTCGAAAGTTACAAATAATTTCCTTTAAAGGATTAACAATGGGGCTCGTAGTTCACTTAAACTTGAAGAACAAAAAATTGGCGAATTGTACTGTTTGGATGCTTTGCATATATGTTTCTTAGACTATATAGAAGCAATATATACATTGATTTCAACCGGCTACCTGTTCCATTCATTGTTCTACTTGTCGAAAGTTACAAATAAATTCCTTTAAAGGATTAACAATGGGGCTCGTAGTTCACTTAAACTTGAAGAGAAAAAAATTGTCGAATTGTACTGTTTGGATGCTTTGCATATATGTTTCTTAAACTATATAGAAGCAATATATACAATGATTTCAACCGTCTACCTGTTCCATTCATTGTTCTACTTGTCGAAAGTTACAAATAATTTCCGTTAAGGGATTAACAATGGGGATCGTAGTTTACTTAAACTTGAAGAACAAAAAATTGGCGAATTGTACTGTTTGGATGCTTTGCATATATGTTTCTTAGACTATATAGAAGCAATATATACAATGATTTCAACCGTCTACCTGTTCCATTCATTGTTCTACTTGTCGAAAGTTACAAATAATTTCCGTTAAGGGATTAACAATGGGGATCGTAGTTTACTTAAACTTGAAGAACAAAAAATTGGCGAATTGTACTGTTTATATGCTTTGCTTATATGTTTCTTAGACTATATAGAAGCAATATATACAAGGATTTCAACCGTCTACCTGTTCCATTCATTGTTCTACTTGCCGAAATTTACAAATAATTTCCTTTAAAGGATTAACAATGGGGTTCGTAGTTCACTTAAACTTGAAGAGCAAAAAATTGGCGAATTGTACTGTTTGGATGCTTTGCATAGATGTTTCTTAGACTATTTAGAAGCAATATATAGAAATATTTCACCCGTCTACCTGTACTATTCATTGTTCTACTTGTAGAAAGTTACAAATAATTTCCATTTCATGATTATCAATGGGCCTCGCTGTTCACTTAAACTTGAAGATCAATAAATAGGCGATTGTTACTGTTTAGATGCTTTGCATATAGGTTTCTTAGACTATATAGAAGCAACATATACAAAGATTTCAACCGTCTACGTGTTCCAATCATTGTTCTACTTGTCGAAATTTACAAATAATTTCCTTTAAAGGATTAACAATGGGGCTCGTTGTTCACTTAAACTTGAAGAACAAAAAAGTGGCGAATGGTACTGTTTGGGTACATTGCATATATGTTTCTTAAACTATATAGAAGCAATATATACAAAGATTTCAACCGTCTACCTGTTCCATTCATTGTTCTACTTGTCGAAAGTTACAAATAATTTCCGATAAAGGATTAACAATGGGGCTCATTGTTCACTTAAACTTGAAGAACAAAAAATTGGCGAATGGTACTGTTTGGATGCTTTGCATATATGTTTCTTAGACTATATAGAAGCAACATATACAAAGATTTCAACCGTCTACGTGTTCCAATCATTGTTCTACTTGTCGAAATTTACAAATAATTTCCTTTAAAGGATTAACAATGGGGCTCGTTGTTCACTTAAACTTGAAGAACAAAAAATTGGCGAATGGTACTGTTTGGATGCTTTGCATATATGTTTCTTAGACTATATGGAAGCAATATATACAAAGATTTCAACCGTCTACGTGTTCCAATCATTGTTCTACTTGTCGAAATTTACAAATAATTTCCTTTAAAGGATTAACAATGGGGCTCATTGTTCACTTAAACTTGAAGAACAAAAAATTGGCGAATTGTACTGTTTAGATGCTTTGCATATATGTTTCTTAGACTATATAGAAGCAATATATACAAAGATTTCAACCCTCTACCTGTTCCATTCATTGTTCTACTTGTCGAAAGTTACAAATAATTTCCGATAAAGGATTAACAATGGGGCTCGTAGTTCACTTAAACTTGAAGAACAAAAAATTGGCAAATGTTACTGTTTGGATGCTTTGCATATATGTTTCTTAGACTATATAGAAGCAACATATACAAAGATTTCAACCGTCTACGTGTTCCAATCATTGTTCTACTTGTCGAAATTTACAAATAATTTCCTTTAAAGGATTAACAATGGGGCTCGTTGTTCACTTAAACTTGAAGAACAAAAAATTGGCGAATGGTACTGTTTGGATGCTTTGCATATATGTTTCTTAGACTATATGGAAGCAATATATACAAAGATTTCAACCGTCTACGTGTTCCAATCATTGTTCTACTTGTCGAAATTTACAAATAATTTCCTTTAAAGGATTAACAATGGGGCTCATTGTTCACTTAAACTTGAAGAACAAAAAATTGGCGAATTGTACTGTTTAGATGCTTTGCATATATGTTTCTTAGACTATATAGAAGCAATATATACAAAGATTTCAACCCTCTACCTGTTCCATTCATTGTTCTACTTGTCGAAAGTTACAAATAATTTCCGATAAAGGATTAACAATGGGGCTCGTAGTTCACTTAAACTTGAAGAACAAAAAATTGGCAAATGTTACTGTTTGGATGCTTTGCATATATGTTTCTTAGACTATATAGAAGCAATATATACAAGGATTTCAACCGTCTACCTGTTCCATTCATTGTTCTACTTGTCGAAAGTTACAAATAATTACCGATAAAGGATTAACCATTGGGGCTCATTGTTCACTTAAACTTGAAGAACAAAAAATTGGCGAATTGTACTGTTTGGATGCTTTGCATATATGTTTCTTAGACTATAAAGAAGCAATATATACATTGATTTCAACCGTCTACCTTTTCCATTCATTGTTCTACTTGTCGCAAGTTACAAATAATTTCCGTTAAAGTATTAACAATGGGGCTCGTAGTTCACTTAAACTTGAAGAACAAAAAATTGGCGAATTGTACTGTTTGGATGCTTTGCATATATGTATCTTAGACTATATAGAAGCAATATATACAAGGATTTCAACCGTCTACCTGTTCCATTCATTGTTCTACTTGCCGAAATTTACAAATAATTTCCTTTAAAGGATTAACAATGGGGTTCGTAGTTCACTTAAACTTGAAGAGCAAAAAATTGGCGAATTGTACTGTTTGGATGCTTTGCATAGATGTTTCTTAGACTATTTAGAAGCAATATATAGAAATATTTCACCCGTCTACCTGTACTATTCATTGTTCTACTTGTAGAAAGTTACAAATAATTTCCATTTCATGATTATCAATGGGCCTCGCTGTTCACTTAAACTTGAAGATCAATAAATAGGCGATTGTTACTGTTTAGATGCTTTGCATATAGGTTTCTTAGACTATATAGAAGCAACATATACAAAGATTTCAACCGTCTACGTGTTCCAATCATTGTTCTACTTGTCGAAATTTACAAATAATTTCCTTTAAAGGATTAACAATGGGGCTCGTTGTTCACTTAAACTTGAAGAACAAAAAAGTGGCGAATGGTACTGTTTGGGTACATTGCATATATGTTTCTTAAACTATATAGAAGCAATATATACAAAGATTTCAACCGTCTACCTGTTCCATTCATTGTTCTACTTGTCGAAAGTTACAAATAATTTCCGATAAAGGATTAACAATGGGGCTCATTGTTCACTTAAACTTGAAGAACAAAAAATTGGCGAATGGTACTGTTTGGATGCTTTGCATATATGTTTCTTAGACTATATAGAAGCAACATATACAAAGATTTCAACCGTCTACGTGTTCCAATCATTGTTCTACTTGTCGAAATTTACAAATAATTTCCTTTAAAGGATTAACAATGGGGCTCGTTGTTCACTTAAACTTGAAGAACAAAAAATTGGCGAATGGTACTGTTTGGATGCTTTGCATATATGTTTCTTAGACTATATGGAAGCAATATATACAAAGATTTCAACCGTCTACGTGTTCCAATCATTGTTCTACTTGTCGAAATTTACAAATAATTTCCTTTAAAGGATTAACAATGGGGCTCATTGTTCACTTAAACTTGAAGAACAAAAAATTGGCGAATTGTACTGTTTAGATGCTTTGCATATATGTTTCTTAGACTATATAGAAGCAATATATACAAAGATTTCAACCCTCTACCTGTTCCATTCATTGTTCTACTTGTCGAAAGTTACAAATAATTTCCGATAAAGGATTAACAATGGGGCTCGTAGTTCACTTAAACTTGAAGAACAAAAAATTGGCAAATGTTACTGTTTGGATGCTTTGCATATATGTTTCTTAGACTATATAGAAGCAATATATACAAAGATTTCAACCCTCTACCTGTTCCATTCATTGTTCTACTTGTCGAAAGTTACAAATAATTTCCGATAAAGGATTAACAATGGGGCTCGTAGTTCACTTAAACTTGAAGAACAAAAAATTGGCAAATGTTACTGTTTGGATGCTTTGCATATATGTTTCTTAGACTATATAGAAGCAATATATACAAAGATTTCAACCGTCTACCTGTTCCATTCATTGTTCTACTTGTCGAAAGTTACAAATAATTTCCGTTAAAGTATTAACAATGGGGCTCGTAGTTCACTTATACTTGAAGATCAAATAATTGGCGAATTGTACTGTTTGGATGATAAGCATATATGTTTCTTAGACTTTATAGAAGCAATATATACAAAGATTTCAACCCTCTACCTGTTCCATTCATTGTTCTACTTGTCGAAAGTTACAAATAATTTCCGATAAAGGATTAACAATGGGTCTCATTGTTCACTTAAACTTGAAGAACAAAAAATTGGCGAATGGTACTGTTTGGATGCTTTGCATATATGTTTCTTAGACTATATGGAAGCAATATATACAAAGATTTCAACCGGCTACCTGTTCCATTCATTGTTCTACTTGTCGAAATTTACAAATAATTTCCGATAAAGGATTAACCATTGGGGCTCATTGTTCACTTAAACTTGAAGAACAAAAAATTGGCGAATTGTACTGTTTGGATGCTTTGCATATATGTTTCTTAGACTATATAGAAGCAATATATACAAAGATTTCAACCGTCTACCTGTTCCATTCATTGTTCTACTTGTCGAAAGTTACAAATAATTTCCGATAAAGGATTAACAATGGGGATCGTAGTTTACTTAATCTTGAAGAACAAGAAATTGGCGAATTGTGCTGTTTGGATGCTTTGCATATATGTTTCTTAGACTATATAGAAGCAATATATACAAAGATTTCAACCGTCTACCTGTTCCATTCATTGTTCTACTTGTCGAAAGTTACAAATAATTTCCTTTAAAGGATTAACAATGGGGCTCGTAGTTCACTTAAACTTGAAGAACAAAAAATTGGCGAATTGTACTGTTTGGATGCTTTGCATATATGTTTCTTAGACTATATAGAAGCAATATATACATTGATTTCAACCGGCTACCTGTTCCATTCATTGTTCTACTTGTCGAAAGTTACAAATAAATTCCTTTAAAGGATTAACAATGGGGCTCGTAGTTCACTTAAACTTGAAGAGAAAAAAATTGTCGAATTGTACTGTTTGGATGCTTTGCATATATGTTTCTTAAACTATATAGAAGCAATATATACAATGATTTCAACCGTCTACCTGTTCCATTCATTGTTCTACTTGTCGAAAGTTACAAATAATTTCCGTTAAGGGATTAACAATGGGGATCGTAGTTTACTTAAACTTGAAGAACAAAAAATTGGCGAATTGTACTGTTTGGATGCTTTGCATATATGTTTCTTAGACTATATAGAAGCAATATATACAATGATTTCAACCGTCTACCTGTTCCATTCATTGTTCTACTTGTCGAAAGTTACAAATAATTTCCGTTAAGGGATTAACAATGGGGATCGTAGTTTACTTAAACTTGAAGAACAAAAAATTGGCGAATTGTACTGTTTATATGCTTTGCTTATATGTTTCTTAGACTATATAGAAGCAATATATACAAGGATTTCAACCGTCTACCTGTTCCATTCATTGTTCTACTTGTCGAAAGTTACAAATAATTACCGATAAAGGATTAACCATTGGGGCTCATTGTTCACTTAAACTTGAAGAACAAAAAATTGGCGAATTGTACTGTTTGGATGCTTTGCATATATGTTTCTTAGACTATAAAGAAGCAATATATACATTGATTTCAACCGTCTACCTTTTCCATTCATTGTTCTACTTGTCGCAAGTTACAAATAATTTCCGTTAAAGTATTAACAATGGGGCTCGTAGTTCACTTAAACTTGAAGAACAAAAAATTGGCGAATTGTACTGTTTGGATGCTTTGCATATATGTATCTTAGACTATATAGAAGCAATATATACAAGGATTTCAACCGTCTACCTGTTCCATTCATTGTTCTACTTGCCGAAATTTACAAATAATTTCCTTTAAAGGATTAACAATGGGGTTCGTAGTTCACTTAAACTTGAAGAGCAAAAAATTGGCGAATTGTACTGTTTGGATGCTTTGCATAGATGTTTCTTAGACTATTTAGAAGCAATATATAGAAATATTTCACCCGTCTACCTGTACTATTCATTGTTCTACTTGTAGAAAGTTACAAATAATTTCCATTTCATGATTATCAATGGGCCTCGCTGTTCACTTAAACTTGAAGATCAATAAATAGGCGATTGTTACTGTTTAGATGCTTTGCATATAGGTTTCTTAGACTATATAGAAGCAACATATACAAAGATTTCAACCGTCTACGTGTTCCAATCATTGTTCTACTTGTCGAAATTTACAAATAATTTCCTTTAAAGGATTAACAATGGGGCTCGTTGTTCACTTAAACTTGAAGAACAAAAAAGTGGCGAATGGTACTGTTTGGGTACATTGCATATATGTTTCTCAAACTATATAGAAGCAATATATACAAAGATTTCAACCGTCTACCTGTTCCATTCATTGTTCTACTTGTCGAAAGTTACAAATAATTTCCGATAAAGGATTAACAATGGGGCTCATTGTTCACTTAAACTTGAAGAACAAAAAATTGGCGAATGGTACTGTTTGGATGCTTTGCATATATGTTTCTTAGACTATATGGAAGCAATATATACAAAGATTTCAACCCTCTACCTGTTCCATTCATTGTTCTACTTGTCGAAAATTACAAATAATTTCCTATAAAGGATTAACCATTGGGGCTCATTGATCACTTACACTTGAAGAACAAAAAATTGGCGTATGGTACTGTTTGGATGCTTTGCATATATGTTTCTTAGACTATATAGAAGCAACATATACAATGATTTCAACAGTCTACCTGTTCCATTCATTGTTCTACTTGTCGAAATTTACAAATAATTTCCTTTAAAGGATTAACAATGGGGCTCGTAGTTCACTTAAACTTGAAGAACAAAAAATTGGCGAATGGTACTGTTAGGATGCTTTGCATATATGTTTCTTAGACTATATAGAAGCAATATATACATTGATTTCAACCGGCTACCTGTTCCATTCATTGTTCTACTTGTCGAAATTTACAAATAATTTCCGATAAAGGATTAACCATTGGGGCTCATTGTTCACTTAAACTTGAAGAACAAAAAATTGGCGAATTGTACTGTTTGGATGCTTTGCATATATGTTTCTTAGACTATATAGAAGCAATATATACAAAGATTTCAACCGTCTACCTGTTCCATTCATTGTTCTACTTGTCGAAAGTTACAAATAATTTCCGATAAAGGATTAACAATGGGGATCGTAGTTTACTTAATCTTGAAGAACAAGAAATTGGCGAATTGTGCTGTTTGGATGCTTTGCATATATGTTTCTTAGACTATATAGAAGCAATATATACAAAGATTTCAACCGTCTACCTGTTCCATTCATTGTTCTACTTGTCGAAAGTTACAAATAATTTCCTTTAAAGGATTAACAATGGGGCTCGTAGTTCACTTAAACTTGAAGAACAAAAAATTGGCGAATTGTACTGTTTGGATGCTTTGCATATATGTTTCTTAGACTATATAGAAGCAATATATACATTGATTTCAACCGGCTACCTGTTCCATTCATTGTTCTACTTGTCGAAAGTTACAAATAAATTCCTTTAAAGGATTAACAATGGGGCTCGTAGTTCACTTAAACTTGAAGAGAAAAAAATTGTCGAATTGTACTGTTTGGATGCTTTGCATATATGTTTCTTAAACTATATAGAAGCAATATATACAATGATTTCAACCGTCTACCTGTTCCATTCATTGTTCTACTTGTCGAAAGTTACAAATAATTTCCGTTAAGGGATTAACAATGGGGATCGTAGTTTACTTAAACTTGAAGAACAAAAAATTGGCGAATTGTACTGTTTGGATGCTTTGCATATATGTTTCTTAGACTATATAGAAGCAATATATACAATGATTTCAACCGTCTACCTGTTCCATTCATTGTTCTACTTGTCGAAAGTTACAAATAATTACCGATAAAGGATTAACCATTGGGGCTCATTGTTCACTTAAACTTGAAGAACAAAAAATTGGCGAATTGTACTGTTTGGATGCTTTGCATATATGTTTCTTAGACTATAAAGAAGCAATATATACATTGATTTCAACCGTCTACCTTTTCCATTCATTGTTCTACTTGTCGCAAGTTACAAATAATTTCCGTTAAAGTATTAACAATGGGGCTCGTAGTTCACTTAAACTTGAAGAACAAAAAATTGGCGAATTGTACTGTTTGGATGCTTTGCATATATGTATCTTAGACTATATAGAAGCAATATATACAAGGATTTCAACCGTCTACCTGTTCCATTCATTGTTCTACTTGCCGAAATTTACAAATAATTTCCTTTAAAGGATTAACAATGGGGTTCGTAGTTCACTTAAACTTGAAGAGCAAAAAATTGGCGAATTGTACTGTTTGGATGCTTTGCATAGATGTTTCTTAGACTATTTAGAAGCAATATATAGAAATATTTCACCCGTCTACCTGTACTATTCATTGTTCTACTTGTAGAAAGTTACAAATAATTTCCATTTCATGATTATCAATGGGCCTCGCTGTTCACTTAAACTTGAAGATCAATAAATAGGCGATTGTTACTGTTTAGATGCTTTGCATATAGGTTTCTTAGACTATATAGAAGCAACATATACAAAGATTTCAACCGTCTACGTGTTCCAATCATTGTTCTACTTGTCGAAATTTACAAATAATTTCCTTTAAAGGATTAACAATGGGGCTCGTTGTTCACTTAAACTTGAAGAACAAAAAAGTGGCGAATGGTACTGTTTGGGTACATTGCATATATGTTTCTTAAACTATATAGAAGCAATATATACAAAGATTTCAACCGTCTACCTGTTCCATTCATTGTTCTACTTGTCGAAAGTTACAAATAATTTCCGATAAAGGATTAACAATGGGGCTCATTGTTCACTTAAACTTGAAGAACAAAAAATTGGCGAATGGTACTGTTTGGATGCTTTGCATATATGTTTCTTAGACTATATAGAAGCAACATATACAAAGATTTCAACCGTCTACGTGTTCCAATCATTGTTCTACTTGTCGAAATTTACAAATAATTTCCTTTAAAGGATTAACAATGGGGCTCGTTGTTCACTTAAACTTGAAGAACAAAAAATTGGCGAATGGTACTGTTTGGATGCTTTGCATATATGTTTCTTAGACTATATGGAAGCAATATATACAAAGATTTCAACCGTCTACGTGTTCCAATCATTGTTCTACTTGTCGAAATTTACAAATAATTTCCTTTAAAGGATTAACAATGGGGCTCATTGTTCACTTAAACTTGAAGAACAAAAAATTGGCGAATTGTACTGTTTAGATGCTTTGCATATATGTTTCTTAGACTATATAGAAGCAATATATACAAAGATTTCAACCCTCTACCTGTTCCATTCATTGTTCTACTTGTCGAAAGTTACAAATAATTTCCGATAAAGGATTAACAATGGGGCTCGTAGTTCACTTAAACTTGAAGAACAAAAAATTGGCAAATGTTACTGTTTGGATGCTTTGCATATATGTTTCTTAGACTATATAGAAGCAATATATACAAAGATTTCAACCGTCTACCTGTTCCATTCATTGTTCTACTTGTCGAAAGTTACAAATAATTTCCGTTAAAGTATTAACAATGGGGCTCGTAGTTCACTTATACTTGAAGATCAAATAATTGGCGAATTGTACTGTTTGGATGATAAGCATATATGTTTCTTAGACTTTATAGAAGCAATATATACAAAGATTTCAACCCTCTACCTGTTCCATTCATTGTTCTACTTGTCGAAAGTTACAAATAATTTCCGATAAAGGATTAACAATGGGTCTCATTGTTCACTTAAACTTGAAGAACAAAAAATTGGCGAATGGTACTGTTTGGATGCTTTGCATATATGTTTCTTAGACTATATGGAAGCAATATATACAAAGATTTCAACCCTCTACCTGTTCCATTCATTGTTCTACTTGTCGAAAATTACAAATAATTTCCTATAAAGGATTAACCATTGGGGCTCATTGATCACTTACACTTGAAGAACAAAAAATTGGCGTATGGTACTGTTTGGATGCTTTGCATATATGTTTCTTAGACTATATAGAAGCAACATATACAATGATTTCAACAGTCTACCTGTTCCATTCATTGTTCTACTTGTCGAAATTTACAAATAATTTCCTTTAAAGGATTAACAATGGGGCTCGTAGTTCACTTAAACTTGAAGAACAAAAAATTGGCGAATGGTACTGTTAGGATGCTTTGCATATATGTTTCTTAGACTATATAGAAGCAATATATACATTGATTTCAACCGGCTACCTGTTCCATTCATTGTTCTACTTGTCGAAATTTACAAATAATTTCCGATAAAGGATTAACCATTGGGGCTCATTGTTCACTTAAACTTGAAGAACAAACAATTGGCGAATTGTACTGTTTGGATGCTTTGCATATATGTTTCTTAGACTATATAGAAGCAATATATACAAAGATTTCAACCGTCTACCTGTTCCATTCATTGTTCTACTTGTCGAAAGTTACAAATAATTTCCGATAAAGGATTAACAATGGGGATCGTAGTTTACTTAATCTTGAAGAACAAGAAATTGGCGAATTGTGCTGTTTGGATGCTTTGCATATATGTTTCTTAGACTATATAGAAGCAATATATACAAAGATTTCAACCGTCTACCTGTTCCATTCATTGTTCTACTTGTCGAAAGTTACAAATAATTTCCTTTAAAGGATTAACAATGGGGCTCGTAGTTCACTTAAACTTGAAGAACAAAAAATTGGCGAGTTGTACTGTTTGGATGCTTTGCATATATGTTTCTTATACTATATAGAAGCAATATATACATTGATTTCAACCGGCTACCTGTTCCATTCATTGTTCTACTTGTCGAAAGTTACAAATAAATTCCTTTAAAGGATTAACAATGGGGCTCGTAGTTCACTTAAACTTGAAGAGAAAAAAATTGTCGAATTGTACTGTTTGGATGCTTTGCATATATGTTTCTTAAATTATATAGAAGCAATATATACAATGATTTCAACCGTCTACCTGTTCCATTCATTGTTCTACTTGTCGAAAGTTACAAATAATTTCCGTTAAGGGATTAACAATGGGGATCGTAGTTTACTTAAACTTGAAGAACAAAAAATTGGCGAATTGTACTGTTTGGATGCTTTGCATATATGTTTCTTAGACTATATAGAAGCAATATATACAATGATTTCAACCGTCTACCTGTTCCATTCATTGTTCTACTTGTCGAAAGTTACAAATAATTTCCGTTAAGGGATTAACAATGGGGATCGTAGTTTACTTAAACTTGAAGAACAAAAAATTGGCGAATTGTACTGTTTATATGCTTTGCTTATATGTTTCTTAGACTATATAGAAGCAATATATACAAGGATTTCAACCGTCTACCTGTTCCATTCATTGTTCTACTTGTCGAAAGTTACAAATAATTACCGATAAAGGATTAACCATTGGGGCTCATTGTTCACTTAAACTTGAAGAACAAAAAATTGGCGAATTGTACTGTTTGGATGCTTTGCATATATGTTTCATAGACTATAAAGAAGCAATATATACATTGATTTCAACCGTCTACCTTTTCCATTCATTGTTCTACTTGTCGCAAGTTACAAATAATTTCCGTTAAAGTATTAACAATGGGGCTCGTAGTTCACTTAAACTTGAAGAACAAAAAATTGGCGAATTGTACTGTTTGGATGCTTTGCATATATGTATCTTAGACTATATAGAAGCAATATAAACAAGGATTTCAACCGTCTACCTGTTCCATTCATTGTTCTACTTGCCGAAATTTACAAATAATTTCCTTTAAAGGATTAACAATGGGGCTCGTAGTTCACTTAAACTTGAAGAGCAAAAAATTGGCGAATTGTACTGTTTGGATGCTTTGCATAGATGTTTCTTAGACTATTTAGAAGCAATATATAGAAATATTTCACCCGTCTACCTGTACTATTCATTGTTCTACTTGTAGAAAGTTACAAATAATTTCCATTTCATGATTATCAATGGGGCTCGCTGTTCATTTAAACTTGAAGATCAATAAATAGGCGATTGTTACTGTTTAGATGCTTTGCATATAGGTTTCTTAGACTATATAGAAGCAACATATACAAAGATTTCAACCGTCTACGTGTTCCAATCATTGTTCTACTTGTCGAAATTTACAAATAATTTCCTTTAAAGGATTAACAATGGGGCTCGTTGTTCACTTAAACTTGAAGAACAAAAAAGTGGCGAATGGTACTGTTTGGGTGCATTGCATATATGTTTCTTAAACTATATAGAAGCAATATATACAAAGATTTCAACCGTCTACCTGTTCCATTCATTGTTCTACTTGTCGAAAGTTACAAATAATTTCCGATAAAGGATTAACAATGGGGCTCATTGTTCACTTAAACTTGAAGAACAAAAAATTGGCGAATGGTACTGTTTGGATGCTTTGCATATATGTTTCTTAGACTATATAGAAGCAACATATACAAAGATTTCAACCGTCTACCTGTTCCATTCATTGTTCTACTTGTCGAAAGTTACAAATAATTTCCGATAAAGGATTAACAATGGGGCTCGTAGTTCACTTAAACTTGAAGAACAAAAAATTGGCAAATGTTACTGTTTGGATGCTTTGCATATATGTTTCTTAGACTATATAGAAGCAATATATACAAAGATTTCAACCGTCTACCTGTTCCATTCATTGTTCTACTTGTCGAAAGTTACAAATAATTTCCGTTAAAGTATTAACAATGGGGCTCGTAGTTCACTTATACTTGAAGATCAAGTAATTGGCGAATTGTACTGTTTGGATGATTTGCATATATGTTTCTTAGACTTTATAGAAGCAATATATACAAAGATTTCAACCCTCTACCTGTTCCATTCATTGTTCTACTTGTCGAAAGTTACAAATAATTTCCGATAAAGGATTAACAATGGGTCTCATTGTTCACTTAAACTTGAAGAACAAAAAATTGGTGAATGGTACTGTTTGGATGCTTTGCATATATGTTTCTTAGACTATATGGAAGCAATATATACAAAGATTTCAACCGTCTACGTGTTCCAATCATTGTTCTACTTGTCGAAATTTACAAATAATTTCCGATAAAGGATTAACCATTGGGGCTCATTGTTCACTTAAACTTGAAGAACAAAAAATTGGCGAATTGTACTGTTTGGATGATTTGCATATATGTATCTTAGACTTTATAGAAGCAATATATACAAAGATTTCAACCGTCTACCTGTTCCATTCATTGATCTACTTGTCGAAAGTTGCAAATAATTTCCGATAAAGGATTAACAATGGGTCTCATTGTTCACTTAAACTTGAAGAACAAAAAATTGGCGAATGGGACTGTTTGGATGCTTTGCATATATGTTTCTTAGACTATATGGAAGCAATATATACAAAGATTTCAACCGTCTACGTGTTCCAATCATTGTTCTACTTGTCGAAATTTACAAATAATTTCCTTTAAAGGATTAACAATGGGGCTCGTTGTTCACTTAAACTTGAAGAACAAAAAAGTGGCGAATGGTACTGTTTGGGTGCTTTGCATATATGTTTCTTAGACTATATAGAAGCAATATATACAAAGATTTCAACCGTCTACCTGTTCCATTCATTGTTCTACTTGTCGAAAGTTACAAATAATTTCCGATAAAGGATTAACAATGGGGCTCATTGTTCACTTAAACTTGAAGAACAAAAAATTGGCGAATTGTACTGTTTGGATGCTTTGCATATATGTTTCTTAGACTATATAGAAGCAATATATACAATGATTTCAACCGTCTACCTGTTCCATTCATTGTTCTACTTGTCGAATGTTACAAATAATTTCCGTTTCATGATTATCAATGGGGCTCGTTGTTCACTTAAACTTGAAGAACAAAAAATTGGCGAATGGTACTGTTTGGATGCTTTGCATATATGTTTCTTAGACTATATAGAAGCAATATATACAAAGATTTCAACCGTCTACCTGTTCCATTCATTGTTCTACTTGTCGAAATTTACAAATAATTTCCGATAACGGATTAACAATGGGGATCGTAGTTTACTTAAACTTGAAGAACAAAAAATTGGCGAATTGTACTGTTTGGATGCTTTGCATATATGTTTCTTAGACTATATAGAAGCAATATATACAATGATTTCAACCGTCTACCTGTTCCAGTCATTGTTCTACTTGTCGAAATTTACAAATAATTTCCTTTAAAGGATTAACAATGGGGCTCGTTGTTCACTTAAACTTGAAGAACAAAAAAGTGGCGAATGGTACTGTTTGGGTGCTTTGCATATATGTTTCTTAGACTATATAGAAGCAATATATACAAAGATTTCAACCGTCTACCTGTTCCATTCATTGTTCTACTTGTCGAAAGTTACAAATAATTACCGATAAAGGATTAACCATTGGGGCTCATTGTTCACTTAAACTTGAAGAACAAAAAATTGGCGAATTGTACTGTTTGGATGTTTTGCATATATGTTTCTTAGACTATATAGAAGCAATCTATACAAAGATTTCAACCGTCTACCTGTTCCATTCATTGTTCTACTTGTCGAAAGTTACAAATAATTTCCTTTAAAGGATTAACAATGGGGCTCGCTGTTCACTTAAACTTGAAGATCAAAAAATCGGCGAATTGTACTGTTTGGATGCTTTGCATATATATTTCTTAGACTATATAGAAGCAATATATACAATAATTTCAACAGTCTACCTGTTCCATTCATTGTTCTACTTGTCGAAATTTACAAATAATTTCCTTTAAAAGATTAACAATGGGGCTCGTAGTTCACTTAAACTTGAAGAACAAAAAATTGGCGAATGTTACTGTATGGATGCTTTGCATATATGTTTCTTAGACTATATAGAAGCAATATATACAAAGATTTCAACCGTCTACCTGTTCCATTCATTGTTCTACTTGTCGAAATTTACAAATAATTTCCGATAACGGATTAACCATTGGGGCTCATTGTTCACTTAAACTTGAAGAACAAAAAATTGGCGAATTGTACTGTTTGGATGCTTTGCATATATGTTTCTTATACTATATAGAAGCAATATATACAAAGATTTCAACCGTCTACCTGTCCCATTCATTGTTCTACTTGTCGAAAATTACAAATAATTACCGATAAAGGATTAACCATTGGGGCTCATTGTTCACTTAAACTTGAAGAACAAAAAATTGGCGCATCGTACTGTTTGGATGCTTTGCATATCTGTTTCTTATACTATATAGAAGCAATATATACAAAGATTTCAACCGTCTACCTGTTCCATTCACTGTTCTACTTGTCGAAAGTTACAAATAATTTCCGTTAAGGGATTAACAATGGGGATCGTAGTTCACTTAAACTTGAAGAACAAAAAATTGGCGAATTGTACTGTTTGGATGCTTTGCGTACATGTTTCTTAGACTATATGGAAGCAATATATACAAAGATTTCAACCGTCTACCTTTTCCATTCATTGTTCTACTTGTCGAAAGTTACAAATAATTTCCGATAACGGATTAAACATTGGGGCTCATTGTTCACTTAAACTTGAAGAACAAAAAATTGCCGAATTGTACTGTTTGGATGCTTTGCATATATGTTTCTTATACTATATAGAAGCAATATATACAAAGATTTCAACCGTCTACCTGTTCCATTCACTGTTCTACTTGTCGAAAGTTACAAATAATTTCCGTTAAGGGATTAACAATGGGGATCGTAGTTCACTTAAACTTGAAGAACAAAAAATTGGCGAATTGTACTGTTTGGATGCTTTGCGTACATGTTTCTTAGACTATATGGAAGCAATATATACAAAGATTTCAACCATCTACGTGTTCCAATCATTGTTCTACTTGTAGAAAGTTACAATTAATTTCCGTTAAGGGATTAACAATGGGGCTCATTGTTCACTTAAACTTGAAGAACAAAAAATCGGCGAATTGTACTGTTTGGATGCTTTGCATATATATTTCTTAGACTATATAGAAGCAATATATACAATAATTTCAACAGTCTACCTGTTCCATTCATTGTTCTACTTGTCGAAATTTACAAATAATTTCCTTTAAAGGATTAACAATGGGGCTCGTAGTTCACTTAAACTTGAAGAACAAAAAATTGGCGAATGGTACTGTTTGGATGCTTTGCATATATGTTTCTTAGACTATATAGAAGCAATGTATACAAAGATTTCAACCGTCTACCTGTTCCATTCATTGTTCTACTTGAAGAAAGTTGCAAATAATTTCCATTTCATGATTATCAATGGGGCTCGCAGTTCACTTAAACTTGAAGATCAAAAAATTGGCGATTGTTACTGTTTAGATGCTTTGCATATAGGTTTCTTAGACTATATAGAAGCAATATATACAAAGATTTCAACCGTCTACCTGTTCCATTCATTGTTCTACTTGTCGAAAATTACAAATAATTTCCTATAAAGGATTAACCATTGGGGCTCATTGATCACTTACACTTGAAGAACAAAAAATTGGCGTATGGTACTGTTTGGATGCTTTGCATATATGTTTCTTAGACTATATAGAAGCAATATATACAATGATTTCAACAGTCTACCTGTTCCATTCATTGTTCTACTTGTCGAAATTTACAAATAATTTCCTTTAAAGGATTAACAATGGGGCTCGTAGTTCACTTAAACTTGAAGAACAAAAAATTGGCGAATGGTACTGTTAGGATGCTTTGCATATATGTTTCTTAGACTATATAGAAGCAATATATACGTTGATTTCAACCGGCTACCTGTTCCATTCATTGTTCTACTTGTCGAAATTTACAAATAATTTCCGATAAAGGATTAACCATTGGAGCTCATTGTTCACTTAAACTTGAAGAACAAACAATTGGCGAATTGTACTGTTTGGATGCTTTGCATATATGTTTCTTAGACTATATAGATGCAATATATACAAAGATTTCAACCGGCTACCTGTTCCATTCATTGTTCTACTTGTCGAAATTTACAAATAATTTCCGATAAAGGATTAACCATTGGGGCTCATTGTTCACTTAAACTTGAAGAACAAAAAATTGGCGAATGGTACTGTTTGGATGCTTTGCATATATGTTTCTTAGACTATATAGAAGCAATATATACATTGATTTCAACCGGCTACCTGTTCCATTCATTGTTCTACTTGTCGAAAGTTACAAATAATTTCCTATAAAGGATTAACAATGGGGCTCATTGTTCACTTAAACTTGAAGGACAAAAAATTGGCGAATGGTACTGTTTGGATGCTTTGCGTACATGTTTCTTAGACTATATGGAAGCAATATATACAAGGATTTCAACCGTCTACCTGTTCCATTCATTGTTCTACTTGTCGAAAGTTACAAATAATTACCGATAAAGGATTAACCATTGGAGCTCATTGTTTACTTAAACTTGAAGAACAAAAAATTGGCGAATTGTACTGTTTGGATGCTTTGCATATATGTTTCTTAGACTATATAGAAGCAATATATACAAAGATTTCAACCGTCTACCTGTTCCATTCATTGTTCTACTTGTCGAAAGTTACAAATAATTTCCGATAAAGGATTAACAATGGGGATCGTAGTTTACTTAAACTTGAAGAACAAAAAATTGGCGAAGTGTACTGTTTGGATGCTTTGCATATATGTTTCTTAGACTATTTAGAAGCAATATATAGAAAGATTTCACCCGTCTACCTGTTCCATTCATTGTTCTACTTGTCGAAAGTTACAAATAATTTCCTATAAAGGATTAACAATGGGGCTCGTTGTTCACTTAAACTTGAAGAACAATAAATTGGCGAATTGTACTGTTTGGATGCTTTGCATATATGTTTCTTAGACTATATAGAAGCAATATATACAAAGATTTCAACCGTCTACCTGTTCCATTCATTGTTCTACTTGCCGAAAGTTACAAATAATTTCCGATAAAGGATTAACCATTGGGGCTCATTGTTCACTTAAACTTGAAGAACAAAAAATTGGCGAATTGTACTGTTTGGATGCTTTGCATATATGTTTCTTATACTATATAGAAGCAACATATACAAAGATTTCAACCGTCTACGTGTTCCAATCGTTGTTCTACTTGTCGAAATTTACAAATAATTTCCTTTAAAGGATTAACAATGGGGCTCATTGTTCACTTAAACTTGAAGAACAAAAAATTGGCGAATGGTACTGTTTGGATGCTTTGCGTACATGTTTCTTAGACTATATGGAAGCAATATATACAAAGATTTCAACCGTCTACCTGTTCCATTCATTGTTCTACTTGTCGAAATTTACAAATAATTTCCTTTAAAGGATTAACAATGGGGCTCGTTGTTCACTTAAACTTGAAGAACAAAAAATTGGCGAATGGTACTGTTTGGATGCTTTACATATATGTTTCGTAGATTATATAGAAGCAATATATACAAAGATTTCAACCGTCTACCTGTTCCATTCACTGTTCTACTTGTCGATAGTTACAAATAATTTCCGTTAAGGGATTAACAATGGGGATCGTAGTTTACTTAAACTTGAAGAACAAAAAATTGGCGAAGTGTACTGTTTGGATGCTTTGCATATATGTTTCGTAGACTATTTAGAAGCAATATATAGAAAGATTTCACCCGTCTACCT
Organism: Cerceris ruficornis; assembly: GCA_963989415.1. Taxonomy (NCBI): domain Eukaryota; kingdom Metazoa; phylum Arthropoda; class Insecta; order Hymenoptera; family Crabronidae; genus Cerceris; species Cerceris ruficornis. The sequence continues at coordinate 506,616 of CAXDIW010000229.1, read as the reverse complement.
GTTCCATTCATTGTTCTACTTGTCGAAAGTTACAAATAATTTCCTATAAAGGATTAACAATGGGGCTCGTTGTTCACTTAAACTTGAAGAACAATAAATTGGCGAATTGTACTGTTTGGATGCTTTGCATATATGTTTCTTAGACTATATAGAAGCAATATATACAAAGATTTCAACCGTCTACCTGTTCCATTCATTGTTCTACTTGCCGAAAGTTACAAATAATTTCCGATAAAGGATTAACCATTGGGGCTCATTGTTCACTTAAACTTGAAGAACAAAAAATTGGCGAATTGTACTGTTTGGATGCTTTGCATATATGTTTCTTATACTATATAGAAGCAATATATACAAAGATTTCAACCGTCTACGTGTTCCAATCATTGTTCTACTTGTCGAAAGTTACAAATAATTTCCGTTAAGGGATTAACAATGGGGATCGTAGTTTACTTAAACTTGAAGAACAAAAAATTGGCGAATTGTACTGTTTGGATGCTTTGCATATATGTTTCTTAGATTATACAGAGGCAATATATACAAGGATTTCAACCGTCTACCTGTTCCATTCATTGTTCTACTTGCCGAAAGTTACAAATAATTTCCGATAAAGGATTAACCATTGGGGCTCATTGTTCACTTAAACTTGAGGAACAAAAAATTGGCGAATTGTACTGTTTTGATGCTTTGCATATATGTTTCTTATACTATATAGAAGCAATATATACAAAGATTTCAACCGTTTACGTGTTCCAATCATTGTTCTACTTGTCGAAATTTACAAATAATTTCCTTTAAAGGATTAACAATGGGGCTCGTTGTTCACTTAAACTGGAAGACCAAAAAATTGGCGAATGGTACTGTTTGGATGCTTTGCATATAGGTTTCTTAAACTATATAGAAGCAACATATACAAAATTTCAACCGTCTACCTGTTCCATTCATTGTTCTACTTGTCGAAAATTACAAATAATTTCCGATAAAGGATTAACCATTGGGGCTCATTGTTCACTTAAACTTGAAGAACAAAAAATTGGCGATTGGTACTCTTTGGATGCTTTGCATATATGTTTCTTAGACTATTTAGAAGCAATATATACAATGATTTCAACAGTCTACCTGTTCCATTCATTGTTCTACTTGTCGAAATTTACAAATAATTTCCTTTAAAGGATTAACAATGGGGCTCGTAGTTCACTTAAAGTTGAAGAACAAAAAATTGGCGAATGGTACTGTTTGGATGCTTTGCATATATGTGTCTTAGATTATACAGAGGCAATATATACAAGGATTTCAACCGTCTACCTGTTCCATTCATTGTTCTACTTGTCGAAATTTACAAATAATTACCGATAAAGGATTAACCATTGGGGCTCATTGTTCACTTAAACTTGAAGAACAAAAAATTGGCGAATTGTACTGTTTGGATGCTTTGCATATATGTTTTTAGACTATATAGAAGCAATATATACAAAGATTTCAACCGTTTACCTTTTCCATTCATTGTTCTACTTGTCGAAAGTTACAAATAATTTCCGATAAAGGATTAACAATGGGGCTCATTGTTCACTTAAACTTGAAGGACAAAAAATTGGCGAATGGTACTGTTTGGATGCTTTGCGTACTTGTTTCTTAGACTATATGGTAGCAATATATACAAGGATTTCAACCGTCTACCTGTTCCATTCATTGTTCTACTTGTCGAAAGTTACAAATAATTACCGATAAAGGATTAACAATGGGGCTCACTGTTCACTTAAACTTGAAGAACAAAAAATTGGCGAATGGTACTGTTTGGATGCTTTGCGTACTTGTTTCTTAGACTATATAGAAGCAATATATACATTGATTTCAACCGTCTACCTGTTCCATTCATTGTTCTACTTGTCGAAAGTTACAAATAATTTCCGTTAAGGGATTAACAATGGGGATCGTAGTTTACTTAAACTTGAAGAACAAAAAATTGGCGAAGTGTACTGTTTGGATGCTTTGCATATATGTTTCGTAGACTATTTAGAAGCAATATATAGAAAGATTTCACCCGTCTACCTGTTCCATTCATTGTTCTACTTGTCGAAAGTTACAAATAATTTCCTATAAAGGATTAACAATGGGGCTCGTTGTTCACTTAAACTTGAAGAACAATAAATTGGCGAATTGTACTGTTTGGATGCTTTGCATATATGTTTCTTAGACTATATAGAAGCAATATATACAAAGATTTCAACCGTCTACCTGTTCCATTCATTGTTCTACTTGCCGAAAGTTACAAATAATTTCCGATAAAGGATTAACCATTGGGGCTCATTGTTCACTTAAACTTGAAGAACAAAAAATTGGCGAAATGTACTGTTTGGATGCTTTGCATATATGTTTCTTATACTATATAGAAGCAATATATACAAAGATTTCAACCGTCTACGTGTTCCAATCATTGTTCTACTTGTCGAAAGTTACAAATAATTTCCGTTAAGGGATTAACAATGGGGATCGTAGTTTACTTAAACTTGAAGAACAAAAAATTGGCGAATTGTACTGTTTGGATGCTTTGCATATATGTTTCTTAGATTATACAGAGGCAATATATACAAGGATTTCAACCGTCTACCTGTTCCATTCACTGTTCTACTTGCCGAAATTTACAAATAATTTCCGATAAAGGATTAACCATTGGGGCTCATTGTTCACTTAAACTTGAGGAACAAAAAATTGGCGAATTGTACTGTTTTGATGCTTTGCATATATGTTTCTTATACTATATAGAAGCAATATATACAAAGATTTCAACCGTTTACGTGTTCCAATCATTGTTCTACTTGTCGAAATTTACAAATAATTTCCTTTAAAGGATTAACAATGGGGCTCGTTGTTCACTTAAACTGGAAGACCAAAAAATTGGCGAATGGTACTGTTTGGATGCTTTGCATATAGGTTTCTTAAACTATATAGAAGCAACATATACAAAATTTCAACCGTCTACCTGTTCCATTCATTGTTCTACTTGTCGAAAATTACAAATAATTTCCGATAAAGGATTAACCATTGGGGCTCATTGTTCACTTAAACTTGAAGAACAAAAAATTGGCGATTGGTACTCTTTGGATGCTTTGCATATATGTTTCTTAGACTATTTAGAAGCAATATATACAATGATTTCAACAGTCTACCTGTTCCATTCATTGTTCTACTTGTCGAAAGTTACAAATAATTTCCGATAAAGGATTAACAATGGGGATCGTAGTTTACTTAATCTTGAAGAACAAGAAATTGGCGAATTGTGCTGTTTGGATGCTTTGCATATATGTTTCTTAGACTATATAGAAGCAATATATACATTGATTTCAACCGGCTACCTGTTCCATTCATTGTTCTACTTGTCGAAATTTACAAATAATTTCCGATAAAGGATTAACCATTGGAGCTCATTGTTCACTTAAACTTGAAGAACAAACAATTGGCGAATTGTACTGTTTGGATGCTTTGCATATATGTTTCTTAGACTATATAGATGCAATATATACAAAGATTTCAACCGGCTACCTGTTCCATTCATTGTTCTACTTGTCGAAATTTACAAATAATTTCCGATAAAGGATTAACCATTGGGGCTCATTGTTCACTTAAACTTGAAGAACAAAAAATTGGCGAATGGTACTGTTTGGATGCTTTGCATATATGTTTCTTAGACTATATAGAAGCAATATATACATTGATTTCAACCGGCTACCTGTTCCATTCATTGTTCTACTTGTCGAAAGTTACAAATAATTTCCTATAAAGGATTAACAATGGGGCTCATTGTTCACTTAAACTTGAAGGACAAAAAATTGGCGAATGGTACTGTTTGGATGGTTTGCGTACATGTTTCTTAGACTATATGGAAGCAATATATACAAGGATTTCAACCGTCTACCTGTTCCATTCATTGTTCTACTTGTCGAAAGTTACAAATAATTACCGATAAAGGATTAACCATTGGAGCTCATTGTTTACTTAAACTACAAGAACAAAAAATTGGCGAATTGTACTGTTTGGATGCTTTGCATATATGTTTCTTAGACTATATAGAAGCAATATATACATTGATTTCAACCGTCTACCTGTTCCATTCATTGTTCTACTTGTCGAAAGTTACAAATAATTTCCGTTAAGGGATTAACAATGGGGATCGTAGTTTACTTAAACTTGAAGAACAAAAAATTGGCGAAGTGTACTGTTTGGATGCTTTGCATATATGTTTCTTAGACTATTTAGAAGCAATATATAGAAAGATTTCACCCGTCTACCTGTTCCATTCATTGTTCTACTTGTCGAAAGTTACAAATAATTTCCTATAAAGGATTAACAATGGGGCTCGTTGTTCACTTAAACTTGAAGAACAATAAATTGGCGAATTGTACTGTTTGGATGCTTTGCATATATGTTTCTTAGACTATATAGAAGCAATATATACAATGATTTCAACCGTCTACCTGTTCCATTCATTGTTCTACTTGCCGAAAGTTACAAATAATTTCCGATAAAGGATTAACCATTGGGGCTCATTGTTCACTTAAACTTGAAGAACAAAAAATTGGCGAATTGTACTGTTTGGATGCTTTGCATATATGTTTCTTATACTATATAGAAGCAATATATACAAAGATTTCAACCGTCTACGTGTTCCAATCATTGTTCTACTTGTCGAAATTTACAAATAATTTCCTTTAAAGGATTAACAATGGGGCTCATTGTTCACTTAAACTTGAAGAACAAAAAATTGGCGAATGGTACTGTTTGGATGCTTTGCGTACATGTTTCTTAGACTATATGGAAGCAATATATACAAAGATTTCAACCGTCTACCTGTTCCATTCATTGTTCTACTTGTCGAAATTTACAAATAATTTCCTTTAAAGGATTAACAATGGGGCTCGTTGTTCACTTAAACTTGAAGAACAAAAAATTGGCGAATGGTACTGTTTGGATGCTTTACATATATGTTTCGTAGATTATATAGAAGCAATATATACAAAGATTTCAGCCATCTACCTGTTCCATTCATTGTTCTACTTGTCGCAAGTTACAAATAATTTCCGTTAAAGTATTAACAATGGGGCTCGTAGTTCACTTAAACTTGAAGAACAAAAAATTGGCGACATGTACTGTTTGGATGATTTGCACAGATGTTTCTTATACTATATAGAAGCAATATATACAAAGATTTCAACCGTCTACCTGTTCCATTCACTGTTCTACTTGTCGAAAGTTTCAAATAATTTCCGTTAAGGGATTAACAATGGGGATCGTAGTATACTTAAACTTGAAGAACAAATAATTGGCGAATTGTACTGTTTGGATGCTTTGCATATATGTTTCTTAGACTATATAGAAGCAATATATACAAAGATTTCAACAGTCTACCTGTTTCATTCATTGTTCTACTTGTCGAAAGTTACAAATAATTTCCGATAACGGATTAACCATTGGGGCTCATTGTTCACTTAAACTTGAAGAACAAAAAATTGGCGAATTGTACTGTTTGGATGCTTTGCATATATGTTTCTTATACTATATAGAAGCAATATATACAAAGATTTCAACCGTCTACCTGTTCCATTCACTGTTCTACTTGTCGAAAGTTACAAATAATTTCCGTTAAGGGATTAACAATGGGGATCGTAGTTTACTTAAACTTGAAGAACAAAAAATTGGCGAAGTGTACTGTTTGGATGCTTTGCATATATGTTTCTTAGACTATTTAGAAGCAATATATAGAAAGATTTCACCCGTCTACCTGTTCCATTCATTGTTCTACTTGTCGAAAGTTACAAATAATTTCCTATAAAGGATTAACAATGGGGCTCGTTGTTCACTTAAACTTGAAGAACAATAAATTGGCGAATTGTACTGTTTGGATGCTTTGCATATATGTTTCTTAGACTATATAGAAGCAATATATACAAAGATTTCAACCGTCTACCTGTTCCATTCATTGTTCTACTTGCCGAAAGTTACAAATAATTTCCGATAAAGGATTAACCATTGGGGCTCATTGTTCACTTAAACTTGAAGAACAAAAAATTGGCGAATTGTACTGTTTGGATGCTTTGCATATATGTTCCTTATACTATATAGAAGCAATATATACAAAGATTTCAACCGTCTACGTGTTCCAATCATTGTTCTACTTGTCGAAATTTACAAATAATTTCCTTTAAAGGATTAACAATGGGGCTCATTGTTCACTTAAACTTGAAGAACAAAAAATTGTCGAATGGTACTGTTTGGATGCTTTGCGTACATGTTTCTTAGACTATATGGAAGCAATATATACAAAGATTTCAACCGTCTACCTGTTCCATTCATTGTTCTACTTGTCGAAATTTACAAATAATTTCCTTTAAAGGATTAACAATGGGGCTCGTTGTTCACTTAAACTTGAAGAACAAAAAATTGGCGAATGGTACTGTTTGGATGCTTTACATATATGTTTCTTAGACTATATAGAAGCAATATATACAAAGATTTCAGCCATCTACCTGTTCCATTCATTGTTCTACTTGTCGCAAGTTACAAATAATTTCCGTTAAAGTATTAACAATGGGGCTCGTAGTTCACTTAAACTTGAAGATCAAATAATTGGCGAATTGTACTGTTTGGACGCTTGGCATATATGTGTCATAGACTATATAGAAGCAATATATACAATGATTTCAACAGTCTACCTGTTCCATTCATTGTTCTACTTGTCGAAATTTACAAATAATTTCCTTTAAAGGATTAACAATGGGGATCGTATTTTACTTAAACTTGAAGATCAAATAATTGGCGAATTGTACTGTTTGGACGCTTTGCATATATGTTTCGTAGATTATATAGAAGCAATATATACAATGATTTCAACAGTCTACATGTTCCATTCATTGTTCTACTTGTCGAAATTTACAAATAATTTCCTTTAAAGGATTAACAATGGGGCTCGTAGTTCACTTAAACTTGAAGAACAAAAAATTGGCGAATGGTACTGTTTTGATGCTATGCATATATGTTTCTTATACTATATAGAAGCAATATATACAAAGATTTCAACCGTCTACCTGTTCCATTCACTGTTCTACTTGTCGAAAGTTACAAATAATTTCCGTTAAGGGATTAACAATGGGGATCGTAGTTTACTTAAACTTGAAGAACAAAAAATTGGCGAATGGTACTGTTTGGATGCTTTGCATATATGTTTCTTAGATTATATAGAAGCAATATATACAAAGATTTCAACCGTCTACCTGTTCCATTCATTGTTCTACTTGTCGAAATTTAGAAATAATTTCCTTTAAAGGATTAATAATGGGGCTCGTAGTTCACTTAAACTTGAAGAACAAAAAATTGGCGAATTGTACTGTTTGGATGCTTTGCATATATGTTTCTTAGACTATATAGAAGCAATATATACAAAGATTTCAACCGTCTACCTGTTCCATTCATTGTTCTACTTGCCGAAAGTTACAAATAATTTCCGTTAAAGTATTAACAATGGGGCTAGTAGTTCACTTAAACTTGAAGATCATATAATTGGCGAATTGTACTGTTTGGACGCTTTGCATATATGTTTCTTAGACTACATAGAAACAACATATACAATGATTTCAACAGTCTACCTGTTCCATTCATTGTTCTACTTGCCGAAAGTTACAAATAATTTCCGATAAAGGATTAACAATGGGGCTCGTAGTTCACTTAAACTTGAAGAACTAAAAATTGGCGAATTGTACTGTTTGGATGCTTTGCATATATGTTTCTTATACTATATAGAAGCAATATATACAAAGATTTCAACCGTCTACGTGTTCCAATCATTGTTCTACTTGTCGAAAGTTACAAATAATTTCCGTTAAGGGATTAACAATGGGGATCGTAGTTTACTTAAACTTGAAGAACAAAAAATTGGCGAATTGTACTGTTTGGATGCTTTGCATATATGTTTCTTAGATTACACAGAGGCAATATATACAAGGATTTCAACCGTCTACCTGTTCCATTCATTGTTCTACTTGCCGAAAGTTACAAATAATTTCCGATAAAGGATTAACCATTGGGGCTCATTGTTCACTTAAACTTGAGGAACAAAAAATTGGCGAATTGTACTGTTTTGATGCTTTGCATATATGTTTCTTATACTATATAGAAGCAATATATACAAAGATTTCAACCGTCTACGTGTTCCAATCATTGTTCTACTTGTCGAAATTTAGAAATAATTTCCTTTAAAGGATTAACAATGGGGCTCGTTGTTCACTTAAACTGGAAGACCAAAAAATTGGCGAATGGTACTGTTTGGATGCTTTGCATATAGGTTTCTTAAACTATATAGAAGCAACATATACAAAATTTCAACCGTCTACCTGTTCCATTCATTGTTCTACTTGTCGAAAATTACAAATAATTTCCGATAAAGGATTAACCATTGGGGCTCATTGTTCACTTAAACTTGAAGAACAAAAAATTGGCGATTGGTACTCTTTGGATGCTTTGCATATATGTTTCTTAGACTATTTAGAAGCAATATATACAATGATTTCAACAGTCTACCTGTTCCATTCATTGTTCTACTTGTCGAAATTTACAAATAATTTCCTTTAAAGGATTAACAATGGGGCTCGTAGTTCACTTAAAGTTGAAGAACAAAAAATTGGCGAATGGTACTGTTTGGATGCTTTGCATATATGTGTCTTAGATTATACAGAGGCAATATATACAAGGATTTCAACCGTCTACCTGTTCCATTCATTGTTCTACTTGTCGAAATTTACAAATAATTACCGATAAAGGATTAACCATTGGGGCTCATTGTTCACTTAAACTTGAAGAACAAAAAATTGGCGAATTGAACTGTTTGGATGCTTTGCATATATGTTTTTAGACTATATAGAAGCAATATATACAAAGATTTCAACCGTTTACCTTTTCCATTCATTGTTCTACTTGTCGAAAGTTACAAATAATTTCCGATTACGGATTAACCATTGGGGCTCATTGTTCACTTAATCTTGAAGACCAACAAATTGGCGAACGGTACTGTTTGGATGCTTTGCGTACATGTTTCTTAGACTATATGGAAGCAATATATACAAAGATTTCAACCGTCTACGTGTTCCAATCATTGTTCTACTTGTCGAAATTTACAAATAATTTCCTTTAAAGGATTAACAATGGGGCTCGTTGTTCACTTAAACTTGAAGAACAATAAATTGGCGAATTGTACTGTTTGGATGCTTTGCATATGTGTTTCTTAGACTATATAGAAGCAATATATACAAAGATTTCAACCGTCTACCTGTTCCATTCATTGTTCTACTTGTCGAAAGTTACAAATAATTTCCGATAAAGGATTAACAATGGGGATCGTAGTTTACTTAATCTTGAAGAACAAGAAATTGGCGAATTGTGCTGTTTTGATGCTTTGCATATATGTTTCTTAGACTATATAGAAGCAATATATACAAAGATTTCTACCGTCTACCTGTTCCATTCATTGTTCTACTTGTCGAAAGTTACAAATAATTTCCATTAAAGGATTAACAATGGGGCTCGTAGTTCACTTAAACTTGAAGAACAAAAAATTGGCGAATTGTACTGTTTGGATGCTTTGCACATATGTTTCATAGACTATATAGAAGCAATATATACAATGATTTCAACCGTCTACCTGTTCCATTCCTTGTTCTACTTGTCGAAAGTTACAAATAATTTCCTTTAAAGGATTAACAATGGGGCTCATTGTTCACTTAAACTTGAAGGACAAAAAATTGGCGAATGGTACTGTTTGGATGCTTTGCGTACTTGTTTCTTAGACTATATGGTAGCAATATATACAAGGATTTCAACCGTCTACCTGTTCCATTCATTGTTCTACTTGTCGAAAGTTACAAATAATTACCGATAAAGGATTAACAATGGGGCTCATTGTTCACTTAAACTTGAAGAACAAAAAATTGGCGAATGGTACTGTTTGGATGCTTTGCGTACTTGTTTCTTAGACTATATAGAAGCAATATATACATTGATTTCAACCGGCTACCTGTTCCATTCATTGTTCTACTTGCCGAAAGTTACAAATAATTTCCGACAAAGGATTAACCATTGGGGCTCATTGTTCACTTAAACTTGAAGAACAAAAAATTGGCGAATTGTACTGTTTGGATGCTTTGCATATATGTTTCTTAGACTATATAGAAGCAATGTATACAAAGATTTCAACCGTCTACCTGTTCCATTCATTGTTCTACTTGCCGAAAGTGACAAATAATTTCCGATAAAGGATTAACAATGGGGCTCATTGTTCACTTAAACTTGAAGGACAAAAAATTGGCGAATGGTACTGTTTGGATGCTTTGCGTACATGTTTCTTAGACTATATGGAAGCAATATATACAAGGATTTCAACCGTCTACCTGTTCCATTCATTGTTCTACTTGTCGAAAGTTACAAATAATTACCGATTACGGATTAACCATTGGGGCTCATTGTTCACTTAATCTTGAAGACCAACAAATTGGCGAACGGTACTGTTTGGATGCTTTGCGTACATGTTTCTTAGACTATATGGAAGCAATATATACAAAGATTTCAACCGTCTACGTGTTCCAATCATTGTTCTACTTGTCGAAATTTACAAATAATTTCCTTTAAAGGATTAACAATGGGGCTCGTTGTTCACTTAAACTTGAAGAACAATAAATTGGCGAATTGTACTGTTTGGATGCTTTGCATATGTGTTTCTTAGACTATATAGAAGCAATATATACAAAGATTTCAACCGTCTACCTGTTCCATTCATTGTTCTACTTGCCGAAAGTTACAAATAATTTCCGATAAAGGATTAACCATTGGGGCTCATTGTTCACTTAAACTTGAAGAACAAAAAATTGGCGAATGGTACTGTTTGGATGCTTTGCGTACATGTTTCTAGGACTATATGGAAGCAATATATACAAAGATTTCAACCGTCTACGGGTTCCAATTATTGTTCTACTTGTCGAAAGTTACAAATAATTTCCGATAACGGATTAACCATTGGTGCTCATTGTTCACTTAAACTTGAAGAACAAAAAATTGGCGAATTGTACTGTTTGGATGCTTTGCATATATGTTTCTTATACTATATAGAAGCAATATATACAAAGATTTCAACCGTCTACCTGTTCCATTCACTGTTCTACTTGTCGAAAGTTACAAATAATTTCCGTTAAGGGATTAACAATGGGGATCGTAGTTTACTTAAACTTGAAGAACAAAAAATTGGCGAATTGTACTGTTTGGATGCTTTGCATATGTGTTTCTTAGACTATATAGAAGCAATATATACAAAGATTTCAACCGTCTACCTGTTCCATTCATTGTTCTACTTGCCGAAAGTTACAAATAATTTCCGATAAAGGATTAACCATTGGGGCTCATTGTTCACTTAAACTTGAAGAACAAAAAATTGGCGAATGGTACTGTTTGGATGCTTTGCGTACATGTTTCTTAGACTATATGGAAGCAATATATACAAAGATTTCAACCGTCTACGGGTTCCAATTATTGTTCTACTTGTCGAAAGTTACAAATAATTTCCGATAACGGATTAACCATTGGTGCTCATTGTTCACTTAAACTTGAAGAACAAAAAATTGGCGAATTGTACTGTTTGGATGCTTTGCATATATGTTTCTTATACTATATAGAAGCAATATATACAAAGATTTCAACCGTCTACCTGTTCCATTCACTGTTCTACTTGTCGAAAGTTACAATTAATTTCCGTTAAAGGATTAACAAGGGGGCTCGTAGTTCACTTAAACTTGAAGAACAAAAAATTGGCGAATTGTACTGTTTGGATGCTTTGCATATATGTTTCGTAGATTATATAGAAGCAATATATACAATGATTTCAACCGTCTACCTGATCCATTCATTGTTCTACTTGTCGAAATTTACAAATAATTTCCGTTAAAGGATTAACAATGGGGCTCGTAGTTCACTTAAACTTGAAGAACAAAAAATTGGCGACATGTACTGTTTGGATGATTTGCATATATGTTTCTTATACTATATAGAAGCAACATATACAAAGATTTCAACCGTCTACCTGTTCCATTCATTGTTCTACTTGCCGAAAGTTACAAATAATTTCCGATAAAGGATTAACCATTGGGGCTCATTGTTCACTTAAACTTGAAGAACAAAAAATTGGCGACTTGTACTGTTTCGATGCTTTGCATATATGTTTCTTATACTATATAGAAGCAATATATACAAAGATTTCAACCGTCTACCTGTTCCATTCACTGTTCTACTTGTCGAAAGTTACAATTAATTTCCGTTAAAGGATTAACAAGGGGGCTCGTAGTTCACTTAAACTTGAAGAACAAAAAATTGGCGAATTGTACTGTTTGGATGCTTTGCATATATGTTTCGTAGATTATATAGAAGCAATATATACAATGATTTCAACCGTCTACCTGATCCATTCATTGTTCTACTTGTCGAAATTTACAAATAATTTCCGTTAAAGGATTAACAATGGGGCTCGTAGTTCACTTAAACTTGAAGAACAAAAAATTGGCGACATGTACTGTTTGGATGATTTGCACAGATGTTTCTTATACTATATAGAAGCAATATATACAAAGATTTCAACCGTCTACGTGTTCCAATCATTGTTCTACTTGTCGAAATTTACAAATAATTTCCGATAAAGGATTAACCATTGGGGCTCATTGTTCACTTAAACTTGAAGAACAAAAAATTGGCGAATGGTACTGTTTGGATGCTTTGCGTACATGTTTCTTAGACTACATAGAAACAACATATACAATGATTTCAACAGTCTACCTGTTCCATTCATTGTTCTACTTGCCGAAAGTTACAAATAATTTCCGATAAAGGATTAACCATTGGGGCTCATTGTTCACTTAAACTTGAAGAACAAAAAATTGGCGAATGGTACTGTTTGGATGCTTTGCGTACATGTTTCTTAGACTATATGGAAGCAATATATACAAAGATTTCAACCGTCTACGTGTTCCAATCATTGTTCTACTTGTCGAAAGTTACAAATAATTTCCGTTAAGGGATTAACAATGGGGATCGTAGTTTACTTAAACTTGAAGAACAAAAAATTGGCGAATTGTACTGTTTGGATGCTTTGCATATATGTTTCTTATACTATATAGAAGCAATATATACAAATATTTCAACCGTCTACCTGTTCCATTCATTGTTCTACTTGTCGAAAATTACAAATAATTTCCGATAATGGATTAACCATTGGGGCTCATTGTTCACTTAAACTTGAAGACCAAAAAATTGGCGAATGGTACTGTTTGGATGCTTTGCGTACATGTTTCTTAGACTATATGGAAGCAATATATACAAAGATTTCAACCGTCTACGTGTTCCAATCATTGTTCTACTTGTCGAAATTTACAAATAATTTCCTTTAAAGGATTAACAATGGGGCTCGTTGTTCACTTCAACTTGAAGAACAAAAAATTGGCGAATGGTACTGTTTGGATGCTTTGCGTACATGTTTCTTAGACTACATAGAAACAACATATACAATGATTTCAACAGTCTACCTGTTCCATTCATTGTTCTACTTGCCGAAAGTTACAAATAATTTCCGATAAAGGATTAACCATTGGGGCTCATTGTTCACTTAAACTTGAAGAACAAAAAATTGGCGACTTGTACTGTTTCGATGCTTTGCATATATGTTTCTTAGACTATATAGAAGCAATATATACATTGATTTCAACCGGCTACCTGTTCCATTCATTGTTCTACTTGCCGAAAGTTACAAATAATTTCCGACAAAGGATTAACCATTGGGGCTCATTGTTCACTTAAACTTGAAGAACAAAAAATTGGCGAATTGTACTGTTTGGATGCTTTGCATATATGTTTCTTAGACTATATAGAAGCAATGTATACAAAGATTTCAACCGTCTACCTGTTCCATTCATTGTTCTACTTGCCGAAAGTGACAAATAATTTCCGATAAAGGATTAACAATGGGGCTCATTGTTCACTTAAACTTGAAGGACAAAAAATTGGCGAATGGTACTGTTTGGATGCTTTGCGTACATGTTTCTTAGACTATATGGAAGCAATATATACAAGGATTTCAACCGTCTACCTGTTCCATTCATTGTTCTACTTGTCGAAAGTTACAAATAATTACCGATTACGGATTAACCATTGGGGCTCATTGTTCACTTAATCTTGAAGACCAACAAATTGGCGAACGGTACTGTTTGGATGCTTTGCGTACATGTTTCTTAGACTATATGGAAGCAATATATACAAAGATTTCAACCGTCTACGTGTTCCAATCATTGTTCTACTTGTCGAAATTTACAAATAATTTCCTTTAAAGGATTAACAATGGGGCTCGTTGTTCACTTAAACTTGAAGAACAATAAATTGGCGAATTGTACTGTTTGGATGCTTTGCATATGTGTTTCTTAGACTATATAGAAGCAATATATACAAAGATTTCAACCGTCTACCTGTTCCATTCATTGTTCTACTTGCCGAAAGTTACAAATAATTTCCGATAAAGGATTAACCATTGGGGCTCATTGTTCACTTAAACTTGAAGAACAAAAAATTGGCGAATGGTACTGTTTGGATGCTTTGCGTACATGTTTCTAGGACTATATGGAAGCAATATATACAAAGATTTCAACCGTCTACGGGTTCCAATTATTGTTCTACTTGTCGAAAGTTACAAATAATTTCCGATAACGGATTAACCATTGGTGCTCATTGTTCACTTAAACTTGAAGAACAAAAAATTGGCGAATTGTACTGTTTGGATGCTTTGCATATATGTTTCTTATACTATATAGAAGCAATATATACAAAGATTTCAACCGTCTACCTGTTCCATTCACTGTTCTACTTGTCGAAAGTTACAAATAATTTCCGTTAAGGGATTAACAATGGGGATCGTAGTTTACTTAAACTTGAAGAACAAAAAATTGGCGAATTGTACTGTTTGGATGCTTTGCATATGTGTTTCTTAGACTATATAGAAGCAATATATACAAAGATTTCAACCGTCTACCTGTTCCATTCATTGTTCTACTTGCCGAAAGTTACAAATAATTTCCGATAAAGGATTAACCATTGGGGCTCATTGTTCACTTAAACTTGAAGAACAAAAAATTGGCGAATGGTACTGTTTGGATGCTTTGCGTACATGTTTCTTAGACTATATGGAAGCAATATATACAAAGATTTCAACCGTCTACGGGTTCCAATTATTGTTCTACTTGTCGAAAGTTACAAATAATTTCCGATAACGGATTAACCATTGGTGCTCATTGTTCACTTAAACTTGAAGAACAAAAAATTGGCGAATTGTACTGTTTGGATGCTTTGCATATATGTTTCTTATACTATATAGAAGCAATATATACAAAGATTTCAACCGTCTACCTGTTCCATTCACTGTTCTACTTGTCGAAAGTTACAATTAATTTCCGTTAAAGGATTAACAAGGGGGCTCGTAGTTCACTTAAACTTGAAGAACAAAAAATTGGCGAATTGTACTGTTTGGATGCTTTGCATATATGTTTCGTAGATTATATAGAAGCAATATATACAATGATTTCAACCGTCTACCTGATCCATTCATTGTTCTACTTGTCGAAATTTACAAATAATTTCCGTTAAAGGATTAACAATGGGGCTCGTAGTTCACTTAAACTTGAAGAACAAAAAATTGGCGACATGTACTGTTTGGATGATTTGCATATATGTTTCTTATACTATATAGAAGCAACATATACAAAGATTTCAACCGTCTACCTGTTCCATTCATTGTTCTACTTGCCGAAAGTTACAAATAATTTCCGATAAAGGATTAACCATTGGGGCTCATTGTTCACTTAAACTTGAAGAACAAAAAATTGGCGACTTGTACTGTTTCGATGCTTTGCATATATGTTTCTTATACTATATAGAAGCAATATATACAAAGATTTCAACCGTCTACCTGTTCCATTCACTGTTCTACTTGTCGAAAGTTACAATTAATTTCCGTTAAAGGATTAACAAGGGGGCTCGTAGTTCACTTAAACTTGAAGAACAAAAAATTGGCGAATTGTACTGTTTGGATGCTTTGCATATATGTTTCGTAGATTATATAGAAGCAATATATACAATGATTTCAACCGTCTACCTGATCCATTCATTGTTCTACTTGTCGAAATTTACAAATAATTTCCGTTAAAGGATTAACAATGGGGCTCGTAGTTCACTTAAACTTGAAGAACAAAAAATTGGCGACATGTACTGTTTGGATGATTTGCACAGATGTTTCTTATACTATATAGAAGCAATATATACAAAGATTTCAACCGTCTACGTGTTCCAATCATTGTTCTACTTGTCGAAATTTACAAATAATTTCCGATAAAGGATTAACCATTGGGGCTCATTGTTCACTTAAACTTGAAGAACAAAAAATTGGCGAATGGTACTGTTTGGATGCTTTGCGTACATGTTTCTTAGACTACATAGAAACAACATATACAATGATTTCAACAGTCTACCTGTTCCATTCATTGTTCTACTTGCCGAAAGTTACAAATAATTTCCGATAAAGGATTAACCATTGGGGCTCATTGTTCACTTAAACTTGAAGAACAAAAAATTGGCGAATGGTACTGTTTGGATGCTTTGCGTACATGTTTCTTAGACTATATGGAAGCAATATATACAAAGATTTCAACCGTCTACGTGTTCCAATCATTGTTCTACTTGTCGAAAGTTACAAATAATTTCCGTTAAGGGATTAACAATGGGGATCGTAGTTTACTTAAACTTGAAGAACAAAAAATTGGCGAATTGTACTGTTTGGATGCTTTGCATATATGTTTCTTATACTATATAGAAGCAATATATACAAATATTTCAACCGTCTACCTGTTCCATTCATTGTTCTACTTGTCGAAAATTACAAATAATTTCCGATAATGGATTAACCATTGGGGCTCATTGTTCACTTAAACTTGAAGACCAAAAAATTGGCGAATGGTACTGTTTGGATGCTTTGCGTACATGTTTCTTAGACTATATGGAAGCAATATATACAAAGATTTCAACCGTCTACGTGTTCCAATCATTGTTCTACTTGTCGAAATTTACAAATAATTTCCTTTAAAGGATTAACAATGGGGCTCGTTGTTCACTTCAACTTGAAGAACAAAAAATTGGCGAATGGTACTGTTTGGATGCTTTGCGTACATGTTTCTTAGACTACATAGAAACAACATATACAATGATTTCAACAGTCTACCTGTTCCATTCATTGTTCTACTTGCCGAAAGTTACAAATAATTTCCGATAAAGGATTAACCATTGGGGCTCATTGTTCACTTAAACTTGAAGAACAAAAAATTGGCGACTTGTACTGTTTCGATGCTTTGCATATATGTTTCTTAGACTATATAGAAGCAAAATATACATTGATTTCAACCGGCTACCTGTTCCATTCATTGTTCTACTTGTCGCAAGATACAAATAATTTCCGTTAAAGTATTAACAATGGGGCTCGTAGTTCACTTAAACTTGAAGATCAAATAATTGGCGAATTGTACTGTTTGGACGCTTTGCATATATGTTTCTTAGACTATATAGAAGCAATACATACAATGATTTCAACAGTCTACCTGTTCCATTCATTGTTCTACTTGTCGAAATTTACAAATAATTTCCTTTAAAGGATTAACAATGGGGATAGTATTTTACTTAAACTTGAAGATCAAATAATTGGCGAATTGTACTGTTTGGACGCTTTGCATATATGTTTCTTAGACTATATAGAAGCAATATATACAATGATTTCAACAGTCTACCTGTTCCATTCATTGTTCTACTTGTCGAAAGTTACAAATAATTTCCGATAACGGATTAACCATTGGGGCTCATTGTTCACTTAAACTTGAGGAACAAAAAATTGGCGAATTGTACTGTTTTGATGCTTTGCATATATGTTTCTTATACTATATAGAAGCAATATATACAAAGATTTCAACCGTTTACGTGTTCCAATCATTGTTCTACTTGTCGAAATTTACAAATAATTTCCTTTAAAGGATTAACAATGGGGCTCGTTGTTCACTTAAACTGGAAGACCAAAAAATTGGCGAATGGTACTGTTTGGATGCTTTGCATATAGGTTTCTTAAACTATATAGAAGCAACATATACAAAGATTTCAACCGTCTACCTGTTCCATTCATTGTTCTACTTGTCGAAAATTACAAATAATTTCCGATAAAGGATTAACCATTGGGGCTCATTGTTCACTTAAACTTGAAGAACAAAAAATTGGCGATTGGTACTCTTTGGATGCTTTGCATATATGTTTCTTAGACTATTTAGAAGCAATACATACAAAGATTTCAACCGTTTACCTTTTCCATTCATTGTTCTACTTGTCGAAAGTTACAAATAATTACCGAGAAAGGATTAACAATGGGGCTCGTTGTTCACTTAAACTTGAAGAACAAAAAATTGGCGAATGGTACTGTTTGGATGCTTTGCGTACTTGTTTCTTAGACTATATAGACGCAATATATACATTGATTTCAACCGGCTACCTGTTCCATTCATTGTTCTACTTGTCGCAAGTTACAAATAATTTCCGTTAAAGTATTAACAATGGGGCTCGTAGTTCACTTAAACTTGAAGATCAAATAATTGGCGAATTGTACTGTTTGGACGCTTTGCATATATGTTTCTTAGACTATTTAGAAGCAATATATACAAAGATTTCAACAGTCTACCTGTTCCATTCATTGTTCTACTTGTCGAAATTTACTAATAATTTCCTTTAAAGGATTAACAATGGGGCTCGTAGTTCACTTAAACTTGAAGAACATAAAATTGGCGAATGGTACTGTTTGGATGCTTTGCATATATGTTTCTTAGATTATATAGAGGCAATATATACAAGGATTTCAACCGTCTACCTGTTCCATTCATTGTTCTACTTGTCGAAATTTACAAATAATTACCGATAAAGGATTAACCATTGGGGCTCATTGTTCACTTAAACTTGAAGAACAAAAAATTGGCGAATGGTACTGTTTGGATGCTTTGCATATATGTTTCTTATACTATATAGAAGCAATATATACAAAGATTTCAACCGTCTACCTGTTCCATTCATTGTTCTACTTGTCGAAAATTACAAATAATTTCCGATTAAGGATTAACCATTGGGGCTCATTGTTCACTTAAACTTGAAGACCAAAAAATTGGCGAATGGTACTGTTTGGATGCTTTGCGTACATGTTTCTTAGACTATATGGAAGCAATATATACAAAGATTTCAACCGTCTACGTGTTCCAATCATTGTTCTACTTGTCGAAGTTTACAAATAATTTCCTTTAAAGGATTAACAATGGGGCTCGTTGTTCACTTAAACTTGAAGAACAATAAATCGGCGAATTGTACTGTTTGGATGCTTTGCATATATGTTTCTTAGACTATATAGAAGCAATATATACAAAGATTTCAACCGTCTACCTGTTCCATTCATTGTTCTACTTGTCGCAAGTTACAAATAATTTCCGTTAAAGTATTAACAATGGGGCTCGTAGTTCACTTAAACTTGAAGAACAAAAAATTGGCGACATGTACTGTTTGGATGATTTGCACAGATGTTTCTTATACTATATAGAAGCAATATATACAAAGATTTCAACCGTCTACCTGTTCCATTCATTGTTCTACTTGTCGCAAGTTACAAATAATTACCGATAAAGGATTAACAATGGGGCTCGTTGTTCACTTAAACTTGAAGAACAAAAAATTGGCGAATGGTACTGTTTGGATGCTGTGCGTACTTGTTTCTTAGACTATATAGAAGTAATATATACATTGATTTCAACCGGCTACCTGTTCCATTCATTGTTCTACTTGTCGCAAGTTACAAATAATTTCCGTTAAAGTATTAACAATGGGGCTCGTAGTTCACTTAAACTTGAAGATCAAATAATTGGCGAATTGTACTGTTTGGACGCTTTGCATATATGTTTCTTAGACTATTTAGAAGCAATATATACAAAGATTTCAACCGTCTACGTGTTCCAATCATTGTTCTACTTGTCGAAATTTACAAATAATTTCCTTTAAAGGATTAACAATGGGGCTCGTTGTTCACTTAAACTTGAAGAACAATAAATCGGCGAATTGTACTGTTTGGATGCTTTGCATATATGTTTCTTAGACTATATAGAAGCAATATATACAAAGATTTCAACCGTCTACCTGTTCCATTCATTGTTCTACTTGTCGAAAGTTACAAATAATTACCGATAAAGGATTAACAATGGGGCTCGTTGTTCACTTAAACTTGAAGAACAAAAAATTGGCGAATGGTACTGTTTGGATGCTTTGCGTACTTGTTTCTTAGACTATATAGAAGCAATATATACATTGATTTCAACCGGCTACCTGTTCCATTCATTGTTCTACTTGTCGCAAGTTACAAATAATTTCCGTTAAAGTATTAACAATGGGGCTCGTAGTTCACTTAAACTTGAAGATCAAATAATTGGCGAATTGTACTGTTTGGACGCTTTGCATATATGTTTCTTAGACTATTTAGAAGCAATATATACAAAGATTTCAACAATCTACCTGTTCCATTCATTGTTCTACTTGTCGAAACTTACTAATAATTTCCTTTAAAGGATTAACAATGGGGCTCGTAGTTCACTTAAACTTGAAGAACAAAAAATTGGCGAATGGTACTGTTTGGATGCTTTCCATATATGTTTCTTAGATTATATAGAGGCAATACATACAAGGATTTCAACCGTCTACCTGTTCCATTCATTGTTCTACTTGTCGAAATTTACAAATAATTACCGATAAAGGATTAACCATTGGGGCTCATTGTTCACTTAAACTTGAAGAACAAAAAATTGGCGAATGGTACTGTTTGGATGCTTTGCATATATGTTTCTTATACTATATAGAAGCAATATAAACAAAGATTTCAACCGTCTACCTGTTCCATTCATTGTTCTACTTGTCGAAAGTTACAAATAATTACCGATAAAGGATTAACCATTGGGGATCATTGTTCAATTAAACTTGAAGAACAAAAAATTGGCGAATTGTACTGTTTGGATGCTTTGCATATATGTTTCTTAGACTATATAGAAGCAATGTATACAAAGATTTCAACCGTCTACCTGTTCCATTCATTGTTCTACTTGTCGAAAGTTACAAATAATTTCCGTTAAGGGATTAACAATGGGGATCGTAGTTTACTTAAACTTGAAGAACAAAAAATTGGCGAATTATACTGTTTGGATGCTTTGCATATATGTTTCTTAGACTATATAGAAGCAATATATACAATGATTTCAACCGTCTACCTATTCCATTCATTGTTCTACTTGCCGAAATTTACAAATAATTTCCTTTAAAGGATTAACAATGGGGCTCGTAGTACACTTAAACTTGAAGAACAAAAAATAGTCGAATTGTACTGTTTGGATGCTTTGCATATATGTTTCTTAGACTATATAGAAGCAATATATATAATGATTTCAACCGTCTACCTGTTCCATTCATTGTTCCACTTGTCGAAAGTTACAAATAATTTCCGTTAAGGGATTAACAATGGGGATCGTAGTTTACTTAAAGTTGAAGAACAAAAAATTGGCGAATTGTACTGTTTGGATGCTTTGCATATATGTTTCTTAGACTATATAGAAGCAATATATACAAAGATTTCAACCGTCTACGTGTTCCAATCATTGTTCTACTTGTAGAAAGTTACAATTAATTTCCGTTAAAGGATTAACAATGGGGCTCGTAGTTCACTTAAACTTGAAGAACAAAAAATTGGCGAATTGTACTATTTGGATGCTTTGCATATATGTTTCTTAGACTATATAGAAGCAATGTATACAAAGATTTCAACCGTCTACCTGTTCCATTCATTGTTCTACTTGTCGAAAGTTACAAATAATTTCCGATAAAGGATTAACAATGGGTCTCATTGTTCACTTAAACTTGAAGAACAAAAAATTGGCGAATTGTACTGTTTGGATGCTTTGCATATATGTTTCTTAGACTATATAGAAGCGTTATGTACAAAGATTTCAACCGTCTACCTGTTCCATTCATTGTTCTACTTGTCGAAATTTACAAATAATTTCCTTTAAAGGATTAACTATGGGGCTCGTAGTTCACTTAAACTTGAAGAACAAAAAATTGGCGATTGTTATAGTTTAGATGCTTTGCATATATGTTTCTTAGATTATATAGAAACAATATATACAAATATTTCAACCGTCTACCAGTTCCATTCATTGTTCTACTTGTCGAAAATTACAAATAATTACCGATAAAGGATTAACCATTGGGGCTCATTGTTCACTTAAACATGAAGAACAAAAAATTGGCGAATTGTACTGTTTGGATGCTTTGCATATATGTTTCTTAGACTATATAGAAGCAATATATACAAAGATTTCGACCGTCTACGTGTTCCAATCATTGTTCTACTTGTCGAAATTTACAAATAATTTCCTCTAAAGGATTAACAATGGGGCTCGTTGTTCACTTAAACTTGAAGAACAAAAAATTGGCGAATGGTACTGTTTGGATGCTTTGCATATATGATTCTTACAAGGGGAGGACCAGCACCGGGGGTCACCGATTTTTTTCAAATTTGGTACACGTGTTCTACTCGGCAAATAATTAGACACCTATTTTGCCAAAAGTGTAGATAAGTCCAAATTTTTGAAAAAATTGAGTTCAAAAAAAAAAGTTCACCGATCGACTTGAAACTTTGTTGGTATGTTCTACGAGCAAAATTAAGGTATACCTATTTTTTTATTTCGCTATAAAATTTTTTTTGAAAACAGACATGTAGGTTTAGTACTCTAGAGTTAGAAGTGTTTTCAACGGAGCGGCGTGGCTGAGCGGATAAGGAAGCGGACTGCGAATACTATGGACCCTGGATCGATCCCCGCATGGGTTACTTTTTTTTTTTTTTTTACCCTGCTAGTTTCATTTTATTTCCTTGTGGGATATGTTTTACTTATTGTCATATTGTGTTATACATATTTTATACATTTTAACTTCTACTTTACTGTATATTTTATTTACGGATTTCAGTGTCAGGATTACAATAAAGACCACAATTATGCATTTTAACAGTAACCATTCATTTCTCTTTGTACACTGCACATTTATCTGGGTGGTAAACGTCATAGAAACATTTAAAACATAGGCGATGTTTGCACCACGAACACGATATAAATGATATACTGCCGCAGTTACATTTTTTATTCATTTCCGAACTCGGAAAGCAAACTTGATTCACGTTGAAAAATATTCTTCGGTTATGGCTTAATTTCGACGCATACCACGCATATTCGATCATGTTTTTAAATATCGGTGCAGAAAGTTGCTGATGTATAATGGAATGTATTTTAATTGCATCATTTCTAGAATGTAAGGATCGTTTTTCGTGAATAACGATTGGAGCATTTTGAATGCGTTTAAGTAATATTTTTACCTGCCGATAAAAATAAACATCACAAGGTTGACATACAGGCGTACACTGCGGCGGAATAATTTTTAAGATGCACGTGCATTCATTAAGGTCATTGTAAAACTTATCATCATACATACTGCCATCTACTTGGCCGGTCCAGGAGTCAACAAGCAAGCAAAATTTGTTGTCGTTGACGTATGGTTTTAAAATGTTATCTAGGAATAATTTATATTTTTCAGATGTTAATTTCCCAGATTTGGAGCAGGTTATATAAACATTACCAAATTCTGCTGCTAACTGCTGGACCGTCTGCTGTACTTGTGGTCCGAATGACCCTTGTGGTTCTTGCAAACACAAAAATATTTTAGGTAGTAACGTTCCCGAAAGTGTTATTGAATACTGCGCCGTGTATGAATGAGTGGTTTTAAAAATACTCTCCATAACAACATCAGTACTTTTTTCTCCTTTGTGAGATAAACAGCGTCGAATATTCGATCTGTACTCGCACCCTGTCTGGTCGGTGTTAATAACAAAGTGGGGAGGTAATGAACTTGTTGCTCTTATGACCTGCTGCTGAAAGAGAGCAGCCCTTTCTTCGATTTCTCTTAATGTGGCCAATTTTCGCCTGGATATATACCTCGTTACCTGACGCTGCCGGACATTATACTTTCGTTTAAAACGAACAACCCAAGAATGCGATGCAGTAAATCGAAATAAATCGGTGTTATACTGCATCGCAGCTGCAGTTGCCCACTCATGCAAAGTACGCGTGGAGACAGGAGCGTACGCTAGTCGTGCCTCTACAAATCTATTGTGAGTCCACTTTTCGATATGCAGAAATTTATCGTTGATTGTGCCACCTTCCGCAATTTCTTTTTTCCATACAGCTATCTTATCTTTTCTTTTTAAATGGTAGCCTCCTTTAGATTGCAACGACTTTAAACTCCACGTGGGGTGCATTTCTGCGAGGGCTACTACGCGCACTTTCTCTTCTAATGTCGCAGGCCCATATTTACCGCGTTTCGATGGCGGCGACAACGAAATATCCGAATACGTATCGTCTTTCGTTGACGGAGAAGATGAGCTCGGCGATTGATCCTCTTCAATTTGCACTGGATGCTCGCTGTCGTCGGGAGCTTCATCGGCACGAAGGAGTTCATCCGTTTCGAGGAACGAATAGGATGCCTCCATGTCAAAAAATCTTTCGAGTAATTCCTCCGCTATAAGCTTTGCACGCCGAGGAATAGGAGCTCTGGGGGTTTCACCAATAATTTGGTGGCATCGTAATTCCTGCACGAAATAGTGGATGGCATCGGTCAAATATTCTTTCGTGGGCCCACAACATTCGTATGTTATGTCGCAACCCTCTTCCGCAAAAGCGCTTGTTGAAGCTTCGGCCATTGCTCCTCTAAAAAATTGCATATATTGCTTAAAATATTCATAATAAAGTTAGCTTATAATATTTACAATTACAAAAATGACGTTTACTTACCACAATTTCAACAACCAGGACCTCTTCAAATTTTCTCACAATTAGCCAGGTTAGCTATTTTTCAAGTTAACTCGCTAATTGATTTCGCGAAATATCTATATATTGCTGTGTACTTGTCTGTGTTACTATCGGTTCTCTCTGTTACTATGTGTTCTGTCTCGGAGGACCGCGTGTCGCCCTTTTTGACACTTCGGTCCTCCCTACTGTTTAGGACAATTTCCTCATCCCTACTTTCGTTTTTCCAGAAAGAGGGAGAGTCGAGATTTGTCCTTGTCTAGGTGGCTCCCAAAAAATTGTTAAAGTTCCCTCGAGTCGTTTGTAAACAATGGGGGTGTTTTGGCACGGAAAATTTCCACATCTGGCGAAAACCCCCCATGGTTCAGTCGTCTCGAGGCGAAGTACGCACCTAGATAATGACTTTCTCTTTCTCAATGGATTATGACTCGACCCCCATATACCGCGGGCAGTCATAAACCCGCGGGACCCAAAGCACCAGAAAAGTGCTAAATTAAAAATAGCTAACGGACCCAGGGTAGAGTCGGTCCCCGAAGTCGAGACAATGGTGGAGACAGGATCGTAAACCGTCGTACCGACAACGATATTTTACAGATATTTCAAAATAAAAACAAAGCCTATGTTTCTATGACGTTTACCACCCAGATAAATGTGCAGTGTACAAAGAGAAATGAATGGTTACTGTTAAAATGCATAATTGTGGTCTTTATTGTAATCCTGACACTGAAATCCGTAAATAAAATATACAGTAAAGTAGAAGTTAAAATGTATAAAATATGTATAACACAATATGACAATAAGTAAAACATATCCCACAAGGAAATAAAATTAAACTAGCAGGGTAAAAAAAAAAAAAAAAGTAACCCATGCGGGGATCGATCCAGGGTCCATAGTATTCGCAGTCCGCTTCCTTATCCGCTCAGCCACGCCGCTCCGTTGAAAACACTTCTAACTCTAGAGTACTAAACCTACATGTCTGTTTTCAAAAAAAATTTTATAGCGAAATAAAAAAATAGGTATACCTTAATTTTGCTCGTAGAACATACCTACAAAGTTTCAAGTCGATCGGTGAACTTTTTTTTTTGAACTCAATTTTTTCAAAAATTTGGACTTATCTACACTTTTGGCAAAATAGGTGTCTAATTATTTGCCGGGTAGAACACGTGTACCAAATTTGAAAAAAATCGGTGACCCCCGGTGCTGGTCCTCCCCTTGTTAGACTATATAGAAGCAATATATACATTGATTTCAACCGGCTACCTGTTCCATTCATTGTTCTACTTGTCGCAAGTTACAAATAATTTCCGATAAAGGATTAACCATTGGGGTTCATTGTTCACTTAAACTTGAAGAACAAAAAATTGGCGAATGGTACTGTTTGGATGCTTTGCATATATGTTTCTTAGACTATATGGAAGCAATATATACAAAGATTTCAACCGTCTACGTGTTCCAATCATTGTTCTACTTGTAGAAAGTTACAATTAATTTCCGTTAAAGGATTAACAATGGGGCTCGTAGTTCACTTAAACTTGAAGAACAAAAAATTGGCGAATGGTACTGTTTGGATGCTTTGCATATATGTTTCTTAGACTATATGGAAGCAATATATACAAAGATTTCAACCGTCTACGTGTTCCAATCATTGTTCTACTTGCCGAATGTTACAAATAATTTCCGATAAAGGATTAACCATTGGGGCTCATTGTTCACTTAAACTTGAAGAACAAAAAATTGGCGAATTGTACTGTTTGGATGCTTTGCATATATGTTTCTTATACTATATAGAAGCAATATATACAAAGATTTCAACCGTCTACCTGTTCCATTCATTGTTCTACATGTCGAAAGTTACAAATAATTTCCGATAAAGGATTAACAATGGGTCTCATTGTTCACTTAAACTTGAAGAATAAAAAATTGGCGAATGGTACTGTTTGGATGCTTTGCATATATGTTTCTTAGACTATATGGAAGCAATATATACAAAGATTTCAACCGTCTACGTGTTCCAATCATTGTTCTACTTGTAGAAAGTTACAATTAATTTCCGTTAAAGGATTAACAATGGGGCTCGTAGTTCACTTAAACTTGAAGAACAAAAAATTGGCGAATTGGACTGTTTGGATGCTTTGCATATATGTTTCGTAGATTATATAGAAGCAATATATACAATGGTTTCAACCGTCTACCTGATCCATTCATTGTTCTACTTGTCGAAAATTACAAATAATTTCCGATAAAGGATTAACCATTGGGGCTCATTGTTCACTTAAACTTGAAGACCAAAATATTGGCGAATGGTACTGTTTGGATGCTTTGTGTACATGTTTCTTAGACTATATGGAAGCAATATATACAAAGATTTCAACCGTCTACGTGTTGCAATCATTGTTCTACTTGTCGAAATTTACAAATAATTTCCTTTAAAGGATTAACAATGGGGCTCGTTGTTCACTTAAACTTGAAGAACAATAAATCGGCGAATTGTACTGTTTGGATGCTTTGCATATATGTTTCTTAGACTATATAGAAGCAATATATACAAAGATTTCAACCGTCTACCTGTTCCATTCATTGTTCTACTTGTCGAAAATTACAAATAATTTCCGATAAAGGATTAACCATTGCGGCTCATTGTTCGCATAAACTTGAAGATCAATAAATTGGCGAATTGTGCTGTTTGGATGCTTTGCATATATGTTTCTTATACTATATAGAAGCAATATATACAAAGATTTCAACCGTCTACCTGTTCCATTCATTGTTCTACTTGTCGAAAGTTACGCATAATTTCCTTTAAAGGATTAACAATGGGGCTCGTTGTTCACTTAAACTTGAAGAACAATAAATCGGCGAATTGTACTGTTTGGACGCTTTGCATATATGTTTCTTAGCCTATTTAGAAGTAATATATACAATGATTTCAACAGTCTACCTGTTCCATTCATTGTTCTACTTGTCGAAATTTACAAATAATTTCCTTTAAAGGATTAACAATGGGGCTCGTAGTTCACTTAAACTTGAAGAACAAAAAATTGGCGAATGGTACTGTTTGGATGCTTTGCATATATGTTTCTTAGATTATATAGAGGCAATATATACAAGGATTTCAACCGTCTACCTGTTCCATTCATTGTTCTATTTGCCGAATGTTACAAATAATTTCCGATAAAGGATTAACCATTGGGGCTCATTGTTCACTTAAACTTGAAGAACAAAAAATTGGTGAATTGTACTGTTTGGATGCTTTGCATATATGTATCTTATACTATATAGAAGCAATATATACAAAGATTTCAACCGTCTACCTGTTCCATTCATTGTTCTACTTGTCGAAAGTTACAAATAATTTCCGATAAAGGATTAACAATGGGTCTCATTGTTCACTTAAACTTGAAGAATAAAAAATTGGCGAATGGTACTGTTTGGATGCTTTGCATATATGATTCTTAGGCTATATGGAAGCAATATATACAAAGATTTCAACTGTCTACCTGTTCCATTCATTGTTCTACTTGTCGCAAGTTACATATAATTTCCGTTAAAGTATTAACAATGGGGCTCGTAGTTCACTTAAACTTGAAGATCAAATAATTGGCGAATTGTACTGTTTGGACGCTTTGCATATATGTTTCTTAGCCTATTTAGAAGCAATATATACAATGATTTCAACAGTCTACCTGTTCCATTCAATGTTCTACTTGTCGAAATTTACAAATAATTTCCTTTAAAGGATTAACAATGGGGCTCGTAGTTCACTTAAACTTGAAGAACAAAAAATTGGCGAATGGTACTGTTTGGATGCTTTGCATATATGTTTCTAAGATTATATAGAGGCAATATATACAAGGATTTCAACCGTCTACCTGTTCCATTCATTGTTCTACTTGTCGAAATTTACAAATAATTACCGATAAAGGATTAACCATTGGGGCTCATTGTTCACTTAACCTTGAAGAACAAAAAATTGGCGAATTGTCCTGTTTGGATGCTTTGCATATATGTTTTTAGACTATATAGAAGCAATATATACAAAGATTTCAACCGTCTACCTTTTCCATTCATTGTTCTACTTGTCGAAAGTTACAAATAATTTCCGATAAAGGATTAACGATGGGGCTCATTGTTCACTTAAACTTGAAGAATAAGAAATTGGCGAATGGTACTGTTTGGATGCTTTGCATATATGTTTCTTAGACTATATGGAAGCAATATATACAAAGATTTCAACTGTCTACCTGTTCCATTCATTGTTCTACTTGTCGCAAGTTACAAATAATTTCCGTTAAAGTATTAACAATGGGGCTCGTAGTTCACTTAAACTTGAAGATCAAATAATTGGCGAATTGTACTGTTTGGACGCTTTGCATATATGTTTCTTAGCCTATTTAGAAGCAATATATACAATGATTTCAACAGTCTACCTGTTCCATTCATTGTTCTACTTGTCGAAATTTACAAATAATTTCCTTTAAAGGATTAACAATGGGGCTCGTAGTTCACTTAAACTTGAAGAACAAAAAATGGGCGAATGGTACTGTTTGGATGCTTTGCATATATGTTTCTTAGATTATATAGAGGCAATATATACAAGGATTTCAACCGTCTACCTGTTCCATTCATTGTTCTACTTGTCGAAATTTACAAATAATTACCGATAAAGGATTAACCATTGGGGTTCATTGTTCACTTAACCTTGAAGAACAAAAAATTGGCGAATTGTCCTGTTTGGATGCTTTGCATATATGTTTTTAGACTATATAGAAGCAATATATACAAAGATTTCAACCGTCTACCTTTTCCATTCATTGTTCTACTTGTCGAAAGTTACAAATAATTTCCGATAAAGGATTAACAATGGGGCTCATTGTTCACTTAAACTTGAAGAATAAGAAATTGGCGAATGGTGCAGTTTGGATGCTTTGCATATATGTTTCTTAGACTATATGGAAGCAATATATACAAAGATTTCAACTGTCTACCTGTTCCATTCATTGTTCTACTTGTCGCAAGTTACAAATAATTTCCGTTAAAGTATTAACAATGGGGCTCGTAGTTCACTTAAACTTGAAGATCAAATAATTGGCGAATTGTACTGTTTGGACGCTTTGCATATATGTTTCTTAGCCTATTTAGAAGCAATATATACAATGATTTCAACAGTCTACCTGTTCCATTCATTGTTCTACTTGTCGCAAGTTACAAATAATTTCCGTTAAAGTATTAACAATGGGGCTCGTAGTTCACTTAAACTTGAAGACCAAAAAATTGGCGAATTGTACTGTTTGGATGCTTTGCGTACATGTTTCTTAGACTATATGGAAGCAATATATACAAAGATTTCAACCGTCTACGTGTTCCAATCATTGTTCTACTTGTCGAAATTTACACATAATTTCCTTTAAAGGATTAACAATGTGGCTCGTTGTTAACTTAAACTTGAAGAACTATAAATTGGCGAATTGTACTGTTTGGATGCTTTGCATATATGTTTCTTAGACTATATAGAAGCAATATATACAAAGATTTCAACCGTCTACCTGTTCCATTCATTGTTCTACTTGTCGAAAGTTACAAATAATTTCCGATAAAGGATTAACCATTGGGGCTCATTGTTCACTTAAACTTGAAGAACAATAAATTGGCGAATGGTACAGTTTGGATGCTTTGCATACATGTTTCTTAGACTATATAGAAGCAACATATACATTGATTTCAACCGGCTACCTGTTCCATTCATTGTTCTACTTGTCGCAAGTTACAAATAATTTCCGTTAAAGTATTAACAATGGGGCTCGTAGTTCACTTAAAATTGAAGATCAAATAATTGGCGAACGGTACTGTTTGGATGCTTTGCGTACATGTTTCTTAAACTATATGGAAGCAATATATAGAAAGATTTCACCCGTCTACCTGTACTATTCATTGTTGTACTTGTAGAAAGTTACAAATAATTTCTATTCCATGATTATCAATGGGGCTCGCTGTTCACTTAAACTTGAAGATCAAAAAATTGGCGAATGGTACTGTTTGGATGCTTTGCATATATGTTTCTTAGACTATATAGAAGCAATATATACATTGATTTCAACCGGCTACCTGTTCCATTCATTGTTCTACTTGTCGAAAGTTACAAATAATTTCCGTTAAGGGATTAACAATGGGGATCGTAGTTTACTTAAACTGGAAGAACAAAAAATTGGCGAATGGTACTGTTAGGTTGCTTTGCATATATGTTTCTTAGACTATATGGAAGCAATATATACAAAGATTTCAACCGTCTACGTGTTCCAATCATTGTTCTACTTGTAGAAAGTTACAATTAATTTCCGTTAAAGGATTAACAATGGGGCTCGTAGTTCACTTAAACTTGAAGAACAAACAATTGGCGAATGGTACTGTTTGGATGCTTTGCGTACATGTTTCTGAGACTATATGGAAGCAATATATACAAAGATTTCAACCGTCTACGTGTTCCAATCATTGTTCTACTTGTCGAAATTTACAAATTATTTCCTTTAAAGGATTAACAATGGGGCTCGTTGTTCACTTAATCTTGAAGAACAAAAAAGTGGCGAATGGTACTGTTTGGATGCTTTGCATATATGTTTCTTATATTATATAGAAGCAATATATACAAATATTTCAACCGTCTACCTGTTCCATTCATTGTTCTACTTGTCGCAAGTTACAAATAATTTCCGTTAAAGTATTAACAATGGGGCTCGTAGTTCACTTAAACTTGAAGAACAAATAATTGGCGAATTGTACTGTTTGGATGTTTTGCATATATGTTTTTTAGACTATATAGAAGCAATATATACAATGATTTCAACCGTCTACCTATTCCATTCATTGTTCTACTTGCCGAAATTTACAAATAATTTCCTTTAAAGGATAAACAATGGGGCTCGTAGTTCACTTAAACTTGAAGAACAAAAAATTGGCGAATGGTACTATTTGGGTGCTTTGAATATATGTTTCTTATATTATATAGAAGCAATATATACAAATATTTCAACCGTCTACCTGTTCCATTCATTGTTCGACTTGTCGAAAATTACAAATCATTTCCGATAAAGGATTAACCATTGGGGCTCATTGTTCACTTAAACTTGAAGACCAAAAAATTGGCGAATGGTACTGTTTGGATGCTTTGCGTACATGTTTCTTAGACTATATGGAAGCAATATATACAAAGATTTCAACCGTCTACCTGTTCCATTCATTGTTCTACTTGTCGAAAGTTACAAATAATTTCCTTTAAAGGATTAACAATGGGGCTCGTTGTTAACTTAAACTTGAAGAACAATAAATTGGCGAATTGTACTGTTTGGATGCTTTGCATATATGTTTCTTAGACTATATAGAAGCAATATATACAAAGATTTCAACCGTCTACGTGTTCCAATCATTGTTCTACTTGTAGAAAGTTACAATTAATTTCCGTTAAAGGATTAACAATGGGGCTCGTAGTTCACTTAAACTTGAAGAACAAAAAATTGGCGAATTGTACTGTTTGGATGCTTTGCATACATGTTTCGTAGACTATATAGAAGCAATATATACAATGATTTCAACCGTCTACATGATCCATTCATTGTTCTATTTGTCGAAATTTACAAATAATTTCCTTTAAAGGATTAACAATGGGGCTCGTAGTTCACTTAAACTTGAAGAACAAAAAATTGGCGGATTGTACTGTTTGGATGCTTTGCATAGATGTGTTCTTAAACTATTTAGAAGTAATATATAGAAAGATTTCACCCGTCTACCTGTATTATTCATTGTTGTACTTGTAGAAAGTTACAAATAATTTCTATTCCATGATTATCAATGGGGCTCGCTGTTCACTTAAACTTGAAGATCAAAAAATTGGCGATTGTTACTGTTTAGATGCTTTGCATATATGTTTCTTAGATTATATAGAAGCAATATATACAATGATTTCAACCGTCTACCAGTTCCATTCATTGTTCTACTTGTCGAAAATTACAAATAATTTCCGATAAAGGATTAACCATTGGGGCTCATTGTTCACTTAAACTTGAAGAACAAAAAATTGGCGAATGGTACTGTTTGGATGCTTTGCGTACATGTTTCTTAGACTATATGGAAGCAATATATACAAAGATTTCAACCGTCTACGTGTTCCAATCATTGTTCTACTTGTCGAAATTTACAAATAATTTCCTTTAAAGGATTAATAATGGGGCTCGTCGTTCACTTAAACTTGAAGAACAAAAAATTGGCGAATGGTACTGTTTGGATGCTTTGCATATATGTTTCTTAGACTATATAGAAGCAACATATACATTGATTTCAACCGGCTACCTGTTCCATTCATTGTTCTACTTGTCGCAAGTTACAAATAATTTCCGTTAAAGTATTAACAATGGGGCTCGTAGTTCACTTAAAATTGAAGATCAAATAATTGGCGAACGGTACTGTTTGGATGCTTTGCGTACATGTTTCTTAGACTATATGGAAGCAATATATACAATGATTTCAACCGTCTACCTGTTCCATTCATTGTTCTACTTGTCGAAATTTACAAATAATTACCGATAAAGGACTAACCATTGGGGCTCATTGTTCACTTAAACTTGAAGAACAAAAAATTGGCGAATTGTACTGTTTGGATGCTTTGCATATATGTTTTTTAGATTATATAGAAGCAATATATACAAAGATTTCAACCGTCTACCTGTTCGATTCATTATTCTACTTGTCGAAAGTTACAAATAATTTCCGATAAAGGATTAACAATGGGGCTCATTGTTCACTTAAACTTGAAGGACAAAAAATTGGCGAATGGTACTGTTTGGATGCTTTGCGTACATGTTTCTTAGACTATATGGAAGCAATATATACAAGGATTTCAACCGTCTACCTGTTCCATTCATTGTTCTACTTGTCGAAAGTTACAAATAATTTCCGATAAAGGATTAACAATGGGACTCATTGTTCACTTAAACTTGAAGAACAAAAAATTGGCGATTGGTACTGTTTGGATGCTTTGCATATATGTTTCTTAGACTATATAGAAGCAATATATATATTGATTTCAACCGTCTACCTGTTCCACTCATTGTTCTACTTGTCGAAAGTTACAAATAATTTCCGTTAAAGTGTTAACAATGGGGCTCGTAGTTCACTTAAACTTGAAGATGAAATAATTGGCGAATCGTACTGTTTGGATGCTTTGCATATATGTTTCTTAGATTATATAGATGCAATATATACAAATATTTCAACCGTCTACCTGTTCCATTCATTGTTCGGCTTGTCGAAAATTACAAATCATTTCCGATAAAGGATTAACCATTGGGGCTCATTGTTCACTTAAACTTGAAGACCAAAAAATTGGCGAATGGTACTGTTTGGATGCTTTGCGTACATGTTTCTTAGACTATATGGAAGCAATATATACAAAGATTTCAACCGTCTACCTGTTCCATTCATTGTTCTACTTGTCGAAAGTTACAAATAATTTCCGATAAAGGATTAACCATTGGGGCTCATTGTTCACTTAAACTTGAAGAACAAAAAATTGGCGAATGGTACTGTTTGGATGCTTTGCATATATGTTTCTTAGACTATATGGAAGCAATATATACAAAGATTTCAACCGTCTACGTGTTCCAATCATTGTTCTACTTGTAGAAAGTTACAATTAATTTCCGTTAAAGGATTAACAATGGGGCTCGTAGTTCACTTAAACTTGAAGAACAAAAAATTGGCGAATTGTACTGTTTGGATGCTTTGCATACATGTTTCGTAGACTATATAGAAGCAATATATACAAAGATTTCAACCGTCTACGTGTTCCAATCATTGTTCTACTTGTCGAAATTTACAAATAATTTCCTTTAAAGGATTAACAATGGGGCTCGTAGTTCACTTAAACTTGAAGAACAAAAAATTGGCGAATTGTACTGTTTGGATGCTTTGCATCGATGTTTCTTAGACTAATTAGAAGCAATATATAGAAAGATTTCACCCGTCTACCTGTACTATTCATTGTTGTACTTGTAGAAAGTTACAAATAATTTCTATTCCATGATTATCAATGGGGCTCGCTGTTCACTTAAACTTGAAGATCAAAAAATTGGCGATTGTTACTGTTTAGATGCTTTGCATATATGTTTCTTAGATTATATAGAAGCAATATATACAATGATTTCAACCGTCTACCAGTTCCATTCATTGTTCTACTTGTCGAAAATTACAAATAATTTCCGATAAAGGATTAACCATTGGGGCTCATTGTTCACTTAAACTTGAAGAACAAAAAATTGGCGAATGGTACTGTTTGGATGCTTTGCGTACATGTTTCTTAGACTATATGGAAGCAATATATACAAAGATTTCAACCGTCTACGTGTTCCAATCATTGTTCTACTTGTCGAAATATACAAATAATTTCCTTTAAAGGATTAACAATGGGGCTCGTCGTTCACTTAAACTTGAAGAACAAAAAATTGGCGAATGGTACTGTTTGGATGCTTTGCATATATGTTTCTTAGACTATATAGAAGCAATATATACATTGATTTCAACCGGCTACCTGTTCCATTCATTGTTCTACTTGTCGCAAGTTACAAATAATTTCCGTTAAAGTATTAACAATGGGGCTCGTAGTTCACTTAAAATTGAAGATCAAATAATTGGCCAATTGTACTGTTTGGACGCTTTGCATATATGTTTCTTAGACTATATAGAAGCAATATATATAAAGATTTCAACCGTCTACCTGTTCCATTCATTGTTCTACTTGTCGAAAGTTACAAATAATTTCCGATAAAGGATTAACAATGGGGCTCATTGTTCACTTAAACTTGAAGGACAAAAAATTGGCGAACGGTACTGTTTGGATGCTTTGCGTACATGTTTCTTAAACTATATGGAAGCAATATATACAATGATTTCAACCGTCTACCTGTTCCATTCATTGTTCTACTTGTCGAAAGTTACAAATAATTACCGATAAAGGACTAACCATTGGGGCTCATTGTTCACTTAAACTTGAAGAACAAAAAATTGGCGAATTGTACTGTTTGGATGCTTTGCATATATGTTTTTTAGATTATATAGAAGCAATATATACAAAGATTTCAACCGTCTACCTGTTCGATTCATTATTCTACTTGTCGAAAGTTACAAATAATTTCCGATAAAGGATTAACAATGGGGCTCATTGTTCACTTAAACTTGAAGGACAAAAAATTGGCGATTGGTACTGTTTGGATGCTTTGCATATATGTTTCTTAGACTATATAGAAGCAATATATATATTGATTTCAACCGTCTACCTGATCCACTCATTGTTCTACTTGTCGAAAGTTACAAATAATTTCCGTTAAAGTGTTAACAATGGGGCTCGTAGTTCACTTAAACTTGAAGATGAAATAATTGGCGAATCGTACTGTTTGGATGCTTTGCATATATGTTTCTTAGATTATATAGAAGCAATATATACAAAGATTTCAACCGTCTACCTGTTCCATTCATTGTTCTACTTGTCGAAAGCTACAAATAATTTCCGATAACGGATTAACCATTGGGGCTCATTGTTCACTTAAACTTGAAGAACAAAAAATTGGCGAACTGTACTTTTTGGATGCTTTGCATATATGTTTCTTAGACTATATAGAAGCAATATATACAAAGATTTCAACCGTCTACCTGTTCCATTCATTGTTTTACTTGTCGAAAATTACAAATAATTTCCGATAAAGTATTAACCATTGGGGCTTATTGTTCACTTAAACTTGAAGAACAAAAAATTGGCGAATGTTACTGTTTGGATGCTTTGCGTACATGTTTCTTAGACTATATGGAAGCAATATATACAAAGATTTCAACCGTCTACGTGTTCCAATCATTGTTCTACTTGTCGAAATTTACAAATAATTTCCTTTAAAGGATTAACAATGGGGCTCGTTGTTCACTTAAACTTGAAGAACAAAAAAGTGGCGAATGGTACTGTTTGGATGCTTTGCATAGATGTTTCTTAGACTATTTAGAAGCAATATATAGAAATTGTCACCCGTCTACCTGTACTATTCATTGTTCTACTTGTAGAAAGTTACAAATAATTTCCATTTCATGATTATCAATGGGGCTCGCTGTTCACTTAAACTTGAAGATCAAAAAATTGGCGACTCTTACTGTTTAGATGCTTTGCTTATATGTTTCTTAGATTATATAGAAGCAATATATACAAATATTTCAACCGTCTACCTGTTCCATTCATTGTTCTACTTGTCGAAAATTACAAATAATTTCCGATAAAGTATTAACCATTGGGGCTCATTGTTCACTTAAACTTGAAGAACAAAAAATTGGCGAATGGTACTGTTTGGATGCTTTGCGTACATGTTTCTTAGACTATATGGAAGCAATATATACAAAGATTTCAACCGTCTACGTGTTCCAATCATTGTTCTACTTGTCGAAATTTACAAATAATTTCCTTTAAAGGATTAACAATGGGGCTCGTTGTTAACTTAACCTTGAAGAACAATAAATTGGCGAATTGTACTGTTTGGATGCTTTGCATATATGTTTCTTAGACTATATAGAAGCAATATATACAAAGATTTCAACCGTCTACCTGTTCCATTCATTGTTCTA
Organism: Cerceris ruficornis; assembly: GCA_963989415.1. NCBI lineage: Eukaryota > Metazoa > Arthropoda > Insecta > Hymenoptera > Crabronidae > Cerceris > Cerceris ruficornis. Next base: position 468,904 of record CAXDIW010000229.1, on the reverse strand, counting down.
CTTGTCGAAAGTTACAAATAATTTCCGATAAAGGATTAACCATTGGGGCTCATTGTTCACTTAAACTTGAAGAACAAAAAATTGGCGAATGGTACCGTTTGGATGCTTTGCATATATGTTTCTTAGACTATATGGAAGCAATATATACAAAGATTTCAACCGTCTACGTGTTCCAATCATTGTTCTACTTGTAGAAAGTTACAATTAATTTCCGTTAAAGGATAAACAATGGGGCTCGTAGTTCACTTAAACTTGAAGAACAAAAAATTGGCGAATTGTACTGTTTGGATGCTTTGCATACATGTTTCGTAGACTATATAGAAGCAATATATACAATGATTTCAACCGTCTACATGATCCATTCATTGTTCTATTTGTCGAAATTTACAAATAATTTCCTTTAAAGGATTAGCAATGGGGTTCGTAGTTCACTTAAACTTGAAGAACAAAAAATTGGCGAATTGTACTGTTTGGATGCTTTGCATAGATGTGTTCTTAGACTATTTAGAAGCAATATATAGAAAGATTTCACCCGTCTACCTGTACTATTCATTGTTGTACTTGTAGAAAGTTACAAATAATTTCTATTCCATGATTATCAATGGGGCTCGCTGTTCACTTAAACTTGAAGATCAAAAAATTGGCGATTGTTACTGTTTAGATGCTTTGCATATATGTTTCTTATACTATATAGAAGCAATATATACAATGATTTCAACCGTCTACCAGTTCCATTCATTGTTCTACTTGTCGAAAATTACAAATAATTTCCGATAAAGGATTAACCATTGGGGCTCATTGTTCACTTAAACTTGAAGAACAAAAAATTGGCGAATGGTACTGTTTGGATGCTTTGCGTACATGTTTCTTAGACTATATGGAAGCAATATATACAAAGATTTCAACCGTCTACGTGTTCCAATCATTGTTCTACTTGTCGAAATTTACAAATAATTTCCGATAAAGGATTAACAATGGGGCTCATTGTTCACTTAAACTTGAAGAACAAAAAATTGGCGCATGGTACTGTTTGGATGTTTGCATATATGTTTCTTAGACTATATAGAAGCAATATATACAAAGATTTCAACCGTCTACCTGTTCCATTCATTGTTCTACTTGTCGAAAGTTACAAATAATTTCCGATAAAGGATTAACAATGGGGCTCATTGTTCACTTAAACTTGAAGAACAAAAAATTGGCGAATGGTACTGTTTGGATGCTTTGCATATATGTTTCTTAGACTATATAGTAGCAATATATACAAAGATTTCAACCGTCTACCTGTTCCATTCATTGTTCTACTTCTCGAAAGATACAAATAATTTCCGATAATGGATTAACAATGGGGCTAATTGTTCACTTAAACTTGAAGAACAAAAAATTGGCGAATGGTACTGTTTGGATGCTTTGCATATATGTTTCTTAGACTATATAGTAGCAATATATACAATGATTTCAACCGTCTACCTGTTCCATTCATTGTTCTACTTGTCGAAAGTTACAAATAATTTCCGTTAAAGGATTAACAATGGGGCTCGTAATTCACTTAAACTTGAAGAACAAAAAATTGGCGATTGGTACTGTTTGGATGCTTTGCATATATGTTTCTTAGGCTATATAGAAGCAATATATACAAAGATTTCAACCGTCTACCTGTTCCATTCATTGTTCTACTTGTCGAAATTTACAAATAATTTCCTTTAAAGTATTAACAATGGGGCTCGTAGTTCACTTAAACTTGAAGATCAAAAAATTGGCGAATTGTACTGTTTGGATGCTTTGCATATATGTTTCTTAGACTATATAGAAGCAACATATACAAAGATTTCAACTGTCTACGTGTTCCAATCATTGTTCTACTTGTCGAAATTTACAAATAATTTCCTTTAAAGCATTAACAATGGGGCTCGTAGTTCACTTAAACTTGAAGAACAATAACTTGGCGAATGGAACTGTTTGGATGCTTGCATATATGTTTCTTAGACTATATTGAAGGAATATATACAAAGATTTCAACCGTCTACCTGTTCCATTCATTGTTCTACTTGTCGAAAGTTACAAATAATTTCCGATAAAGGATTAACAATGGGGCTCATTGTTCACTTAAACTTGATGAACAAAAAATTGGCGAATGGTACTGTTTGGATGCATTGCATATATGTTTCTTAGACTATATGGAAGCAATATATACATAGATTTCAACCGTCTACGTGTTCCAATCATTGTTCTACATGTCGAAAGTTACAAATAATTTCCGTTTCATGATTATCGATGGGGCTCGTTGTTCACTTAAACTTGAAGAACAAAAAATTGGCGAATGGTACTGTTTGGATGCTTTGCATATATGTTTCTTAGACTATATGGAAGCAATATATACAAAGATTTCAACCGTCTACGTGTTCCAATCATTGTTCTACTTGTCGAAATTTACAAATTATTTCCTTTAAAGGATTAACAATGGGGCTCGTAGTTCACTTAAACTTGAAGAGAAAAAAATTGTCGAATTGTACTGTTTGGATGCTTTGCATATATGTTTCTTAGACTATATGGAAGCAATATATACAAAGATTTCAACCGTCTACGTGTTCCAATCATTGTTCTACTTGTAGAAAGTTACAATTAATTTCCGTTAAAGGATTAACAATGGGGCTCGTAGTTCACTTAAACTTGAAGAACAAAAAATTGGCGAATTGTACTGTTTGGATGCTTTGCATACATGTTTCGTAGACTATATAGAAGCAATATATACAATGATTTCAACCGTCTACATGATCCATTCATTGTTCTATTTGTCGAAATTTACAAATAATTTCCTTTAAAGGATTAACAATGGGGCTCGTAGTTCACTTAAACTTGAAGAACAAAAAATTGGCGAATTGTACTGCTTGGATGCTTTGCATAGATGTGTTCTTAGACTATTTAGAAGCAATATATAGAAAGATTTCACCCGTCTACCTGTACTATTCATTGTTGTACTTGTAGAAAGTTACAAATAATTTCTATTCCATGATTATCAATGGGGCTCGCTGTTCACTTAAACTTGAAGATCAAAAAATTGGCGATTGTTACTGTTTAGATGCTTTGCATATATGTTTCTTAGACTATATAGAAGCAATATATACAATGATTTCAACCGTCTACCAGTTCCATTCATTGTTCTACTTGTCGAAAATTACAAATAATTTCCGATAAAGGATTAACCATTGGGGCTCATTGTTCACTTAAACTTGAAGAACAAAAAATTGGCGAATGGTACTGTTTGGATGCTTTGCGTACATGTTACTTAGACTATATGGAAGCAATATATACAAAGATTTCAACCGTCTACGTGTTCCAATCATTGTTCTACTTGTCGAAATTTACAAATAATTTCCTTTAAAGGATTAACAATGGGGCTCGTTGTTAACTTAACCTTGAAGAACAATAAATTGGCGAATTGTACTGTTTGGATGCTTTGCATATATGTTTCTTAGACTATATAGAAGCAATATATACAAAGATTTCAACCGTCTACCTGTTCCATTCATTGTTCTACTTGTCGAAAGTTACAAATAATTTCCGATAAAGGATTAACCATTGGGGCTCATTGTTCACTTAAACTTGAAGAACAAAAAATTGGCGAATGGTACCGTTTGGATGCTTTGCATATATGTTTCTTAGACTATATGGAAGCAATATATACAAAGATTTCAACCGTCTACGTGTTCCAATCATTGTTCTACTTGTAGAAAGTTACAATTAATTTCCGTTAAAGGATTAACAATGGGGCTCGTAGTTCACTTAAACTTGAAGAACAAAAAATTGGCGAATTGTACTGTTTGGATGCTTTGCATACATGTTTCGTAGACTATATAGAAGCAATATATACAATGATTTCAACCGTCTACATGATCAATTCATTGTTCTATTTGTCGAAATTTACAAATAATTTCCTTTAAAGGATTAACAATGGGGCTCGTAGTTCACTTAAACTTGAAGAACAAAAAATTGGCGAATTGTACTGTTTGGATGCTTTGCATAGATGTGTTCTTAGACTATTTAGAAGCAATATATAGAAAGATTTCACCCGTCTACCTGTACTATTCATTGTTGTACTTGTAGAAAGTTACAAATAATTTCTATTCCATGATTATCAATGGGGCTCGCTGTTCACTTAAACTTGAAGATCAAAAAATTGGCGATTGTTACTGTTTAGATGCTTTGCATATATGTTTCTTAGACTATATAGAAGCAATATATACAATGATTTCAACCGTCTACCAGTTCCATTCATTGTTCTACTTGTCGAAAATTACAAATAATTTCCGATAAAGGATTAACCATTGGGGCTCATTGTTCACTTAAACTTGAAGAACAAAAAATTGGCGAATGGTACTGTTTGGATGCTTTGCGTACATGTTTCTTAGACTATATGGAAGCAATATATACAAAGATTTCAACCGTCTACGTGTTCCAATCATTGTTCTACTTGTCGGAATTTACTAATAATTTCCGATAAAGGATTAACAATGGGGCTCATTGTTCACTTAAACTTGAAGAACAAAAAATTGGCGCATGGTACTGTTTGGATGTTTGCATATATGTTTCTTAGACTATATAGAAGCAATATATACAAAGATTTCAACCGTCTACCTGTTCCATTCATTGTTCTACTTCTCGAAAGATACAAATAATTTCCGATAATGGATTAACAATGGGGCTAATTGTTCACTTAAACTTGAAGAACAAAAAATTGGCGAATGGTACTGTTTGGATGCTTTGCATATATGTTTCTTAGACTATATAGTAGCAATATATACAATGATTTCAACCGTCAACCTGTTCCATTCATTGTTCTACTTGTCGAAAGTTACAAATAATTTCCGTTAAAGGATTAACAATGGGGCTCGTAATTCACTTAAACTTGAAGAACAAAAAATTGGCGATTGGTACTGTTTGGATGCTTTGCATATATGTTTCTTAGACTATATAGATGCAATATATACAAAGATTTCAACCGTCTACCTGTTCCATTCATTGTTCTACTTGTCGAAATTTACAAATAATTTCCTTTAAAGTATTAACAATGGGGCTCGTAGTTCACTTAAACTTGAAGATCAAAAAATTGGCGAATTGTACTGTTTGGATGCTTTGCATATATGTTTCTTAGACTATATAGAAGCAACATATACAAAGATTTCAACTGTCTACGTGTTCCAATCATTGTTCTACTTGTCGAAATTTACAAATAATTTCCTTTAAAGCATTAACAATGGGGCTCGTAGTTCACTTAAACTTGAAGAACAATAAATTGGCGAATGGAACTGTTTGGATGCTTGCATATATGTTTCTTAGACTATATTGAAGGAATATATACAAAGATTTCAACCGTCTACCTGTTCCATTCATTGTTCTACTTGTCGAAAGTTACAAATAATTTCCGATAAAGGATTAACAATGGGGCTCATTGTTCACTTAAACTTGATGAACAAAAAATTGGCGAATGGTACTGTTTGGATGCATTGCATATATGTTTCTTAGACTATATGGAAGCAATATATACATAGATTTCAACCGTCTACGTGTTCCAATCATTGTTCTACATGTCGAAAGTTACAAATAATTTCCGTTTCATGATTATCGATGGGGCTCGTTGTTCACTTAAACTTGAAGAACAAAAAATTGGCGAATGGTACTGTTTGGATGCTTTGCATATATGTTTCTTAGACTATATGGAAGCAATATATACAAAGATTTCAACCGTCTACGTGTTCCAATCATTGTTCTACTTGTCGAAATTTACAAATTATTTCCTTTAAAGCATTAACAATGGGGCTCGTAGTTCACTTAAACTTGAAGAACAATAAATTGGCGAATGGAACTGTTTGGATGCTTGCATATATGTTTCTTAGACTATATGGAAGCAACATATACAAAGATTTCAACCGTCTACCTGTTCTATTCATTGTTCTACTTGTAGAAAGTTACAAATGATTTCCGTTTCATGATTATCAATGGGGCTCGTTGTTCACTTAAACTTGAAGAACAAAAAATTGGAGAATGGTACTGTTTGGATGCTTTGCATATATGTTTCTTAGATTATATAGAAGCAATATATACAAAGATTTCAACCGTCTACCTGTTCCATTCATTGTTCTACTTGTCGAAAATTACAAATAATTTCCGATAAAGGATTAACCATTGGGGCTCATTGTTCACTTAAACTTGAAGAACAAAAAATTGGCGAATGGTACTCTTTGGATGTTTGCGTACAAGTTTCTTAGACTATATGGAAGCAATATATACAAAGATTTCAACCGTCTACGTGTTCCAATCATTGTTCTACTTTTCGAAATTTAGAAATAATTTCCTTTAAAGGATTAACAATGGGGCTCGTAGTTCACTTAAACTTGAAGAACAAAAAATTGGCGAATTGTACTGTTTGGATGCTTTGCATAGATGTGTTCTTAGACTATTTAGAAGCAATATATAGAAAGATTTCACCCGTCTACCTGTACTATTCATTGTTGTACTTGTAGAAAGTTACAAATAATTTCTATTCCATGATTATCAATGGGGCTCGCTGTTCACTTAAACTTGAAGATCAAAAAATTGGCGATTGTTACTGATTAGATGCTTTGCATATATGTTTCTTAGATTATATAGAAGCAATATATACAATGATTTCAACCGTCTACCAGTTCCATTCATTGTTCTACTTGTCGAAAATTACAAATAATTTCCGATAAAGGATTAACCATTGGAGCTCATTGTTCACTTAAACTTGAAGAACAAAAAATTGGCGAATGGTACTGTTTGGATGCTTTGCGTACATGTTTCTTAGACTATATGGAAGCAATATATACAAGGATTTCAACCGTCTACCTGTTCCATTCATTGTTCTACTTGTCGAAAGTTACAAATAATTTCCGATAAAGGACTAACCATGGGGGCTCATTGTTCACTTAAACTTGAAGAACAAAAAATTGGCGAATTGTACTGTTTGGATGCTTTGCATATATGTTTTTTAGATTATATAGAAGCAATATATACAAAGATTTCAACCGTCTACCTGTTCGATTCATTATTCTACTTGTCGAAAGTTACAAATAATTTCCGATAAAGGATTAACAATGGGGCTCATTGTTCACTTAAACTTGAAGGACAAAAAATTGGCGAATGGTACTGTTTGGATGCTTTGCGTACATGTTTCTTAGACTATATGGAAGCAATATATACAAGGATTTCAACCGTCTACCTGTTCCATTCATTGTTCTACTTGTCGAAAGCTACAAATAATTTCCGATAACGGATTAACCATTGGGGCTCAGTGTTCACTTAAACATGAAGAACAAAAAATTGGCGAATTGTACTGTTTGGATGCTTTGCATATATGTTTCTTAGACTATATAGAAGCAATATATACAAAGATTTCAACCGTCTACCTGTTCCATTCATTGATCTACTTGTCGAAAGTTACAAATAATTTCCGATAAAGGCTTAACAATGGGTCTCATTGTTCACTTAAACTTGAAGAACAAAAAATTGGCGAATAGTACTGTTTGGATGCTTTGCATATATGTTTCTTAGACTATATGGAAGCAATATATACAAGGATTTCAACCGTCTACCTGTTCCATTCATTGTTCTACTTGTCGAAAGTTACAAATAATTTCCGATAAAGGATTAACAATGGGGCTCATTGTTCACTTAAACTTGAAGAACAAAAAATTGGCGAATGGCACTGTTTGGATGCTTTGCATATATGTTTCTTAGACTATATAGAAGCAATATATACATTGATTTCAACCTTCTACCTGTTCCACTCATTGTTCTACTTGTCGCAAGTTACAAATAATTTCCGTTAAAGTGTTAACCATGGGGCTCGTAGTTCACTTAAACTTGAAGATGAAATAATTGGCGAATTGTACTGTTTGGATGCTTTGCATATATGTTTCTTAGATTATATAGAAGCAATATATACAAAGATTTCAACCGTATACCTGTTGCGTTCATTGTTCTACTTGTCGAAAGCTACAAATAATTTCCGATAACGGATTAACCATTGGGGCTCAGTGTTCACTTAAACTTGAAGAACAAAAAATTGGCGAATTGTACTGTTTGGATGCTTTGCATATATGTTTCTTAGACTATATAGAAGCAATATATACAAAGATTTCAACCGTCTACCTGTTCCATTCATTGATCTACTTGTCGAAAGTTACAAATAATTTCCGATAAAGGCTTAACAATGGGTCTCATTGTTCACTTAAACTTGAAGAACAAAAAATTGGCGAATGGTACTGTTTGGATGCTTTGCATATATGTTTCTTAGACTATATAGAAGCAATATATACATTGATTTCAACCTTCTACCTGTTCCACTCATTGTTCTACTTGTCGCAAGTTACAAATAATTTCCGTTAAAGTGTTAACAATGGGGCTCGTAGTTCACTTAAACTTGAAGATGAAATAATTGGCGAATTGTACTGTTTGGATGCTTTGCATATATGTTTCTTAGATTATATAGAAGCAATATATACAAAGATTTCAACCGTCTACCTGTTCCATTCATTGTTCTACTTGTCGCAAGTTACAAATAATTTCCTTTAAAGGATTAACAATGGGGCTCGTAGTTCACTTAAACATGAAGATGAAATAATTGGCGAATTGTACTGTTTGGATGCTTTGCATATTTGTTTCGTAGACTATATAGAAGCAATATATACAATGATTTCAACCGTCTACATGATCCATTCATTGTTCTACTTGTCGAAATTTACAAATAATTTCCTTTAAAGGATTAACAATGGGGCTCGTAGTTCACTTAAACATGAAGATGAAATAATTGGCGAATTGTACTGTTTGGATGCTTTGCATATATGTTTCTTAGATTATATAGAAGCAATATATACAATGATTTCAACCGTCTACCTGTTCCATTCATTGTTCTACTTGTCGAAATTTACAAATAATTTCCTTTAAAGGATTAACAATGGGGCTCGTAGTTCACTTAAACTTGAAGAACAAAAAATTGGCGAATGGTACTGTTTGGATGCTTTGCATATATGTTTCTTAGACTATATAGAAGCAATATATACAAAGATTTCAACCGTCTACCTGTTCCATTCATTGTTCTACTTGTCGAAAGTTACAAATAATTTCCGATAACGGATTAACCATTGGGGCTCATTGTTCACTTAAACTTGAAGAACAAAAAATTGGCAAATGGTACTGTTTGGATGCTTTGCATATATGTTTCTTAGACTATATAGAAGCAATATATACAAAGATTTCAACCGTCTACGTGTTCCAATCATTGTTCTCCTTGTCGAAATTTACAAATAATTTCCTTTAAAGGATTAACAATGGGGCTCGTAGTTCACTTAAACTTGAGGAACAAAAAATTGGCGAATTGTACTGTTTGGATGCTTTGCATATATGTTTCTTAGACTATATAGAAGCCATATATATATAATGATTTCAACCGTCTACCTGTTCCATTCATTGTTCTACATGTCGTAAGTTACAAATAATTTCCGTTTCATGATTATCAATGGGGCTCGTTGTTCACTTAAACTTGAAGAACAAAAATTGGCGAATGGTACTGTTTGGATGCTTTGCGTATATGTTTCTTAGACTATATAGAAGCAATATATACAAAGATTTCAACCGTCTACGTGTTCCAATCATTGTTCTACTTGTAGAAAGTTACAATTAATTACCGTTAACGGATTAAAAATGGGGCTCATTGTTCACTTAAACTTGAAGAACAAAAAATTGGCGAATGGTACTGTTTGGATGATTTGCATATATGTTTCTTAGACTATATGGAAGCAACATACACAAAGATTTCAACCGTCTACCTGTTCTATTCATTGTTCTACTTGTAGAATGTTACAAATGATTTCCGTTTCATGATTATCAATGGGGCTCGTTGTTCACTTAAACTTGAAGAACAAAAAATTGGAGAATGGTACTGTTTGGATGCTTTGCATATATGTTTCTTAGATTATATAGAAGCAATATATACAAAGATTTCAACAGTCTACCTGTTCCATTCATTGTTCTACTTGTCGAAAATTACAAATAATTTCCGATAAAGGATTAACCATTGGGGCTCATTGTACCACTTAAACTTGAAGAACAAAAAATTGGCGAATGGTACTGTTTGGATGCTTTGCGTACAAGTTTCTTAGACTATATGGAAGCAATATATACAAAGATTTCAACCGTCTACGTGTTCCAATCATTGTTCTACTTGTCGAAAGTTACAAATAATTTCCGATAAAGGATTAACAATGGGGCTCATTGTTCACTTAAACTTGAAGAACAAAAACTTGGCGAATTGTACTGTTTGGATGCTTTGCATATATGTTTCTTAGACTATATAGAAGCCATATATATATAATGATTTCAACCGTCTACCTGTTCCATTCATTGTTCTACATGTCGTAAGTTACAAATAATTTCCGTTTCATGATTATCAATGGGGCTCGTTGTTCACTTAAACTTGAAGAACAAAAATGGGCGAATGGTACTGTTTGGATGCTTTGCATATATGTTTCTTAGACTATATAGAAGCAATATATACAAAGATTTCAACCGTCTACGTGTTCCAATCATTGTTCTACTTGTAGAAAGTTACAATTAATTTCCGTTAACGGATTAAAAATGGGGCTCATTGTTCACTTAAACTTGAAGAACAAAAAATTGGCGAATGGTACTGTTTGGATGATTTGCATATATGTTTCTTCGACTATATGGAAGCAACATATACAAAGATTTCAACCGTCTACCTGTTCTATTCATTGTTCTACTTGTAGAAAGTTACAAATGATTTCAGTTTCATGATTATCAATGGGGCTCGTTGTTCACTTAAACTTGAAGAACAAAAAATTGGAGAATGGTACTGTTTGGATGCTTTGCATATATGTATCGTAGACTATATAGAAGCAATATATAGAAAGATTTCAACCGTCTACCTGTTCCGTTCATTGTTCTACTTGTCGAAAGCTACAAATAATTTCCGATAACGGATTAACCATTGGGGCTCATTGTTCACTTAAACTTGAAGAACAAAAAATTGGCAAATGGTACTGTTTGGATGCTTTGCATATATGTTTCTTAGACTATATAGAAGCAATATATACAAAGATTTCAACCGTCTACGTGTTCCAATCATTGTTCTCCTTGTCGAAATTTACAAATAATTTCCTTTAAAGGATTAACAATGGGGCTCGTAGTTCACTTAAACTTGAGGAACAAAAAATTGGCGAATTGTACTGTTTGGATGCTTTGCATATATGTTTCTTAGACTATATAGAAGCCATATATATATAATGATTTCAACCGTCTACCTGTTCCATTCATTGTTCTACATGTCGTAAGTTACAAATAATTTCCGTTTCATGATTATCAATGGGGCTCGTTGTTCACTTAAACTTGAAGAACAAAAATTGGCGAATGGTACTGTTTGGATGCTTTGCGTATATGTTTCTTAGACTATATAGAAGCAATATATACAAAGATTTCAACCGTCTACGTGTTCCAATCATTGTTCTACTTGTAGAAAGTTACAATTAATTACCGTTAACGGATTAAAAATGGGGCTCATTGTTCACTTAAACTTGAAGAACAAAAAATTGGCGAATGGTACTGTTTGGATGATTTGCATATATGTTTCTTAGACTATATGGAAGCAACATATACAAAGATTTCAACCGTCTACCTGTTCTATTCATTGTTCTACTTGTAGAAAGTTACAAATGATTTCCGTTTCATGATTATCAATGGGGCTCGTTGTTCACTTAAACTTGAAGAACAAAAAATTGGAGAATGGTACTGTTTGGATGCTTTGCATATATGTTTCTTAGATTATATAGAAGCAATATATACAAAGATTTCAACCGTCTACCTGTTCCATTCATTGTTCTACTTGTCGAAAATTACAAATAATTTCCGATAAAGGATTAACCATTGGGGCTCATTGTACCACTTAAACTTGAAGAACAAAAAATTGGCGAATGGTACTGTTTGGATGCTTTGCGTACAAGTTTCTTAGACTATATGGAAGCAATATATACAAAGATTTCAACCGTCTACGTGTTCCAATCATTGTTCTACTTGTCGAAAGTTACAAATAATTTCCGATAAAGGATTAACAATGGGGCTCATTGTTCACTTAAACTTGAAGAACAAAAACTTGGCGAATTGTACTGTTTGGATGCTTTGCATATATGTTTCTTAGACTATATAGAAGCAACATGTACAAAGATTCCAACCGTCTACCTGTTCCATTCATTGTTCTACTTGTCGAAATTTACAAATAATTTCCTTTAAAGTATTAACAATGGGGCTCGTAGTTCACTTAAACTTGAAGATCAACAAATTGGCGAATTGTACTGTTTGGATGCTTTGCATATATGTTTCTTAGACTATATAGAAGCAACATATACAAAGATTTCAACTGTCTACGTGTTCCAATCATTGTTCTACTTGTCGAAATTTACAAATAATTTCCTTTAAAGCATTAACAATGGGGCTCGTAGTTCACTTAAACTTGAAGAACAATAAATTGGCGAATGGTACTGTTTGGATGCTTTGCATATATGTTTCTTAGACTATATTGAAGTAATATATACAAAGATTTCAACCGTCTACCTGTTCCATTCATTGTTCTACTTGTCGAAAGTTACAAATAATTTCCGACAAAGGATTAACAATGGGGCTCATTGTTCACTTAAACTTGAAGAACAAAAAATTGGCGAATGGTACTGTTTGGATGCTTTGCATATATGTTTCTTAGACTATATAGAAGCAACATATACAAAGATATCAACCGTCTACGTGTTGAAATTATTGTTCTACTTGTCGAAATTTACAAATAATTTCCTTTAAAGCATTAACAAAGGGCTCGTAGTTCACTTAAACTTGAAGAACAATAAATTGGCGAATGGTATTGTTTGGATGCTTTGCATATATGTTTCTTAGACTATATAGAAGTAATATATACAAAGATTTCAACCGTCTACCTGTTCCATTCATTGTTCTACTTGTCGAAAGTTACAAATAATTTCCGATAAAGGATTAACAATGGGGCTCATTGTTCACTTAAACTTGAAGAACAAAAAATTGGCGAATGGTACTGTTTGGATGCTTTGCATATATGTTTCTTAGACTATATAGTAGCAATATATACAGAGATTTCAACCGTCTACCTGTTCCATTCATTGTTCTACTTGTCGAAAGATACAAATAATTTCCGATAATGGATTAACAATGGGGCTCATTGTTCACTTAAACTTGAAGAACAATAAATTGGCGAATGGAACTGTTTGGATGCTTTGCATATATGTTTCATAGACTACATAGAAGCAATATATACAAAGATTTCAACCGTCTACCTGTTCCATTCATTGTTCTACTTGTCGAAATTTACAAATAATATCCTTTAAAGTATTAACAATGGGGCTCGTAGTTCACTTAAACTTGAAGAACAAAAAATTGGCGAATGGTGCTGTTTGGATGCTTTGCATATATGTTTCTTAGACTATATAGTAGCAATATATACAAAGATTTCAACCGTCTACCTGTTCCATTCATTGTTCTACTTCTCGAAAGATACAAATAATTTCCGATAATGGATTAACAATGGGGCTAATTGTTCACTTAAACTTGAAGAACAAAAAATTGGCAAATGGTACTGTTTGGATGCTTTGCATATATGTTTCTTAGACTATATAGTAGCAATATATACAATGATTTCAACCGTCTACCTGTTCCATTCATTGTTCTACTTGTCGAAAGTTACAAATAATTTCCGTTAAAGGATTAACAATGGGGCTCGTAATTCACTTAAACTTGAAGAACAAAAAATTGGCGATTGGTACTGTTTGGATGCTTTGCATATATGTTTCTTAGACTATATAGATGCAATATATACAAAGATTTCAACCGTCTACCTGTTCCATTCATTGTTCTACTTGTCGAAATTTACAAATAATTTCCTTTAAAGTATTAACAATGGGGCTCGTAGTTCACTTAAACTTGAAGAACAAAAAATTGGCGAATGGTACTGTTTGGATGCTTTGCATATATGTTTCTTAGACTATATAGTAGCAATATATACAAAGATTTCAACCGTCTACCTGTTCCATTCATTGTTCTACTTCTCGAAAGATACAAATAATTTCCGATAATGGATTAACAATGGGGCTAATTGTTCACTTAAACTTGAAGAACAAAAAATTGGCGAATGGTACTGTTTGGATGCTTTGCATATATGTTTCTTAGACTATATAGTAGCAATATATACAATGATTTCAACCGTCTACCTGTTCCATTCATTGTTCTACTTGTCGAAAGTTACAAATAATTTCCGTTAAAGGATTAACAATGGGGCTCGTAATTCACTTAAACTTGAAGAACAAAAAATTGGCGATTGGTACTGTTTGGATGCTTTGCATATATGTTTCTTAGACTATATAGATGCAATATATACAAAGATTTCAACCGTCTACCTGTTCCATTCATTGTTCTACTTGTCGAAATTTACAAATAATTTCCTTTAAAGTATTAACAATGGGGCTCGTAGTTCACTTAAACTTGAAGATCAAAAAATTGGCGAATTGTACTGTTTGGATGCTTTGCATATATGTTTCTTAGACTATATAGAAGCAACATATACAAAGATTTCAACTGTCTACGTGTTCCAATCATTGTTCTACTTGTCGAAATTTACAAATAATTTCCTTTAAAGCATTAACAATGGGGCTCGTAGTTCACTTAAACTTGAAGAACAATAAATTGGCGAATGGAACTGTTTGGATGCTTGCATATATGTTTCTTAGACTATATTGAAGGAATATATACAAAGATTTCAACCGTCTACCTGTTCCATTCATTGTTCTACTTGTCGAAAGTTACAAATAATTTCCGATAAAGGATTAACAATGGGGCTCATTGTTCACTTAAACTTGATGAACAAAAAATTGGCGAATGGTACTGTTTGGATGCATTGCATATATGTTTCTTAGACTATATGGAAGCAATATATACATAGATTTCAACCGTCTACGTGTTCCAATCATTGTTCTACATGTCGAAAGTTACAAATAATTTCCGTTTCATGATTATCGATGGGGCTCGTTGTTCACTTAAACTTGAAGAACAAAAAATTGGCGAATGGTACTGTTTGGATGTTTTGCATATATGTTTCTTAGACTATATGGAAGCAATATATACAAAGATTTCAACCGTCTACGTGTTCCAATCATTGTTCTACTTGTCGAAATTTACAAATTATTTCCTTTAAAGCATTAACAATGGGGCTCGTAGTTCACTTAAACTTGAAGAACAATAAATTGGCGAATGGAACTGTTTGGATGCTTGCATATATGTTTCTTAGACTATATGGAAGCAACATATACAAAGATTTCAACCGTCTACCTGTTCTATTCATTGTTCTACTTGTAGAAAGTTACAAATGATTTCCGTTTCATGATTATCAATGGGGCTCGTTGTTCACTTAAACTTGAAGAACAAAAAATTGGAGAATGGTACTGTTTGGATGCTTTGCATATATGTTTCTTAGATTATATAGAAGCAATATATACAAAGATTTCAACCGTCTACCTGTTCCATTCATTGTTCTACTTGTCGAAAATTACAAATAATTTCCGATAAAGGATTAACCATTGGGGCTCATTGTTCACTTAAACTTGAAGAACAAAAAATTGGCGAATGGTACTCTTTGGATGTTTGCGTACAAGTTTCTTAGACTATATGGAAGCAATATATACAAAGATTTCAACCGTCTACGTGTTCCAATCATTGTTCTACTTTTCGAAATTTACAAATAATTTCCTTTAAAGGATTAACAATGGGGCTCGTTGTTCACTTAAACTTGAAGAACAAAAAATTAGCGAATGGTACTGTTTGGATGCTTTGCATATATGTTTCTTAGACTATATTGAAGGAATATATACAAAGATTTCAACCGTCTACCTGTTCCATTCATTGTTCTACTTGTCGAAAGTTACAAATAATTTCCGATAAAGGATTAACAATGGGGCTCATTGTTCACTTAAACTTGATGAACAAAAAATTGGCGAATGGTACTGTTTGGATGCATTGCATATATGTTTCTTAGACTATATGGAAGCAATATATACATAGATTTCAACCGTCTACGTGTTCCAATCATTGTTCTACATGTCGAAAGTTACAAATAATTTCCGTTTCATGATTATCGATGGGGCTCGTTGTTCACTTAAACTTGAAGAACAAAAAATTGGCGAATGGTACTGTTTGGATGCTTTGCATATATGTTTCTTAGACTATATGGAAGCAATATATACAAAGATTTCAACCGTCTACGTGTTCCAATCATTGTTCTACTTGTCGAAATTTACAAATTATTTCCTTTAAAGCATTAACAATGGGGCTCGTAGTTCACTTAAACTTGAAGAACAATAAATTGGCGAATGGAACTGTTTGGATGCTTGCATATATGTTTCTTAGACTATATGGAAGCAACATATACAAAGATTTCAACCGTCTACCTGTTCTATTCATTGTTCTACTTGTAGAAAGTTACAAATGATTTCCGTTTCATGATTATCAATGGGGCTCGTTGTTCACTTAAACTTGAAGAACAAAAAATTGGAGAATGGTACTGTTTGGATGCTTTGCATATATGTTTCTTAGATTATATAGAAGCAATATATACAAAGATTTCAACCGTCTACCTGTTCCATTCATTGTTCTACTTGTCGAAAATTACAAATAATTTCCGATAAAGGATTAACCATTGGGGCTCATTGTTCACTTAAACTTGAAGAACAAAAAATTGGCGAATGGTACTCTTTGGATGTTTGCGTACAAGTTTCTTAGACTATATGGAAGCAATATATACAAAGATTTCAACCGTCTACGTGTTCCAATCATTGTTCTACTTTTCGAAATTTACAAATAATTTCCTTTAAAGGATTAACAATGGGGCTCGTTGTTCACTTAAACTTGAAGAACAAAAAATTAGCGAATGGTACTGTTTGGATGCTTTGCATATATGTTTCTTAGACTATATAGAAGCAATATATACATTGATTTCAACCGTCTACCTGTTCCATTCATTGTTCTACTTGTCGCAATTTACAAATAATTTCCGTTAAAGTATTAACAATGGGGCTCGTAGTTCACTTAAACTTGAAGTGCAAGAAATTGGCGAATTGTACTGTTTGGATGCTTTGCATATATGTTTCTTAGACTATATGGAAGCAATATATACAAAGATTTCAAGCGTTACGTGTTCCAATCATTGTTCTACTTGTAGAAAGTAACAATTAATTTCCGTTAAAGGATTAACAATGGGGCTCGTAGTTCACTTAAATTTGAAGAACAAAAAATTGGCGAATTGTACTGTTTGGATGCTTTGCATATATGTTTCATAGACTATATAGAAGCAATATATACAATGATTTCAACCGCCTACCTGTTCCATTCATTGTTCTACTTGTCGCAAGTTACAAATAATTTCCGCTAAAGTATTAACAATGTGTCTCATTGTTCACTTAACCTTGAAGAACAAAAAATTGGCGAATGGTACTGTTTGGATGCTTTGCATATATGTTTCTTAGACTATATGGAAGCAATATATACAAATATTTCAACCGTCTACGTGTGCCAATTGTTCAGGCACAGGCCATCGACAGCTGGAAGGTTTATTATACGGACCGATAGGATATTCCTCGGTCACGAGTTTGAAATTATTTTTATCTCTTTTGCATCTTTAAAAATATGGCCGTATGGTAAACCAGGGACATTGGCAAAGGGTCTAGGCGCTCGTTGCCTGCCCGCGCTATTTGCACGTGCGTCGCAGATGTGTTTCCGGGAAATTGTCCGGTCTTCCTGGAATACCTGATGGTCACGGGTAAGACCGGGCCCCGGAAATCTGCGACGCTGCCAATGTCACTTCCACCTCTTCAGTAGGGGAGTAGGTGTCCCTTCCACCCTTGAATAGGGGCGTGGAAGTCGTTTCCATCCCTTAGATGGAGGCGTTGACGTCTCCCACCCACAAGTCCCAGTACTCCGGGCCTTGGAGAAGGGAGTTGGGGGAAGACGGCAACGCCCATTACAAAATTATATAAATTAAGCGTCGCATAGCGCGACAAGTCAGATATAAGATATAAGTTGATACTAAGATACATACAGATATATACAAATATAAGATAGATACCAGATACTGTTCGAGATATTGAATCTCACATAGACACTGGATCTATAGGGAGATATTGCATCTCCGGGAATATAAAATTCCCATTTGTTAACGTAATAATTAGAGTCCGCAAGATAAAACGCGACGTCAGTTCGCGATAATAAAGTGTGACATTGTTACAAAGTTTACGTACAATTTTTCCCTCATTGAGAGGGTGGTCCTTCGAACCATACCAATATTAATATACAAAGACCAAGTTTCGATAACTCGAACGACGATCGCCGACCACGAGTAGAAACACCAATCATTGTTCTACTTGTCGAAATTTACAAATAATTTCCTTTAAAGGATTAACAATGGGGCTCGTTGTTCACTTAAACTTGAAGAACAAAAAATTGGCGAATGGTACTGTTTGGATGCTTTGCATATATGTTTCTTAGACTATTTAGATGCAATATATAGAAAGATTTCACCCGTCTACCTGTACTATTCATTGTTCTACTTGTCGAAATTTACAAATAATTTCCTTTAAAGGATTAACAATGGGGCTCGTAGTTCACTTAATCTTGAAGAACAAAAATTGGCGAATGGTACTGTTTGGATGCTTTGCATATATGTTTCTTATTTTATATGAAAGCAATATATACAATGATTCCAACCGTCTACCTGTTCCATTCATTGTTCTACTTGTCGAAAGATACAAATAATTTCCGATAATGGATTAACAATGGGGCTCATTGTTCACTTAAACTTGAAGAACAAAAAATTGGCGAATGGTACTGTTTGGATGCTTTGCATATATGTTTCTTAGACTATATGGAAGCAATATATACAAAGATTTCAACCGTCTACGTGTTCCAATCATTGTTCTACTTGTCGAAATTTAGAAATAATTTCCTTTAAAGGATTAACAATGGGGCTCTTTGTTCACTTAAACTTGAAGATCAAAAAATTGGCGAATGGTACTGTTTGGATGCTTTGCATATATGTTTCTTAGACTATATGGAAGCAATATATACAAAGATTTCAACCGTCTACGTGTTCCAATCATTGTTCTACTTGTCGAAATATACGAATAATTTCCTTTAAAGGATTAACAATGGGGCCCGGAGTTCACTTAAACTTGAAGAAGAAAAAATTGGCGAATGGTACTGTTTGGATGGTTTGCATATATGATTCTTAGACTATACAGAAGCAATATACAGGGTGGGGCAATAACTATTAGCACCTCAGATATCTTCGAAACTATAAGTTTCACAGAAATATTTGCTGAAATAAAATTGCAGAGTACGAAGGGGCCCATCCGGTGGCGATAATAGTTTGTTTTCAGGTGGAGGTACTTCGGATATTTGAAGGTCACCTCCCTTTTTTGAAATATACCGGTATATTTTTGCTTCCGTATCATGATAGAGGATATTAAAACGAGTTCAACGACCTATTATACAAGGTCATTCAGGGTCATAGAAAGTAGAGAAAGGCGATAATACTTAGGTTTTGGTAGTAAATGAAACATACGTATTGTAAGCAGTAGAAGAAGGCGTAATACTTACCGTTTACTTCACTGAGACTAAACACTGCTTGAAGGACTCTTTAATAAGTTTGCAGGATGTGGCAGCGACGTACAACGAGCACGTCGCATCGAAAACGCGATAACGCGTCGCCACGTAACTTACATTTTCGACAAGAGGCGCTTGAGCTTGGCGACACGTCGGCCCGTCGCCGTTACGATGGGACCTTTGCAGCCCGACCGATCACGGGAAAACAGCAAATGAAATCAGTTACGGCAATGACCTTGTGTAATAGGTCGTTGAACTCGTTTTAATATCCTCTATCTTGATACGGAAGTAAAAATATACCGATCCATTTAAAAAAATGGAGGTGACCTTCAAATGTCCGAAGTACCTCCACCTGAAAAAAAACTATTATCGCCACCAGATGAGCCCCTTCGTACTCTGCAATTTTATTTCAGCAAATATTTCTGTGAAACTGATAATTTCGACGATATCTAAGGTGCTAATAGTTATTGCCCCACCCTGTATAGTCTAAGAAACATATACGCAAAGCATCCAAACAGTACAATTCGCCAATTTTTTGTTCTTCAAGTTTAAATGAACTGCGAGCCCCATTGTTAATACTTTAACGGAAATTATTTGTAACTTTCGACAAGTAGAACAATGAATTGAACAGGTAGACGGTTGAAATCATTGTATATATTGCTTCAATATAGTCTAAGAAACATATATGCAAAGCATCCAAAGAGTACAATTCGCCAATTTACTGTTCTTCAAGTTTAAGTGAACAAAGAGCCCCATTGTTAATACTTTAAAGGAATTTATTTGTAAATTTCTACAAGTAGAACAATGATTGGAACACGTAGACTGTTGAAATCTTTGTATATATTGTTTCTATATAGTCTAAGAAACATATATGCAAAGCATCCAACCAGTACAATTCGCCAATTTTTTGTTCTTCAAGTTTAAGTGAACAACGAGCCCCATTCTTAATCGTTTAAAGGAAATTATTTGTAAATTTCGACAAGTAGAACAATGATTGGGACACGTAGACGGTTGAAATCTTTGTATATATTGCTTCCATATAGTCTTAGAAACATGTACGCAAAGCATCCAAACAGTACCATTCGCCAATTTATTGTTCTTCAAGTTTAAGTGAACAATAAGCCCCAATGGTTAATCCTTTATCGGAAGTTATTTGTAATTTTCGACAAGTAGAACAATGAATGGAACAGGTAGACGGTTGAAATCTTTGTATATATTGCTTCTATATAGTCTAAGAAACATATATGCAAAGCATCCAAACAGTACAATTCGCCAATTTTTTGTTCTTCAAGTTTAAGTGAACTATGGGCCCCATTGTTAATCCTTTAAAGGAAATTATTTGTATATTTCGACAAGTAGAACAATGAATGGAACATTTAGACGGTTGAAATCATTGTATTTATTGCTTCTATATAGTCTAAGAAACATATATGCAAACCATCCGAACAGTACAATTTGCCAATTTATTGTTCTTCAAGTTTAAATGAACAACGAGCCCCATTGTTAATCCTTTAAAGGAATTTATTTGTAAATTTCGACAAGTAGAACAATGATTGGAACACGTAGACGGTTGAAATCTTTGAATATATTGCTTCCATATAGTCTAAAAAACATATATCCAAAGCATCCAAACAGTACAATTTGCCAATTTTCTGTTCTTCAAGTTTAAGTGAACTACGAGCCCCATTGTTAATACTTTAACGGAAATTATTTGTTACTTTCGACAAGTAGAACATTAAATGGAACAGGTAGACGGTTGAAATCATTGTATATATTGCTTCTATGTAGTCTAAGAAACATGTACGCAAAGCATCCAAACAGTACCATTCGCCAATTTTTTGTTTCTCAAGTTTAAGTGAACAATGAGCCCCAATGGTTAATCCTTTATCGGAAATTATTTGTAATTTTCGACAAGTAGAACAATGAATGGAACAGGTAGACGGTTGAAATCTTTGTATATATTGCTTCTATATAGTCTAAGAAACATATATGCAAAGTATCCAAACAGTACAATTCGCCAATTTATTGTTCTTCAAGTTTAAGTGAACTACGAGCCCCATTGTTAATACTTTAACGGAAATTATTTGTTACTTTCGACAAGTAGAACAATGAATGGAACAGGTAGACTGTTGAAATCATTGTATTTATTGCTTCTATATAGTCTAAGAAACATATATGCAAAGCATCCAAACAGTACAATTCGCCAATTTTTTGTTCTTCAAGTTTAAGTGAATTACGAGCCCCATTGTTAATCCTTTAAAGGAAATTATTTGTAAATTTCGACAAGTAGAACAATGAATGGAACAGGTAGACGGTTGAAATCATTGTATATAATGCTTCTATATAGTCTAAGAAACATATATGCAAAGCATCTAAACAGTACAATCCGCCAATTATTTGTTCTTCAAGTTTAAGTGAACTACGAGCCCCATTGTTAGTCCTTTAACGGAAATTAATTGTAACTTTCTACAAGTAGAACAATGAATGGAACAGGTAGACGGTTGAAATCATTGCATATGTTGCTTCTATATAGTCTAAGAAACATGTATGCAAAGCATCCAAACAGTACCATTCGCCAATTTTTTGTTCTTCAAGTTTAAGTGAACAACGGGCCCCATTGATAATCATGAAATGGAAATTATTTGTAACTTTTTACAAGTAATACAATGATTGGAACACGTATACGGTTCAAATCTTTGTATATATTGCTTCCATATAGTCTAAGAAACATATATGCAAAGCATCCAAACAGTACAATTCGCCAATTTTTTGTTCTTCAAGTTTAAGTCAACTACGAGCCCCATTGTTAATCCTTTAAAGGAAAGTATTTGTAAATTTCGACAAGTAGAACAATGAATGGAACAGGTAGACGGTTGTAATCTCTGTATATATTGCTTCTATATAGTCTAAGAAACATATATGCAATGCATCCAAACAGTACAATTCGCCAATTTTTTGTTCTTCAAGTTTAAGTGAACTACGAGCCCCATTGTTAATCCTTTAAAGGAAAGTATTTGTAAATTTCGACAAGTAGAACAATGAATGGAACAGGTAGACGGTTGTAATCTCTGTATATATTGCTTCTATATAGTCTAAGAAACATATATGCAATGCATCCAAACAGTACAATTTGCCAATTTTTTGTTCTTCAAGTTTAGGTGAACTACGAGCCCCATTGTTAATCCTTTAAAGGAAATTATTTGTAAATTTAGACAAGTAGAACAATGAATGGGACAGGTAGACTGTTGAAATCATTTTATATATTGCTTCCATATAGTCTAAGAAACATATATGCAAAGCATCCAAACAGTACAATTCGCCAATTTTTTGTTCTTCAAGTTTAAGTGAACTACGAGCCCCATTGTTAATACATTAACGGAAATCATTTGTTACTTCCGACAAGTAGAACAATGAATGGAACAGGTAGACGGTTGAAATCATTGTATATATTGCTTCTATATAGTCTAAGAAACATGTACGCAAAGCATCCAAACAGTACCATTCGCCAATTTTTTGTTCTTCAAGTTTAAGTGAACAATGAGCCCCAATGGTTAATCCTTTATCGGAAATTATTTGTAATTTTCGACAAGTAGAACAATGAATGGAACAGGTAGACGGTTGAAATCTTTGTATATATTGCTTCTATATAGTCTAAGAAACATATATGCAAAGCATCCAAACAGTACAATTCGCCAATTTATTGTTCTTCAAGTTTAAGTGAACTACGAGCCCCATTGTTAATACTTTAACGGAAATTATTTGTTACTTTCGACAAGTAGAACAATGAATGGAACAGGTAGACGGTTGAAATCATTGTATATATTGCTTCTATATAGTCTAAGAAACATATATGCAAAGCATCCAAACAGTACAATTCGCGAATTTATTGTTCTTCAAGTTTAAGTGAACTACGAGCCCCATTGTTAATACTTTAACGGAAATTATTTGTAATTTTCGACAAGTAGAACAATGAATGGAACAGGTAGACGGTTGAAATCATTGTATTTATTGCTTCTATATAGTCTAAGAAATATATATGCAAAGCATCCAAACAGTACAATTCGCCAATTTTTTGTTCTTCAAGTTTAAGTGAACTACGAGCCCCATTGTTAATACTTTAACGGAAATTTTTTGTAATTTTCGACAAGTAGAACAATGAATGGAACAGGTAGACGGTCGAAATCAATGTATATATTGCTTCTATATAGTCTAAGAAACATATAAGCAAAGCATCCAAACAGTACCATTCGCCAATTTTTTGTTCTTCAAGTTTAAGTGAACAATGAGCCGCAATGGTTAACCCTTTACCGGAAATTATTTGTAATTTTCGACAAGTAGAACAATGAATGGAACAGGTAGACGGTTGAAATCTTTGTATATATTGCTTCCATATAGTCTAAGAAACATATATGCAAAGCATCCAAACAGTACAATTCGCGAATTTTTTGTTCTTCATGTTTAAGTGAACAACTAGCCCCATTGTTAATCCTTTAAAGGAAATTATTTGTAAATTTCGACAAGTAGAACAATGATTGGAACACGTAGACGGTTGAAATCATTGTACATATTGCTTCTATATACTCTAAGAAACATATATGCCAAACATCCAAACAGTACCATTCGCCAATTTTTTGTTCTTTAAGATTAGGTGAACAACGAGCCCCATTGATAATCATGAAACGGAAATTATTTGTAACTTTCTACAAGTAGAACAATGAATAGAACAGGTAGACGGTTGAAATCTTTCTATATATTGCTTCTATATAGTCTAAGAAACATATATGCAAAGCATCCAAACAGTACAATTCGACAATTTATAGTTCTTCAAGTTTAAGTGAACTACGAGCCCCATTCTTAATCCTTTAAAGGAAATTATTTGTAACTTTCCATAAGTAGAACAATGAATGGAACAGGTAGGCGGTTGAAATCTTTCTATATATTGCTTCTATATAGTTTAAGTAACATATATGCAAAGCATCCAAACAGTACCATTCGCCAATTTTTTGTTTTTCAAGTTTAAGTGAACTGAGAGCCCCATTGTTAATCCTTTAAAGGAAATTATTTGTAAATTTCGACAAGTAGAACAATGAATGGAACAGGTAGACGGTTGAAATCATTGTATATATTGCTTCTATACAGTCTAACAAACATATATGCAAAGCATCCAAACAGTACCATTCGCCAATTTTTTGTTCTTCAAGTTTAAGTGAACAATGAGCCCCATTGTTAATACTTTATGGGAAATTATTTGTAAATTTCGACAAGTAGAACAATGAATGGAAAAGGTAGACTGTTGAAATCATTGTATATATTGCTTCTATATAGTCCAAGAAACATATATGCAAAGCGTCCAAACAGTACAATTCGCCAATTTTTTGCTCTTCAAGTTTAAGTGAACTACGAGCCCCATTGTTAATCCTTTAAAGGAAATTAATTGTAAATTTCGGCAAGTAGAACAATGAATGAAATAGGTAGACGGTTGAAATCATTGTATATATTGCTTCTATATAGTCTAAGAAACATATATGCAAAGCGTCCAAACAGTACAATTCGCCAATTTATAGTTCTTCAAGTTTAAGTGAACTACGAGCCCCATTCTTAATCCTTTAAAGGAAATTATTTGTAAATTTCGCCAAGTAGAACAATGATTGGAACACGTAGACGGTTGAAATCTTTGTATATATTGCTTCCATATAGTCTAAGAAACATGTACGCAAAGCATCCAAACAGTACCATTCGCCAATTTTTTGTTCTTCAAGATTAAGTGAACAATGAGCCCCAATGGTTAATCCTTTATCGGAAATTATTTGTAATTTTCGACAAGTAGAACAATGAAGGGAGCAGGTAGACGATTGAAATCTTTGTATATATTGCTTCTATATAGTCTAAGAAACATATATGCAAATCATCCAAACAATACCATTCGCCAATTTTTTGTTCTTCAAGTTTAAGTGAACAACGAGCCCCATTGCTAATCATGAAACGGAAATTATTTGTAACTTTCTAATAGTAGAACAATGAATAGAACAGGTAGACGGGCGAAATCCTTCTATATGTTGCATCTATATAGTCTAAGAAACATATATGCAAAGCATCCAAACAGTACAGTTCGCCAATTTTTTGCTCTTCAAGTTTTAGTGAACTACGAGCCCCATTGTTAATCCTTTAAAGGAAATTAGTTCTAAATTTCGCCAAGTAGAACAATGATTGGAACACGTAGACGGTTGAAATCTTTGTATATATTGCTTCCATATAGTCTAAGAAACATGTACGCAAAGCATCCAAACAGTACCATTCGCCAATTTTTTGTTCTTCAAGATTAAGTGAACAATGAGCCCCAATGGTTAATCCTTTATCGGAAATTATTTGTAATTTTCGACAAGTAAAACAATGATTGGAACACGTATACGGTTGAAATCTTTGTATATATTGCTTCTATATAGTCTAAGAAACATATATGCAAAGCATCCAAACAGTACCATTCTCCAATTTTTTGTTCTTCAAGTTTAAGTGAACAACGAGCCCCATTGATAATCATGAAACGGAAATTATTTGTAACTTTCGACAAGTAGAACAGTGAATGGAACAGGTAGACGGTTGAAATCTTTGTATATATTGCTTCTATATAGTCTAAGAAACATATATGCAAAGCGTCCAAACAGAACAATTCGCCAATTTTTTGTTCTTCAAGTTTAAGTGAACTACGAGCCCCATTGTTAATCCTTTAAAGGAAAGTATTTGTAAATTTCGACAAGTAGAACAATGAATGGAACAGGTAGACGGTTGTAATCTCTGTATATATTGCTTCTATATAGTCTATGAAACATATATGCAATGCATCCAAACAGTACAATTCGCCAATTTTTTGTTCTTCAAGTTTAAGTGAACTACGAGCCCCATTGTTAATCCTTTAAAGGAAATTATTTGTAAATTTCGTCAAGTAGAACAATGAATGGAACAGGTAGACGGTTGAAATCATTGTATATATTGCTTCTATATAGTCTAACAAACATATATGCAAAGCATCCAAACAGAACAATTCGCCAATTTTTTGCTCTTCAAGTTTAAGTGAACTACGAGCTCCATTGTTAATCCTTTAAAGGAAATTATTTGTAAATTTCGGCAAGGAGAACAATGAATGGAATAGGTAGACGGTTGAAATCATTGTATATATTGCTTCTATATAGTCTAAGAAACATATATGCAAAGCATCCAAACAGTACAATTCGCCAATTTCTTGTTCTTCAATTTTAAGTAAACTACGATCCCCATTGTTAATCCCTTAACGGAAATTATTTGTAACTTTCGACAAGTAGAACAATGAATGTAACAGGTAGACGGTTGAAATCATTGTATATATTGCTTCTATATAGTCTAAGAAACATATCTGCAAATCATCCAAACAGTACAATTCGCCAATTATTTGATCTTCAAGTTTAAGTGAACTACGGGCCCCATTGTTAATCCTTTAAAGGAAATTATTTGTAACTTGCGACAAGTAGAACAATGAATGGAACAGGTAGACGGTTGAAATCTTTGTATATATTGCTTCTATATAATCTAAGAAACATATATTCAAAGCATCCAAACAGTACCATTCGCCAATTTTTTGTTCTTCAAGTTTAAGTGACCAACGAGCCCCATTGTTAATCCTTTAAAGGAAATTATTTGTAAATTTCGACAAGTAGAACAATGATTGGGACACGTAGACGGTTGAAATCTTTGTATATATTGCTTCCATATAGTCTAAGAAACATGTACGCAAAGCATCAAAACAGTACCATTCGCCAATTTTTTGTTCTTCAAGTTTAAGTGAACAATGAGCCCCAATGGTTAATCCTTTATCGGAAATTACTTGTAATTTTCGACAAGTAGAACAATGAATGGAACAGGTAGACGGTTGAAATCTTTGTATATATTGCTCCTATATAATCTATGAAACATATATTCAAAGCATACAAACAGTACCATTCGCCAATTTTTTGTTCTTCAAGTTTAAGTGAACTACCAGCCCCATTGTTAATCCTTTAAAGGAAATTATTTGTAAATTTCGACAAGTAGAACAATGAATGGAACAGGTAGACTGTTGAAATCATTGTATATATTGCTTCTATATAGTCTAAGAAACATATCTGCAAATCATCCAAACAGTACAATTCGCCAATTATTTGATCTTCAAGTTTAAGTGAACTACGAGCCCCATTGTTAATACTTTAACGGAAATTATTTGTAACTTGCGACAAGTAGAACAATGAATGGAACAGGTAGACGGTTGAAATCTTTGTATATATTGCTTCTACATAGTCTAAGAAACATATATGCAAAGCATCTAAACAGTAACAATCGCCAATTTTTTGATCTTCAAGATTAAGTGAACAGCGAGCCCCATTGATAATCATGAAATGAAAATTATTTGCAACTTTCTACAAGTAGAACAATGAATAGTACAGGTAGACGGGTGAAATCTTTCTGTATATTGCTTCTAAATAGTCTATGAAACATATATGCAAAGCATCCAAACAGTATAATTCGCCAATTTTTTGTTCTTCAAGTTTAAGTGAACTACGAGCCCCATTGTTAATCCTTTAAAGGAAATTATTTGTAAATTACGGCAAGGAGAACAATGAATGGAATAGGTAGACGGTTGAAATCATTGTATATATTGCTTCTATATAGTCTAAGAAACATATATGCAAAGCATCCAAACAGTACCATTCGCCAATTTTTTGTTCTTCAAGTTTAAGTGAACAACGAGCCCCATTGTTAATCCTTTAACGGAAATTATTTGTAAATTTCGAAAAGTAGAACAATGAATGGAACACGTAGATGGTTGAAATCTCTGTATATATTGCTTCTATATAGTCTAAGAAACATATATGCAATGCATCCAAACAGTACCATTCGAGAATTTATTGTTCTTCATGATTAAGTGAACAACGAGACCCATTGATAATCATGAAAGGAAAATTATTTGTAACTTTCTTTTTTTTTTTCTTTTTTATTTACAATATACAATAATAAACAATTACATAAAGATACGATAACTGGGTACCAAGAATAACTGTCACCCCAGTCATTAGTAAATTAAGTTTTTAACAAATTAACGCGATTGTCTATAGTTTAGAAGAATGATAGGAAAATTATAAAAACCTGTCTCATCATAGAAGACTTGAAGTAATATACAATAAGTACAAGGCTAGAGACTAAGTAACAAATGAATGATTCGCTTATGTTTATACTTCTTATAGTTAAGGTCAACCTGAGAATAATTTCCTATGGAATTAATAGCTTTATCTTTACTTTTATGGCACGTTTGGTAAAAGCGTATTGAGAATTTTTGAATGTAATCACTTATGTAGCTTATACCTAGATCTTTATGAATTAATGATATATTAGTATATTTAGCGCAAAGTGCATTATTATTTTCCACCATTTTAATAATCCTCTGTCACTGAATCGTGAGGAGTGAGCAGGAATCACTGGCTATCGTTGTCCGTTGAAACGAGCAACTTATAAATTGTGCTAAAAACGAATGGCATTTCCGACGCATCGACGTACAAGAGGATGGTTGGACGTTTCGCAACGGTGTCGTGTTTCTTATCGTTTAGGTCAGATTTCTCTTTGAGTACCGTATCACTGTGTTTATTTGAGAGTCGTGAAACGACAGTGGCTCGATTTTATTAAAATTTCACGTTCCATCGATGCTTGTTTTTCGCAGTTATTAACATCGCGATCACCGAATACATTACACAGTCGATTTACATTATTCTGCATCTGATGTAATTAAAATTTACACTTAAATAAATACCAGCATAATTCTCCACTTCCGTGCAATTACTTTCCCCGTGCAACGGCGACCCGTGATATCTACAAAGACGACTGTTTAAAACGAATCTCCCTTTCTCGAGATATCCATTCGTTGAATTAATAAACGTCAAAGAGTACAATCGGAAGGTGTACAATGAGAAAAATAAAAGGGAAGAGCAGACGGAAAATCCTAATACTCTTCATCGAGATATGTCTCTCTCTCTCTCTTTATCACTTTGCATCTCTCCTCTCTGTTATTCGCATATTTCATATTTTCACGAATTGATCGCGGATCAGCAATGGAAGAAAAAAGCCGCACGTATGCACGGTGCGGCAAAAAGCGTTTTATTAAACCGAGCTCACGGCGACCTTCGACAATGTGATTTCTGCGTTTCAATAAATTTTTTGCGTTTCGTCAAACTTTCGTTGATTGGCATTCCTATTATTTTGTTCCGATGCTAGGAAATGCGTGTAGAGGAGGAGCACAGAGAGAAAACTGGGGAGGACAGAAACGTTGCGCGGAACAAAGAGTACGATATTTCCGCTTCCTACTCGATTTTTACCTCGCTTTTCCAAACATTTCCTGCTAAATGGTGAGAGGAAAGCCGAAGAAAGTCATCGTACAGAGAATTCGCTGTTTGCGCGTATTGAAATCGAAAAACTTTGATCTACCGCGTTAGATTCGTGGATAGAAGTGGAGGCTCGACGATGCTCTCGGTTGAACGGTGCGAAATATCGTTCGCTGACAAAGCGACGATGCAAAAACCGGGGTAATTCGACCTCCAATGCCATTTTCGCCAATGAAAGGGAGTAAATGCTCAGAAGACATTCTCTCTTCGACTGATAATTGCTTTACGGTGGCCACGTTGGGGAGAAATCATAGTTAACGAAGTTCCATCGATTTTCCCGCGGACCATACAGCGAATGTGAGAAAATTGACGGGAGCGTCATCAAAATATTAAATACTGAATATATAATATTATTTTCGCGCTTATTCGAAGCCCTGATAAATGGGATAGTCGTAAAAAATATAGAGAATAATTTCGAATTATTGTTATCGTGTTATCGTAAAATTTGAATATTTGTTATGCGGCCTCGAAAATTTATTATGCAGCTGGTTAGACGGTGAAAGCTCTTTTGTTGATGTTTTCTGATATATCGCGTAGAGGTTTTGCAAAATTATTATTCTTTCGTCGGTCGAGGTTGTCAAGTATTTGCATACTAGTAAAATATACATGCGAACGGAGAATTTTGTATTGCAAATTCCATGGTAAACGTGTGGATCCAAGCACTTGACCTTTACAAAAAAGCCTCCGGCGATCTGTTGTGCAACATTCGTAAATGTGCTTCGGAAGCATTGTGTATCGATTTGCAAATGTCAGGGAATAAAGGACGTATGTAATGGAGTGCATTTTGTCAAATGGTTGCAAAGGAATTCAACTTGAAAGTCTGCCTGAATGGCTCGACGAAAGGCTTGAGAAAACAATTGGAAATGTATTGTACCGGAGAAAATCATGATAGTAATAGGAATTGGTTGTATTGGTTTAATTACTATATCATAGAAGATACTATAGATTATAAAAGATATAATTGCATTATACTGGCATACAGTAATGCTTACTTTGTTGGGATGAAATATTGCAAAACATATTTTATTTGGACTAGGATGTTAACCGTGTACGTTAAAGCAGCGGGATGATAACAAAATAAGGGATGGTAAAATATTTCTACTTGTTCGACCGTCTGTAAAATAGAAGTTCTTGATAACGTTATCGCTATCGGATTGCAGTCAAGCAGGAACCTTCTATTTTGATGGTATGAAATGTATTTGAACCCTCCGTTTTGAGAGATAATATCTGCCAAAAACTGAATACGTTCAGCGTGGAACAGTTCCGTTGTCTCTAACTAAATTATAACAACAATAATTTTCGTTTTTTCTTCCTTTTGCATCGTTCGTCCAATCAGAGTATCGAGTTGGTGCGGTTGGTAAACTAGCTTAGCACGCGCAGTCGGCGAACGAGGTGTCTACCTTCGAAAATCCTTTCCTTATATATTTCTTACATTTTATGCCCCAAATAATATTGGAGGTTGCTTGAAATTCATCGAAGATAGCTGCAAATATATTATTTATCGATAAGATAAAAGTATTACACAAAGAATCAAATATTCGTAAGCATTGAAAAGTACATCGTCAATTATAAACTCACGTACTTCACTCCTATAATTTTTATTCACCATAAGATTTATTAAAAATAAGCAGAGACAAGTTATTAAATAATAATTACATCTGTAATAAACGATTATTGACGAAAATTATTGTAATAACCGAAGTTTGCAAAATTATCCATGGAGAAAGGGGATCTCAATACGTAAGGTGCACTGCGCATGTTCAGCGAGCCACCTCGCTGAGGCGGGAGAGCACAGTACAGCTTCAGACATCGAACGGGTCGCGTGATTTGACAGGTTGGTCCCAATGTATATTTGTGCACTTGCATATGGGTACCTAGTCACTCTTGATCTTGGATTAGGACTATTAGTGCATGTGTGCTATAATATTAAACTACTTAAACAATAAATTAAAAGTGATATTAAATAATTTTAACAATTAAATACAATGTTTTGTGGAAGTATTAGTGGCATCAAGTGATAGTTACTTGTAGTGTTTTTACATCATTTTAACAATTAAATACAACGTTTTCTGGAAGTATCAGTGACCTCAAGTGCCAGTTACCTGCAAGTGTTTTTAAATTATTTCGACAATTAAATACAAGGTTTTGTGGATGTGTCAGTGACATCAAGTGACAGTTTTGTGCAAGTGTTTTTAAATTATTTCAACAATTAAATACAAGGTTTTGTGGATGTGTCAGTGACATCAAGTGACAGTTTTGTGCAAGTGTTTTTAAATTATTTCGACAATTAAATACAAGGTTTTGTGGATGTGTCAGTAACAGCAAGTGACAGTTTTGTGCAAGTGTTTTTAAATAATTTCGACAATTAAACACAACGTTTTGTGGAAGTATCAGTGACATCAAGTGATCGTTACGTGTAGTGTTTTTTCATCATTTTAACAATTGAATACAACGTTTTGTGGATGTGTCCGTGACATCAAGTGACAGTTTTGTGCAAGTGTTTTTAAATTATTTCGCCAATTAAATACAACGTTTTATGGATGTGTCAGTGACATCAAGTGGCAGTTTTGTGCAAGTGTTTTTAAATTATTTCAACAATTAAATACAAGGTTTTGTGGATGTGTCAGTGACATCAAGTGACAGTTTTGTGCAAGTGTTTTTAAATTATTTCAACAATTAAATACAAGGTTTTGTGGATGTGTCAGTGACATCAAGTGATCGTTACTTGTAGTGTTTTTACATCATTTTAACAATTGAATACAACGTTTTGTGGATGTGTCCGTGACATCAAGTGGCAGTTTTGTGCAAGTGTTTTTAAATTATTTCGACAATTAAATACAAGGTTTTGTGGATGTGTCAGTGACATCAAGTGACAATTTTGTGCAAGTGTTTTTAAATTATTTCGACAATTAAATATAACGTTTTGTGGAAGTGTTAGTGACACAAAGTGATAGTTTTGTGCAAGTGATTTTGAATAATTTAAGCGATTAAATACAACGTGTTGTTATAGTGTCAGTGACATAAAGTGATTACTTCGTGTAAATGTCAATAACTTAAAGTTACGGTTTCGCGCCAGTGTTTCTAAATAATTTAAGCAATTGAACACAACGTGTTGTGAAATAACCATTAAAATATTGCACATTTATTTTCGATAGTTGGTTCCCGTAGATGTTGTATTATGTTATCAATTCATTTTCTCTTTCCTCGAAACTCGCAATTATCGTAGCTTAATATTTCCACCTCCATTTCCTCCGTAATGTCAGTTCTTAATTAATTTTCACAAAAATAGATTCATTTTTTCAAGTCCGATTGTTATTTCTGTTTACAGTATCTCCGGCAGAAGGTTTTGGGATATTGGGCCAATCTCAATCAGTTGGAACTCACGTTAAATGAGAAATGACTCACTTTCGCTACAATTTCCCCCTGTTTCGAGATTCTTGATATTTTTCAAATGATATAGTAGAAGCTGCCGTCATTCTAGAACTCGATTGCACTATCGTAAAGTCTGTAGTGCGAGTATAGAATAACATTCGCGCTTAGAAGTTCACAGAATTATGAAATCTTCAATTAGAAATGGGACTTTGATCTGTGTAACTCGTTTGGGGAACTGTATCGTTGAAATTTTTTAATATTTTGTCATTCAATAGTAATTCGAACGACATACGATATAATCACAGTATACGTTATAATTTTAATTTCAATACCTTATAATTAAAGTATCTCGATTATATAAATGTAATGTTTCATTGACAAACGCTTGCATATTAAAATTTGCGACCGATTTATCGGTCTTAGAGTCAGTGCCGGGTTTTGTATCGCATATATTTAAAACATACTCGAAACGAGTATTCGCGCAAGTAGAGCCAGTGTTCGTTCGTACCGTAAGTTCGTTCTTCGACCGTACGTTCAACGTACCGGTCGCGAATACCGATCACCGAAATCGCGAAACTCGCGGGTCAGCACCTGCTCCTGCGGAGAGGACCTCCATCGTGCAGTCGGTGGACGATGGAGGATGTAAGTTTCATTATTTCACTAACATTTTCATTAATCGAACCCTATTTCAATTGGAACTTAACGTTCACTTTAACCGTTTGAGTCTCAGTATCAAAAAGATCCGTTATACTCTATCTCTATGAAGAAAATTGTTTTATTTCTCTCAAAATTTGTCCAATATATCCTGAGACTCAAACGGTTAAGAGAATTAAATTAGAGTTTAATTTTATCCACCGTATATTCAAATAATTCTCCTTAGAGATTCTATAATGTTGTCTTCTCTTGTGTTAAAGAAAGGACAATCTCCAGGCCATGGATGCAGCCAGGCCATGGACGCAGCCCAACCATGGATGCAGCCGGACCATGGATGCAGCCGGACCATGGATGCAGCCGGACCATGGATGCAGCCGGACCATGGACGCAGCCAGACCATGGACTACGATCTCAACGTGGAGGTAAACACTTTTCAACTATCACTTTCTTCGGTTGGTGAGTGACAAAATTCAAAGTTCCTCCGGTCGTTCGATCATGCCGCAGGACGAATGGTCCGAAACGGCACCGAACGACTGGTTGTATTTTATGTGTGCTAGTAGTTTGCGAACATAGTGACCGCGATTATGGTAATTAGTACAATAGTCGCGAGTAGTAACGATTTTTCTAGGATGTTTAGTATGTAAGAATTTCGCGGATGGTCAATTCCATTGTCAAAGTAATAATAACGAATGTATATTGAATTTTTCGACGAATTACTTTGACGATGTTATTGATCGAGAAATTTCAATGATCTCAGTAGAGTCACTTTTAGTCAATTACAATTCACTTTTAAATTCATTTGCATATAGAGTGTCAATGCTCTAAGTAGAGTCACTTTAATAGATTTCAATTCTCATTTAAAGTCAAGTTATTTATTGAAATTTCTTACGCCGCTTTTATTATATTAATTAATCATTCTCGTTAGGATTTTCAGGTTGTAACCCTAATTCTTTCCTTTTTCTTTCAGAAATATACAGTAAGTTTATGTTTTACGTTACTACTTTGTCACTATGTTCGCTTGTAGTAGTAGTAGTAATAGTTGTGTGGTAGTTAGTTGCTTCGCCGAATCGCAGCAAAATGCTGCGAATTCGGCTTCGTCCGCGAAATTAGTTTCGCGAAAATAACAATACGCGTCTTTGCTTCTTTCATTATTTTATAAAGTAGTGTTGCGAAAATTTATACGCGATTTTGCTCTTTTCTTTATTTTTCAGGGTAGTGTAGCTAACATTTAAACGCGATTTTGCTCTTTTCTTTATTTTTCAGAGTAGTGTTGCGAAAATTTATACGCGATTTTGCCTTTTTCTTTACTTTTTCAAAGTAGTGTGGCGAAAATTTATACGCGATTTTGCTTTTCTCTATTTATTAAAGTAGCGTTGCGAAACTAAATACACGGTTTGTTCGATATTATATTCGCGACTTCAGCACTGCGAAAAATCGCAAAACTGCGATTAATATCGCAAAATTGCGATTAATATCGCAGTACAGTACTGCGTCTATGTCATGACGCCAGTGCGGGATTCTATCCCGTCAATTTTATAAAATATTCGTGATTATTAGAGTTGCGAAATTAAAACTGCACCTCAGTAGAGGTTGCCCGCGATTTTGCTCTTTCCTTTATTTCACAGACTAGTGTTGC
The DNA here is from genome assembly GCA_963989415.1 of Cerceris ruficornis. Classification (NCBI taxonomy): domain Eukaryota; kingdom Metazoa; phylum Arthropoda; class Insecta; order Hymenoptera; family Crabronidae; genus Cerceris; species Cerceris ruficornis. The sequence goes on along the minus strand of CAXDIW010000229.1, from coordinate 433,051 downwards.
GAGAATTTATACGCGATTTTCTTCTTTTCTTTATTTTTCAAAGTAGTGTTGCGAAAATTTATACGGGATATTGCTGTTTTCTTTATTTTTCAAGGTAGTGTTGCGAAAATTTACACGCGATTTTGCTCTTTTCTTTATTTTTCAGGGTAGTGTAGCGAAAATTTATACGCGATTTTGCCCATTTCTTTATTTTTCAAAGTAGTGTTGCGAAAATGTATACGCGATTTACAATTCTCTTTCTTTTTTAAAGTAGTGTTGCGAAACTAAGTACACGGTTTGTTCGATATTATATTCGCGATTTCAGCTCTGCGAAAAATCGCAACACTGCGATTAATATTGCAAAATTGCGGTAAATATCGCAAAATTGCGATTAATATCGCAGTACAGTACTGCGTCTACGTCATGACGCCAGTGCGGGATTCTATCCCGTCAATTGTATAAAATATTCGCGATTATTAGAGTTGCGAAATTAAAAGTGCACCTCGGTAGAGATTGCCCGCGATTTTGTTCGATCACTATTCGCGAACTTAGCGTTGCGAAAATTCACAGCGTCTCGCGAAGATGCTCGCGATTTTGCTCGTCGCAAAATTAGTGTTGCGAAAATTCACAGCGCCTCGCGTAGGCGCTCGCGATTATTGCTCGTACGCGAAATTAGTGTTGCGAAAATTGACAGCACCTCGGAAAGATACTCGCGATTCCGTTAGCCGCGAATTTCCGTAGCGCCTCGGAAACAGGTGCTCGCGTTCTTTTTACGATTAAAATAACTATGATTAATAATAAAGTGAAGCTGTTTTCGCAAGCGTTTGTCAAATGGAACATTACGAACTATTAATTGAATTAATATATTGTCAAAATATTTCATCTTATTCTACAATAATATTGATACTGTGACTGTTGGCCGTTCGAATTACCTGTTTTCTCAATTCAATTTTTCATCGAGGATAAAGTTCCGCCGATACATTTTCCCAAATACTTTGCACAAATCATGGTTTATTTTTATCGTACATTTGCAATTACATGGAGTTCCATAAGCTCGCATTCTTACTTTATGATAGTGCAATCGAGGACTTTAGATCGATGGCGAATTTTCTTTCGAGTTTTCTCGCGTATATGATATTCTGTGTATACTGTAGCGAAAGTGGGTCGTTCTCTTTTAATGTATAATATTCCGATCTTCCACGATAACGATGACGATGATGGTGATGACGATGATAACCAACGATTTGAGATTATCATCGAAACTGGTAAATTTAGTTTTCGTATAGTTAAGTCTCTGATTCTCAAAAGATTTCAGGTGTCAGTTAAATCCGACTCTCAGGAATTTAGAAGGTCTTTGTTATCGGGAGGCAATTTCTTCAGTTTCAATGGAATCTACACATCGCACAAGCAGATGTTTGGTTTAAGTATATTTTTGTAACCGGATAAACTAAGTTTTCGGAGAAGGCCATTCCTTATTTTTCAAGAAACTTAAATCCTATATATTTTGCATGAGGTTTTAACTATCAACCATTTTCGAATTGAACTTAATTCCTTAATAGGCAGGTTATTCGTTATTAAGGAAACATGGTAACGACGTTACTTCTAAGAGCTCTTAATTATCGAATATATGGGACTTTAATTTTTATAAAACTTAGCTATCGAAAAGGCAGGCTTCGAATTTTAAGACGAGTTAGTTACTGAATAGGCAGGTTTTAAATTTTAAGACAAGACATTCATTTATCGAGCCAGCCAGCTCCTAATTTTAAGGCGAATTAGTTTCAGAATAGGCAGGCGTTTAGTTTTAAGACGAGTTAGTTGTTGAATAGACAGGTTTTAAATTTTAAGACAAAATAGTGCATGTATCGAGCCGGCCAGCTCCTAATTTTAAGGCGAATTAGTTTCAGAATAGGCAGGCGTTTAGTTTTAAGACGAGTTAGTTGTTGAATAGACAGGTTTTAAATTTTAAGACAAAATAGTGCATGTATCGAGCCGGCCAGCTCTTAATTTTAAGGCGAGTTAGTTTCAGAACAGGCAGGCGTTTAGTTTTAAGACGAGTTAATCACTGAATAGGCAGGGTATTAGCTTTAAGATGAGTTAGTCGCTGAATAGGCAGGCTATTAGCTTTAAAATGAGTTAGTCACTGAATATGCAGGTTTTAAATATTAAGGCAAGATATCGTCTTTATGGAGGTGGTCAACTCTTAATTTTAATGTATGTTCCTATCAGAATAGGCAGGATTTTAATTTTAAGACGAGTTAGTTACCGAATAGGCAGGTTTTTAGCTTTAAGACAAATTATTAATATCTTGTTCTCAGACAAGTTATTAACCGAACAGGCAGACTTTTAATTTTAAGAATAGTAAGTTACTGAATATGAAAGCTTTTAACTTTAAGAGAACTTAGTCCTCGGATAGATGTCTTACTAGATTTTAATGAAATTTAGCAATGCTACAGGCAGGATCTTAGTTGCAAGAAAAATTAACCTCTAATACATTCAAAAATAATTCGTTCATTATAACGATTTCTAATGCTGAGAAATTAATACGATATAATAATCTGCCTCTCTTCTCGAACGAAGTTAAAGGCTGCTGCCATCTGCTTCCCTATAGTTTATTCTCTTCCTGTACTTACTGCAAATAGTAAGTAAGGCTAGATTTAAGAGTTTAGTTAAGTTTAGAATAAGCAAATATTGTAAAGGGAGATCGACACCATTCGGCGGGTGTCTATCTCTTTTCGCGAAACGGGATGAGAAAAGTAGAGTCGGCGATTCCTCTGCTACACTTTCTCTCGACATTGAATTCGTCAATGTCGAGGGAAAGTGTCTCAGAGGAAGAGCAGAATGAAATGGAGGTTGGTTGGGCATGCATTTTTGGGTCCCGTTTCGTGGCAACCTCCTCGCGGTGGGACCTGGGTCGATATCACTTGCTATGATTTTAACTTTTATTAAACGTGCTTTTAGTACGATATTTTGTTAAATAGTAGTACTAAATAGCAAGTGATATCGAGCGAATAGCCACGAAATCCGAATATTCGGCAGCCTTGGCTACCGAATGTTCGGATTCCTAGTCTTACAATTAGTTACATCTAAGAATTTGCGTTTAAGTTAGCTTTAAGGTTACGCGATTAAGTAGTAATTAAGCTTCGCATCGAAGAAGAGTCAACGTTGGGCAGATTTGTTCGCTTTTATCTCTGACTATTCGTTTTCTTTCTTTGGTGACAACAATTCTTTAACTCTTCGTTGATTAAAAGTTCCAGTCATCACCTCGAAAGAAGACATCGTTTAGCGTTAAGATAGTTCCAGTAAGATTTAAGTTAGATTTAAACATGTCACCTAAGCGTAAAGTTGAATGCAAGAGTGTCATCGTAACTCAATTCCATGCTCTCGAAAATATGCGAAAGAAGGCAAACGTTTTTCTCGTGTAGCCGTCCTCGTTACTTACTTCCTATCCCAATTGCAGCCCCTGTCCAGAAGACCGACGAGTGTTTCTGCGGCGGCGCGGAGGCGAGAAGCGTGGTTCTACGGCCCAGGGACGTCTTCAGGGTTGGTCTTTGAGCCGAAGGTCGTACGATCGACTTATGACATATGTGCTTCCTACCGATCGATGGGGGACACTGTGTCGGTGTAAGCCGGACCCTCTGACTGGGCCGATGAGCCGCCACGTTACGCAGCCTCGTCGTTGTAAGACGTAACCTCTGGCACTGATCGCGTCCAGTTACGGTACGCGACTGGCCAGTGCTCCACCACCGACCGGATGATCGCATTTGTCATCGGTCGACGTACGACCCGAGGGCTCAAAGACGCAACCCCGTCGTGGTTCAAGTTGGATCATGACCCGCCTGGCAGATAATCCGGTTCAGCTACAGATCGTACCAACCCAGTCCGTCTCAGGAAGGGGTGCAACTGGACTCCAGCCGCAGAAGACTAAATTTCTTCCCCCTTTCGCGATCGCGTTTTCATTTTGCTTTTCAAAGTCGTTTGCCTTATTCTCGGATATTTCTTGAGCATGGATGCGATATTATGGTTTTGTAAGAGTGATTGCGTGCGGAAAGTAAGATAAGAATTAGGAATGTCGAATAAGTAAATATTGTAAAGGGAGATCGACACCATTCGGCGGGTGTCTATCTCTTTTCGCGAAACGGGATGAGAAAAGTAGAGTCGGCGATTCCTCTGCTACACTTTCTCTCGACATTGAATTCGTCAATGTCGAGGGAAAGTGTCTCAGAGGAAGAGCAGAATGAAATGGAGGTTGGTTGGGCATGCATTTTTGGGTCCCGTTTCGTGGCAACCTCCTCGCGGTGGGACCTGTGTCGATATCACTTGCTATGATTTTAACTTTTATTAAACGTGCTTTTAGTACGATATTTTGTTAAATAGTAGTACTAAATAGCAAGTGATATCGAGCGAATAGCCACGAAATCCGAATATTCGGCAGCCTTGGCTACCGAATGTTCGGATTCCTAGTCTTACAATTAGTTACATCTAAGAATTTGCGTTTAAGTTAGCTTTAAGGTTACGCGATTAAGTAGAAATTAAGCTTCGCATCGAAGAAGAGTCAACGTTGGGCAGATTTGTTCGCTTTTATCTCTGACTATTCGTTTTCTTTCTTTGGTGACAACAATTCTTTAACTCTTCGTTGATTAAAAGTTCCAGTCATCACCTCGAAAGAAGACATCGTTTAGCGTTAAGATAGTTCCAGTAAGATTTAAGTTAGATTTAAACATGTCACCTAAGCGTAAAATTGAATGGAAGAGTGTCATCGTAACTCAATTCCATGCTCTCGAAAATATGCGAAAGAAGGCAAACGTTTTTCTCGTGTAGCCGTCCTCGTTACTTACTTCCTATCCCAATTGCAGCCCCTGTCCAGAAGACCGACGAGTGTTTCTGCGGCGGCGCGGAGGCGAGAAGCGTGGTTCTACGGCCCAGGGACGTCTTCAGGGTTGGTCTTTGAGCCGAAGGTCGTACGATCGACTTATGACATATGTGCTTCATACCGATCGATGGGGGGCACTGTGTCGGTGTAAGCCGGACCCTCTGACTGGGCCGATGAGCCGCCACGTTACGCAGCCTCGTCGTTGTAAGACGTAACCTCTGGCACTCATCGCGTCCAGTTACGGTACGCGACTGGCCAGTGCTCCACCACCGACCGGATGATCGCATTTGTCATCGGTCGACGTACGACCCGAGGGCTCAAAGACGCAACCCCGTCGTGGTTCAAGTTGGATCATGACCCGCCTGGCAGATAATCCGGTTCAGCTACAGATCGTACCAACCCAGTCCGTCTCAGGAAGGGGTGCAACTGGACTCCAGCCGCAGAAGACTAAATTTCTTCCCCCTTTCGCGATCGCGTTTTCATTTTGCTTTTCAAAGTCGTTTGCCTTATTCTCGGATATTTCTTGAGCATGGATGCGATATTATGGTTTTGTAAGAGTGATTGCGTGCGGAAAGTAAGATAAGAATTAGGAATGTCGAATAAGTAAATATTGTAAAGGGAGATCGACACCATTCGGCGGGTGTCTATCTCTTTTCGCGAAACGGGATGAGAAAAGTAGAGTCGGCGATTCCTCTGCTACACTTTCTCTCGACATTGAATTCGTCAATGTCGAGGGAAAGTGTCTCAGAGGAAGAGCAGAATGAAATGGAGGTTGGTTGGGCATGCATTTTTGGGTCCCGTTTCGTGGCAACCTCCTCGCGGTGGGACCTGTGTCGATATCACTTGCTATGATTTTAACTTTTATTAAACGTGCTTTTAGTACGATATTTTGTTAAATAGTAGTACTAAATAGCAAGTGATATCGAGCGAATAGCCACGAAATCCGAATATTCGGCAGCCTTGGCTACCGAATGTTCGGATTCCTAGTCTTACAATTAGTTACATCTAAGAATTTCCGTTTAAGTTAGCTTTAAGGTTACGCGATTAAGTAGAAATTAAGCTTCGCATCGAAGAAGAGTCAACGTTGGGCAGATTTGTTCGCTTTTATCTCTGACTATTCGTTTTCTTTCTTTGGTGACAACAATTCTTTAACTCTTCGTTGATTAAAAGTTCCAGTCATCACCTCGAAAGAAGACATCGTTTAGCGTTAAGATAGTTCCAGTAAGATTTAAGTTAGATTTAAACATGTCACCTAAGCGTAAAATTGAATGGAAGAGTGTCATCGTAACTCAATTCCATGCTCTCGAAAATATGCGAAAGAAGGCAAACGTTTTTCTCGTGTAGCCGTCCTCGTTACTTACTTCCTATCCCAATTGCAGCCCCTGTCCAGAAGACCGACGAGTGTTTCTGCGGCGGCGCGGAGGCGAGAAGCGTGGTTCTACGGCCCAGGGACGTCTTCAGGGTTGGTCTTTGAGCCGAAGGTCGTACGATCGACTTATGACATATGTGCTTCATACCGATCGATGGGGGGCACTGTGTCGGTGTAAGCCGGACCCTCTGACTGGGCCGATGAGCCGCCACGTTACGCAGCCTCGTCGTTGTAAGACGTAACCTCTGGCACTCATCGCGTCCAGTTACGGTACGCGACTGGCCAGTGCTCCACCACCGACCGGATGATCGCATTTGTCATCGGTCGACGTACGACCCGAGGGCTCAAAGACGCAACCCCGTCGTGGTTCAAGTTGGATCATGACCCGCCTGGCAGATAATCCGGTTCAGCTACAGATCGTACCAACCCAGTCCGTCTCAGGAAGGGGTGCAACTGGACTCCAGCCGCAGAAGACTAAATTTCTTCCCCCTTTCGCGATCGCGTTTTCATTTTGCTTTTCAAAGTCGTTTGCCTTATTCTCGGATATTTCTTGAGCATGGATGCGATATTATGGTTTTGTAAGAGTGATTGCGTGCGGAAAGTAAGATAAGAATTAGGAATGTCGAATAAGTAAATATTGTAAAGGGAGATCGACACCATTCGGCGGGTGTCTATCTCTTTTCGCGAAACGGGATGAGAAAAGTAGAGTCGGCGATTCCTCTGCTACACTTTCTCTCGACATTGAATTCGTCAATGTCGAGGGAAAGTGTCTCAGAGGAAGAGCAGAATGAAATGGAGGTTGGTTGGGCATGCATTTTTGGGTCCCGTTTCGTGGCAACCTCCTCGCGGTGGGACCTGGGTCGATATCACTTGCTATGATTTTAACTTTTATTAAACGTGCTTTTAGTACGATATTTTGTTAAATAGTAGTACTAAATAGCAAGTGATATCGAGCGAATAGCCACGAAATCCGAATATTCGGCAGCCTTGGCTACCGAATGTTCGGATTCCTAGTCTTACAATTAATTACATCTAAGAATTTGCGTTTAAGTTAGCTTTAAGGTTACGCGATTAAGTAGTAATTAAGCTTCGCATCGAAGAAGAGTCAACGTTGGGCAGATTTGTTCGCTTTTATCTCTGACTATTCGTTTTCTTTCTTTGGTGACAACAATTCTTTAACTCTTCGTTGATTAAAAGTTCCAGTCATCACCTCGAAAGAAGACATCGTTTAGCGTTAAGATAGTTCCAGTAAGATTTAAGTTAGATTTAAACATGTCACCTAAGCGTAAAGTTGAATGCAAGAGTGTCATCGTAACTCAATTCCATGCTCTCGAAAATATGCGAAAGAAGGCAAACGTTTTTCTCGTGTAGCCGTCCTCGTTACTTACTTCCTATCCCAATTGCAGCCCCTGTCCAGAAGACCGACGAGTGTTTCTGCGGCGGCGCGGAGGCGAGAAGCGTGGTTCTACGGCCCAGGGACATCTTCAGGGTTGGTCTTCGAGCCGAAGGTCGTACGATCGACTTATGACATATGTGCTTCATACCGATCGATGGGGGGCACTGTGTCGGTGTAAGCCGGACCCTCTGACTCGGCCGATGAGCCGTCACGTTACGCAGCCTCGTCGTTGTAAGACGTAACCTCTGGCACTCATCGCGTACAGTTACGGTACGCGACCGGCCAGTGCTCCACCACCGACCGGATAATCGCATTTGTCATCGGACGACGTACGACCCGAGGGTTCAAAGACGCAACCCCGTCGTGGTTCAATTTGGATCATGACCCGCCTGGCAGATAATCCGGTTCAGCTACAGATCGTACCAACCCAGTCCGTCTCAGGAAGGGGTGCAACTGGACTCCAGCCGCAGAAGACTAACTTTCTTCCCCCTTTCGCGATCGCGTTTTCATTTTGCTTTTCAAAGTCGTTTGCCTTATTCTCGGATATTTCTTGAGCATGGATGCGATATTATGGTTTTGTAAGAGTGATTGCGTGCGGAAAGTAAGATAAGAATTAGGAATGTCGAATAAGTAAATATTGTAAAGGGAGATCGACACCATTCGGCGGGTGTCTATCTCTTTTCGCGAAACGGGATGAGAAAAGTAGAGTCGGCGATTCCTCTGCTACACTTTCTCTCGACATTGAATTCGTCAATGTCGAGGGAAAGTGTCTCAGAGGAAGAGCAGAATGAAATGGAGGTTGATTGGGCATGCATTTTTGGGTCCCGTTTCGTGGCAACCTCCTCGCGGTGGGACCTGTGTCGATATCACTTGCTATGATTTTAACTTTTATTAAACGTGCTTTTAGTACGATATTTTGTTAAATAGTAGTACTAAATAGCAAGTGATATCGAGCGAATAGCCACGAAATCCGAATATTCGGCAGCCTTGGCTACCGAATGTTCGGATTCCTAGTCTTACAATTAGTTACATCTAAGAATTTCCGTTTAAGTTAGCTTTAAGGTTACGCGATTAAGTAGAAATTAAGCTTCGCATCGAAGAAGAGTCAACGTTGGGCAGATTTGTTCGCTTTTATCTCTGACTATTCGTTTTCTTTCTTTGGTGACAACAATTCTTTAACTCTTCGTTGATTAAAAGTTCCAGTCATCACCTCGAAAGAAGACATCGTTTAGCGTTAAGATAGTTCCAGTAAGATTTAAGTTAGATTTAAACATGTCACCTAAGCGTAAAATTGAATGGAAGAGTGTCATCGTAACTCAATTCCATGCTCTCGAAAATATGCGAAAGAAGGCAAACGTTTTTCTCGTGTAGCCGTCCTCGTTACTTACTTCCTATCCCAATTGCAGCCCCTGTCCAGAAGACCGACGAGTGTTTCTGCGGCGGCGCGGAGGCGAGAAGCGTGGTTCTACGGCCCAGGGACGTCTTCAGGGTTGGTCTTTGAGCCGAAGGTCGTACGATCGGCTTATGACATATGTGCTTCATACCGATCGATGGGGGGCACTGTGTCGGTGTAAGCCGGACCCTCTGACTGGGCCGATGAGCCGCCACGTTACGCAGCCTCGTCGTTGTAAGACGTAACCTCTGGCACTCATCGCGTCCAGTTACGGTACGCGACTGGCCAGTGCTCCACCACCGACCGGATGATCGCATTTGTCATCGGTCGACGTACGACCCGAGGGCTCAAAGACGCAACCCCGTCGTGGTTCAAGTTGGATCATGACCCGCCTGGCAGATAATCCGGTTCAGCTACAGATCGTACCAACCCAGTCCGTCTCAGGAAGGGGTGCAACTGGACTCCAGCCGCAGAAGACTAAATTTCTTCCCCCTTTCGCGATCGCGTTTTCATTTTGCTTTTCAAAGTCGTTTGCCTTATTCTCGGATATTTCTTGAGCATGGATGCGATATTATGGTTTTGTAAGAGTGATTGCGTGCGGAAAGTAAGATAAGAATTAGGAATGTCGAATAAGTAAATATTGTAAAGGGAGATCGACACCATTCGGCGGGTGTCTATCTCTTTTCGCGAAACGGGATGAGAAAAGTAGAGTCGGCGATTCCTCTGCTACACTTTCTCTCGACATTGAATTCGTCAATGTCGAGGGAAAGTGTCTCAGAGGAAGAGCAGAATGAAATGGAGGTTGGTTGGGCATGCATTTTTGGGTCCCGTTTCGTGGCAACCTCCTCGCGGTGGGACCTGTGTCGATATCACTTGCTATGATTTTAACTTTTATTAAACGTGCTTTTAGTACGATATTTTGTTAAATAGTAGTACTAAATAGCAAGTGATATCGAGCGAATAGCCACGAAATCCGAATATTCGGCAGCCTTGGCTACCGAATGTTCGGATTCCTAGTCTTACAATTAGTTACATCTAAGAATTTCCGTTTAAGTTAGCTTTAAGGTTACGCGATTAAGTAGAAATTAAGTTTCGCATCGAAGAAGAGTCAACGTTGGGCAGATTTGTTCGCTTTTATCTCTGACTATTCGTTTTCTTTCTTTGGTGACAACAATTCTTTAACTCTTCGTTGATTAAGAGTTCCAGTCATCACCTCGAAAGAAGACATCGTTTAGCGTTAAGATAGTTCCAGTAAGATTTAAGTTAGATTTAAAAATGTCACCTAAGCGTAAAATTGAATGCAAGAGTGTCATCGTAACTCAATTCGATGCTCTCGAAAATATGCGAAAGAAGGCAAACGTTTTTCTCGTGTAGCCGTCCTCGTTACTTACTTCCTATCCCAATTGCAGCCACTGTCCAGAAGACCGGCGAGTGTTTCTGCGGCAGCGCGGAGGCGAGAAGCGTGGTTCTACGGCCCAGGGACATCTTCAGGGTTGGTCTTCGAGCCGAAGGTCGTACGATCGACTTATGACATATGTGCTTCATACCGATCGATGGGGGGCACTGTGTCGGTGTAAGCCGGACCCTCTGACTGGGCCGATGAGCCGTCACGTTACGCAGCCTCGTCGTTGTAAGACGTAACCTCTGGCACTCATCGCGTACAGTTACGGTACGCGACCGGCCAGTGCTCCACCACCGACCGGATAATCGCATTTGTCATCGGACGACGTACGACCCGAGGGTTCAAAGACGCAACCCCGTCGTGGTTCAATTTGGATCATGACCCGCCTGGCAGATAATCCGGTTCAGCTACAGATCGTACCAACCCAGTCCGTCTCAGGAAGGGGTGCAACTGGACTCCAGCCGCAGAAGACTAACTTTCTTCCCCCTTTCGCGATCGCGTTTTCATTTTGCTTTTCAAAGTCGTTTGCCTTCTTCTCGGATATTTCTTGAGCATGGATGCGATATTATGGTTTTGTAAGAGTGATTGCGTGCGGAAAGTAAGATAAGAATTAGGAATGTCGAATAAGTAAATATTGTAAAGGGAGATCGACACCATTCGGCGGGTGTCTATCTCTTTTCGCGAAACGGAATAAGTAAAGTAGAGTCGGCGATTCCTCTGTTACACTTTCCCTCGACATCGACGAATTCAATGTCGAGGGAAAATGTAACAGAGGAAGAGCAAAATGAAACGGAGGTTGGTTGGCCATGCATTTTTGGGTCCCGTTTCGTGGCAACCTCCTCGTGGTGGGACCTGGGTCGATATCACTTGCTATGATTGTAAATTTTATTAAATGTGCTTTTAGCACGATACTTTCTTCAATAGTAATACTAAATAGCAAGTGGTATCGAGCGAATAGCCACGAAATCCGAATATTCGGTAGCCCTGACTAACGAATGTTCGGATTCCTAGTCTTACAATTAGTTACATCAAAGAATTAGCGTTTAAGGTAGCTTTAAGATTACGCGATTAAGTAGAAATTAAGCCTCGCATTGGAGATGAGTCAACGGTGGTCAGATGTTTTCTCTTTATCACTGTTGCTCGTGCGATCATGCTGTCTCTATTGTTTCGGTTGTTCATTCACTCGTACATATAGCATAATAAACTGACTCCATAATGCTCTTATTCTGCGAATGTAAATTGGAAACATTATAAATATGGTCTTCATGAGAAAGCCACAAACTTAAAGACAAAGTGAAAGAAGGCAGACCTTTTGTTATTTTTGAAGTTATGTGATCGGCTCTCACGGTTTTGGTACCCAAATTGTTTTAAATTCTAATATTGATTTATATCGTCATTGAACATTAATACTATATTATCACGTAAAGAACAACTTCTTGTTATTTAAATAAGTAAAAAGATTCGTTTCTCTGCTCTAAACGATATATCTTCTACATATTACCGGTGGAGATCTTTCTACTTAATAACTATTTTAGTAATTCATGCTCAAATTTCTTATTTCGAGATATTATAATTCTTTGTTTGAAAGGGTATAGCAGGATAAGGGGGTCAAAAGTGCCCTTCAACCGATTTCAATGGGGACGGTCTCATTCGATAGATAATTCTCGGCGATTGATGTCTACAAATTTTTAACCCTGAATTTTGACCGGAAGGGTAGTTATGGGGAAAATTAAAAAAACAGGTTTTTGGCCCTTTTTCCCCATTTATTGAGGCGTAAAAAATCCAAATAAATTCTGACATATTCTGCACGGTACCGGACATATTAGAGAATTTTTTCAGATTTTTCCGTCGAAGTAGCTAAGCGTGACAAATCGGCAAAGTAAAAAAAAACGGAAAAAAGAAGATTTCGTATCGAAATCTTCGAGGTACAACTTTTTGGTTTATATAGTAACAATCTAACACCTACGATTGTTATCCCCAATTTTTTTCAGATTTTTAAACCACCTGCGTCATTGTGAAAAAAATGGAAAACCGATTTCCGGGACGTATTTTGATCTAAAATGCAAGAAGTAATTGTTATTTTTCCATTATTTTGATAGAGTATGTTCATTTTGTGCTTTTCAATGTTTCTGCATACACAGCAATTGCGAGTGAATGCAAAGGATTGAATTGATTCAATTATTCGTAAGCTACACACTTCCTTATCAGCTAAAAATACGAACGTCCTTTCAATAGCAGCGATGGCGCAGTCGGTAGAGTTCTTGGCTGCGGAACCTCTCGAAACTTTTTGTCGCCGGTTCGAGTCCCAATGAGGTAAAATAATTATTATTTTTTTTTTAATCATTCACTGCATAACAACAAATAATAATCATTTTTCAATTTTTCAATGTTTTTTAAACATTTTTAAATACTTATTCGATATGAAATATATGTAAAAATAATTATGGAGCATATTGTTTTTTTCATTGATTCGTCCTAGCCACATCTCGTTATTCTTTTGTACATTGAACGAATATTAGTTTACTGTAACGAATGCAAATATGTATTCAATATTAAAAGGATCCAATTGTATATTCTGATGAATTGTAATGAAGGTGATGTCTAACGGAAAGAAGGGTCTATTTCTTTTTAAACATTCTTATTTTTGTATTTACCGCTTCTCCATTTATGCAGAGATCATCCAAAATGGACAATGAATTGAAAGAAAGAAGGTATATTGGGATTTCATGCGTTATAATTCCTTTACTGTTTTATGCAAATCAACTTCTTCAGCTTTAGGTTTTGTGCCCCATTGCAATCGTGTTTTCCAACCACTTTAAGTACACGAAAACATTAAATTCAGTTCAGAAGGTTTTATTGTTTTATTACACTTACTCCAGTATTATGTACTTCCTTCAGTTATCTAGTCCGCAATTACCTGCGCAGCGTGTAGGTAGCGGGCAGGTACCGAGTTGTACCTTTAGAACTGATGATCATTTTTTTTAAATTATTGACTGGAATGTTATTAATACGTAAATGAATATTAATGTAAAAATACGAATGATAGATTACCATTTGACGATTAGGCTACAGTATCTAGCTGCGGAATACTTCAAACTTTTCTCTCGCCAATTCACCTCCCATGAAATATAATTAGAAATAAAATGTTTTTAAGTATTAACTGGATAACAATTGTTAATACGGAAATTAATATTAGTGTGAAAATATAAATGGCATGCGATAGATTACCTTTTGATAATTAAAAGTTGAAACACGTTTCGTGTGGCTTTAATCCCCGTCACTATGTTCATTAATGATGGGCACCACTTCATTTTTATTAAATATTTTTGTCAACATCTCTGAAGGCCTAACAATTGTCGATAGATACCGTGCGTGCGACAGGTAGTATATTATTGCAGCAATGTGCGAACAACAACCTATGGTACGGTTACCACTCGCACATTCACAGCAATAACATTTGATGCCCGAAATTCCAATTATATTAGGGGTATAGTCAATGAAGCAACGATAACTTCTTTGATTAATGTGGCGTGATCGGACGAGGCATTTAAGAATATTGAGGAGTTGATTTGCATAAAACAGTAAAGGAATCATAACGCATGAAATCCCAATATACCTTCTTTCTTTCAATTCATTGTCCATTTTGGATGATCTCTGCATAAATGGAGAAGCGGTAAATACAAAAATAAGAATGTTTAAAAAGAAATAAAACCTTCTTTCCGTTAGACATCACCTTCATTACAATTCATCAGAATATACAATTGGATCCTTTTAATATTGAATACATATTTGCATTCGTTACAGTAAACTAATATTCGTTCAATGTACAAAAGAATAAAGAGATGTGGCTAGGACGAATCAATGAAAAAAACAATATGCTCCATAATTATTTTTACATATATTTCATATTGAATAAGTATTTAAAAATGTTTAAAAAACATTGTACAATTGAAAAATGATTATTATTTGTTGTTATGCAGTGAATGATTAAAAAAAAAAAAAAAAATTATTTTACCTCATTGGGACTCGAACCGGCGACAAAAAGTTTCGAGAGGTTCCGCAGCCAAGAACTCTACCGACTGCGCCATCGCTGCTATTGAAAGGACGTTCGTATTTTTAGCTGATAAGGAAGTGTGTAGCTTACGAATAATTGAATCAATTCAATCCTTTGCATTCACTCGCAATTGCTTTGTATGCAGAAACATTGAAAAGCACAAAATGAACATACTCTATCAAAATAATGGAAAAATAACAATTACTTCTTGCGTTTTAGATCAAAATACGTCCCGGAAATCGGTTTTCGATTTTTTTCACAATGACGCAGGTGGTTTAAAAATCTGAAAAAAATTGGGGATAACAATCGTAGGTGTTAGATTGTTACTATATAAACCAAAAAGTTGTACCTCGAAGATTTCGATACGAAATCTCCTTTTTTCTGTTTTTTTTTACTTTGCCGATTTGTCACGCTTAGCTACTTCGACGGAAAAATCTGAAAAAATTCTCCAATATGTCCGGTACCGTGCAGAATATGTCAGAATTTATTTGGATTTTTTACGCCTCAATAAATGGGGAAAAAGGGCCAAAAACCTGTTTTTTTAATTTTCCCCATAACTACCCTTCCTGTCAAAATTCAGGGTTAAAAATTTGTACACATCAATCGCCGAGCATTATCTATCGAATGAGACCGTCCCCATTGAAATCGGTTGAAGGGCACTTTTGACCCCCTTATCCTGCTATACCCTTTCTCAAAATCCCTGGTTTTGGCGTGCTAGAGGATAGGCCTTGTAGCGCGTGACATGCAGCCGTATTCTGATTGGCTCGCTTTTCCCCCACCGAGCGGCAACCAAGCCGCCGCGAGCTATCCCCACTCCTACCTGAGCGGTCACCTCTTTCTCTCTCCGGACTTGGAACCGTTAACACGTATCCGCTGTGAGTACCTTTTCTTTTACATCGCCCTCGTTTACCGACCGCTAAAAAATAGTTCACTTGTTTATCTACTACGTAATAGTCTTCTGCTGTACCATATCAATCAATTTGGACAATAATAATTACGAATTTAGTAACAATCGCGAAATAACTACGACGCAATTGGTGACGTCACTGACCTCTCGCGACATTTACGCGGTGCTTTTCTCGTCTACAACATTAGTACTTCTTCTATAGCTTCGTATTTCGATTTTATTGACGAAGACCGCGATTATTGTTGCTCTGAAACGTGATTATACGGAATTATTGTACTTTTACGCAATTATTTAATAGTTTGCTCGTGTGTGCTTGCAGGACTCGGAGTATCCTTTGAACGACCTTCCGGGCTGGCACGATCGGACACGTGCACGGTGGAGCAACAAAACGTAAGATATTACGACGCCATACGCAAGTAACATTTTCATTTACTTCGGGTCTTCGCGATATTTTGTTTGAATTTATACAATATTCATATTAATTGATATCGAGTCGTACATCCGACGAATAGAATTTACATTTCTACGAATTAATACGGTTCTACGGAAACATGCAACGATTGAAATCTTTCGGGATTATTTGAAACCTCTTACAATATACGAGTATTCAGTCAATATTTACAATACGATAGTCGACTTCCAAGAAAGCTGCTCCTTATTCTGACAGTGTTTACCAATTCGCGGTGTTAAATTTCGACGGCTACAATTCTATGCTACAAATAAATCGCGATTCGTTTTTACTTGGTATTTACATGTTACGACTTATCCTTCCGTTTTGAGACGCTGCAATGGATTTACATAGGTTTCAGGGCATAAGTATAGAAGTAAATAAAAATCGTATTTGCCGATGTAGGGTGTTAAGGTCCTGCGTTAGATTCGTCCGTAATTTCTATAAAGATTTTCGTGAATTTATCGAAGGGGGTTAGTGTTCATATGTAATAGGGAATAAGTATGACTAATCTTATAACTTTAACAGTGGCAGCTCGCAGTATTTATTGTTTATACATTTAATTAATAGTGTATTGTATTACACAAAGAACATGACGAATCAATGAGTAAGACATAATTTTTAAGCAGTATTTCTTGAAGCAAGCACTTGATTTGATATGAAAAAGAAAAACATGGTTGTTTGATTTTCTTGTGTTCCCCACCCCACCCTTTTATTTTCAGCAAAATTTGTGGCCGAGCGCAATGCGGTCTAGAGTCAGTGCTTGTTTCGTATTATATTAATATTTATATCTGTATATATTTATTACTCAATATTTTTTCAATTTATAAGAAATTCACGCGACATAGAGTCAGTGTTTGCAACCCGCTATTATAATTATTAATATCTTTTGAATAATTATTAAAAATATTAAGAATTCTATTCTCCGCGAAAGTAGAGTCAAAATTGTTCGCCGGAAATGATTCTCGGTCGCGGTAGCTTCCTTATTATATTTAAATTGATCGTACTGGAAGTAGAGACAGTGCATCGAGCAGCAGCTGTGGAAAGGACTTCCATCGGGCAAGGCTTCACGAATTTTAAAAGTAAGTATAAGATTTTCGAGAAATGAAATTTTTTAATTAAAAAATATGTATATATACTAACCAAAATGTTAATTTGTTTGTTACAGAACAGTCAAATGACGGGATGGTTGAGCAGCGACAATCATTCCTTGGCGATGGGCAAAGTCTGTGAAGGTAAGTTGAAATTTTATTCCGCACACTCGTCATAACTTTGATATTTGCCTTGCAAACTTAACTTTGTTCTCTCCATCAATTTAATTAACGTAAATAAAGTATTAATTAGCTTTTGCAGTTCTCATAGAATACTTGCAACATTTTTATGCTAAATAAAAAATTAGCTGAATTTTCAAGTTTTCAGAGAGCAAATATTTTATATTTTGCGTTTTATTTTTGTTACAGACTTTGTCCGAATTCGTGAGGCATCGCTGGAGTGTTTGTTTCGCATTTTATATATACTTTAATAAGTGTTAAATTTCTAGTAATTTTACGCGAAAGTAGAGTCAGTGTTTGCTTCGTATTTCATATTATACACTTCAATTTATAACTTTACGCGAAAGTAGAGTCAGTGTTTGCTTCGTATTTCATATTATACACTTAAATTTATAACTTCACGCGAAAGTAGAGTCAAATTGTTCGCCGAAAATAATTCTCTGTCGCAAATTGTCTTTTTTTCAATTATACCGCGCCGGAAGTAGAGTCAGTGCAACAGGAGCAGCTGTGGAAAGGATTTCCATCGGGCAAGGCTTCACGAATTTAAAAAGTAAGTATCACATGATCAAGAAATAAAAATTCACAGTCGAGAAATACAAAGATGGCTTATACTAATGAAAATGTTAATTTTTTTGTTACAGAACAGTCAAATGACGGGATGGTTGAACGGCGACAATCACTCCCAGGCGAAGGGCAAATCTTTTATAGGTGAGCTGAAATTTTAATTCGCATGTAACCCGCAATTTTTCCCCAAGTTTCAGTTGCTACTTGAAAATTTTCTCCAAAACGTCCTTACAAGTTTTATATCAAATTTCCATACCCTTACATTGTATGTTCTAACAATAAAATAAATAAAAATTAAAAATTTCCCAACATGAAATTTTCAGGGAATAAGTATTTAAGATGTGCATCTTATTTTTGTTACAGACTTTGCTCGAATTCGTGGGGCATCGCTGTACCCTATGAAACTGCGATGCACCTTCCGCCTTGAAGGTGAGTAACGTAAACACAGAGATGTTTTATTTCTACGTACTTGTCGGAAAGTTTCGATACATAGTTCGATATATAACTTCTCCTTGAATTCTCAATTCTGAAAATCATTCATAAACTAATCATTCTTACGATCTACTCTTAACGTTTCTTGATATATAATTACGACTTTTTTTCATCCGCTGTTTTCAAAATTCAATTAGCTTTCTTTGTAAAATCGGAACGGAAGGCAGTTTAACGTTCTACGAACGGTGCCTCCTGCAATGCGAAATGCTTTGTTTTGTTTAGACCTTGGACATTCCTTGAGATGACCTGAGGACAACCTTGATAACAGCGGCGGAGACAACACTGGCAGAGACAGCAGCGGCAGAGATTCTAAGGTAATCAATGGTATTCTGGTGTCTCGACACTGGTGAGTCAAAAACTTTAACTGTCCCTCCGGTCTCCAAACCATGCCGTAGGACCAAAGGTCCGAAGCGGCACTGGAGATTGGTTGTATTGTTCTATAAAGCGAGCATAGTGAACACGAGTAATTTAAAAATTACTCGTGAGTAGAAACTGTTATATATTTTCCTTGTGTACTGTCATGTATATCGTAGCTTAGGACAGGGCCTTCTTGTAGCGCGATTTTTGCATTATTTACATGAATGTAATCATGAAATTTACAGTTAGCGTTGCGAATTTATCAACACAAATGAACAGTTGACGAGTATTGTGCGTTCTTTATATTCACTGGAAAAATATTCTTATAACAAAATTTGTTATAAGATCGCGGCTAATTGCTTTCTTCGAGACGATTTATGTTTTAAAATAGATCGCTCGATTTGTGCTTTTGATAGACGAAATTTCGGAAGTTTGTAAATTTGTTTCGCGTCGTTTCAATAACAATTATTGTATTATCTACAAGAAGGCAATTCGCGACGGGTAGATCTCGAAGTCAGAGTGACAGTTAATACATTTCCCTGTTAAAATTCTTCCCCTGATGACGAGATCTCCCGGTTTTCAATATTCATTTTCAATTCAAAGTAAATTTTGCATATTTACAAATATATAAAGTAGAGTATTTTGCTTCTATAGAGTTCACTTTTTCAATTAAAATTCTCTTTGCTTGAACAAATATGAAAGTCGAGTCACTTGCTTAAATAAATATAAAAGTTGTTACGAACGGCGTATTATTCGAACGTCCCGTCCGTCGTCGAGCGGGTGCCGACGGATGGTAGATTCCGTGCGTAACGGCCAAGACGAAAACGAATCGCGCGCGGGTTTCCGCGGTTGACTCTATTTGAAAATTTTGTAGCTCTCCCCAGCCTAAGGCGAGGAGAGGACAGGATGGATGGGTCGATCTGTTAAGACCTATACAGGTCTGGCTTAATCGAAATCTAAAGGATAAGGATATTGAATAATAGAACTGAATCTCACAATGTTATAATGGGTAAAAGCAATGTGTATTCAAATTTAAACAAAGAAACGTTACAAACGGTAATGAAATGGATTATAATATCGGCTAAGTTGGATATAAAATAATTGATTTTGAATAGATATATGTACGTTAACAATTTATTGGTGGTGAAGCTGGCTCGAAATCGAGTGATTATGATCCAATCGAATCTATCTTTCGTTTCCGAAACAACCTCCCATTTACAGGCAAAATGTATATTTTAAAATAGTCCAACGGTAGAGAAACTCACTAATGAGACGGCGGTTTACAATAGAATGTGACCAGATAATTATGGTAATGGCAAATTAGAACTCACCCTGGATTTTGAGATGATACAAATATACGATGATAATTGCGGTTTGTGTTATCTTTTACTCTCGTCGAGATTAACTCGGAGTTCAAGTGGCTGCACAGAAGAGTGGATGGATTAGAACTGCACCTTTTCGAATTTACCTATTCTAATGATTCTATAGATCATGCAATACTAAAATATACGGTTAACGAATCTTATAAGTAGGTTTTACAATACAATTCTCGCACGAAACTCTGAGTCTTTCGGAACTACAGCGTTACCGAACTACGCTCACGGAGAATCTAGGATTCTCTCACGGTTTCGCGGGTTAACAATCACGCACCTCGCGACTTTACGATTGAAAACCAAGAGATTTATTTGTTTAACGAGGATTATAAAGTCCGTTACCGCGTATCGAACTATTGAAGTTATTCGCGTATAACCTAAGCTTAACTAAACCCTCGGACTATGCCTACGCACCTCGCGACTTTCCAGACGATAGTGACGAGTTGAGCTCGTCTTTGGCCTCACAAGGGTGGGCCCTAGGTGGAGGTGGTAGCCACGTTCCGTGGTCACGTTTTGCTAAGGTTAACAATTTTGGGTGCTAGTCTCCATCCTCCCTTCCGTCCGAGCCCCACACATCAGCCGCTGCTGATTTGCCTCGCAATTCCTGGGACCGGAGGACATACGTGACTCGAAACGACCTTTGTCAGCAGAGCAGCCGGATGTGCATTTCTTTCGTTATAGAGAATCTCAAACGATATCGTAATGCAGTTAGAGAGAACTCTGAATGCATAAGCATTCCTGCATCATCGGAATCGGAGAACAATTATTAACGTTCTGCGTATTTGCCGAAGGAATTTCAATCATTGGCAAATGCGCAGGCAATGAACTCAAAAGAAAAAGAATTTTAGTCCCCGGGACGTAACATCCCTCCCCCCTTAGAATGAACATCGTCCCCGATGTTTCTACGGTAATACGTGCGCACGCAAGCGTTCTGAGACCTCGTCCTCGAGACTCAGCCATATGGGCACTCGGAGATCCTGTCGTAGCGCATCCATACGCGGGAAATAGTACAGACATACAGGTGGTCTATGCTGCCTTGCGGTAGTGCTATCCAATCCCTCCTTGAGTCCATTATCGTGGGTTGTTTTGATGTTCGCAATGCCCTGGGTGTGACTTCAGTTGTACCAAACGTCACGAAGGCAACGTTTTTCCGCTGATTGCTGAAGCATCGCCACGTGGGTGGATCCACAGGATGCAGAGGACTTCAATATATCGTTCCCTGTTTGGTGTAAGGTGCTGGCCTCGCCACATAATATCAGCCTGACCTGGTCTCAGAGCTTGTCGATGCC
The DNA here is from genome assembly GCA_963989415.1 of Cerceris ruficornis. NCBI lineage: Eukaryota > Metazoa > Arthropoda > Insecta > Hymenoptera > Crabronidae > Cerceris > Cerceris ruficornis. The sequence goes on along the minus strand of CAXDIW010000229.1, from coordinate 411,887 downwards.
ATATTTTCCCTGTCGTTATTGTACAGATTAGTTACGGGTTTCAATAACTAACATTTCATTATAACAGAATAGGTGAAGAAGACAAACGGAAGAATCAAGAATATATATAAGAGGAAACAGAAGAGGTATAGCAATTGAGATAAAATCTTGGTCCACCAGTGGTTTCTGGTTAGATGCTGTGATATCTTTCGAATTAGTTTCATTTATCTCATTTTCCGGGTTTGGAGGTATTTTCCAAATGGTGATTCCTCAACTCGTTCAGTCGGCTTCCAGATTGTATAAGGGCTGTCCAGCAACCTGATAGCTTGGCCTTAACGGAGTGTCGGACGCCAGATCGCTGTGTATGGTCGATGATTGAATTCCGTATAAAGTTGTCTTCAGACGTTTTCTTCCCCACTGTTAGGATGTATATATTTGGGATCTGGTCCCGCATGATTTGTGTATCATCGTAAAAACTCTGTAGGTCGCTCTGAATTATGTGAGTTAGGTTTTTGGCGATTCGTGTAAGCAAGTTTTGGTCCTGATATGGTGTGTCTATTTCCGCATTGAAACATTCGGCATTGTCTTCCGTGAAGGATCTGAGGATGTGGGGCTTGCTGATCCGGTGACTCCAAAGAATACGCTTCTATGAACTAAGGAACGAAGTACATAGTCTATGTGTGCTATTACAATTTCTTAAAATGTTTCTCTCGTTTCCGCGTACAAGTCTGGGTTTCTCGAATCCTATTTCCCAAATAACAAGGTTGAGTAAGATGTCACAATGATCGCATATCGGCAAACATAAACATTCGTCGTCCAATGATCGTAATTCCAAGGAATGTCTAAAGCTTAACAAGAAGTATTAATATGTAAGTATCCATTCTCCAATTTGTTTGTTGTTCCAGGTCCAGGGTGAAGGAAAAAAAAAAATTCTTAATTAGGTGTGAGTTCTAATTTATCTGTATGTTTAACGAATCTTTTCCCATCATTATCTTCTAGTATGACGTTATTATGTTCTAAAATTCCAACAATTTTATATGGTCCGTGATATCGTTTACTGAATTTTCCTTGTCTTGGTTGTACTAGAACGCGTGCCATATCTCCGATTCTTCCTTGAAACGGTTTGGCTTTTTGGTCGTAGTAAAATTTTGAAGTGTGCTTTGCAGATATTAAATTTTTGCCCGCTAATACTTGCATTTCCGTTAATCTAACTATTAGGTCGCGAAGATACGAGTTATAAGTCGGCAATTCTTCTTCGGTTGGCAAAGTACTAGGAAATCTAGCTAATTTGCCAAATACCAATTCGTAAGGAGTAAAATTTGTAGCTTCATGAACCGAAGTGTTATACGAAAACATTGCAAAGGGAACTAAACGATCCCAGTCGTCGAAATCATCTAAATAGTGTTTTATATAATCTGTCAATACTATGTGACTTCTCTCTAATGCACCGTTTGATTGTGGTCTATAGCTTGATGTGGTTACGTGATCCATTCTAAATAATTTTGCCATTTCCCCGAGAAGTTTGTTTACGAAGCTAGTGCCTCTATCCGTTAATATAACGCGTGGCGCTCCAAACTGAAGAATTAGTGTTTCTACTATGGCGTGTGCTATTGTTTCTGCTTTAATATCCGGAACAGGTATGGCTAGACAGTATTTAGTTAAATTATCTTGCATGGTGAGTATGTGACGATTGCCATTAGGAGTAATAGGTAACGGTCCCACGGTATCTAAGGATACTTTAACAAATGGTTCTAACGGGGTATCTGTAATTAACATCGGCTCCCTTGTTTTAGCACGTACTATCTTGTTTTCCTGACAGCTACTGCAGGTCCTTATAAAATTTTGAATATCGTTCCTCATTCCTGGCCAATAAAATCTTTCTCGAATTCTCTGATAAGTTTTCGTAATTCCCTTATGTCCACCTACCAAACTACCGTGATATTCGGAAATTATTTCCGATCGGAGTTCTTCAGGTGGCACTTGAATTGTACCATTGCAAATAATTATGTCGATATCGGTTTCACCAAAGGTATTCATTAATAAATCTATCAATGTACCTTGAGATAGTGTACCGATTAGATCTCCTGATTTCGAAATTTTGAGTGATTTTATGCCCACTTTTATTAATGATTTCTTTAAATTTTCCAATCCTATTTTTACTTGATCTATATCCAAAGTATCGAAATGGTTCTTTTGAATAACCACACTAAAAATTCTGTGCTTTCCTCGTGTCGTGATGAGAATTTGACCTACCCTTGGTTTCATTTCTCGGAGATTTTCAATGCTTATAGCCCCTATGTCTACGAGTAATCTTCCTATAGGGTTGACAAGTTCACAGTCCGACGAAATGAAATGCACGTAATTTCCAGTGGTTGCAGTTAAGTTGTCTCTACTAAAACTCAACAGTTTTGACGTTCTTCGAGGAAGATTTAATGGTGAGGTTGTTTCTATATCAGGTGGTATATCTTCTGTTATCCTAATGCCGGCATAGTAAGGTTCATTCGGAATTTCAGCTGATGAGACCTTTGGTTCCTCCTTTCCAGCGGACACTTCTTGAGGTACGGAAAAGGTGTGATATGAGGGACGGGGTGTAGATAAGGCTAGTGGTCGGCGTAATGGCATAGGAGTAGGAAACACAGATCTACGCGGTTGCCAGTGAATTTTCGTTTGTTCATTCTGTCTTTCTGATGTGTCATAACGGTTTAATAGCCCCTTAATTCGTCTATCCAGTTCTTCATCGTCAATTTCTTCCTCATTACTGTCGTTTGTTGCGTCTGATTGAGATTGTTCCAGAGTAAGGTTACGTTGTTGCAAAGATTCGTCAAATTTGGCAAATGAATTTTGTAATTCCTGTAAGTCGATTGGCTGATCTGAAGTATCAATAAAAACGTCGTCGTCACTGTTGTCTAGAGGTGGTTGTACTTCTACTATAATATTGTCCGGTAAATTTCTCATATTATTATCAGCTTCGTCTGTCTTTTCCTCCCGAATGGGTTCCAATTGTAAGTCAGTTTCACCTGGTTTTGATCTTCGCGGGGTAACTAAAGACTTCGGAGGTAAATCTAGGCTAGGTAAAGTACTTTTCCGTTTGCGTAATATTGGTGGTATAACAGTTTCTGTGTCAGTCTCGTCGGTGTCTTTATCGTCTGTTATTGTCGGTGAAGTAGTTGGTCTCAGTTTCTGTCGAGTACGTAGTGCAATCGAATCGGGATTTATGGGGTTTTTGGGCTTATTCTTAGAGCCAACTGGTCGACCAGGTCCCTTAGGAATTTCAGAATTGGTGGTCGTTGGTTTTGAACATGCCGCCCGTTTCTGGATCGGGAAAATCTGTATGGAATCGGAGTCGGAATCGGAAAAATTGTCCGTGGATGAAGTATCGGAAGGGTTTACTGGATTACGAGATAGTGCATCTGCGTTTACATTTAGGCGACCCGGTTTATGAACAAAGTTGTATTCGTAATCTCGCAATTTTAATCTCCAACGGATTAGCCTCTGACCTGGATCCTTTATTGAATCTATCCACTTTAGTGGTTCATGATCGCTGAATAAAGTAAATTTTCTGCCATATAGGTACGGCCTAAAATGCAAAACTGAGTATAGAACTGCCAAGCATTCTTTCTCAGTAGTGGAGTAATTTTGTTCCGGTTTGGTTAAATTTCTGGAAAGGTAAGCTACTGGCAAATCGTGGCCATCAACTTCTTGAGATAAAACGGCACCTATTGCAAAGTCAGATGCATCCGTCGTAAGTGTAAATGGTTTATCAAAATTCGGATACTGGAGGATTGGAAACTCGCACAGCGCCTTGCGCAGCTCACGAAAACTACGCTTCTGTTCCATTCCCCATTCAAATTTGGTGTCCTTTTTCAAAAGTGCTGTTAACGGTTTGGCCTTCGCAGCGAAATCTCTTATGAAGCGCCGATAGTAACCAGCAAGTCCTAGGAACTGCCTAATGTTTTTCTGATTCTGGGGTTTCGGAAATTTTCTGACTGCCTTTATTTTCCTGGGATCTGGTTTTACCCCTTTTCGACTAATTACGTGTCCTAAATAAGATACTTCTGTTTTCAAGAATTCGCACTTGTCCGGTTGCAATGTTAATTTAGCATCGGTCAATTTAGTCAACAAGCGGCGAATCTTTTTCCCGTGTTCTTCTAGAGTTTTAGCGTAAATAACTATGTCGTCCAAATACACGAATAATTCTACCCCTTGCAATCCGCGCAGTACTTGATCCATAAGTCTTTGAAAAGTAGCTGGAGCATTTTTCAGACCCTCTGGCATTCGAATGTATTCGTAATGGCCATTTGGTGTGGAAAATGCCGTTTTCTGTCTGTCACGTGGGTCCATTTCAATTTGTTGGAACCCACTTGCCAAATCAAAGGTTGTAAAATATCTAGCTTCACCCAAATGATCCAAAATATCTGTTATGTTCGGTAGTGGGTACGCATCACCAACGGTTTTCTCATTTAACTTTCGAAAATCAATTACCATTCGCCACCTGGGATTGCCCTGGGAATCAGGTTTCTTTGGTACGATCCAAAGTGGAGAATTGTATGGAGACTTTGAAGGCGTAATTATCCCACTATTTAATTTTGAAGAAATTTGGTTTTCTATTTCAGTTTTATGAACCGGTGGAAATCTGTACTGTCGGGTATTTATGGGTAAATCGTCAGTTGTGTGTATTCTGTGTTGAATTAAGGGAGTTGCCTCTAATTTGTCACCCGGTAAATGAAAGCAATCAGGAAACTCTTCTATCAAATCTATTACATGTTCCCGTTCTTCTATATTCAAATGACTCAGACGTAACTTGTCTAAGATTCTGGAGACTCTGTCGCCGTAATGTTTCGTTTCTATATATTCCGAATCAGAATCTGTTTCTAAGTGTTTATCTTCTTCTGGGAAATTATGATATTCAAACGGATAAATTTCTTGTGGAGGAACTTCTAACTCAATATCTTTTTCAAGGGTATTTATGGCTAACACATGGCATACGCCTTGATTTACGCTAACTGCTGCTTCCCCGATGTATATACCCGCTTTAGTCGATAATTTAGGTAAATAACCTTCTAATAATTCTGGATTGATGACATCGATAGCGACTGCTTGACGAGTACGGGCTTTCAACAAAAGTATACGCGGTTTAAAATTTCGCGGTTTATACGTGTTTGGTTTTTCTCCGATAAATCTAAAAGGTTTTATGGGTTCTGATTTGGTTACTAGTGTATTACGAGCAAAAGATATTTCGGCCTGTTCTTGGCGCAAAAATTCCTTTCCTAGAATTCCGTCACTTTTAAGAGGGAAAGACGATTTTACCGCATGAAATTTCACAGGTTGCCCCAAAAGCGTGACTGTGGTTGTACCAATTGTTTCTAGGCTTTCCGGTGTTATCCCGGCTATTGTAATGGATTCATGCAATTCTACAATCTGGTCTACATGTAGAGCGTTTACTTTAATTAAATTTATGTCCGACCCGGTATCTACTAAGAGGCGAGCGAAACCATCGCGGAACTCCTTAGCTTGCATTTCTACGAGCGGTGACTCCCGCTGACGCGAGTAAGAGCAGTAGGTTCGTTGCCTTCCAAGGTCCCGGCCTTGCTGCGACGCTCTCGGCTCGGATAACTCGCCGTCGCGCCTCTCCAGCGAGTCATTTCGGAGTTTAAATTCGTATTTTCGAATCGATTCGGCGATTCGGATCGAGGTTGATTAGATTTATAGTTCGGCGAATTTGGTCTAAATTCACTTTTCCGTGACGGAGGGGATTCTTCGCGAAATTGTATAGATTTCCGAAATGGGGAAGGTGGTCTTGGTTCGCGTTTGTATGGGGAAAATGGAGGAGGTTCGATTGGTAAAGGTTGGTTTTGTGGTGTAACGTTGTGCGGGCTCGGCATGGAGTTATGACTGGTATTCGGGTAGGGGTACATAGGATTGTAAGGCATAGGAGGACCAAAATAATAAGGGTAGTACGGCGGATATGGTGGATATGGTGGGAATTGGTACTTGTATGGATCTGGTGGCACAGGTTCGCGAGCAGCTGATTTCAAAATGCTAATGGGTGGTGTCGACCGATTTGCAGGCCCTGGGGTAGGACTAGGACTCCTTGATTCTTGGTCGCGATAATTCTTGTGCCGATAACGTGATTCTATAGGCTTCGAATTTATTTCTGAATCTGGATTTGAATCGCGAGATAGCATTAACCGAGTAGGTCCGAACCCCGGAATTACCCCTGTTTTCATGCGTGACTCTAGCATTGAAGCAATCTTTACCGCGCTATCTAAGGTTTTGGGTTCGCGCGTAGCAACAGACAAAGCTATTTCGTCCGGCAGCCCTCGAATAAATGCTTCTAATGCACTTTCCTCGACAAGCGTCATCATCCGCTCAGCGTCACATCCATATTTATCTTCTAATGCAGTGCGAGCACCATTTACCAGAATATTTAATCTGTCGGAAAAATCGTTCACGGATTCGCCCCTGTTCATTCGGATACTTTCTATTTCGCGATTGTAATATGAATAACCTCTTCCAGGCGCGAATCTTTCCTTTAGGTGTTTAACCAAATCATCTACTTTCCTGAATGTTCTTCCCCAAGTGCTATCTCTAGCAGCCCCTTGCAATTTGCCTAGAACTGCCCTAAGGAACGATCCCTCTAATGCCGGTGGTACGAAAACTGACCCATTATGTACGTCTTGAAGAAAATTCTTAAGAGGGATATTTTTGCCATCAAAATACGGTATATTTTGTTGCAGGTTATTAAATCGAAAAAACCCTTGGTACTTAAACAATATATATATATATTTAACACAGGTTTTACAAACTAAATGATATCAAAGTATGTGTACTAAATAAGACAAAATAACTAAACTCAAATCTTTTGCTTTAAACAAGACTACGCTCTCTCACACCTTTCCTTTCTGACTAGCACGAGGCTTCTGCCTTCTTCGCTTCACTTTTTCTTCCACTCGCTCATACATTCACTCTCGTAGATAATGCAGGGAGTGATTATACTCCCAACACTCCCTTTTAATCACGACTCACACATTCAGGTAACCAAAAAATTTCTGTGTTTCACAAACTTACAACTACTTAACGGTTTGGTAAAAATATTTTATTCCCAGATTCCTGTTTCCCTGCAGGTACCTGAAAATTCTTTTTACATTAACAATGTCTACGTCAGAGGGATTCTGAGTACTCCTACTGCTATAGTTTACCGCAAAACTTAGATCTGGTCTGGTTTTGTTCGCTAGATACAACAATCCACCCACTGCTTCTCTATAAGGGAACGATCTTACCTTTTCCTCGCATACAATACTATTGTTTTCACACATAGGTGTGGAAACTGACTTAGAATTTTCCATTCCATAGGATTTCAAGATTTGGTCAGCGTACGTCTTTTGTGTCAATTTAAGGTCACTGTCCGTTCTGTCCATGTCCATACCTAACAGCGAATTTGGTTTGTAGTCGATTTTCATGTCAAATTCTTTACTCAGTTCTGTCATCAAATCAGTAATTTCTTGTAGATCCTTTCCGATAATTACACCGTCATCCACGTATACTGCCACCACAAGCGTACTCTTCTCCCTTTTAAAGAGGCATCTCTCTGTTGTCAGCTGCGTTAATCTTCTTCTGCACAAAGCTTCAGTGAACCGCTTGTTCCACTGTAGTGGTGCCTGTTTCAGGCCATACAATGCCTTTTTTAGCTTACAAATCTTGTCATTTTCTGTCACGTATCCTTCTGGCAGATGGATGTATACAGTTTCTTCCAGCTCACCATACAAAAAGGCTGTTGTTACGTCAAACTTCACCACGTGGTAGTTCCTTGCCGTAGCAAGCGCAAGTGCTATTCTTAATGCACTAGTATTTATTACTGGACTGTAAATGTTGTCTTCACGATAACTTTCTTTCTCTTGTTCGCAGCCTCTCACCACTAATCTGGCTCTGTACCGTCCATCATCCTTGACTTTGAAGACCCATTTGCTGCTTAGTATCTTTCTTCCTTCTGCTTCTTTCTTATTCACGATTTCCCAGGTGTTATTCCTCTTGAGAGATTCCTTTTCCTCTTCTATTGCTTCCATCCATTTTTCTTTCTCTTCTCCTGTCGTTGCTTCTTTGTAGGTTAGGAAAACTTCGCTTGCGTACCTATCGGGTGCTTTTCTGGTTCTACTCGGTCTGGTAGAATTGCTTGTGTCTTCTCGCGTTGCAGTGTTTTCTATTCCTTCTTCTGATTCAGTTTCCTTTTCTCCAATCTGTATTGTTTCATCTTGAGTTTCCTCTTCTTCTGTTTCTCCACTTTCTTCGGGATCGATAATTTTTCCTTTTCTTACGACATTTTCTTGGGTTTCTTGATCTCGAAAAATGACATCTCTTGATATCACTACCTTCCTTCTTTTTCCATCCCAGAGCCTGTATGCATTTGGTGCATAACCTATAAACCGATAGCTGTCACTTCGTTTGTCTAGCTTTCTCAGTTGTCCCAGTCGTTTCGCGTGAACCACGCTTCCAAAAAATCTCAGATTTTTCAAGTCTGGTTGTTTACCACTCCATAGTTCAAACGCAGTTTTGTTATTATTTTTAATAGGACTTCTGTTTGACAAATAAGAAGCCACCAATACTGCTTCTCCCCACATTTCTTTTCCCAAGTTTGCGTCAAACAAAACCGCTCTTGCCTTTTCAAACAACGTCCTATTCAGTCTTTCTGCACGCCCATTCAGTTGCGGCGTGTGTGGAGGCGTGTAATTCAGTCTTATACCTCTATTCTTACACCATCTCACAAATTCTCCGCTGGTATACTCACCGCCATTGTCACTTCTCAGCATCGACACTTTCAAATCCCATTTTGCTTCTACGGAGGACACATACTCCTTTACAATTTCCAGTGCTTCACTCTTGGACTCTAACAGATACACCATTACAAAATTTGTGTAGTCATCCAGAAATGTCATGCAGTACCTTTTTTTATTCCACGTTGTCGGATCCACTGGTCCGCAGATATCTGTATGAACGATCTCAAGTGGCCTCGTAGCTCGATTCCTCGACTCTCCAAAAGGAGTTCTTGCATGCTTCTTGCGTTGCTTGTTTCAGGAGATCTTTCATTTTTCCCAAACTTAGATGTCCTAGCCTTCTATGCCAGTCTTGCACTTTGGACTTCTTGTTCACTAGCAGCGCTTCTCGTTTGTTCTCCTTTTCCATACCGTTTACACAGTACAGCCCAGCTTCGTACCTTTTTCCTGTGAGTATTTCCTCTTCGTTCTTCATTACTTTCACCGATCCTTCCTTAAAGTAAACTTCCCTTCCTTTTTTTACTATTGCATCTACTGACATCAGGTTTTGTCTCAGTTCTGGAACATAATATACGTTTTCAAGCACACATTTTCCAAGATCCACTGTACCTTTCTCTGTAGCTTTCATCACAACGCCTTTCTTGGCCGATCCTATCTCAGCGTGTATCTTCTTTCTGTCTTGCAGTAACCCTCTATCGTTTACCATGTGATTTGTTGAGCCTGAATCCAATACCCAAGTTTTCGAGTTCGGCATCGCTGTCAAGAAGCTCACTTTCTTTCCTTCTCTTCTGGCATTTGCTTGTCTGTTTCTTGCAAAGTAACACTCCTTCTCCGTGTGATTTGTCCTTTTGCATACGTTACATGGAGGATACTCTGTTCTGATTTTATTTTGTTTATACTTGCAATCTCTCGCAATGTGTCCATTCTTACCACACACAAAGCATTTCACATCCTTACTCTTCCATCGGTCACTGCGTACGTTTTCCTTGCAAGTCGCGGCAAGATGCTTCGGAGAGTTGCATTTAAAGCATCTCCTTTCTGGCGCACTGAACGCAACTGGCTCTTCTTGCGCTTGATCCTTCGCTTCTTCAGCGAGCAGCCTCGACGTGAGATTGTCCAACGTCTTTTCTTCTGTTGGAGTTGAGTCCCATGCACATACAAACACCCTGTACCTGTCGGGCAGAGACGTTAATATTTTTGACATTAGCAACTTGTCTTCTATATCGCTACCTAGCGTTTTCAATCGAAAACCTATATTTCTCAGGTGTGCTATGTGCTCTGCGATATTGCTGTCAGTCTTGTATGCGTACGTGAAGAGTTCTTGCATCAGTCCACATTTCTGTTGCTCTGTGTCCCTTTCGTAAATTATCCTGAGTTTCGTCCACATGGCGTTACTCGTAGCGCAATTAATAATGTGTATAAGTACCTGGTCTGTTACATTCGTAACTAATATTTTCTGTGCACGTGCATCCTTCTTTTGCCATTCTTCTGTTATGGTCGCTTTTTCCTCTGGAACCTCAGTCACTTGACCCATGAGGCCATGTGCTTTCAATACGATGGTGATCTTGAATTTCCAGATTTGAAATCCATCGGCATCCCTCAGTTTTTCGACGAAATCGGAGTCTTCTTTGTTTTGTTGCATCTGAGACATCTTGGTTTTGCTCTGACCTACTTTATTTTTAGTCTTCCACTGGTTCTAGACGGAATTTTAATCTACACTGCACTTACTTTTTTTAACACGTGCTCTGGGCCCATAACCTGTTGCAGGTTATTAAATCGAAAAAACCCTTGGTACTTAAACAATATATATATATTTAACACAGGTTTTACAAACTAAATGATATCAAAGTATGTGTACTAAATAAGACAAAATAACTAAACTCAAATCTTTTGCTTTAAACAAGACTACGCTCTCTCACACCTTTCCTTTCTGACTAGCACGAGGCTTCTGCCTTCTTCGCTTCACTTTTTCTTCCACTCGCTCATACATTCACTCTCGTAGATAATGCAGGGAGTGATTATACTCCCAACATATTTAACGTGCTATTTTGTACCGCGAAGCATTCTGCCATAGATGTCATTATAGAATTAGTAATATTTAAATCTTCGGCGAATGCGCTTGCCGCATTAGTCGCGTTCGCGCTCCGAGCTGCGTTTCCATTCGGATTCATTTTCAACAATATGTATATAGTTATGTATGGTTTGCAAAAGAAAGGATCAATATATATATATATATGCGTGTGTAATATATGAGAACAAGGATTGAATTCGGTGCTAAGAGATTATTTTTTTTTTTTTTTTTTTTTTTTATAATACCAAAGATTCTGACGTTGTCAATGTACAATCCTTCTTCCCAGTAGGTAACAAAACATCAATGCAATAGATCACAATTCAAGAGAAATTATTCGCATAAATAGCAACAATATATCAAATACACAAATATTAAAATATCAAACAGATAAATGTCATCAAAGCAATATATAATAGTAGACCAGAAATCAATTCGTAAAAATACAGAAAATTCAGTAAAATAATATTTTACGATATCATGGAACAATTAATGAAACGAAATTTAAATTATAAATAGAGAGCTTCTGGACCGAAGGTGGAGGAAGAGAAAAATACATAAAACAATTTCCTTTAAATCAAAAATCTAAATTGAAAAATCTTAAATCAATAATCCTTATCAGATTTAAATCTCGATTTAACAGATCTATCCCACTTCTGACACCAGTTTTAGCTGTTACGAACGGCGTATTATTCGAACGTCCCGTCCGTCGTCGAGCGGGTGCCGACGGATGGTAGATTCCGTGCGTAACGGCCAAGACGAAAACGAATCGCGCGCGGGTTTCCGCGGTTGACTCTATTTGAAAATTTTGTAGCTCTCCCCAGCTTAAGGCGAGGAGAGGACAGGATGGATGGGTCGATCTGTTAAGACCTATACAGGTCTGGCTTAATCGAAATCTAAAGGATAAGGATATTGAATAATAGAACTGAATCTCACAATGTTATAATGGGTAAAAGCAATGTGTATTCAAATTTAAACAAAGAAACGTTACAAACGGTAATGAAATGGATTATAATATCGGCTAAGTTGGATATAAAATAATTGATTTTGAATAGATATATGTACGTTAACAATTTATTGGTGGTGAAGCTGGCTCGAAATCGAGTGATTATGATCCAATCGAATCTATCTTTCGTTTCCGAAACAACCTCCCATTTACAGGCAAAATGTATATTTTAAAATAGTCCAACGGTAGAGAAACTCACTAATGAGACGGCGGTTTACAATAGAATGTGACCAGATAATTATGGTAATGGCAAATTAGAACTCACCCTGGATTTTGAGATGATACAAATATACGATGATAATTGCGGTTTGTGTTATCTTTTACTCTCGTCGAGATCAACTCGGAGTTCAAGTGGCTGCACAGAAGAGTGGATGGATTAGAACTGCACCTTTTCGAATTTACCTATTCTAATGATTCTATAGAATATACGGTTAACGAATCTTATAAGTAGGTTTTACAATACAATTCTCGCACGAAACTCTGAGTCTTTCGGAACTACAGCGTTACCGAACTACGCTCACGGAGAATCTAGGATTCTCTCACGGTTTCGCGGGTTAACAATCACGCACCTCGCGACTTTACGATTGAAAACCAAGAGATTTATTTGTTTAACGAGGATTATAAAGTCCGTTACCGCGTATCGAACTATTGAAGTTATTCGCGTATAACCTAAGCTTAACTAAACCCTCGGACTATGCCTACGCACCTCGCGACTTTCCAGACGATAGTGACGAGTTGAGCTCGTCTTTGGCCTCACAAGGGTGGGCCCTAGGTGGAGGTGGTAGCCACGTTCCGTGGTCACGTTTTGCTAAGGTTAACAATTTTGGGTGCTAGTCTCCATCCTCCCTTCCGTCCGAGCCCCACACATCAGCCGCTGCTGATTTGCCTCGCAATTCCTGGGACCGGAGGACATACGTGACTCGAAACGACCTTTGCCAGCAGAGCAGCCGGATGTGCATTTCTTTCGTTATAGAGAATCTCAAACGATATCGTAATGCAGTTAGAGAGAACTCTGAATGCATAAGCATTCCTGCATCATCGGAATCGGAGAACAATTATTAACGTTCTGCGTATTTGCCGAAGGAATTTCAATCATTGGCAAATGCGCAGGCAATGAACTCAAAAGAAAAAGAATTTTAGTCCCCGGGACGTAACAAAGTCGAGTCATTTGCTTCATTAAATATCAAATTCGAGTCACTTGCTGCAATTTTTCATAAATCAGACCGTTAGAATTCTACTAATCATCCTCTTAGCTAGGATTTTCAGCAAAAATACGCAGTGAGTACAAAGTTCTGCCGTGTTCACTCTAAGCCCGAACTCATTCGAGTGCCCAGGTGCACTTCGAATGGGTAAAGGCGGTGGGCACGGACTTTTTTTTGAAAAATCAGCGACTGACATTGCGGTGGCGAATCGTGCACGACGTAATTTCCACATGTGTGTGATGTGTGTTAGGCTGTGGATCTTGCGTCGCTTGAAATTTTCTCGTATCATAAAATAATTTATACAACCTTCAACAATACATTTTGCCTTATTCTCCTTTTCACTCTTACTACAACTCATCGATGTATATGGCATGCCAATGATGAAATTCTCTCTATCTGTGCAACATATGCCATATACATTGCCTCAAATATCAAACGATACAATGTCAAATATTTATAATTCTATAAACCTGTCAAATCGCGATAGAGTATTATAATGAAGTAACGCAATGGTCGCCACCCTTGTCAGTCGATTTCAGGAAATTGGTACGTACATTTTAGAGTATGAATGTTGTTTGCGAACTCGGGTGTCGGAGGAACCCCGGGGAGTCCTCTCTAGTTCAGACCCATGCACCCGGGTTCCTGATTCAGAACCGTGGAGTGATGTGTGTTTGTGTGATTTGTGTCGCGATTTGCATTTTTAAATATAGGTTTTAGGTACGTAGGTAGCATACCGTTCTTGAATGTGAGTTAAATATAAGCAGGAAGGGCCAGGAATTCAGGATATCACATTCTCTGTGTAGGTCGGGTAAAAGTGATATGCCTGGACCTGGGATCAAACTACGGTCAAACCGAGTGTCCCCCTCTTTTTGACCGTAGTTTCTAGTTTGTAAATTTTTTGCGCACGTGGTGAAACTCCCGGCGCGAGGTTCGAATACTTTGCCTTTTTTTATGAAAACTGTGCTACACGAGCAGCGAATACGCTCTGCACGCTCGTGGTGTGGTTTTCACTGTTGAATTTGATAATAGTAAGACTTTTATTGGTGCAAAGTATTCGAGCATTCTCTAGCGGCAGAAGAAGCGGCTAACAAGTGCCGAAGAGGCCCGACAAACTGTCACGAAGAGGGCTGCAGCGAATGGCTTTTCATCCTCGAATCCGTTTTGGGTTCTAGAATGGAAAGTCATTATTAGTATTTGTTAATTCACTGTGCTCGCTTTCTGTATTTGTCCTCTGACGGCTGTAACATTCCCGTCCAACGAGCGCATCTTGGCTGCATGCGGTTTTTCATCGCGAAATTAGAGTTACGTATACCTTGCTCGTTAGTGTTGCGAAATTAAGGTCACCCCGGATGGTACCCACGGGTTTGTTCGAATTAATTGGTAGTTGTTAGTGTTGCGATATGAATATACTCGGTTTTTTAATTATTAGAATATTATATTAAATTAGAGATAGAGTTGCGAGAGATATCGCCCGAGATGGCGAACGGGATCTTGCTTTAATTAGATGTTTAGAAGTAGCGTTGCGAATTGAAGCACGAAAAGTGACCGGTTTTTGTTTGAACAGTAATTCTTTAAAGTAGCGTTGCGATATAAAGCACGAAAAGTGCCCGGTTTGTCTTTGAATAATTAATTGTTAAAGTAGAGTTGCGACATAGCCCTTGATCAAGGAGCACGGGAGTTTGTTTTAGTATGTTATAGAATATTTCGAATTAGTATTTTCTTAATAATTTGTAGAGTATAGCATCACGATTTAGCACCTGAAATGGGTGTCCGGGAGTTTGCTCTTAATAAATTCTAAATTTGTGTTGCGAAATATGAATTATACGCGGTTTTCTTTTGAACAATCGCGAAACTAGCGTTGCGAAATAGAAAAGCAGCTGAGAGATGCGCATCTGCTGAGTCAGAGACTCAGCAATTGGAGTTGCAAAAATGCAACTCCCCATGGAGTGCCTCAGGAGGCCTGCTCCCAACGATAGCTTCTTTTTTTCCGGATAGGTAGTGTTGCGAATTCTGAGAGCCCCCGGAATGGCAGTAGGCGGGTTTTGAAGTAGCGTTGCGAACAATGAAAGCCTCGAAATGGCAGTACGCGATTGTTTATTAAATAATATTACGTATTTTTTTTTTTAAAATTCGTTTATTTTGACGTCACCATATAATAGCAATTAGCCTGATAAACGGCAGGCAAAATACAAATGGGCATGTATATGTAATGTGGCAGCATATTGCTGCTTCTCGAAACATAGTTTTAGCAGTGAGTGACAATGTAAATATATTTTTAGCGGGGTGAAAAAAAAAAAAATATTACGTATGATAGCCATGGAATGGCAATAGGCGGGTTTTGAGCTAGCGTTGCGAACAGTAAGAGCCTGAAATGGCACCGGTTTCTCGCGATTTTTATTGAAAGCGCCTCTTGGCTGCTCGATGATTTCGGGATTTTCAGCGCCTTTTGGCTGCTTCATGTCATGATTTTTGTATTGTTAATCAAGTGCTTGCAAATAGAAATACTGCTGCAAATGTATCTTTTAATACAAGAAATTTTGAGGATTTATGTAGAATTTTTGTCAAGTTATATTATGTATTGCCTATTGAGACGAATCAGTCAATGAGTTTCATCGCGGTCATTGAAACCACTCCGCAAATAAAAGTGCAAAAAGTTATATGCACATTTGATGACACAGATAGAAAATGAGTGTCAGTTAATTTAATAAAATTCGTGAAATAGGAAACACGCTGCTGGCTGTCATGGTTAAAGTTATTAATTTAATATTGTCTGGATTTTACTTGGATCGCGATGACATTTTTGTGAGAATACCGCGTCGACGTAGAGGTTTCGATGAATTCTCGCAAATTTCTTACAAAAATTACGGACCACGGGTTTTGCATACTTTTTTAATAGAATGAAAATAACAAACTTGCGCCCGAAACATATATATCGAAATTGCAGTGTGATAGACGGATGGCAAATACAGATAAGAAGGAAACGCGTCGCTTTTAGATATTTGCTTATTTATTTCACTAAATGGTAGAGTTATATTGTAGCAAAGGGGGAAGTCTGTCTTTATTTAACACTTTTCGCGTCGCGAATTAAAGAGTGATGCATTTATTTTTATGCTCGGATGATGGAAAGGTTTCAAATAATTTCGAATGCAACTGCGTCGAAATTAGCTTATTTCATTCAAGTAATTTATTTGATAGCAAATGATTGTGACATTGCACAATTTGCTAAATTGTCCATACTATTCAATTCGCGTTTGTCGACTCGATATGTAACTTCAAATTTTATATTTGCTTTTTTAAATTTCTGATCATTCTTTATCGTAAAGTTTACAACATTTGCATTTCCTACAATTTTTAATAAATTATGCTTCATTTGATTTTCGTAAATTTCGATACTCGTCTGTTACAATATTCAAGGGTCGGTGATATTTCGTTTTATGTTGCGCGTTTTGGGCAAAAATAATGAGAGTTTGTTGCAGAAGACGGAATACTAATAATGGATATTTAGAGGAAATGAATTGGACCATGCCCATGGAAATTAAGAGAGACAGGCGTCCAGAGACGCTGGGGGAATCCTCAGTGTAATGACATTTTACTAACAAATGAGTTTTTATTGCAGGAGTTGCATGAATCGAATCACATCGAAGGGAGTTCGATGGATATTTCTCGGTGACATCTTGTGTTGCAAATTGTGTGTTAGGTTTGCAGATATTTCTTCTGAAAATTTGTTACGATCATGTGATGACCATTTCTTAATGGTTTCGTTGTTAATGGTTTCGATACGTTTGATTTTTGGATCAAAGTATCGTCTGTATTGTTTTCGAAGTCTGATTCATGAGATAATTGTTGTCCGACTTTCTTCATTCTTGAAGCAATACGATGTTTCTCTTCATTCTGCTTCAAGCAGAATGCATTTTTCATTTTCTGGCCAAGAGGTTTGCTTTCTGCTATGCAGATAAGCAATCAGGCAATATTTTGCAAAGAAATCTTTGCTGTTAATTGGACAGGCTCAGATTGTGTTTGTATTTCCCCCGAGATAGGATGATTTTCACTGTGTACAAAAACTGCTCCCATATCGAAGGTAAGATTGATATTGCGGGCGGGCGATCAAATTGTAATTGTAATGGATTAGACTTTAAGACGTTCGTGGTATGTTGAGATTAAGATTATTCGTAAGGTTAATTTAATAAGGAATAAATTTCGCGTCAGCCCTTAAGCATTGGATGCTCGTCGCATCACGGTCGGGAATTTATTTCTCCCAGTGCGAGGTGGGTAACGAAAGTAAAGTAGAGCAAGAAATTTTGCCTGACATATTTTCCCGTTCATTTTGTCGTTCATGCCGTCGTTCATTCCGTCGTTCATGCCGTCGTTCATTCCGTCGTTCATTCCGTCGCTCATTCCGTCGTTTAAACCTGTAAAAATGATGGGAAAATGTTTCACGCGAAAGACAAAATGCGATGCCCGAACTACGAGCCCCATTGGTAATCATGAAAGGGAAATTATTTGTAACTTTCTACAAGTAGAACAATGAATAGAACAGGTAGACGGTTAAAATCTTTCTATATATTGATTCTATATAGTCTAAGAAACATATATTCAAAGCATCCAAACAGTACAATTCGCCAATTTTTTGTTCTTCAAGTTTAAGTGAACTACGAGCCCCATTGTTAATCCTTTAAAGGAAATTATTTGTAAATTTCGAAAAGTAGAACAATGAATGGAACAGGTAGACGGTTGAAATCATTGTATATATTGCTTCTATATAGTCTAAGAAACATATATGCAAAGCATCCAAACAGTACAAGTCGCCAATTTTTTATTCTTCAAGTTTAAGTGAACAACGAGCCCCATTGATAATCATGAAAGGGAAATTATTTGTAACTTTCTACAAGTAGAACAATGAATAGAACAGGTAGACGGTTAAAATCTTTCTATATATTGATTCTATATAGTCTAAGAAACATATATTCAAAGCATCCAAACAGTACAATTCGCCAATTTTTTGTTCTTCAAGTTTAAGTGAACTACGAGCCCCATTGTTAATCCTTTAAAGGAAATTATTTGTAAATTTCGAAAAGTAGAACAATGAATGGAACAGGTAGACGGTTGAAATCATTGTATATATTGCTTCTATATAGTCTAAGAAACATATATGCAAAGCATCCAAACAGTACAAGTCGCCAATTTTTTATTCTTCAAGTTTAAGTGAACAACGAGCCCCATTGATAATCATGAAAGGGAAATTATTTGTAAGTTTCTACAAGTAGAACAATGAATAGAACAGGTAGTCTGTTGAAATCTTTGTATATATTGCTTCTATATAGTCTAAGAAACATATATGCAAAGCGTCCAAACAGTACAATTCGCCAATTTTTTGTTCTTCAAGTTTAAGTGAACCACGAGCGCCATTGTTAATCCTTTAAAGGAAATTATTTGTAACTTTCTACAAGTAGAACAATGAATGGAACAGGTAGACGGTTGAAATCATTGTATATATTGCTTCCACATAGTCTATGAAACATATATGCAAAGCATCCAAACAGTACCATTCGCCAATTTATTATTCTTCAAGTTTAAGTGAACTACGAGCCCCATTGATAATCATGAAAGGGAAATTATTTGTAAGTTTCTACAAGTAGAACAATGAATAGAACAGGTAGTCTGTTGAAATCTTTGTATATATTGCTTCTATATAGGCTAAGAAACATATATGCAAAGCGTCCAAACAGTACAATTCTCCAATTTTTTGTTCTTCAAGTTTAAGTGAACCACGAGCGCCATTGTTCATCCTTTAAAGGAAATTATTTGTAACTTTCTACAAGTAGAACAATGAATGGAACAGGTAGACGGTTGAAATCATTGTATATATTGCTTCCACATAGTCTATGAAACATATATGCAAAGCGTCCAAACAGTACAATTCGCCAATTTTTTGTTCTTCAAGTTTAAGTGAACCACGAGCGCCATTGTTAATCCTTTAAAGGAAATTATTTGTAACTTTCTACAAGTAGAACAATGAATGGAACAGGTAGACGG
The DNA here is from genome assembly GCA_963989415.1 of Cerceris ruficornis. Taxonomy (NCBI): domain Eukaryota; kingdom Metazoa; phylum Arthropoda; class Insecta; order Hymenoptera; family Crabronidae; genus Cerceris; species Cerceris ruficornis. The sequence goes on along the minus strand of CAXDIW010000229.1, from coordinate 392,831 downwards.
TTGAAATCATTGTATATATTGCTTCCACATAGTCTATGAAACATATATGCAAAGCATCCAAACAGTACCATTCGCCAATTTATTATTCTTCAAGTTTAAGTGAACTACGAGCCCCATTGTTAATCCTTTATCGGAAATTATTTGTAAATTTCGACAAGTACAACAATGATTGGAACACGTAGACGGTTGAAATCTTTGTATATATTGCTGCCATATAGTCTAAGAAACATATATGCAAAGTATCCAAACAGTACAATTCGCCATTTTATTGTTCTTCAAGTTTACGTGAACAACGAGCCCCATTGTTAATCCATTAAAGGAAATTAGTTCTAAATTTCGACAAGTAAAACAATGATTGGAACACGTATACGGTTGAAATCTTTGTATATATTGCTTCCATATAGTCTAAGAAACATATATGCAAAGCATCCAAACAGTACCATTCGCCAATTTTTTGTTCTTCAAGTTTAAGTGAACAACGAGCCCCACTGATAATCATGAAAGGGAAATTATTTCTAACTTTCTAATAGTAGAACAATGAATGGAACAGGTAGACGGTTGAAATCTTTGTATATATTGCTGCCATATAGTCTAAGAAACATATATGCAAAGCATCCAAACAGTACAATTCGCCATTTTATTGTTCTTCAAGTTTACGTGAACAACGAGCCCCATTGTTAATCCATTAAAGGAAATTAGTTCTAAATTTCGACAAGTAAAACAATGATTGGAACACGTATACGGTTGAAATCAATGTATATATTGCTTCTATATAGTCTAAGAAACATATATGCATAGCATCCAAACAGTACAATTCGCCAATTTTTGTTCTTCAAGTTTAAGTGAACTACGAGCCCCATTGTCAATCCTTTAAAGGAAATTATTTGTAAATTTCGACATGTAGAACAGTGAATGGAACAGGTAGACGGTTGAAATCTTTATATACATTGCTTCTATATAGTCTAAGAAACCTATATGCAAAGCATCTAAACAGTACCATTCGCCAATTTTTTGTTCTTCAAGATTAAGTGAACAACGAGCCCCATTGATAATCATGAAACGGAAATTATTTGTAACTTTCTACAAGTAGAACAATGAATAGAACAGGTAGACGGTTGAAATCTTTGTATATGTTGCTTCTATATAGTCTAAGAAACCTATATGCAAAGCATCTAAACAGTAACATTCGCCAATTTTTTTGATCTTCAGGTTTAAGTGAACAACGAGCCCCATTGATAATCCTTTAGCGGAAATTATTTGTAAATTTCGACAAGTAGAACAATGATTGGAACACGTAGACGGTTGAAATCTTTGTATATATTGCTTACATATAGTCTAAGAAACATATATGCAAAGCATCCAAACAGTACAATTCGCCAATTTTTTTTGTTCTTCAAATTTAAGTGAACTACGAGCCCCATTGTTAATCCTTTAAAGGAAATTATTTGTAAATTTCGACAAGTAGAACAATGATTTGAACACGTAGACGGTTGAAATATTATTATATATTGCTTCTCTATAGTCTAAGAAACATATATGCATAGCATCCAAACAGTACAATTCGCCAATTTTTTGTTCTTCAAGATTAAGTGAACAATGAGCCCCAATGGTTAATCCTTTAACGGAAATTATTTGTAAATTTCGACAAGTAGAACAATGAATGGAACAGGTAGACTGTTGAAATCATTGTATATATTGCTTCTATATAGTCTAAGAAACATATATGCAAAGCGTCCAAACAGTACAATTCGCCAATTTTTTGTTCTTCAAGTTTAAGTGAACCACGAGCGCCATTGTTAATCCTTTAAAGGAAATTATTTGTAAATTTCGACAAGTACAACAATGATTGGAACACGTAGACGGTTGAAATCTTTGTATATATTGCTGCCATATAGTCTAAGAAACATATATGCAAAGTATCCAAACAGTACAATTCGCCATTTTATTGTTCTTCAAGTTTACGTGAACAACGAGCCCCATTGTTAATCCATTAAAGGAAATTAGTTCTAAATTTCGACAAGTAAAACAATGGTTGGAACACGTATACGGTTGAAATCTTTGTATATATTGCTTCCATATAGTCTAAGAAACATATATGCAAAGCATCCAAACAGTACCATTCGCCAATTTTTTGTTCTTCAAGTTTAAGTGAACAACGAGCCCCATTGATAATCATGAAAGGGAAATTATTTCTAACTTTCTAATAGTAGAACAATGAATGGAACAGGTAGACGGTTGAAATCTTTGTATATATTGCTGCCATATAGTCTAAGAAACATATATGCAAAGCATCCAAACAGTACAATTCGCCATTTTATTGTTCTTCAAGTTTACGTGAACAACGAGCCCCATTGTTAATCCATTAAAGGAAATTAGTTCTAAATTTCGACAAGTAAAACAATGATTGGAACACGTATACGGTTGAAATCAATGTATATATTGCTTCTATATAGTCTAAGAAACATATATGCATAGCATCCAAACAGTACAATTCGCCAATTTTTGTTCTTCAAGTTTAAGTGAACTACGAGCCCCATTGTCAATCCTTTAAAGGAAATTATTTGTAAATTTCGACATGTAGAAAAGTGAATGGAACAGGTAGACGGTTGAAATCTTTATATACATTGCTTCTATATAGTCTAAGAAACCTATATGCAAAGCATCTAAACAGTACCATTCGCCAATTTTTTGTTCTTCAAGATTAAGTGAACAACGAGCCCCATTGATAATCATGAAACGGAAATTATTTGTAACTTTCTACAAGTAGAACAATGAATAGAACAGGTAGACGGTTGAAATCTTTGTATATGTTGCTTCTATATAGTCTAAGAAACCTATATGCAAAGCATCTAAACAGTAACATTCGCCAATTTTTTTGATCTTCAGGTTTAAGTGAACAACGAGCCCCATTGATAATCCTTTAGCGGAAATTATTTGTAAATTTCGACAAGTAGAACAATGATTGGAACACGTAGACGGTTGAAATCTTTGTATATATTGCTTACATATAGTCTAAGAAACATATATGCAAAGCATCCAAACAGTACAATTCGCCAATTTTTTTTGTTCTTCAAATTTAAGTGAACTACGAGCCCCATTGTTAATCCTTTAAAGGAAATTATTTGTAAATTTCGACAAGTAGAACAATGATTTGAACACGTAGACGGTTGAAATATTATTATATATTGCTTCTCTATAGTCTAAGAAACATATATGCATAGCATCCAAACAGTACAATTCGCCAATTTATTGGTCTTCAAGTTTAAGTGAACAACGAGCCCTATTGTTAATAATTTAAAGGAAATTATTTGTAACTTTCGACAAGTAGAACAATGAATGGAACAGGTAGACGGTTGAAATATTTGTATATATTGCTTCTATATAGTCTAAGAAACATATATGCAAAGCATCCAAACAGTACAATTCGCCAGTATATTGTTCTTCAAGTTTAAGTGAACTACGATCCCCATTGCTAATCCTTTAACGGAAATTATTTGTAAATTTCGGCAAGTAGAACAGTGAATGGAACAGGTAGACGGTTGAAATCTTTGTATATATTGCTTCTATATAGTCTAAGAAACATATATGCATAGCGTTCCAACAGTACCATTCGCCAATTTTTTGTTCTTCAAGTTTAAGTGAACAACGAGCCCCATTGATAATCATGAAACGGAAATTATTTCTAACTTTCTAATAGTAGAACAATGAATGGAACAGGTAGACGGTTGAAATCATTGTATATATTGCTTCTATGTAGTCTAAGAAACATATATGCAAAGCATCCAAACAGTACCATTCGCCAATTTCTTGTTCTTCAATTTTTGAGTGAACTACGAGCCCAATTGTTAATCCTTTACCGGAAATTATTTGTAACTTTCGACAAGTAGAACATTGAATGGAAAAGGTAGACGGTTGAAATCATTGTATATATTGCTTCTATATAGTCTAAGAAACATATATGCAAAGCATCCAAACAGTACAATTCGCCAGTATATTGTTCTTCAAGTTTAAGTGAACTACGATCCCCATTGCTAATCCTTTAACGGAAATTATTTGTAAATTTCGGCAAGTAGAACAATGAATGGAACATGTAGACGGTTGAAATCATTGTATATATTGCTTCTATATAGTCTAAGAAACATATATGCAATGCTTCCAAACAGTACAATTAGCCAATTTTTTGTTCTTCAAGTTTAAGTGAACAACGAGCCCCATTGTTAATCCTTTAACGGAAATTAATTGTAACTTTCTACAAGTAGAACAATGAATGGAACAGGTAGACGGTTGAAATCATTGTATATATTGCTTCTATATAGACTAAGAAACATATATGCAAAGCATCCAAACAGTACCATTCGCCAATTTTTTGTTCTTCAAGTTTAAGTGAACAACGAGCCCCATTGATAATCATGAAACGGAAATTATTTGTAAATTTCGACAAGTAGAACAATGAATGGAACAGGTAGACGGTTGAAATCTTTCTATATATTGCTTCTATATAGTCTAAGAAACATATATGCAAAGCATCCAAACAGTACAATTCGCCAATTTTTTGTTCTTCAAGTTTAAGTGAACTACGAGCCCCATTGTTAATCCTTTAAAGGAAATTATTTGTAACTTTCGACAGGTAGAACAATGAATGGAACAGGTAGACGGTTGAGATCTTTGTATATGTTGCTTCTATATAGTCTAAGAAACATATATGCAAAGCATCCAAACAGTACCATTCGCCAATTTTTTGTTCTTCAAGTTTAAGTGAACTACGAGCCCCATTGATAATCATGAAAGGGAAATTATTTGTAACTTTCTACAAGTAGAACAATGAATGGAACAGGTAGACGGCTGAAATCTTTGTATATATTGCTTCTATATAGTCTAAGAAACATATATGCATAGCATCCAAACAGTACAATTCGCCAATTTTTGTTCTTCAAGTTTAAGTGAACTACGAGCCCCATTGTCAATCCTTTAAAGGAAATTATTTGTAAATTTCGACATGTAGAAAAGTGAATGGAACAGGTAGACGGTTGAAATCTTTATATACATTGCTTCTATATAGTCTAAGAAACCTATATGCAAAGCATCTAAACAGTACCATTCGCCAATTTTTTGTTCTTCAAGATTAAGTGAACAACGAGCCCCATTGATAATCATGAAACGGAAATTATTTGTAACTTTCTACAAGTAGAACAATGAATAGAACAGGTAGACGGTTGAAATCTTTGTATATGTTGCTTCTATATAGTCTAAGAAACCTATATGCAAAGCATCTAAACAGTAACATTCGCCAATTTTTTTGATCTTCAGGTTTAAGTGAACAACGAGCCCCATTGATAATCCTTTAGCGGAAATTATTTGTAAATTTCGACAAGTAGAACAATGATTGGAACACGTAGACGGTTGAAATCTTTGTATATATTGCTTACATATAGTCTAAGAAACATATATGCAAAGCATCCAAACAGTACCATTCGCCAATTTTTTGTTCTTCAATTTTTGAGTGAACTACGAGCCCCATTGTTAATCCTTTACCGGAAATTATTTGTAACTCTCGACAAGTAGAACATTGAATGGAAAAGGTAGACGGTTGAAATCATTGTATATATTGCTTCTATATAGTCTAAGAAACTTATATGCAAAGCATCCAAACAGTACCATTCGCAAATTTTTTGTTCTTCAAGTTTAAGTGAACTACGACCCCATTGATAATCATGAAAGGGAAATTATTTGTAACTTTCTACAAGTAGAACTATGAATGGAACAGGTAGACGGTTGAAATCATTGTATATATTGCTTCTATATAGTCTAAGAAACATATATGCAAAGCATCCAAACAGTACCATTCGCCAATTTTTTGTTCTTCAATTTTTGAGTGAACTACGAGCCCCATTGTTAATCCTTTACCGGAAATTATTTGTAACTTTCGACAAGTAGAACAGTGAATGGAAAAGGTAGACGGTTGAAATCATTGTATATATTGCTTCTATATAGTCTAAGAAACATATATGCAAAGCATCCAAACATTACAATTCGCCAGTATATTGTTCTTCAAGTTTAAGTGAACTACGATCCCCATTGCTAATCCTTTAACGGAAATTATTTGTAAATTTCGGCAAGTAGAACAATGAATGGAACAGGTAGACGGTTGAAATCATTGTATATATTGCTTCTATATAGTCTAAGAAACATATATGCAAAGCATCCAAACAGTACCATTCGCCAATTTTTTGTTCTTCAATTTTTGAGTGAACTACGAGCCCCATTGTTAATCCTTTACCGGAAATTATTTGTAACTTTCGACAAGTAGAACATTGAATGGAAAAGGTAGACGGTTGAAATCATTGTATATATTGCTTCTATATAGTCTAAGAAACATATATGCAAAGCATCCAAACAGTACAATTCGCCAGTATATTGTTCTTCAAGTTTAAGTGAACTACGATCCCCATTGCTAATCCTTTAACGGAAATTATTTGTAAATTTCGGCAAGTAGAACAATGAATGGAACATGTAGACGGTTGAAATCATTGTATATATTGCTTCTATATAGTCTAAGAAACATATATGCAATGCATCCAAACAGTACCATTAGCCAATTTTTTGTTCTTCAAGTTTAAGTGAACAACGAGCCCCATTGTTAATCCTCTAACGGAAATTAATTGTAACTTTCTACAAGTAGAACAATGAATGGAACAGGTAGACGGTTGGAATCATTGTATATATTGCTTCTATATAGTCTAAGAAACATATATGCAAAGCATCCAAACAGTACCATTCGCCAATTTTTTGTTCTTCAAGTTTAAGTGAACAACGAGCCCCATTGATAATCATGAAACGGAAATTATTTGTAAATTTCGACAAGTAGAACAATGAATGGAACAGGTAGACGGTTGAAATCATTATATATATATTGCTTCTATATAGTCTAAGAAACATATATGCAAAGCATCCAAACTGTACAATTCGCCAATTTTTTGTTCTTCAAGTTTAAGTGAACTACGAGCCCCATTGATAATCATGAATGGGAAATTATTTGTAACTTTCTACAAGTAGAACTATGAATGGAACAGGTAGACGGTTGAAATCATTGTATATAGTGCTTCTATATAGTCTAAGAAACATATATGCAAAGCATCCAAACAGTACCATTCGCCAATTTTTTGTTCTTCAATTTTTGAGTGAACTACGAGCCCCATTGTTAATCCTTTACCGGAAATTATTTGTAACTTTCAACAAGTAGAACAGTGAATGGAAAAGGTAGACGGTTGAAATCATTGTATATATTGCTTCTATATAGTCTAAGAAACATATATGCAAAGCATCCAAACATTACAATTCGCCAGTATATTGTTCTTCAAGTTTAAGTGAACTACGATCCCCATTGCTAATCCTATAACGGAAATTATTTGTAAATTTCGGCAAGTAGAACAATGAATGGAACAGGTAGACAGTTGAAATCATTGTATATGTTGCTTCTATATAGTCTAAGAAACATATATGCAAAGCATCCAAACAGTACCATTCGTCAATTTTTTGTTCTTCAATTTTTGAGTGAACTACGAGCCCCATTGTTAATCCTTTACCGGAAATTATTTGTAACTCTCGACAAGTAGAACATTGAATGGAAAAGGTAGACGGTTGAAATCATTGTATATATTGCTTCTATATAGTCTAAGAAACATATATGCAAAGCATCCAAACAGTACCATTCGCCAATTTTTTGTTCTTCAAGTTTAAGTGAACTACGACCCCATTGATAATCATGAAAGGGAAATTATTTGTAACTTTCTACAAGTAGAACTATGAATGGAACAGGTAGACGGTTGAAATCATTGTATATATTGCTTCTATATAGTCTAAGAAACATATATGCAAAGCATCCAAACAGTACCATTCGCCAATTTTTTGTTCATCATGTTTAAGTGAACAATGAGCCCCATTGTTAATCCTTTATCGGAAATTATTTGTAACTTTCGACAAGTAGAACAATGAATGGAACAGGTAGACGGTTGAAATCTTTGTATATATTCCTTCAATATAGTCTAAGAAACATATATGCAAGCATCCAAACAGTTCCATTCGCCAATTTATTGTTCTTCAAGTTTAAGTGAACTACGAGCCCCATTGTTAATCCTTTAAAGGAAATTATTTGTAAATTTCGACAAGTAGAACAATGAATGGAACAGGTAGACGGTTGAAATCATTGTATATATTGCATCTATATAGTCTAAGAAACATATATGCAAAGCATCCAATCAGTGCAATTCGCCAATTTTTTGTTCTTCAAGTTTAAGTGAACTACGATCCCCATCGTTAATCCTTTAACGGAAATTATTTGTAACTTTCTACAAGTAGAACAATGTATAGAACAGTTAGACCGTTGAAATCATTGTATATATTGCATCTATATAGTCTAAGAAGCATATATGCAAAGCATCCAAACAGTACCATTCGCCAATTCCTTTTTCTTCAAGTTTAAGTGAACAATGAGCCCCATTGTTAATCCTTTATCGGAAATTATTTGTAACTTTCGACAAGTAGAACAATGAATGGAACAGGTAGACGGTTGAAATCATTGTATATATTGCATCTATATAGACTAAGAAACATATATGCAAAGCATCCAAACAGTACCATTCGCCAATTCCTTGTTCTTCAAGTTTAAGTGAACAATGAGCCCCATTGTTAATCCTTTATCGGAAATTATTTGTAAATTTCGACAAGTAGAACAATGAATAGAACAGGTAGACGGTTGAAATCTTTGTATATATTGCTTCTATATAGTCTAAGAAACATATATGCAAAGCATCCAAACAGTACAATTCGCCAATTTTTTGTTCTTCAAGTTTAAGTGAACAACGAGCCCCATTGATAATCATGAAAGGGAAATTATTTGTAACTTTCTACAAGTAGAACAATGAATAGAACAGGTAGACTGTTGAAATCTATGTATATATTGCTTCTATATAGTCTAAGAAACATATATGCAAAGCATCCAAACAGTACAATTCGCCAATTTTTTGTTCTTCAAGTTTATGTGAACTACGATCCCCATCGTTAATCCTTTAACGGAAATTATTTGTAACTTTCTACATGTAGAACAATGTATAGAACAGTTAGACCGTTGAAATCATTGTATATATTGCATCTATATAGTCTAAGAAGCATATATGCAAAGCATCCAAACAGTACCATTCGCCAATTCCTTTTTCTTCAAGTTTAAGTGAACAATGAGCCCCATTGTTAATCCTTTATCGGAAATTATTTGTAACTTTCGACAAGTAGAACAATGAATGGAACAGGTAGACGGTTGAAATCTTTGTATATATTGCTTCTATATAGTCTAAGAAACATATTTGCAAAGCATCCGAACAGTACAATTCGCCAATTTTTTGTTCTTCAAGTTTAAGTGAACTACGAGCCCCATTGTTAATCCTTTAACGGAAATTAATTGTAACTTTCGACAAGTAGAACAGTGAATGGAACAGGTAGACGGTTGAAATCTGTGTATATATTGCTTCCATATAGTCTAAGAAACATATATGCAAAGCATCCAAACAGTGCCATTCGCTAATTTTTTGTTCTTAAGTTTAAGTGAACTATGAGCCCCATTGTTAATCCTTTAAAGGAAATTATTTGTAACTTTCGACAAGTAGAACAATGAATGGAACAGGTAGACGGTTGAAATCATTATATATATTGCTTCTATATAGTCTAAGAAAAATATATGCATAGCATCCAAACAGTACAATTCGCCAATTTATTGGTCTTCAAGTTTAAGTGAACAATGAGCCCCATTGTTAATCCTTTAAAGGAAATTATTTGTAAATTTCGACAAGTAGAACAATGATTGGAACACGTAGACGGTTGAAATATTATTATATATTGCTTCTATATAGTCTAAGAAACATATATGCATAGCATCCAAACAGTACAATTCGCCAATTTATTGGTCTTCAAGTTTAAGTGAACAACGAGCCCCATTGTTAATCCTTTAAAGCAAATTATTTGTAACTTTCTACAAGTAGAACAATGATTGGAACACGTAGACGGTTGAAATATTTGTATATATTGCTTCTATATAGTCTAAGAAACATATGTGCAAAGCATCCAAACAGTGCAATTCGCCAATTTATTGTTCTTCAAGTTTAAGTGAACAACGAGCCCCATTGTTAATCCTTTAAAGGAAATTATTTGTAAATTTCGACAAGTAGAACAATGATTGGCACACGTAGACGGTTGAAATATTTGTATATATTGCTTCCATATAGTCTAAGAAACATATATGCAAAGCATCCAAATAGTACCATTCGCCAATTTTTTGTTCTTCAAGTTTAAGTGAACAATGAGCCCCACTGTTGATCCTTTAAAGGAAATTATTTGTAAATTTCGACAAGTAGAACACTGATTGGCACACGTAGACGGTTGAAATATTTGTATATATTGCTTCCATATAGTCTAAGAAACATATATGCAAAGCATCCAAACAGTACCATTCGCCAATTTTTTGTTCTTCAAGGTTAAGTGAACAATGAGCCCCATTGATAATCATGAAACGGAAATTATTTGTAACTTTCGACATGTAGAACAATGAATGGAACAGGTAGACGGTTGAAATCTTTGTATATATTGCTTCCATATAGTCTAAGAAACATATATGCAAAGCATCCAAACAGTAACAATCGCCAATTTTTTGATCTTCAAGTTTAAGTGAACAGCGAGCCCCATTGATAATCATGAAATGGAAATTATTTGTAACTTTCTACAAGTAGAACAATGAATAGTACAGGTAGACGGGTGAAATCTTTCTATATATTGCTTCTAAATAGTCTAAGAAACATATATGCAAAGCATCCAAACAGTACAATTCGCCAATTGTTTGTTCTTCAAGTTTAAGTGAACTACGAGCCCCATTGTTAATCCTTTAAAGGAAATTATTTGTAAATTCCGACAAGTAGAACAATGAATGGATCATGTAGACGGTTGAAATCATTGTATATATTGCTTCTATAAAGTCTACGAAACATATATGCAAAGCATCCAAACAGTACAAGTCGCCAATTTATTGTTCTTCAAGTTTAAGTGAACAACGAGCCCCATTGATAATCATGAAAGGGAAATTATTTGTAACTTTCTACAAGTAGAACAATGAATAGAACAGGTAGACGGTTGAAATCTTTGTATATATTGCTTCTATATAGTCTAAGAAACATATATGCAAAGCATCCAAACAGTACAATTCGCCAATTTTTTGTTCTTCAAGTTTAAGTGAACTACGAGCCCCATTGTTAATCCTTTAAAGGAAATTATTTGTAAATTTCGATAAGTAGAACAATGAATGGAACAGGTAGACGGTTGAAATCATTGTATATATTGCATCTATATAGTCTAAGAAACATATATGCAAAGCATCCAATCAGTGCAATTCGCCAATTTTTTGTTCTTCAAGTTTAAGTGAACTACGATCCCCATCGTTAATCCTTTAACGGAAATTATTTGTAACTTTCTACAAGTAGAACAATGTATAGAACAGTTAGACCGTTGAAATCATTGTATATATTGCATCTATATAGTCTAAGAAGCATATATGCAAAGCATCCAAACAGTACCATTCGCCAATTCCTTTTTCTTCAAGTTTAAGTGAACAATGAGCCCCATTGTTAATCCTTTATCGGAAATTATTTGTAACTTTCGACAAGTAGAACAATGAATGGAACAGGTAGACGGTTGTAATCATTGTATATATTGCATCTATATAGACTAAGAAACATATATGCAAAGCATCCAAACAGTACCATTCGCCAATTCCTTGTTCTTCAAGTTTAAGTGAACAATGAGCCCCATTGTTAATCCTTTATCGGAAATTATTTGTAAATTTCGACAAGTAGAACAATGAATAGAACAGGTAGACGGTTGAAATCTTTGTATATATTGCTTCTATATAGTCTAAGAAACATATATGCAAAGCATCCAAACAGTACAATTCGCCAATTTTTTGTTCTTCAAGTTTAAGTGAACAACGAGCCCCATTGATAATCATGAAAGGGAAATTATTTGTAACTTTCTACAAGTAGAACAATGAATAGAACAGGTAGACTGTTGAAATCTATGTATATATTGCTTCTATATAGTCTAAGAAACATATATGCAAAGCATCCAAACAGTACAATTCGCCAATTTTTTGTTCTTCAAGTTTATGTGAACTACGATCCCCATCGTTAATCCTTTAACGGAAATTATTTGTAACTTTCTACATGTAGAACAATGTATAGAACAGTTAGACCGTTGAAATCATTGTATATATTGCATCTATATAGTCTAAGAAGCATATATGCAAAGCATCCAAACAGTACCATTCGCCAATTCCTTTTTCTTCAAGTTTAAGTGAACAATGAGCCCCATTGTTAATCCTTTATCGGAAATTATTTGTAACTTTCGACAAGTAGAACAATGAATGGAACAGGTAGACGGTTGAAATCTTTGTATATATTGCTTCTATATAGTCTAAGAAACATATTTGCAAAGCATCCGAACAGTACAATTCGCCAATTTTTTGTTCTTCAAGTTTAAGTGAACTACGAGCCCCATTGTTAATCCTTTAACGGAAATTAATTGTAACTTTCGACAAGTAGAACAGTGAATGGAACAGGTAGACGGTTGAAATCTGTGTATATATTGCTTCCATATAGTCTAAGAAACATATATGCAAAGCATCCAAACAGTGCCATTCGCTAATTTTTTGTTCTTAAGTTTAAGTGAACTATGAGCCCCATTGTTAATCCTTTAAAGGAAATTATTTGTAACTTTCGACAAGTAGAACAATGAATGGAACAGGTAGACGGTTGAAATCATTATATATATTGCTTCTATATAGTCTAAGAAAAATATATGCATAGCATCCAAACAGTACAATTCGCCAATTTATTGGTCTTCAAGTTTAAGTGAACAATGAGCCCCATTGTTAATCCTTTAAAGGAAATTATTTGTAAATTTCGACAAGTAGAACAATGATTGGAACACGTAGACGGTTGAAATATTATTATATATTGCTTCTATATAGTCTAAGAAACATATATGCATAGCATCCAAACAGTACAATTCGCCAATTTATTGGTCTTCAAGTTTAAGTGAACAACGAGCCCCATTGTTAATCCTTTAAAGCAAATTATTTGTAACTTTCTACAAGTAGAACAATGATTGGAACACGTAGACGGTTGAAATATTTGTATATATTGCTTCTATATAGTCTAAGAAACATATGTGCAAAGCATCCAAACAGTGCAATTCGCCAATTTATTGTTCTTCAAGTTTAAGTGAACAACGAGCCCCATTGATAATCATGAAAGGGAAATTATTTGTAACTTTCTACAAGTAGAACAATGAATAGAACAGGTAGACTGTTGAAATCTATGTATATATTGCTTCCATATAGTCTAAGAAACATATATGCAAAGCATCCAAATAGTACCATTCGCCAATTTTTTGTTCTTCAAATTTAAGTGAACAATGAGCCCCATTGTTGATCCTTTAAAGGAAATTATTTGTAAATTTCGACAAGTAGAACACTGATTGGCACACGTAGACGGTTGAAATATTTGTATATATTGCTTCCATATAGTCTAAGAAACATATATGCAAAGCATCCAAACAGTACCATTCGCCAATTTTTTGTTCTTCAAGGTTAAGTGAACAATGAGCCCCATTGATAATCATGAAACGGAAATTATTTGTAACTTTCGACATGTAGAACAATGAATGGAACAGGTAGACGGTTGAAATCTTTGTATATATTGCTTCCATATAGTCTAAGAAACATATATGCAAAGCATCCAAACAGTAACAATCGCCAATTTTTTGATCTTCAAGTTTAAGTGAACAGCGAGCCCCATTGATAATCATGAAATGGAAATTATTTGTAACTTTCTACAAGTAGAACAATGAATAGTACAGGTAGACGGGTGAAATCTTTCTATATATTGCTTCTAAATAGTCTAAGAAACATATATGCAAAGCATCCAAACAGTACAATTCGCCAATTGTTTGTTCTTCAAGTTTAAGTGAACTACGAGCCCCATTGTTAATCCTTTAAAGGAAATTATTTGTAAATTCCGACAAGTAGAACAATGAATGGATCATGTAGACGGTTGAAATCATTGTATATATTGCTTCTATAAAGTCTACGAAACATATATGCAAAGCATCCAAACAGTACAAGTCGCCAATTCATTGTTCTTCAAGTTTATGTGAACAACGAGCCCCATGGTTAATCCTTTAAAGGAAATTATTTGTAACTTTCGACAAGTAGAACAAGGAATGGATCAGGTAGACGGTTGAAATCATTGTATATATTGCTTCTATATAGCCTACGAAACATCTATGCAAAGCATCCAAACAGTACAATTCGCTAATTTTCTGTTCTTCAAGTTTAAGTGAACAATGAGCCCCATTGTTAATCCTTTATCGGAAATTATTTGTAACTTTCGACAAGTAGAACAATGAATGGAACAGGTAGACGGTTGAAATCTTTGTATATATTGCTTCTATATAGTCTAAGAAACATATATGCAAAGCATCCAAACAGTACCAGTCGCCAATTTTTTGTTCTCCAAGTTTAAGTGAATAACGAGGCCCATTGATAATCATGAAACGGAAATTATTTGTAACTTTCGACAAGAAGAACAGTGAATAGAACAGGTAGACGGTTGAAATCTTTGTATATGTTGCTTCTATATAGTCTAAGAAACCTATATGCAAAGCATCTAAACAGTAACATTCGCCAATTTTTTGATCTTCAAGTTTAAGTAAACAACGAGCCCCATTGTTAATCCTTTAAAGGAAATTACTTGTAACTTTCGACAAGTAGAACAATGAATGGAACAGGTAGACGGTTGAAATCTTTGTATATATTGCTTCTATATAGTCTGAGAAACATATATGCAAAGCATCCAAACAGTACAATTCGCCAATTTATTGGTCTTCAAGTTTAAGTGAACAATGAGCCCCATTGTTAATCCTTTAAAGGAAATTATTTGTAAATTTCGACAAGTAGAACAATGATTGGAACACGTAGACGGTTGAAATATTATTATATATTGCTTCTATATAGTCTAAGAAACATATATGCATAGCATCCAAACAGTACAATTCGCCAATTTATTGGTCTTCAAGTTTAAGTGAACAACGAGCCCCATTGTTAATCCTTTAAAGCAAATTATTTGTAACTTTCGACAAGTAGAACAATGAATGGAACAGGTAGACGGTTGAAATATTTGTATATATTGCTTCCGTATAGTCTAAGAAACATATATGCAAAGAATCCAAACAGTACCATTCGCCAATTTTTTGTTCTTCAAGGTTAAGTGAACAATGAGCCCCATTGTTAATCCTTTATCGGAAATTATTTGTAACTTTCGACAAGTAGAACAATGAATGGAACAGGTAGACGGTTGAAATCTTTGAATATATTGCTTCTATATAGTCTAAGAAACATATATGCAAAGCATCCAAACAGTACCATTCGCCAATTTATTGTTCTTCAAGTTTAAGTGAATAACGAGGCCCATTGATAATCATGAAACGGAAATTATTTGTAACTTTCGACAAGAAGAACAGTGAATAGAACAGGTAGACGGTTGAAATCTTTGTATATGTTGCTTCTATATAGTCTAAGAAACCTATATGCAAAGCATCTAAACAGTAACATTCGCCAATTTTTTGATCTTCAAGTTTAAGTAAACAACGAGCCCCATTGTTAATCCTTTAAAGGAAATTACTTGTAACTTTCGACAAGTAGAACAATGAATGGAACAGGTAGACGGTTGAAATCTTTGTATATATTGCTTCTATATAGTCTAAGAAACATATATGCAAAGCATCCAAACAGTACCAGTCGCCAATTTTTTGTTCTTCAAGTTTAAGTGAATAACGAGGCCCATTGATAATCATGAAACGGAAATTATTTGTAACTTTCGACAAGAAGAACAGTGAATAGAACAGGTAGACGGTTGAAATCTTTGTATATGTTGCTTCTATATAGTCTAAGAAACCTATATGCAAAGCATCTAAACAGTAACATTCGCCAATTTTTTGATCTTCAAGTTTAAGTAAACAACGAGCCCCATTGTTAATCCTTTAAAGGAAATTACTTGTAACTTTCGACAAGTAGAACAATGAATGGAACAGGTAGACGGTTGAAATCTTTGTATATATTGCTTCTATATAGTCTGAGAAACATATATGCAAAGCATCCAAACAGTACAATTCGCCAATTTTTTGTTCTTCAAGTTTAAGTGAACAATGAGCCCCATTGTTAATCCTTTAAAGGAAATTATTTGTAAATTTCGACAAGTAGAACAATGATTGGCACACGTAGACGGTTGAAATATTTGTATATATTGCTTCCATATAGTCTAAGAAACATATATGCAAAGCATCCAAAAAGTACCATTCGCCAATTTTTTGTTCTTCAAGGTTAAGTGAACAATGAGCCCCATTGATAATCATGAAACGGAAATTATTTGTAACTTTCGACATGTAGATCAATGAATGGAACAGGTAGACGGTTGAAATCTTTGTATATATTGCTTCCATATAGTCTAAGAAACATATATGCAAAGCATCCAAACTGTACCATTTGCCAATTTTTTGTTCTTCAAGTTTAAGTGAACAATGAGCCCCATTGTTAATCCTTTATCGGAAATTATTTGTAACTTTCGACAAGTAGAACAATGAATGGAACTGGTAGACGGTTGAATTCTTTTTATATGTTGCTTCTATATAGTCTAAGAAACATATATGCAAAGCATCCAAACAGTACCAGTCGCCAATTTCTTGTTCTTCTAGTTTAAGTGAACAACGAGGCCCATTGATAATCATGAAACGGAAATTATTTGTAACTTTCGACAAGAAGAACAATGAATAGAACATGTAGACGGTTGAAATCTTTGTATATGTTGCTTCTATATAGTCTAAGAAACCTATATGCAAAGCATCTAAACAGTAAAATTCGCCAATTTTTTGATCTTCAAGGTTAAGTGAACAATGAGCCCCATTGTTAATCCTTTATCGGAAATTATTTGTAACTTTCTACAAGTAGAACAATGATTGGAACACGTAGACTGTTGAAATCTTTGTATATATTGCTTCTATATAGTCTAAGAAACATATGTGCAAAGCATCCAAGCAGTACCATTCGCCAATTTTTTGTTCTTCAAGGTTAAGTGATTAATTAGCCCCATTGTTAATCCTTTAACGGAAATTAATTGTAACTTTCTACAAGTAGAACAATGATTGGAACACGTAGACGGTTGAAATCTTTGTATATATTGCTTCTATATAGTCTAAGAAACATATATGCAAAGCATCCAAATAGTACCATTCGCCAATTTTTTGTTCTTCAAGGTTAAGTGATTAATTAGCCCCATTGTTAATCCTTTATCGGAAATTATTTGTAACTTTCGACAAGTTGAACAATGAATGGAACAGGTAGACGGTTGAAACCTTTGTATATATTGCTTCTATATAGTCTGAGAAACATATATGCAAAGCATCCAAACAGTACAAAACGCCAATTTTTTGTTCTTCAAGGTTAAGTGAACAATGAGCCCCATTGTTAATCCTTTATCGGAAATTATTTGTAACTTTCTACAAGTAGAACAATGATTGGAACACGTAGACGGTTGAAATCTTTGTATATATTGCTTCTATATAGTCTAAGAAACATATGTGCAAAGCATCCAAACAGTACCATTCGCCAATTTTTTGTTCTTCAAGGTTAAGTGATTAATTAGCCCCATTGTTAATCCTTTAACGGAAATTAATTGTAACTTTCTACAAGTAGAACAATGATTGGAACACGTAGACGGTTGAAATCTTTGTATATATTGCTTCTATATAGTCTAAGAAACATATATGCAAAGCATCCAAATAGTACCATTCGCCAATTTTTTGTTCTTCAAGGTTAAGTGATTAATTAGCCCCATTGTTAATCCTTTATCGGAAATTATTTGTAACTTTCGACAAGTTGAACAATGAATGGAACAGGTAGACGGTTGAAACCTTTGTATATATTGCTTCTATATAGTCTGAGAAACATATATGCAAAGCATCCAAACAGTACAAAACGCCAATTTTTTGTTCTTCAAGTTTAAGTGAACAATGAGCCCCATTGTTAATCCTTTAAAGGAAATTATTTGTAAATTTCGACAAGTAGAACAATGATTGGCACACGTAGACGGTTCAAATATTTGTATATATTGCTTCCATATAGTCTAAGAAACATATATGCAAAGCATCCAAACAGTACAATTCGCCAATTTTTTGTTCTTCAAGTTTAAGTGAACAATGAGCCCCATTGTTAATCCTTTAAAGGAAATTATTTGTAAATTTCGACAAGTAGAACAATGATTGGCACACGTAGACGGTTGAAATATTTGTATATATTGCTTCCATATAGTCTAAGAAACATATATGCAAAGCATCCAAATAGTAACATTCGCCAATTTTTTGTTCTTCAAGGTTAAGTGAATAATTAGCCCCATTGTTAATCCTTTATCGGAAACTATTTGTAACTTTCGACAAGTAGAACAATGCATGGAACAGGTAGACGGTTGAAATCTTTGTATATATTGCTTCTATATAGTCTGAGAAACATATATGCAAAGCATCCAAACAGTACAATTCGCCAATTTTTTGTTCTTCAAGTTTAAGTGAACAATGAGCCCCATTGTTAATCCTTTAAAGGAAATTATTTGTAAATTTCGACAAGTAGAACAATGATTGGCACACGTAGACGGTTGAAATATTTGTATATATTGCTTCCATATAGTCTAAGAAACATATATGCAAAGCATCCAAACAGTACCATTCGCCAATTTTTTGTTCTTCAAGGTTAAGTGAACAATGAGCCCCATTGATAATCATGAAACGGAAATTATTTGTAACTTTCGACATGTAGAACAATGAATGGAACAGGTAGACGGTTGAAATGATTGTATATATTGCTTTAGTATAGCCTAAGAAACATATATGCAAAGCATCCAAACAGTACAAGTCGCCAATTCATTCATCTTCAAGTTTAAGTGAACAACGAGCCCCATTGTTAATCCTTTAAAGGAAATTATTTGTAACTTTCGACAAGTAGAACAAGGAATGAAACAGGTAGACGGTTGAAATCATTGTATATATTGCTTCTATATAGTCTGAGAAACATATATGCAAAGCATCCAAACAGTACAATTCGCCAATTTTTTGTTCTTCAAGTTTAAGTGAACAATGAGCCCCATTGTTAATCCTTTAAAGAAAATTATTTGTAAATTTCGACAAGTAGAACAATGATTGGCACACGTAGACGGTTGAAATATTTGTATATATTGCTTCCATATAGTCTAAGAAACATATATGCAAAGCATCCAAACAGTACAATTCGCCAATTTTTTGTTCTTCAAGGTTAAGTGAACAATGAGCCCCATTGATAATCATGAAACGGAAATTATTTGTAACTTTCGACATGTAGAACAATGAATGGAACAGGTAGACGGTTGAAATCTTTGTATATATTGCTTCCATATAGTCTAGGAAACATGTATGCAAAGCATCCAAACAGTACCATTTGCCAATTTTTTGTTCTTCAAGTTTAAGTGAACAATGAGCCCCATTGTTAATCCTTTATCGGAAATTATTTGTAACTTTCGACAAGTAGAACAATGAATGGAACAGGTAGACGGTTGAAATCTTTGAATATATTGCTTCTATATAGTCTAAGAAACATATATGCAAAGCATCCAAACAGTACCATTCGCCAATTTATTGTTCTTCAAGTTTAAGTGAATAACGAGGCCCATTGATAATCATGAAACGGAAATTATTTGTAACTTTCGACAAGAAGAACAGTGAATAGAACAGGTAGACGGTTGAAATCTTTGTATATGTTGCTTCTATATAGTCTAAGAAACCTATATGCAAAGCATCTAAACAGTAACATTCGCCAATTTTTTGATCTTCAAGTTTAAGTAAACAACGAGCCCCATTGTTAATCCTTTAAAGGAAATTACTTGTAACCTTCGACAAGTAGAACAATGAATGGAACAGGTAGACGGTTGAAATCTTTGTATATATTGCTTCTATATAGTCTAAGAAACATATATGCAAAGCATCCAAACAGTACCAGTCGCCAATTTTTTGTTCTTCAAGTTTAAGTGAATAACGAGGCCCATTGATAATCATGAAACGGAAATTATTTGTAACTTTCGACAAGAAGAACAGTGAATAGAACAGGTAGACGGTTGAAATCTTTGTATATGTTGCTTCTATATAGTCTAAGAAACCTATATGCAAAGCATCTAAACAGTAACATTCGCCAATTTTTTGATCTTCAAGTTTAAGTAAACAACGAGCCCCATTGTTAATCCTTTAAAGGAAATTACTTGTAACTTTCGACAAGTAGAACAATGAATGGAACAGGTAGACGGTTGAAATCTTTGTATATATTGCTTCTATATAGTCTGAGAAACATATATGCAAAGCATCCAAACAGTACAATTCGCCAATTTTTTGTTCTTCAAGTTTAAGTGAACAATGAGCCCCATTGTTAATCCTTTAAAGGAAATTATTTGTAAATTTCGACAAGTAGAACAATGATTGGCACACGTAGACGGTTGAAATATTTGTATATATTGCTTCCATATAGTCTAAGAAACATATATGCAAAGCATCCAAAAAGTACCATTCGCCAATTTTTTGTTCTTCAAGGTTAAGTGAACAATGAGCCCCATTGATAATCATGAAACGGAAATTATTTGTAACTTTCGACATGTAGATCAATGAATGGAACAGGTAGACGGTTGAAATCTTTGTATATATTGCTTCCATATAGTCTAAGAAACATATATGCAAAGCATCCAAACTGTACCATTTGCCAATTTTTTGTTCTTCAAGTTTAAGTGAACAATGAGCCCCATTGTTAATCCTTTATCGGAAATTATTTGTAACTTTCGACAAGTAGAACAATGAATGGAACTGGTAGACGGTTGAATTCTTTTTATATGTTGCTTCTATATAGTCTAAGAAACATATATGCAAAGCATCCAAACAGTACCAGTCGCCAATTTCTTGTTCTTCTAGTTTAAGTGAACAACGAGGCCCATTGATGATCATGAAACGGAAATTATTTGTAACTTTCGACAAGAAGAACAATGAATAGAACATGTAGACGGTTGAAATCTTTGTATATGTTGCTTCTATATAGTCTAAGAAACCTATATGCAAAGCATCTAAACAGTAAAATTCGCCAATTTTTTGATCTTCAAGGTTAAGTGAACAATGAGCCCCATTGTTAATCCTTTATCGGAAATTATTTGTAACTTTCTACAAGTAGAACAATGATTGGAACACGTAGACGGTTGAAATCTTTGTATATATTGCTTCTATATAGTCTAAGAAACATATGTGCAAAGCATCCAAACAGTACCATTCGCCAATTTTTTGTTCTTCAAGGTTAAGTGATTAATTAGCCCCATTGTTAATCCTTTAACGGAAATTAATTGTAACTTTCTACAAGTAGAACAATGATTGGAACACGTAGACGGTTGAAATCTTTGTATATATTGCTTCTATATAGTCTAAGAAACATATATGCAAAGCATCCAAATAGTACCATTCGCCAATTTTTTGTTCTTCAAGGTTAAGTGATTAATTAGCCCCATTGTTAATCCTTTATCGGAAATTATTTGTAACTTTCGACAAGTTGAACAATGAATGGAACAGGTAGACGGTTGAAACCTTTGTATATATTGCTTCTATATAGTCTGAGAAACATATATGCAAAGCATCCAAACAGTACAAAACGCCAATTTTTTGTTCTTCAAGTTTAAGTGAACAATGAGCCCCATTGTTAATCCTTTAAAGGAAATTATTTGTAAATTTCGACAAGTAGAACAATGATTGGCACACGTAGACGGTTCAAATATTTGTATATATTGCTTCCATATAGTCTAAGAAACATATATGCAAAGCATCCAAACAGTACAATTCGCCAATTTTTTGTTCTTCAAGTTTAAGTGAACAATGAGCCCCATTGTTAATCCTTTAAAGGAAATTATTTGTAAATTTCGACAAGTAGAACAATGATTGGCACACGTAGACGGTTGAAATATTTGTATATATTGCTTCCATATAGTCTATGAAACATATATGCAAAGCATCCAAATAGTAACATTCGCCAATTTTTTGTTCTTCAAGGTTAAGTGAATAATTAGCCCCATTGTTAATCCTTTATCGGAAACTATTTGTAACTTTCGACAAGTAGAACAATGCATGGAACAGGTAGACGGTTGAAATCTTTGTATATATTGCTTCTATATAGTCTGAGAAACATATATGCAAAGCATCCAAACAGTACAATTCGCCAATTTTTTGTTCTTCAAGTTTAAGTGAACAATGAGCCCCATTGTTAATCCTTTAAAGGAAATTATTTGTAAATTTCGACAAGTAGAACAATGATTGGCACACGTAGACGGTTGAAATATTTGTATATATTGCTTCCATATAGTCTAAGAAACATATATGCAAAGCATCCAAACAGTACCATTCGCCAATTTTTTGTTCTTCAAGGTTAAGTGAACAATGAGCCCCATTGATAATCATGAAACGGAAATTATTTGTAACTTTCGACATGTAGAACAATGAATGGAACAGGTAGACGGTTGAAATGATTGTATATATTGCTTTAGTATAGCCTAAGAAACATATATGCAAAGCATCCAAACAGTACAAGTCGCCAATTCATTCATCTTCAAGTTTAAGTGAACAACGAGCCCCATTGTTAATCCTTTAAAGGAAATTATTTGTAACTTTCGACAAGTAGAACAAGGAATGAAACAGGTAGACGGTTGAAATCATTGTATATATTGCTTCTATATAGTCTGAGAAACATATATGCAAAGCATCCAAACAGTACAATTCGCCAATTTTTTGTTCTTCAAGTTTAAGTGAACAATGAGCCCCATTGTTAATCCTTTAAAGAAAATTATTTGTAAATTTCGACAAGTAGAACAATGATTGGCACACGTAGACGGTTGAAATATTTGTATATATTGCTTCCATATAGTCTAAGAAACATATATGCAAAGCATCCAAACAGTACCATTCGCCAATTTTTTGTTCTTCAAGGTTAAGTGAACAATGAGCCCCATTGATAATCATGAAACGGAAATTATTTGTAACTTTCGACATGTAGAACAATGAATGGAACAGGTAGACGGTTGAAATCTTTGTATATATTGCTTCCATATAGTCTAGGAAACATGTATGCAAAGCATCCAAACAGTACCATTTGCCAATTTTTTGTTCTTCAAGTTTAAGTGAACAATGAGCCCCATTGTTAATCCTTTATCGGAAATTATTTGTAACTTTCGACAAGTAGAACAATGAATGGAACAGGTAGACGGTTGAAATCTTTGAATATATTGCTTCTATATAGTCTAAGAAACATATATGCAAAGCATCCAAACAGTACCATTCGCCAATTTATTGTTCTTCAAGTTTAAGTGAATAACGAGGCCCATTGATAATCATGAAACGGAAATTATTTGTAACTTTCGACAAGAAGAACAGTGAATAGAACAGGTAGACGGTTGAAATCTTTGTATATGTTGCTTCTATATAGTCTAAGAAACCTATATGCAAAGCATCTAAACAGTAACATTCGCCAATTTTTTGATCTTCAAGTTTAAGTAAACAACGAGCCCCATTGTTAATCCTTTAAAGGAAATTACTTGTAACTTTCGACAAGTAGAACAATGAATGGAACAGGTAGACGGTTGAAATCTTTGTATATATTGCTTCTATATAGTCTAAGAAACATATATGCAAAGCATCCAAACAGTACCAGTCGCCAATTTTTTGTTCTTCAAGTTTAAGTGAATAACGAGGCCCATTGATAATCATGAAACGGAAATTATTTGTAACTTTCGACAAGAAGAACAGTGAATAGAACAGGTAGACGGTTGAAATCTTTGTATATGTTGCTTCTATATAGTCTAAGAAACCTATATGCAAAGCATCTAAACAGTAACATTCGCCAATTTTTTGATCTTCAAGTTTAAGTAAACAACGAGCCCCATTGTTAATCCTTTAAAGGAAATTACTTGTAACTTTCGACAAGTAGAACAATGAATGGAACAGGTAGACGGTTGAAATCTTTGTATATATTGCTTCTATATAGTCTGAGAAACATATATGCAAAGCATCCAAACAGTACAATTCGCCAATTTTTTGTTCTTCAAGTTTAAGTGAACAATGAGCCCCATTGTTAATCCTTTAAAGGAAATTATTTGTAAATTTCGACAAGTAGAACAATGATTGGCACACGTAGACGGTTGAAATATTTGTATATATTGCTTCCATATAGTCTAAGAAACATATATGCAAAGCATCCAAAAAGTACCATTCGCCAATTTTTTGTTCTTCAAGGTTAAGTGAACAATGAGCCCCATTGATAATCATGAAACGGAAATTATTTGTAACTTTCGACATGTAGATCAATGAATGGAACAGGTAGACGGTTGAAATCTTTGTATATATTGCGTCCATATAGTCTAAGAAACATATATGCAAAGCATCCAAACTGTACCATTTGCCAATTTTTTGTTCTTCAAGTTTAAGTGAACAATGAGCCCCATTGTTAATCCTTTATCGGAAATTATTTGTAAATTTCGACAAGTAGAACAATGAATGGAACTGGTAGACGGTTGAATTCTTTTTATATGTTGCTTCTATATAGTCTAAGAAACATATATGCAAAGCATCCAAACAGTACCAGTCGCCAATTTCTTGTTCTTCTAGTTTAAGTGAACAACGAGGCCCATTGATAATCATGAAACGGAAATTATTTGTAACTTTCGACAAGAAGAACAATGAATAGAACATGTAGACGGTTGAAATCTTTGTATATGTTGCTTCTATATAGTCTAAGAAACCTATATGCAAAGCATCTAAACAGTAAAATTCGCCAATTTTTTGATCTTCAAGGTTAAGTGAACAATGAGCCCCATTGTTAATCCTTTATCGGAAATTATTTGTAACTTTCTACAAGTAGAACAATGATTGGAACACGTAGACGGTTGAAATCTTTGTATATATTGCTTCTATATAGTCTAAGAAACATATGTGCAAAGCATCCAAACAGTACCATTCGCCAATTTTTTGTTCTTCAAGGTTAAGTGATTAATTAGCCCCATTGTTAATCCTTTAACGGAAATTAATTGTAACTTTCTACAAGTAGAACAATGATTGGAACACGTAGACGGTTGAAATCTTTGTATATATTGCTTCTATATAGTCTAAGAAACATATATGCAAAGCATCCAAATAGTACCATTCGCCAATTTTTTGTTCTTCAAGGTTAAGTGATTAATTAGCCCCATTGTTAATCCTTTATCGGAAATTATTTGTAACTTTCGACAAGTTGAACAATGAATGGAACAGGTAGACGGTTGAAACCTTTGTATATATTGCTTCTATATAGTCTGAGAAACATATATGCAAAGCATCCAAACAGTACAAAACGCCAATTTTTTGTTCTTCAAGTTTAAGTGAACAATGAGCCCCATTGTTAATCCTTTAAAGGAAATTATTTGTAAATTTCGACAAGTAGAACAATGATTGGCACACGTAGACGGTTCAAATATTTGTATATATTGCTTCCATATAGTCTAAGAAACATATATGCAAAGCATCCAAACAGTACAATTCGCCAATTTTTTGTTCTTCAAGTTTAAGTGAACAATGAGCCCCATTGTTAATCCTTTAAAGGAAATTATTTGTAAATTTCGACAAGTAGAACAATGATTGGCACACGTAGACGGTTGAAATATTTGTATATATTGCTTCCATATAGTCTAAGAAACATATATGCAAAGCATCCAAATAGTAACATTCGCCAATTTTTTGTTCTTCAAGGTTAAGTGAATAATTAGTCCCATTGTTAATCCTTTATCGGAAACTATTTGTAACTTTCGACAAGTAGAACAATGCATGGAACAGGTAGACGGTTGAAATCTTTGTATATATTGCTTCTATATAGTCTGAGAAACATATATGCAAAGCATCCAAACAGTACAATTCGCCAATTTTTTGTTCTTCAAGTTTAAGTGAACAATGAGCCCCATTGTTAATCCTTTAAAGGAAATTATTTGTAAATTTCGACAAGTAGAACAATGATTGGCACACGTAGACGGTTGAAATATTTGTATATATTGCTTCCATATAGTCTAAGAAACATATATGCAAAGCATCCAAACAGTACCATTCGCCAATTTTTTGTTCTTCAAGGTTAAGTGAACAATGAGCCCCATTGATAATCATGAAACGGAAATTATTTGTAACTTTCGACATGTAGAACAATGAATGGAACAGGTAGACGGTTGAAATGATTGTATATATTGCTTTAGTATAGCCTAAGAAACATATATGCAAAGCATCCAAACAGTACAAGTCGCCAATTCATTCATCTTCAAGTTTAAGTGAACAACGAGCCCCATTGTTAATCCTTTAAAGGAAATTATTTGTAACTTTCGACAAGTAGAACAAGGAATGAAACAGGTAGACGGTTGAAATCATTGTATATATTGCTTCTATATAGTCTGAGAAACATATATGCAAAGCATCCAAACAGTACCATTTGCCAATTTTTTGTTCTTCAAGTTTAAGTGAACAATGAGCCCCATTGTTAATCCTTTATCGGAAATTATTTGTAACTTTCGACAAGTAGAACAATGAATGGAACTGGTAGACGGTTGAATTCTTTTTATATGTTGCTTCTATATAGTCTAAGAAACATATATGCAAAGCATCCAAACAGTACCAGTCGCCAATTTCTTGTTCTTCTAGTTTAAGTGAACAACGAGGCCCATTGATAATCATGAAACGGAAATTATTTGTAACTTTCGACAAGAAGAACAATGAATAGAACATGTAGACGGTTGAAATCTTTGTATATGTTGCTTCTATATAGTCTAAGAAACCTATATGCAAAGCATCTAAACAGTAAAATTCGCCAATTTTTTGATCTTCAAGGTTAAGTGAACAATGAGCCCCATTGTTAATCCTTTATCGGAAATTATTTGTAACTTTCTACAAGTAGAACAATGATTGGAACACGTAGACGGTTGAAATCTTTGTATATATTGCTTCTATATAGTCTAAGAAACATATGTGCAAAGCATCCAAACAGTACCATTCGCCAATTTTTTGTTCTTCAAGGTTAAGTGATTAATTAGCCCCATTGTTAATCCTTTAACGGAAATTAATTGTAACTTTCTACAAGTAGAACAATGATTGGAACACGTAGACGGTTGAAATCTTTGTATATATTGCTTCTATATAGTCTAAGAAACATATATGCAAAGCATCCAAATAGTACCATTCGCCAATTTTTTGTTCTTCAAGGTTAAGTGATTAATTAGCCCCATTGTTAATCCTTTATCGGAAATTATTTGTAACTTTCGACAAGTTGAACAATGAATGGAACAGGTAGACGGTTGAAACCTTTGTATATATTGCTTCTATATAGTCTGAGAAACATATATGCAAAGCATCCAAACAGTACAAAACGCCAATTTTTTGTTCTTCAAGTTTAAGTGAACAATGAGCCCCATTGTTAATCCTTTAAAGGAAATTATTTGTAAATTTCGACAAGTAGAACAATGATTGGCACACGTAGACGGTTCAAATATTTGTATATATTGCTTCCATATAGTCTAAGAAACATATATGCAAAGCATCCAAACAGTACAATTCGCCAATTTTTTGTTCTTCAAGTTTAAGTGAACAATGAGCCCCATTGTTAATCCTTTAAAGGAAATTATTTGTAAATTTCGACAAGTAGAACAATGATTGGCACACGTAGACGGTTGAAATATTTGTATATATTGCTTCCATATAGTCTAAGAAACATATATGCAAAGCATCCAAATAGTAACATTCGCCAATTTTTTGTTCTTCAAGGTTAAGTGAATAATTAGTCCCATTGTTAATCCTTTATCGGAAACTATTTGTAACTTTCGACAAGTAGAACAATGCATGGAACAGGTAGACGGTTGAAATCTTTGTATATATTGCTTCTATATAGTCTGAGAAACATATATGCAAAGCATCCAAACAGTACAATTCGCCAATTTTTTGTTCTTCAAGTTTAAGTGAACAATGAGCCCCATTGTTAATCCTTTAAAGGAAATTATTTGTAAATTTCGACAAGTAGAACAATGATTGGCACACGTAGACGGTTGAAATATTTGTATATATTGCTTCCATATAGTCTAAGAAACATATATGCAAAGCATCCAAACAGTACCATTCGCCAATTTTTTGTTCTTCAAGGTTAAGTGAACAATGAGCCCCATTGATAATCATGAAACGGAAATTATTTGTAACTTTCGACATGTAGAACTATGAATGGAACAGGTAGACGGTTGAAATGATTGTATATATTGCTTTAGTATAGCCTAAGAAACATATATGCAAAGCATCCAAACAGTACAAGTCGCCAATTCATTCATCTTCAAGTTTAAGTGAACAACGAGCCCCATTGTTAATCCTTTAAAGGAAATTATTTGTAACTTTCGACAAGTAGAACAAGGAATGAAACAGGTAGACGGTTGAAATCATTGTATATATTGCTTCTATATAGTCTGAGAAACATATATGCAAAGCATCCAAACAGTACAATTCGCCAATTTTTTGTTCTTCAAGTTTAAGTGAACAATGAGCCCCATTGTTAATCCTTTAAAGAAAATTATTTGTAAATTTCGACAAGTAGAACAATGATTGGCACACGTAGACGGTTGAAATATTTGTATATATTGCTTCCATATAGTCTAAGAAACATATATGCAAAGCATCCAAACAGTACCATTCGCCAATTTTTTGTTCTTCAAGGTTAAGTGAACAATGAGCCCCATTGATAATCATGAAACGGAAATTATTTGTAACTTTCGACATGTAGAACAATGAATGGAACAGGTAGACGGTTGAAATCTTTGTATATATTGCTTCCATATAGTCTAGGAAACATGTATGCAAAGCATCCAAACAGTACCATTTGCCAATTTTTTGTTCTTCAAGTTTAAGTGAACAATGAGCCCCATTGTTAATCCTTTATCGGAAATTATTTGTAACTTTCGACAAGTAGAACAATGAATGGAACAGGTAGACGGTTGAAATCTTTGAATATATTGCTTCTATATAGTCTAAGAAACATATATGCAAAGCATCCAAACAGTACCATTCGCCAATTTATTGTTCTTCAAGTTTAAGTGAATAACGAGGCCCATTGATAATCATGAAACGGAAATTATTTGTAACTTTCGACAAGAAGAACAGTGAATAGAACAGGTAGACGGTTGAAATCTTTGTATATGTTGCTTCTATATAGTCTAAGAAACCTATATGCAAAGCATCTAAACAGTAACATTCGCCAATTTTTTGATCTTCAAGTTTAAGTAAACAACGAGCCCCATTGTTAATCCTTTAAAGGAAATTACTTGTAACCTTCGACAAGTAGAACAATGAATGGAACAGGTAGACGGTTGAAATCTTTGTATATATTGCTTCTATATAGTCTAAGAAACATATATGCAAAGCATCCAAACAGTACCAGTCGCCAATTTTTTGTTCTTCAAGTTTAAGTGAATAACGAGGCCCATTGATAATCATGAAACGGAAATTATTTGTAACTTTCGACAAGAAGAACAGTGAATAGAACAGGTAGACGGTTGAAATCTTTGTATATGTTGCTTCTATATAGTCTAAGAAACCTATATGCAAAGCATCTAAACAGTAACATTCGCCAATTTTTTGATCTTCAAGTTTAAGTAAACAACGAGCCCCATTGTTAATCCTTTAAAGGAAATTACTTGTAACTTTCGACAAGTAGAACAATGAATGGAACAGGTAGACGGTTGAAATCTTTGTATATATTGCTTCTATATAGTCTGAGAAACATATATGCAAAGCATCCAAACAGTACAATTCGCCAATTTTTTGTTCTTCAAGTTTAAGTGAACAATGAGCCCCATTGTTAATCCTTTAAAGGAAATTATTTGTAAATTTCGACAAGTAGAACAATGATTGGCACACGTAGACGGTTGAAATATTTGTATATATTGCTTCCATATAGTCTAAGAAACATATATGCAAAGCATCCAAAAAGTACCATTCGCCAATTTTTTGTTCTTCAAGGTTAAGTGAACAATGAGCCCCATTGATAATCATGAAACGGAAATTATTTGTAACTTTCGACATGTAGATCAATGAATGGAACAGGTAGACGGTTGAAATCTTTGTATATATTGCTTCCATATAGTCTAAGAAACATATATGCAAAGCATCCAAACTGTACCATTTGCCAATTTTTTGTTCTTCAAGTTTAAGTGAACAATGAGCCCCATTGTTAATCCTTTATCGGAAATTATTTGTAACTTTCGACAAGTAGAACAATGAATGGAACTGGTAGACGGTTGAATTCTTTTTATATGTTGCTTCTATATAGTCTAAGAAACATATATGCAAAGCATCCAAACAGTACCAGTCGCCAATTTTTTGTTCTTCAAGGTTAAGTGAACAATGAGCCCCATTGATAATCATGAAACGGAAATTATTTGTAACTTTCGACATGTAGAACAATGAATGGAACAGGTAGACGGTTGAAATCTTTGTATATATTGCTTCCATATAGTCTAAGAAACATATATGCAAAGCATCCAAACAGTACCAGTCGCCAATTCATTCATCTTCAAGTTTAAGTGAACAACGAGCCCCATTGTTAATCCTTTAAAGGAAATTATTTGTAACTTTCGACAAGTAGAACAAGGAATGAAACAGGTAGACGGTTGAAATCTTTGTATATGTTGCTTCTATATAGTCTAAGAAACCTATATGCAAAGCATCTAAACAGTAAAATTCGCCAATTTTTTTATCTTCAAGGTTAAGTGAACAATGAGCCCCATTGTTAATCCTTTATCGGAAATTATTTGTAACTTTCTACAAGTAGAACAATGATTGGAACACGTAGACGGTTGAAATCTTTGTATATATTGCTTCTATATAGTCTAAGAAACATATGTGCAAAGCATCCAAACAGTACCATTCGCCAATTTTTTGT
This sequence comes from Cerceris ruficornis, assembly GCA_963989415.1. NCBI lineage: Eukaryota > Metazoa > Arthropoda > Insecta > Hymenoptera > Crabronidae > Cerceris > Cerceris ruficornis. Next base: position 361,675 of record CAXDIW010000229.1, on the reverse strand, counting down.
TCTTCAAGGTTAAGTGATTAATTAGCCCCATTGTTAATCCTTTAACGGAAATTAATTGTAACTTTCTACAAGTAGAACAATGATTGGAACACGTAGACGGTTGAAATCTTTGTATATATTGCTTCTATATAGTCTAAGAAACATATATGCAAAGCATCCAAATAGTACCATTCGCCAATTTTTTGTTCTTCAAGGTTAAGTGATTAATTAGCCCCATTGTTAATCCTTTATCGGAAATTATTTGTAACTTTCGACAAGTTGAACAATGAATGGAACAGGTAGACGGTTGAAACCTTTGTATATATTGCTTCTATATAGTCTGAGAAACATATATGCAAAGCATCCAAACAGTACAAAACGCCAATTTTTTGTTCTTCAAGTTTAAGTGAACAATGAGCCCCATTGTTAATCCTTTAAAGGAAATTATTTGTAAATTTCGACAAGTAGAACAATGATTGGCACACGTAGACGGTTCAAATATTTGTATATATTGCTTCCATATAGTCTAAGAAACATATATGCAAAGCATCCAAACAGTACAATTCGCCAATTTTTTGTTCTTCAAGTTTAAGTGAACAATGAGCCCCATTGTTAATCCTTTAAAGGAAATTATTTGTAAATTTCGACAAGTAGAACAATGATTGGCACACGTAGACGGTTGAAATATTTGTATATATTGCTTCCATATAGTCTAAGAAACATATATGCAAAGCATCCAAATAGTAACATTCGCCAATTTTTTGTTCTTCAAGGTTAAGTGAATAATTAGTCCCATTGTTAATCCTTTATCGGAAACTATTTGTAACTTTCGACAAGTAGAACAATGCATGGAACAGGTAGACGGTTGAAATCTTTGTATATATTGCTTCTATATAGTCTGAGAAACATATATGCAAAGCATCCAAACAGTACAATTCGCCAATTTTTTGTTCTTCAAGTTTAAGTGAACAATGAGCCCCATTGTTAATCCTTTAAAGGAAATTATTTGTAAATTTCGACAAGTAGAACAATGATTGGCACACGTAGACGGTTGAAATATTTGTATATATTGCTTCCATATAGTCTAAGAAACATATATGCAAAGCATCCAAACAGTACCATTCGCCAATTTTTTGTTCTTCAAGGTTAAGTGAACAATGAGCCCCATTGATAATCATGAAACGGAAATTATTTGTAACTTTCGACATGTAGAACTATGAATGGAACAGGTAGACGGTTGAAATGATTGTATATATTGCTTTAGTATAGCCTAAGAAACATATATGCAAAGCATCCAAACAGTACAAGTCGCCAATTCATTCATCTTCAAGTTTAAGTGAACAACGAGCCCCATTGTTAATCCTTTAAAGGAAATTATTTGTAACTTTCGACAAGTAGAACAAGGAATGAAACAGGTAGACGGTTGAAATCATTGTATATATTGCTTCTATATAGTCTGAGAAACATATATGCAAAGCATCCAAACAGTACAATTCGCCAATTTTTTGTTCTTCAAGTTTAAGTGAACAATGAGCCCCATTGTTAATCCTTTAAAGAAAATTATTTGTAAATTTCGACAAGTAGAACAATGATTGGCACACGTAGACGGTTGAAATCATTGTATATATTGCTTCTATATAGTCTGAGAAACATATATGCAAAGCATCCAAACAGTACAATTCGCCAATTTTTTGTTCTTCAAGTTTAAGTGAACAATGAGCCCCATTGTTAATCCTTTAAAGAAAATTATTTGTAAATTTCGACAAGTAGAACAATGATTGGCACACGTAGACGGTTGAAATATTTGTATATATTGCTTCCATATAGTCTAAGAAACATATATGCAAAGCATCCAAACAGTACCATTCGCCAATTTTTTGTTCTTCAAGGTTAAGTGAACAATGAGCCCCATTGATAATCATGAAACGGAAATTATTTGTAACTTTCGACATGTAGAACAATGAATGGAACAGGTAGACGGTTGAAATCTTTGTATATATTGCTTCCATATAGTCTAGGAAACATGTATGCAAAGCATCCAAACAGTACCATTTGCCAATTTTTTGTTCTTCAAGTTTAAGTGAACAATGAGCCCCATTGTTAATCCTTTATCGGAAATTATTTGTAACTTTCGACAAGAAGAACAATGAATAGAACATGTAGACGGTTGAAATCTTTGTATATGTTGCTTCTATATATTCTAAGAAACCTATATGCAAAGCATCTAAACAGTAAAATTCGCCAATTTTTTGATCTTCAAGTTTAAGTGAAGAATGAGCCCCATTGTTAATCCTTTATCGGAAATTATTTGTAACTTTCGACAAGTAGAACAATGAATGGAACAGGTAGACGGTTGAAATCTTTGTATATATTGCTTCTATATAGTCTAAGAAACATATATGCAAAGCATCCAAACAGTACAAGTCGCCAATTCATTGTTCTTCAAGTTTATGTGAACAACGAGCCCCATGGTTAATCATTTAAAGGAAATTATTTGTAACTTTCGACAAGTAGAACAAGGAATGGATCAGGTAGACGGTTGAAATCATTGTATATATTGCTTCTATATAGCCTACGAAACATCTATGCAAAGCATCCAAACAGTACAATTCGCTAATTTTTTGTTCTTCAAGTTTAAGTGAACAATGAGCCCCATTGTTAATCCTTTACCGGAAATTATTTGTAACTTTCGACAAGTAGAACAATGAATGGAACAGGTAGACGGTTGAAATCTTTGTATATATTGCTTCTATATAGTCTAAGAAACATATATGCAAAGCATCCAAACAGTACCATTCGCCAATTTATTGTTCTTCAAGTTTAAGTGAACAACGAGCCCCACTGTTAATCCTTTAACGGAAATTATATGTAACTTTCGACAAGTAGAACAAGGAATGGAACAGGTAGACGGTTGAAATCATTGTATATATTGCTTCTATATAGACTAAGAATCATATGTGCAAAGCATCCAAACAGTACAATTCGCCAATTTTTTGTTCTTCAAGTTTAAGTGAACTACGAGCCCCATTGTTAATCCTTTAAAGGAAATTATTTGTAAATTTCGACAAGTAGAACAATGAATGGAACAGGTAGACGGTTGAAATGATTGTATATATTGCTTTAGTATAGCCTAAGAAACATATATGCAAAGCATCCAAACAGTACAAGTCGCCAATTCATTCATCTTCAAGTTTAAGTGAACAACGAGCCCCATTGTTAATCCTTTAAAGGAAATTATTTGTAACTTTCGACAAGTAGAACAAGGAATGGAACAGGTAGACGGTTGAAATATTTGTATATATTGCTTCCGTATAGTCTAAGAAACATATATGCAAATCATCCAAACAGTACCATTCGCCAATTTTTTGATCTTCAAGTTTAAGTGAACAACGATCCCCATTGTTAATCCTTTAACAGAAATTATTTGTAACTTTCGACAAGTAGAACAATGAATGGAACAGGTAGACGGTTGAAATCAATGTATATATTGCTTCTATATAGTCTACGAAACATATATGCAAAGCATCCAAACAGTACCATTCGCCAATTTTTTGTTCTTCAAGTGTAAGTGAACAACGAGCCCCATTGATAATCCTTTATCGGAAATTATTTGTAAATTTCGACAAGTAGAGCAATGATTGGAACACGTAGACGGCTGAAATCATTGTATATATTGCTTCTATATAGTCTACGAAACAAATATGCAAAGCATCCAAACAGTACAATTCGCCAATTTTTTGTTCTTCAAGGTTAAGTGAACAATGAGCCCCATTGTTAATCCTTTATCGGAAATTATTTGTAACTTTCTACAAGTAGAACAATGATTGGAACACGTAGACGGTTGAAATCTGTGTATATATTGCTTCTATATAGCCTAAGAAACATATGTGCAAAGCATCCGAACAGTACCATTCGCCAATTCTTTGTTCTTCAAGTTTAAGTGAACAACGAGCCCCATTGTTAATCCTTTAAAGGAAATTATTTGTAACTTTCGACAAGTAGAACAATGAATGGAACAGGTACACGGTTGAAATCTTCGAATATATTGCTTCTATATAGTCTAAGAAACATATATGCAAAGCATCCAAACAGTACCAGTCGCCAATTTTTTGTTCTTCAAGTTTAAGTGAACAACGAGGCCCATTGATAATCATGAAACGGAAATTATTTGTAACATTCGACAAGAAGAACAATGAATAGAACAGGTAGACGGTTGAAATCTTTGTATATGTTGCTTCTATATAATCTAAGAAACCTATATGCAAAGCATCTAAACAGTAACATTCGCAAATTTTTTGATCTTCAAGTTTAAGTGAACAACGAGCCCCATTGTTAATCCTTTAAAGGAAATTATTTGTAACTTTCGACAAGTAGAACAATGAATGGATCTGGTAGACGGTTGAAATCATTATATATATGGCTTCTATATAATCTACGAAACATATATGCAAAGCATCCAAACAGTACAATTCGCCAATTTTTTGTTCTTCAAGTTTAAGTGAACTACGAGCCCCATTGTTAATCCTTTAACGGAAATTATTTGTAACTTTCTACAAGTATAACAATGATTGGAACACGTAGACGGTTGAAATCTTTGTATATATTGCGTCTATGTAGTCTAAGAAACATATATGCAAAGGATCCAAACAGTACAATTCGCCAATTTTTTGTTTTTCAAGTTGAAGTGAACAATGAGCCCCAATGGTTAATCCTTTATCGGAAATTATTTGTAACTTTCGACAAGTAGAACAATGAATGGAACAGGTACACTGTTGAATTCTTTGTATATATTGCTTCTACATAGTCTAAGAAACATATATGCAAAGCATCCAAACAGTACAATTCGCCAATTCATTGTTCATCAAGTTTAAGTGTACAACGAGCCCCATTGTTAATCCTTTAAAGGAAATTATTTGTAAATTTCGACAAGTAGAACAATGAATGGAATAGGTAGACGGTTGAAATCATTGTATATATTGCTTCCATATAGTCTAAGAAACATATATGCAAAGCATCCAAACAGTACAATTCGCCAATTTTTTGTTTTCCAAGTTTATGTGAACAATGAGCCCCAATGGTTAATCCTTTATCGGAAATTATTTGTAACTTTCGACAAGTAGAACAATGAATGGAACAGGTAGACGGTTGAAATCTTTGTATATATTGCTTCTATATAATCTAAGAGACATATATGCAAAGCATCCAAACAGTACAATTCGCCAATTATTTCATCTTCATGATTAAGTGAACTACGAGCCCCATTGTTAATCCTTTAAAGGAAATTATTTGTAAATTTCGACAAGTAGAACAATGAATGGATCATGTAGACGGTTGAAATCATTGTATATATTGCTTCTATATAGTCTACGAAACAAATATGCAAAGCATCCAAACAGTACAATTCGCCAATTTTTTGTTCTTCAAGTTTAAGTGAACTACGAGCCCCATTGTTAATCCTTTAACGGAAATTAATTGTAACTTTCTACAAGTAGAACAATGATTGGAACACGTAGACGGTTGAAATCTTTGTATATATTGCTTCCATATAGTCTAAGAAACATATATGCAATGCATCCAAACAGTACCATTCGCCAATTTTTTGTCCTTCAAGTTTAAGTGAACAATGAGCCCCATTGTTAATCCTTTATCGGAAATTATTTGTAACTTTCGACAAGTAGAACAATGAATGGAACAGGTAGACGGTTAAATTCTTTGTATATATTGCTTCTATATAGTCTAAGAAACATATATGCAAAGCATCCAAACAGTACAATTCGCCAATTTATTGTTCTTCGAGTTTAAGTGAACAACGAGCCCCATTGTTAATCCTTTAAAGGAAATTATTTGTAACTTTCGACAAGTAGAACAATGAATGGAACAGGTAGACGGTTGAATTCTTTGTATATATTGCTTCTATATAGTCTAAGAAACATATATGCAAAGCATCCAAACAGTACAATTCGCCAATTTATTGTTCTTCAAGTTTAAGTGAACAACGAGCCCCATTGTTAATCCTTTAAAGGAAATTATTTGTAAATTTCGACAAGTAGAACAATGATTGGAACACGTAGACTGTTGAAATCTTTGTATATATTGCTTCCATATAGTCTAAGAAACATGTACGCAAAGCATCCAAACAATACCATTTGCCAATTTTTTGATCTTCAAGTTTAAGTGAACAGCGAGCCCCATTGATAATCATGAAATGGAAATTATTTGTAACTTTCTACAAGTAGAACAATGAATAGTACAGGTAGACGGGTGAAATCTTTCTATATATTGCTTCTAAATAGTCTAAGAAACATATATGCAAAGCATCCAAACAGTACCATTCGCCAATTTGTTGTTCTTCAAGTTTAAGTGAACAACGAGCCCCAATGTTTAATCATTTATCGGAAATTATTTGTAACTTTCGACAAGTAGAACAATGAATGGAACAGGTAGACGGTTGAAATCTTTGTATATATTGCGTCTATGTAGTCTAAGAAACATATATGCAAAGGATCCAAACAGTACAATTCGCCAATTTTTTGTTTTTCAAGTTGAAGTGAACAATGAGCCCCAATGGTTAATCCTTTATCGGAAATTATTTGTAACTTTCGACAAGTAGTATTGCTTCGACAAGTATTGCTTCTATATAATCTAAGAAACATATATGCAAAGCATCCAAACAGTACCATTCGCCAATTTATTGTTCTTCAAGTTTAAGTGAACAACGAGCCCCAATGGTTAATCATTTATCGGAAATTATTTCTAACTTTCGACAAGTAGAACAATGAATGGAACAGGTAGACGGTTGAAATCTTTGTTTATATTGCTTCTATATAGTCTAAGAAACATATATGCAAAGCATCCAAACAGTACAATTCGCCAATTTTTTGTTCTTGAAGTTTAAGTGAACAATGAGCCCCAATGGTTAATCCGTTATCGGAAATTATTTGTAACTTTCGACAAGTAGAACAATGAATGGAACAGGTAGACGGTTGAAATCTTTGTATATTTTGCTTCTATATAGTCTAAGAAACATATATGCAAAGCATCCAAACAGTACCATTCGCCAATTTTTTGTTCTTCAAGTTTAAGTGAACAACGAGCCCCAATGGTTAATCATTTATCGGAAATTATTTCTAACTTTCGACAAGTAGAACAATGAATGGAACAGGTAGACGGTTGAAATCTTTGTTTATATTGCTTCGATATAGTCTAAGAAACATATATGCAAAGGATCCAAACAGTACAATTCGCCAATTTTTTGTTTTTCAAGTTTAAGTGAACAATGAGCCCCAATGGTTAATCCTTTATCGGAAATTATTTGTAACTTTCGACAAGTAGAACAATGAATGGAACAGGTAGACGGTTGAAATCTTTGTATATATTGCTTCTATATAGTCTAAGAAACATATATGCAAAGCATCCAAACAGTACAATTCGCCAATTTTTTGTTCTTCAAGTTTAAGTGAACAATGAGCCACAATGGTTAATCCGTTATCGGAAATTATTTGTAACTTTCGACAAGTAGAACAATGAATGGAACAGGTAGACGGTTGAAATCTTTGTATATATTGCTTCTATATAGTCTAAGAAACATATATGCAAAGCATCCAAACAGTACCATTCGCCAATTTTTTGTTCATCAAGTTTAAGTGAACAACGAGCCCCATTGTTAATCCTTTAAAGGAAATTATTTGTAAATTTCGGCAAGTAGAACAATGAATGGAATAGGTAGACGGTTGAAATCATTGTATATATTGCTTCTATATAGTCTAAGAAACATATATGCAAAGCATCCAAACAGTACAATTCGCCAATTCATTGTTCTTCAAGTTTAAGTGTACAACGAGCCCCATTGTTAATCCTTTAAAGGAAATTATTTGTAACTTTCTACAAGTAGAACAATGATTGGAACACGTAGACGGTTGAAATCTTTGTATATATTGCTTCCATATAGTCTAAGAAACATATATGCAATGCATCCAAACAGTACCATTCGCCAATTTTTTGTCCTTCAAGTTTAAGTGAACAATGAGCCCCATTGTTAATCCTTTATCGGAAATTATTTGTAACTTTCGACAAGGAGAACAATGAACGGAACAGGTAGACGGTTGAATTCTTTGTATATATTGCTTCTATATGGTCTAAGAAACATATATGCAAAGCATCCAAGCAGTACAATTCGCCAATTTATTGTTCTTCAAGTTTAAGTGAACAACGAGCCCCATTGTTAATCCTTTAAAGGAAATTATTTGTAACTTTCGACAAGTAGAACAATGAATGGAACAGGTAGACGGTTGAATTCTTTGTATATATTGCTTCTATATAGTCTAAGAAACATATATGCAAGGCATCCACACAGTACAATTCGCCAATTTAATGTTCTTCAAGTTTAATTGAACAACGAGCCCCATTGTTAATCCTTTATCGGAAATTATTTGTAACTTTCGACAAGTAGAACAATGAATGGAAAAGGTAGACGGTTGAAATCTTTGTATATATTGCTTCTATATAGTCTAAGAAACATATATGCAAAGCATCCAAACAGTACAATTCGCCAATTTATTGTTCTTCAAGTTTAAGGGAACAATGAGCCCCAATGGTTAATCCCTTAACGGAAATTATTTGTAACTTTCGACAAGTAGAACAATGAATGGAACAGGTAGACAGTTGAAATCATTGTATATATTGCTTCTATATAGTTTAAGAAACATATATGCAAAGCATCCAAACAGTACAATTCGCCAATTATTTGATCTTCAAGTTTAAGTGAACTACGAGCCCCATTGTTAATCCTTTAAAGGAAATTATTTGTAACTTTCGACAAGTAGAACAATGAATGGAACTGGTAGACGGTTGAAATCTTTGTATATATTGCTTCTATATAGTCTAAGAAACATATATGCAAAGCACCCAAACAGTACCATTCGCCACTTTTTTGTTCTTCAAGTTTAAGTGAACAACGAGCCCCATTGTTAATCCTTTAAAGGAAATTATTTGTAAATTTCGACAAGTAGAACAATGAATGGAACAGGTAGCCGGTTGAAATCAATGTATATATTGCTTCTATATAGTCTAAGAAACATTTATGCAAAGCATCCAAACAGTACCATTCGCCAATTTTTTGTTCTTCAAGTTTAAGTGAACTACGAGCCCCATTGTTAATCCCTTAACGGAAATTAATTGTAACTTTCTACAAGTAGAACAATGATTGGAACACGTAGATGGTTGAAATCTTTGTATATATTGCTTCCATATAGTCTAAGAAACATGTACGCAAAGCATCCAAACAGTACAATTCGCCAATTTTTTGTTCTTCAAGTTTAAGTGAACAATGAGCCCCATTGTTAATCCTTTAAAGGAAATTATTTGTAACTTTCGACAAGTAGAACAATGAATGGAACAGGTAGACGGTTGAAATCTTTGTATATATTGCTTCTATATAGTCTAAGAAACATATATGCCATGCATCCAAACAGTACCATTCGCCAATTTTTTGTTCTCCAAGTTTAAGTGAACAATGAGCCCCATTGTTAATCCTTTATCGGAAATTATTTGTTACTTTCGACAAGTAGAACAATGAATGGAACAGGTAGACGGTTGAATCATTGTATATATTGCTTCTATATAGTCCAAGAAACATATATGCAAAGCATCCAAACAGTACAATTCGCCAATTTTTTGCTCTTCAAGTTTAAGTGAACTACGAGCCCCATTGTTAATACTTTAACGGAAATTATTTGTAATTTTCGACAAGTAGAACAATGAATGGAACAGGTAGACGGTTGAAATCTTTGTATATATTGCTTCCATATAGTCTAAGAAACATATATGCAAAGCATCCAAACAGTACAATTCGCCAATTTTTTGTCCTTCAAGTTTAAGTGAACAATGAGCCCCATTGTTAATCCTTTATCGGAAATTATTTGTAACTTTCGACAAGTAGAACAATGAATGGAACAGGTAGACGGTTGAAATGATTGTATATATTGCTTTAGTATAGCCTAAGAAACATATATGCAAAGCATCCAAACAGTGCAAGTCGCCAATTCATTCATCTTCAAGTTTAAGTGAACAACGAGCCCCATTGTTAATCCTTTAAAGGAAATTATTTGTAACTTTCGACAAGTAGAACAATGAACGGAACAGGTAGACGGTTGAATTCTTTCTATATATTGCTTCTAAATAGTCTAAGAAACATATATGCAAAGCATGCAAACAGTACACTTCCCCAAATTTTTTGTTCTTCAAGTTTAAGTGAACTACGAGCCACATTGTTAATCCTCTAAAGGAAATTATTTGTAAATTTCGACAAGTAGAACAATAAATGGATCAGGTAGACGGTTGAAATAATTGTATATATTGCTTCTATATAATCTACGAAACATATATGCAAAGCATCCAAACAGTACAATTCGCCAATTTTTTGGTCTTCAAGTTTAAGTGAACTACGAGCCCCATTGTTAATACTTTAACGGAAATTAATTGTAACTTTCTACAAGTAGAACAATGATTGGAACACGTAGACGGTTGAAATCTTTGTATATATTGCTTCCATATAGTCTAAGAAACATATATGCAAAGCATCCAAACAGTACAATTCGCCAATTTTTTGTCCTTCAAGTTTAAGTGAACAATGAGCCCCATTGTTAATCCTTTATCGGAAATTATTTGTAACTTTCGACAAGTAGAACAATGAATGGAACAGGTGGACGGTTGAAATCTTTGTATATATTGCTTCTATATAATCTAAGAAACATATATGCAAAGCATCCAAACAGTACCATTCGCCAATTTATTGTTCTTCAAGTTTAAGTGAACAACGAGCCCCAATGGTTAATCATTTATCGGAAATTATTTGTAATTTTCGACAAGTAGAACAATGAATGGAACAGGTAGACGGTTGAAATCTTTGTATATATTGCTTCTATATAGTCTAAGAAACATATATGCATAGCGTCCAAACAGAACAATTCGCCAATTTTTTGTTCCTCAAGTTTAAGTGAACAACGAGCCCCATTGTTAATCCTTTAAAGGAAATTATATGTAACTTTCGACAAGTAGAACAAGGAATGGAACAGGTAGACGGTTGAAATCATTGTATATATTGCTTCTATATAGACTAAGAATCATATGTGCAAAGCATCCAAACAGTACAATTCGCCAATTTTTTGTTCTTCAAGTTTAAGTGAACTACGAGCCCCATTGTTAATCCTTTAAAGGAAATTATTTGTAAATTTCGACAAGTAGAACAATGAATGGAACAGGTAGACGGTTGAAATGATTGTATATATTGCTTTAGTATAGCCTAAGAAACATATATGCAAAGCATCCAAACAGTACAAGTCGCCAATTCATTCATCTTCAAGTTTAAGTGAACAACGAGCCCCATTGTTAATCCTTTAAAGGAAATTATTTGTAACTTTCGACAAGTAGAACAAGGAATGGAACAGGTAGACGGTTGAAATATTTGTATATATTGCTTCCGTATAGTCTAAGAAACATATATGCAAATCATCCAAACAGTACCATTCGCCAATTTTTTGATCTTCAAGTTTAAGTGAACAACGATCCCCATTGTTAATCCTTTAACAGAAATTATTTGTAACTTTCGACAAGTAGAACAATGAATGGAACAGGTAGACGGTTGAAATCAATGTATATATTGCTTCTATATAGTCTACGAAACATATATGCAAAGCATCCAAACAGTACCATTCGCCAATTTTTTGTTCTTCAAGTGTAAGTGAACAACGAGCCCCATTGATAATCCTTTATCGGAAATTATTTGTAAATTTCGACAAGTAGAGCAATGATTGGAACACGTAGACGGCTGAAATCATTGTATATATTGCTTCTATATAGTCTACGAAACAAATATGCAAAGCATCCAAACAGTACAATTCGCCAATTTTTTGTTCTTCAAGGTTAAGTGAACAATGAGCCCCATTGTTAATCCTTTATCGGAAATTATTTGTAACTTTCTACAAGTAGAACAATGATTGGAACACGTAGACGGTTGAAATCTGTGTATATATTGCTTCTATATAGCCTAAGAAACATATGTGCAAAGCATCCGAACAGCACCATTCGCCAATTCTTTGTTCTTCAAGTTTAAGTGAACAACGAGCCCCATTGTTAATCCTTTAAAGGAAATTATTTGTAACTTTCGACAAGTAGAACAATGAATGGAACAGGTACACGGTTGAAATCTTCGAATATATTGCTTCTATATAGTCTAAGAAACATATATGCAAAGCATCCAAACAGTACCAGTCGCCAATTTTTTGTTCTTCAAGTTTAAGTGAACAACGAGGCCCATTGATAATCATGAAACGGAAATTATTTGTAACATTCGACAAGAAGAACAATGAATAGAACAGGTAGACGGTTGAAATCTTTGTATATGTTGCTTCTATATAATCTAAGAAACCTATATGCAAAGCATCTAAACAGTAACATTCGCAAATTTTTTGATCTTCAAGTTTAAGTGAACAACGAGCCCCATTGTTAATCCTTTAAAGGAAATTATTTGTAACTTTCGACAAGTAGAACAATGAATGGATCTGGTAGACGGTTGAAATCATTATATATATGGCTTCTATATAATCTACGAAACATATATGCAAAGCATCCAAACAGTACAATTCGCCAATTTTTTGTTCTTCAAGTTTAAGTGAACTACGAGCCCCATTGTTAATCCTTTAACGGAAATTATTTGTAACTTTCTACAAGTATAACAATGATTGGAACACGTAGACGGTTGAAATCTTTGTATATATTGCGTCTATGTAGTCTAAGAAACATATATGCAAAGGATCCAAACAGTACAATTCGCCAATTTTTTGTTTTTCAAGTTGAAGTGAACAATGAGCCCCAATGGTTAATCCTTTATCGGAAATTATTTGTAACTTTCGACAAGTAGAACAATGAATGGAACAGGTACACTGTTGAATTCTTTGTATATATTGCTTCTACATAGTCTAAGAAACATATATGCAAAGCATCCAAACAGTACAATTCGCCAATTCATTGTTCATCAAGTTTAAGTGTACAACGAGCCCCATTGTTAATCCTTTAAAGGAAATTATTTGTAAATTTCGACAAGTAGAACAATGAATGGAATAGGTAGACGATTGAAATCATTGTATATATTGCTTCCATATAGTCTAAGAAACATATATGCAAAGCATCCAAACAGTACAATTCGCCAATTTTTTGTTTTCCAAGTTTATGTGAACAATGAGCCCCAATGGTTAATCCTTTATCGGAAATTATTTGTAACTTTCGACAAGTAGAACAATGAATGGAACAGGTAGACGGTTGAAATCTTTGTATATATTGCTTCTATATAATCTAAGAGACATATATGCAAAGCATCCAAACAGTACAATTCGCCAATTATTTCATCTTCATGATTAAGTGAACTACGAGCCCCATTGTTAATCCTTTAAAGGAAATTATTTGTAAATTTCGACAAGTAGAACAATGAATGGATCATGTAGACGGTTGAAATCATTGTATATATTGCTTCTATATAGTCTACGAAACAAATATGCAAAGCATCCAAACAGTACAATTCGCCAATTTTTTGTTCTTCAAGTTTAAGTGAACTACGAGCCCCATTGTTAATCCTTTAACGGAAATTAATTGTAACTTTCTACAAGTAGAACAATGATTGGAACACGTAGACGGTTGAAATCTTTGTATATATTGCTTCCATATAGTCTAAGAAACATATATGCAATGCATCCAAACAGTACCATTCGCCAATTTTTTGTCCTTCAAGTTTAAGTGAACAATGAGCCCCATTGTTAATCCTTTATCGGAAATTATTTGTAACTTTCGACAAGTAGAACAATGAATGGAACAGGTAGACGGTTAAATTCTTTGTATATATTGCTTCTATATAGTCTAAGAAACATATATGCAAAGCATCCAAACAGTACAATTCGCCAATTTATTGTTCTTCGAGTTTAAGTGAACAACGAGCCCCATTGTTAATCCTTTAAAGGAAATTATTTGTAACTTTCGACAAGTAGAACAATGAATGGAACAGGTAGACGGTTGAATTCTTTGTATATATTGCTTCTATATAGTCTAAGAAACATATATGCAAAGCATCCAAACAGTACAATTCGCCAATTTATTGTTCTTCAAGTTTAAGTGAACAACGAGCCCCATTGTTAATCCTTTAAAGGAAATTATTTGTAAATTTCGACAAGTAGAACAATGATTGGAACACGTAGACTGTTGAAATCTTTGTATATATTGCTTCCATATAGTCTAAGAAACATGTACGCAAAGCATCCAAACAATACCATTTGCCAATTTTTTGATCTTCAGGTTTAAGTGAACAGCGAGCCCCATTGATAATCATGAAATGGAAATTATTTGTAACTTTCTACAAGTAGAACAATGAATAGTACAGGTAGACGGGTGAAATCTTTCTATATATTGCTTCTAAATAGTCTAAGAAACATATATGCAAAGCATCCAAACAGTACCATTCGCCAATTTGTTGTTCTTCAAGTTTAAGTGAACAACGAGCCCCAATGTTTAATCATTTATCGGAAATTATTTGTAACTTTCGACAAGTAGAACAATGAATGGAACAGGTAGACGGTTGAAATCTTTGTATATATTGCGTCTATGTAGTCTAAGAAACATATATGCAAAGGATCCAAACAGTACAATTCGCCAATTTTTTGTTTTTCAAGTTGAAGTGAACAATGAGCCCCAATGGTTAATCCTTTATCGGAAATTATTTGTAACTTTCGACAAGTAGTATTGCTTCGACAAGTATTGCTTCTATATAATCTAAGAAACATATATGCAAAGCATCCAAACAGTACCATTCGCCAATTTATTGTTCTTCAAGTTTAAGTGAACAACGAGCCCCAATGGTTAATCATTTATCGGAAATTATTTCTAACTTTCGACAAGTAGAACAATGAATGGAACAGGTAGACGGTTGAAATTTTTGTTTATATTGCTTCTATATAGTCTAAGAAACATATATGCAAAGCATCCAAACAGTACAATTCACCAATTTTTTGTTCTTGAAGTTTAAGTGAACAATGAGCCCCAATGGTTAATCCGTTATCGGAAATTATTTGTAACTTTCGACAAGTAGAACAATGAATGGAACAGGTAGACGGTTGAAATCTTTGTATATTTTGCTTCTATATAGTCTAAGAAACATATATGCAAAGCATCCAAACAGTACCATTCGCCAATTTTTTGTTCTTCAAGTTTAAGTGAACAACGAGCCCCAATGGTTAATCATTTATCGGAAATTATTTCTAACTTTCGACAAGTA
Source organism: Cerceris ruficornis (assembly GCA_963989415.1). Classification (NCBI taxonomy): domain Eukaryota; kingdom Metazoa; phylum Arthropoda; class Insecta; order Hymenoptera; family Crabronidae; genus Cerceris; species Cerceris ruficornis. The sequence continues at coordinate 346,383 of CAXDIW010000229.1, read as the reverse complement.
GAACAATGAATGGAACAGGTAGACGGTTGAAATCTTTGTTTATATTGCTTCTATATAGTCTAAGAAACATATATGCAAAGGATCCAAACAGTACAATTCGCCAATTTTTTGTTTTTCAAGTTTAAGTGAACAATGAGCCCCAATGGTTAATCCTTTATCGGAAATTATTTGTAACTTTCGACAAGTAGAACAATGAATGGAACAGGTAGACGGTTGAAATCTTTGTATATATTGCTTCTATATAGTCTAAGAAACATATATGCAAAGCATCCAAACAGTACAATTCGCCAATTTTTTGTTCTTCAAGTTTAAGTGAACAATGAGCCACAATGGTTAATCCGTTATCGGAAATTATTTGTAACTTTCGACAAGTAGAACAATGAATGGAACAGGTAGACGGTTGAAATCTTTGTATATATTGCTTCTATATAGTCTAAGAAACATATATGCAAAGCATCCAAACAGTACCATTCGCCAATTTTTTGTTCATCAAGTTTAAGTGAACAACGAGCCCCATTGTTAATCCTTTAAAGGAAATTATTTGTAAATTTCGGCAAGTAGAACAATGAATGGAATAGGTAGACGGTTGAAATCATTGTATATATTGCTTCTATATAGTCTAAGAAACATATATGCAAAGCATCCAAACAGTACAATTCGCCAATTCATTGTTCTTCAAGTTTAAGTGTACAACGAGCCCCATTGTTAATCCTTTAAAGGAAATTATTTGTAACTTTCTACAAGTAGAACAATGATTGGAACACGTAGACGGTTGAAATCTTTGTATATATTGCTTCCATATAGTCTAAGAAACATATATGCAATGCATCCAAACAGTACCATTCGCCAATTTTTTGTCCTTCAAGTTTAAGTGAACAATGAGCCCCATTGTTAATCCTTTATCGGAAATTATTTGTAACTTTCGACAAGGAGAACAATGAACGGAACAGGTAGACGGTTGAATTCTTTGTATATATTGCTTCTATATGGTCTAAGAAACATATATGCAAAGCATCCAAGCAGTACAATTCGCCAATTTATTGTTCTTCAAGTTTAAGTGAACAACGAGCCCCATTGTTAATCCTTTAAAGGAAATTATTTGTAACTTTCGACAAGTAGAACAATGAATGGAACAGGTAGACGGTTGAATTCTTTGTATATATTGCTTCTATATAGTCTAAGAAACATATATGCAAGGCATCCACACAGTACAATTCGCCAATTTAATGTTCTTCAAGTTTAATTGAACAACGAGCCCCATTGTTAATCCTTTATCGGAAATTATTTGTAACTTTCGACAAGTAGAACAATGAATGGAAAAGGTAGACGGTTGAAATCTTTGTATATATTGCTTCTATATAGTCTAAGAAACATATATGCAAAGCATCCAAACAGTACAATTCGCCAATTTATTGTTCTTCAAGTTTAAGGGAACAATGAGCCCCAATGGTTAATCCTTTATCGGAAATTATTTGTAACTTTCGACAAGTAGAACAATGAATGGAACAGGTAGGCGGGTGAAATCTTTGTATATATTACTTCTATATAGTCTAAGAAACATATATGCAAAGCATCCAAACAGTACCATTCGCCAATTTATTGTTCTTCAAGTTTAAGTGAACAACGAGCCCCATTGTTAATCCCTTAACGGAAATTATTTGTAACTTTCGACAAGTAGAACAATGAATGGAACAGGTAGACAGTTGAAATCATTGTATATATTGCTTCTATATAGTTTAAGAAACATATATGCAAAGCATCCAAACAGTACAATTCGCCAATTATTTGATCTTCAAGTTTAAGTGAACTACGAGCCCCATTGTTAATCCTTTAAAGGAAATTATTTGTAACTTTCGACAAGTAGAACAATGAATGGAACTGGTAGACGGTTGAAATCTTTGTATATATTGCTTCTATATAGTCTAAGAAACATATATGCAAAGCACCCAAACAGTACCATTCGCCACTTTTTTGTTCTTCAAGTTTAAGTGAACAACGAGCCCCATTGTTAATCCTTTAAAGGAAATTATTTGTAAATTTCGACAAGTAGAACAATGAATGGAACAGGTAGCCGGTTGAAATCAATGTATATATTGCTTCTATATAGTCTAAGAAACATTTATGCAAAGCATCCAAACAGTACCATTCGCCAATTTTTTGTTCTTCAAGTTTAAGTGAACTACGAGCCCCATTGTTAATCCCTTAACGGAAATTAATTGTAACTTTCTACAAGTAGAACAATGATTGGAACACGTAGATGGTTGAAATCTTTGTATATATTGCTTCCATATAGTCTAAGAAACATGTACGCAAAGCATCCAAACAGTACAATTCGCCAATTTTTTGTTCTTCAAGTTTAAGTGAACAATGAGCCCCATTGTTAATCCTTTAAAGGAAATTATTTGTAACTTTCGACAAGTAGAACAATGAATGGAACAGGTAGACGGTTGAAATCTTTGTATATATTGCTTCTATATAGTCTAAGAAACATATATGCCATGCATCCAAACAGTACCATTCGCCAATTTTTTGTTCTCCAAGTTTAAGTGAACAATGAGCCCCATTGTTAATCCTTTATCGGAAATTATTTGTTACTTTCGACAAGTAGAACAATGAATGGAACAGGTAGACGGTTGAATCATTGTATATATTGCTTCTATATAGTCCAAGAAACATATATGCAAAGCATCCAAACAGTACAATTCGCCAATTTTTTGCTCTTCAAGTTTAAGTGAACTACGAGCCCCATTGTTAATACTTTAACGGAAATTATTTGTAATTTTCGACAAGTAGAACAATGAATGGAACAGGTAGACGGTTGAAATCTTTGTATATATTGCTTCTATATAGTCTAAGAAACATATTTGCAAAGGATCCAAACAGTACAATTCGCCAATTTTTTGTTTTTCAAGTTTAAGTGAACAATGAGCCCCAATGGTTAATCCTTTATCGGAAATTATTTGTAACTTTCGACAAGTAGAACAATGAATGGAACAGGTAGACGGTTGAATACTTTGTATATATTGCTTCTACATAGTATAAGAAACATATATGCAAAGCATCCAAACAGTACAATTCGCCAATTTTTTGTCCTTCAAGTTTAAGTGAACAATGAGCCCCATTGTTAATCCTTTATCGGAAATTATTTGTAACTTTCGACAAGTAGAACAATGAATGGAACAGGTAGACGGTTGAAATCTTTGTATATATTGCTTCTATATAATCTAAGAAACATATATGCAAAGCATCCAAACAGTACCATTCGCCAATTTATTGTTCTTCAAGTTTAAGTGAACAACGAGCCCCATTGTTAATCCTTTAAAGGAAATTATTTGTAACTTTCGACAAGTAGAACAATGAACGGAACAGGTAGACGGTTGAATTCTTTCTATATATTGCTTCTAAATAGTCTAAGAAACATATATGCAAAGCATGCAAACAGTACACTTCCCCAAATTTTTTGTTCTTCAAGTTTAAGTGAACTACGAGCCACATTGTTAATCCTTTAAAGGAAATTATTTGTAAATTTCGACAAGTAGAACAATAAATGGATCAGGTAGACGGTTGAAATAATTGTATATATTGCTTCTATATAATCTACGAAACATATATGCAAAGCATCCAAACAGTACAATTCGCCAATTTTTTGGTCTTCAAGTTTAAGTGAACTACGAGCCCCATTGTTAATACTTTAACGGAAATTAATTGTAACTTTCTACAAGTAGAACAATGATTGGAACACGTAGACGGTTGAAATCTTTGTATATATTGCTTCCATATAGTCTAAGAAACATATATGCAAAGCATCCAAACAGTACAATTCGCCAATTTTTTGTCCTTCAAGTTTAAGTGAACAATGAGCCCCATTGTTAATCCTTTATCGGAAATTATTTGTAACTTTCGACAAGTAGAACAATGAATGGAACAGGTGGACGGTTGAAATCTTTGTATATATTGCTTCTATATAATCTAAGAAACATATATGCAAAGCATCCAAACAGTACCATTCGCCAATTTATTGTTCTTCAAGTTTAAGTGAACAACGAGCCCCAATGGTTAATCATTTATCGGAAATTATTTGTAATTTTCGACAAGTAGAACAATGAATGGAACAGGTAGACGGTTGAAATCTTTGTATATATTGCTTCTATATAGTCTAAGAAACATATATGCATAGCGTCCAAACAGAACAATTCGCCAATTTTTTGTTCCTCAAGTTTAAGTGAACAATGAGCCCCAATGGTTAATCCTTTATCGGAAATTATTTGTAACTTTCGACAAGTAGAACAATGAATGGAACAGGTAGACAGTTGAAATCTTTGTATATATTGCTTCTATATAGTCTAAGAAACATATTTGCAAAGGATCCAAACAGTACAATTCGCCAATTTTTTGTTTTTCAAGTTTAAGTGAACAATGAGCCCCAATGGTTAATCCTTTATCGGAAATTATTTGTAACTTTCGACAAGTAGAACAATGAATGGAACAGGTAGACGGTTGAATTCTTTGTATATATTGCTTCTACATAGTATAAGAAACATATATGCAAAGCATCCAAACAGTACAATTCGCCAATTTTTTGTCCTTCAAGTTTAAGTGAACAATGAGCCCCATTGTTAATCCTTTATCGGAAATTATTTGTAACTTTCGACAAGTAGAACAATGAATGGAACAGGTAGACGGTTGAAATCTTTGTATATATTGCTTCTATATAATCTAAGAAACATATATGCAAAGCATCCAAACAGTACCATTCGCCAATTTATTGTTCTTCAAGTTTAAGTGAACAACGAGCCCCAATGGTTAATCATTTATCGGAAATTATTTGTAATTTTCGACAAGTAGAACAATGAATGGAACAGGTAGACGGTTGAAATCTTTGTATATATTTCTTCTATATAGTCTAAGAAACATATATGCATAGCGTCCAAACAGAACAATTCGCCAATTTTTTGTTCCTCAAGTTTAAGTGAACAATGAGCCCCAATGGTTAATCCTTTATCGGAAATTATTTGTAACTTTCGACAAGTAGAACAATGAATGGAACAGGTAGACAGTTGAAATCTTTGTATATATTGCTTCTATATAGTCTAAGAAACATACGTGCAAAGCATCCTAACAGTACAATTCGCCAATTTATTGTTCTTCAAGTTTAAGTGAACAACAAGCCCCAATGGTTAATCCTTTATCGGAAATTATTTGTAATTTTCGACAAGTAGAACAATGAATGGAACAGGTAGACGGTTGAAATCATTGTATATATTGCTTCTATATAGTCTAAGAAACATATATGCAAAGCATCCAAACAGTACAATACGCCAATTTCTTGTTCTTCAAGTTTAAGTGAACTACGAGCCCCATTGTTAATCCTTTAAAGGAAATTATTTGTAACTTTCGACAAGCAGAACAATGAATGGTACAGGTAGACTGTTAAAGTCTTTGTATATATTGCTTCTATATAATCTAAGAAACATATATGCAAAGCATCCAAACAGTACCTTTCACCAATTTTTTGTTCTTCAAGTTTAAGTGAACAACGAGCCCCATTGATAATCATGAAACGGAAATTATTTGTAACTTTTTCAAGTAGAACAATGAATAGAACAGGTAGACGGTTGAAATCTTTGTATATGTTGCTTCTATATAGTCTAAGATACATATATGCAAAGCATCCAAACAGTACAATTCGCCAATTTTTTGTTCCTCAAGTTTAAGTGAACAACGAGCCCCATTGTTAATCCTTTAAAGGAAATTATTTGTAACTTTCGACAAGTAGAACAATGAATGGAACTGGTAGACGGTTGAAATCTTTGTATATATTGCTTCTATATAGTCTAAGAAACATATATGCAAAGCATCCAAACAGTACCATTCGCCAATTTATTGTTCTTCAAGTTTAAGTGAACAACGAGCCCCACTGTTAATCCTTTAACGGAAATTAATTGTAACTTTCTACAAATTGAACAATGATTGGAACACGTAGACGGTTGAAATCATTGTATATATTGCTTCAGTATAGCCTAAGAAACATATATGCAAAGCATCCAAACAGTACCATTCGCCAATTTTTTGTTCTTCAAGGTTAAGTGAACAATGAGCCCCATTGATAATCATGAAACGGAAATTATTTGTAACTTTCGACATGTAGAACAATGAATGGAACAGGTACACTGTTGAATTCTTTGTATATATTGCTTCTACATAGTCTAAGAAACATATATGCAAAGCATCCAAACAGTACAATTCGCCAATTCATTGTTCATCAAGTTTAAGTGTACAACGAGCCCCATTGTTAATCCTTTAAAGGAAATTATTTGTAAATTTCGACAAGTAGAACAATGAATGGAATAGGTAGACGGTTGAAATCATTGTATATATTGCTTCCATATAGTCTAAGAAACATATATGCAAAGCATCCAAACAGTACAATTCGCCAATTTTTTGTTTTCCAAGTTTATGTGAACAATGAGCCCCAATGGTTAATCCTTTATCGGAAATTATTTGTAACTTTCGACAAGTAGAACAATGAATGGAACAGGTAGACGGTTGAAATCTTTGTATATATTGCTTCTATATAATCTAAGAGACATATATGCAAAGCATCCAAACAGTACAATTCGCCAATTATTTCATCTTCATGATTAAGTGAACTACGAGCCCCATTGTTAATCCTTTAAAGGAAATTATTTGTAAATTTCGACAAGTAGAACAATGAATGGATCATGTAGACGGTTGAAATCATTGTATATATTGCTTCTATATAGTCTACGAAACAAATATGCAAAGCATCCAAACAGTACAATTCGCCAATTTTTTGTTCTTCAAGTTTAAGTGAACTACGAGCCCCATTGTTAATCCTTTAACGGAAATTAATTGTAACTTTCTACAAGTAGAACAATGATTGGAACACGTAGACGGTTGAAATCTTTGTATATATTGCTTCCATATAGTCTAAGAAACATATATGCAATGCATCCAAACAGTACCATTCGCCAATTTTTTGTCCTTCAAGTTTAAGTGAACAATGAGCCCCATTGTTAATCCTTTATCGGAAATTATTTGTAACTTTCGACAAGTAGAACAATGAATGGAACAGGTAGACGGTTAAATTCTTTGTATATATTGCTTCTATATAGTCTAAGAAACATATATGCAAAGCATCCAAACAGTACAATTCGCCAATTTATTGTTCTTCGAGTTTAAGTGAACAACGAGCCCCATTGTTAATCCTTTAAAGGAAATTATTTGTAACTTTCGACAAGTAGAACAATGAATGGAACAGGTAGACGGTTGAATTCTTTGTATATATTGCTTCTATATAGTCTAAGAAACATATATGCAAAGCATCCAAACAGTACAATTCGCCAATTTATTGTTCTTCAAGTTTAAGTGAACAACGAGCCCCATTGTTAATCCTTTAAAGGAAATTATTTGTAAATTTCGACAAGTAGAACAATGATTGGAACACGTAGACTGTTGAAATCTTTGTATATATTGCTTCCATATAGTCTAAGAAACATGTACGCAAAGCATCCAAACAATACCATTTGCCAATTTTTTGATCTTCAAGTTTAAGTGAACAGCGAGCCCCATTGATAATCATGAAATGGAAATTATTTGTAACTTTCTACAAGTAGAACAATGAATAGTACAGGTAGACGGGTGAAATCTTTCTATATATTGCTTCTAAATAGTCTAAGAAACATATATGCAAAGCATCCAAACAGTACCATTCGCCAATTTGTTGTTCTTCAAGTGTAAGTGATCAATGAGCCCCAATGGTTAATCCTTTATAGGAAATTATTTGTAATTTTCGACAAGTAGAACAATGAATGGAACAGGTAGACGGTTGAAATCTTTGTATATATTGCTTCTATATAGTCTAAGAAACCTATATGCAAAGCATCTAAACAGTAACAATCGCCAATTTTTTGATCTTCAAGTTTAAGTGAACTGCGAGCCCCATTGATAATCATGAAATGGAAATTATTTGCAACTTTCTTCAAGTAGAACAATGAATGGAACAGGTAGACGGTTGAAATCTTTGTATATATTGCTTCTATATAGTCTAAGAAACATATATGCAAAGCATCCAAACAGTACAATTCGCCAATTTTTTGATCTTCAAGTTTAAGTGAACTACGAGCCCCATTGTTAATACTTTAACGGAAATTATTTGTAAGTTGCGACAAGTAGAACAATGAATGGAACAGGTAGACGGTTGAAATCTTTGTATACATTGCTTCTATATAGTCTAAGAAACATATATGCAAAGCATCCAAAGAGTACCATTCGCCAATTTTTTGTTCTTCAAGTTTAAGTGAACTACGAGCCCCATTGTTAATCCTTTAAAGGAAATTATTTGTAAATTTCGACAAGTAGAACAATGAATGGAATAGGTAGACTGTTGAAATTATTGTATATATTGCTTCTATATAGTCTAAGAAATATATATGCAAAGCATCCAAACAGTACAATTCGCCGATTTTTTGTTCTTCAAGGTTAAGTGAACAATGAGCCCCATTGATAATCATGAAACGGAAATTATTTGTAACTTTCGACATGTAGAACAATGAATGGAACAGGTACACTGTTGAATTCTTTGTATATATTGCTTCTACATAGTCTAAGAAACATATATGCAAAGCATCCAAACAGTACAATTCGCCAATTCATTGTTCATCAAGTTTAAGTGTACAACGAGCCCCATTGTTAATCCTTTAAAGGAAATTATTTGTAAATTTCGACAAGTAGAACAATGAATGGAATAGGTAGACGGTTGAAATCATTGTATATATTGCTTCCATATAGTCTAAGAAACATATATGCAAAGCATCCAAACAGTACAATTCGCCAATTTTTTGTTTTCCAAGTTTATGTGAACAATGAGCCCCAATGGTTAATCCTTTATCGGAAATTATTTGTAACTTTCGACAAGTAGAACAATGAATGGAACAGGTAGACGGTTGAAATCTTTGTATATATTGCTTCTATATAATCTAAGAGACATATATGCAAAGCATCCAAACAGTACAATTCGCCAATTATTTCATCTTCATGATTAAGTGAACTACGAGCCCCATTGTTAATCCTTTAAAGGAAATTATTTGTAAATTTCGACAAGTAGAACAATGAATGGATCATGTAGACGGTTGAAATCATTGTATATATTGCTTCTATATAGTCTACGAAACAAATATGCAAAGCATCCAAACAGTACAATTCGCCAATTTTTTGTTCTTCAAGTTTAAGTGAACTACGAGCCCCATTGTTAATCCTTTAACGGAAATTAATTGTAACTTTCTACAAGTAGAACAATGATTGGAACACGTAGACGGTTGAAATCTTTGTATATATTGCTTCCATATAGTCTAAGAAACATATATGCAATGCATCCAAACAGTACCATTCGCCAATTTTTTGTCCTTCAAGTTTAAGTGAACAATGAGCCCCATTGTTAATCCTTTATCGGAAATTATTTGTAACTTTCGACAAGTAGAACAATGAATGGAACAGGTAGACGGTTAAATTCTTTGTATATATTGCTTCTATATAGTCTAAGAAACATATATGCAAAGCATCCAAACAGTACAATTCGCCAATTTATTGTTCTTCGAGTTTAAGTGAACAACGAGCCCCATTGTTAATCCTTTAAAGGAAATTATTTGTAACTTTCGACAAGTAGAACAATGAATGGAACAGGTAGACGGTTGAATTCTTTGTATATATTGCTTCTATATAGTCTAAGAAACATATATGCAAAGCATCCAAACAGTACAATTCGCCAATTTATTGTTCTTCAAGTTTAAGTGAACAACGAGCCCCATTGTTAATCCTTTAAAGGAAATTATTTGTAAATTTCGACAAGTAGAACAATGATTGGAACACGTAGACTGTTGAAATCTTTGTATATATTGCTTCCATATAGTCTAAGAAACATGTACGCAAAGCATCCAAACAATACCATTTGCCAATTTTTTGATCTTCAAGTTTAAGTGAACAGCGAGCCCCATTGATAATCATGAAATGGAAATTATTTGTAACTTTCTACAAGTAGAACAATGAATAGTACAGGTAGACGGGTGAAATCTTTCTATATATTGCTTCTAAATAGTCTAAGAAACATATATGCAAAGCATCCAAACAGTACCATTCGCCAATTTGTTGTTCTTCAAGTTTAAGTGAACAACGAGCCCCAATGTTTAATCATTTATCGGAAATTATTTGTAACTTTCGACAAGTAGAACAATGAATGGAACAGGTAGACGGTTGAAATCTTTGTATATATTGCGTCTATGTAGTCTAAGAAACATATATGCAAAGGATCCAAACAGTACAATTCGCCAATTTTTTGTTTTTCAAGTTGAAGTGAACAATGAGCCCCAATGGTTAATCCTTTATCGGAAATTATTTGTAACTTTCGACAAGTAGTATTGCTTCGACAAGTATTGCTTCTATATAATCTAAGAAACATATATGCAAAGCATCCAAACAGTACCATTCGCCAATTTATTGTTCTTCAAGTTTAAGTGAACAACGAGCCCCAATGGTTAATCATTTATCGGAAATTATTTCTAACTTTCGACAAGTAGAACAATGAATGGAACAGGTAGACGGTTGAAATCTTTGTTTATATTGCTTCTATATAGTCTAAGAAACATATATGCAAAGCATCCAAACAGTACAATTCGCCAATTTTTTGTTCTTGAAGTTTAAGTGAACAATGAGCCCCAATGGTTAATCCGTTATCGGAAATTATTTGTAACTTTCGACAAGTAGAACAATGAATGGAACAGGTAGACGGTTGAAATCTTTGTATATTTTGCTTCTATATAGTCTAAGAAACATATATGCAAAGCATCCAAACAGTACCATTCGCCAATTTTTTGTTCTTCAAGTTTAAGTGAACAACGAGCCCCAATGGTTAATCATTTATCGGAAATTATTTCTAACTTTCGACAAGTAGAACAATGAATGGAACAGGTAGACGGTTGAAATCTTTGTTTATATTGCTTCTATATAGTCTAAGAAACATATATGCAAAGGATCCAAACAGTACAATTCGCCAATTTTTTGTTTTTCAAGTTTAAGTGAACAATGAGCCCCAATGGTTAATCCTTTATCGGAAATTATTTGTAACTTTCGACAAGTAGAACAATGAATGGAACAGGTAGACGGTTGAAATCTTTGTATATATTGCTTCTATATAGTCTAAGAAACATATATGCAAAGCATCCAAACAGTACAATTCGCCAATTTTTTGTTCTTCAAGTTTAAGTGAACAATGAGCCACAATGGTTAATCCGTTATCGGAAATTATTTGTAACTTTCGACAAGTAGAACAATGAATGGAACAGGTAGACGGTTGAAATCTTTGTATATATTGCTTCTATATAGTCTAAGAAACATATATGCAAAGCATCCAAACAGTACCATTCGCCAATTTTTTGTTCATCAAGTTTAAGTGAACTTCGAGCCCCATTGTTAATCCTTTAAAGGAAATTATTTGTAAATTTCGGCAAGTAGAACAATGAATGGAATAGGTAGACGGTTGAAATCATTGTATATATTGCTTCTATATAGTCTAAGAAACATATATGCAAAGCATCCAAACAGTACAATTCGCCAATTCATTGTTCTTCAAGTTTAAGTGTACAACGAGCCCCATTGTTAATCCTTTAAAGGAAATTATTTGTAACTTTCTACAAGTAGAACAATGATTGGAACACGTAGACGGTTGAAATCTTTGTATATATTGCTTCCATATAGTCTAAGAAACATATATGCAATGCATCCAAACAGTACCATTCGCCAATTTTTTGTCCTTCAAGTTTAAGTGAACAATGAGCCCCATTGTTAATCCTTTATCGGAAATTATTTGTAACTTTCGACAAGGAGAACAATGAACGGAACAGGTAGACGGTTGAATTCTTTGTATATATTGCTTCTATATGGTCTAAGAAACATATATGCAAAGCATCCAAGCAGTACAATTCGCCAATTTATTGTTCTTCAAGTTTAAGTGAACAACGAGCCCCATTGTTAATCCTTTAAAGGAAATTATTTGTAACTTTCGACAAGTAGAACAATGAATGGAACAGGTAGACGGTTGAATTCTTTGTATATATTGCTTCTATATAGTCTAAGAAACATATATGCAAGGCATCCACACAGTACAATTCGCCAATTTAATGTTCTTCAAGTTTAATTGAACAACGAGCCCCATTGTTAATCCTTTATCGGAAATTATTTGTAACTTTCGACAAGTAGAACAATGAATGGAAAAGGTAGACGGTTGAAATCTTTGTATATATTGCTTCTATATAGTCTAAGAAACATATATGCAAAGCATCCAAACAGTACAATTCGCCAATTTATTGTTCTTCAAGTTTAAGGGAACAATGAGCCCCAATGGTTAATCCTTTATCGGAAATTATTTGTAACTTTCGACAAGTAGAACAATGAATGGAACAGGTAGACGGTTGAAATCTTTGTATATATTGCTTCTATATAGTTTAAGAAACATATATGCAAAGCATCCAAACAGTACAATTCGCCAATTATTTGATCTTCAAGTTTAAGTGAACTACGAGCCCCATTGTTAATCCTTTAAAGGAAATTATTTGTAACTTTCGACAAGTAGAACAATGAATGGAACTGGTAGACGGTTGAAATCTTTGTATATATTGCTTCTATATAGTCTAAGAAACATATATGCAAAGCACCCAAACAGTACCATTCGCCACTTTTTTGTTCTTCAAGTTTAAGTGAACAACGAGCCCCATTGTTAATCCTTTAAAGGAAATTATTTGTAAATTTCGACAAGTAGAACAATGAATGGAACAGGTAGCCGGTTGAAATCAATGTATATATTGCTTCTATATAGTCTAAGAAACATTTATGCAAAGCATCCAAACAGTACCATTCGCCAATTTTTTGTTCTTCAAGTTTAAGTGAACTACGAGCCCCATTGTTAATCCCTTAACGGAAATTAATTGTAACTTTCTACAAGTAGAACAATGATTGGAACACGTAGATGGTTGAAATCTTTGTATATATTGCTTCCATATAGTCTAAGAAACATGTACGCAAAGCATCCAAACAGTACAATTCGCCAATTTTTTGTTCTTCAAGTTTAAGTGAACAATGAGCCCCATTGTTAATCCTTTAAAGGAAATTATTTGTAACTTTCGACAAGTAGAACAATGAATGGAACAGGTAGACGGTTGAAATCTTTGTATATATTGCTTCTATATAGTCTAAGAAACATATATGCCATGCATCCAAACAGTACCATTCGCCAATTTTTTGTTCTCCAAGTTTAAGTGAACAATGAGCCCCATTGTTAATCCTTTATCGGAAATTATTTGTTACTTTCGACAAGTAGAACAATGAATGGAACAGGTAGACGGTTGAATCATTGTATATATTGCTTCTATATAGTCCAAGAAACATATATGCAAAGCATCCAAACAGTACAATTCGCCAATTTTTTGCTCTTCAAGTTTAAGTGAACTACGAGCCCCATTGTTAATACTTTAACGGAAATTATTTGTAATTTTCGACAAGTAGAACAATGAACGGAACAGGTAGACGGTTGAATTCTTTCTATATATTGCTTCTAAATAGTCTAAGAAACATATATGCAAAGCATGCAAACAGTACACTTCCCCAAATTTTTTGTTCTTCAAGTTTAAGTGAACTACGAGCCACATTGTTAATCCTTTAAAGGAAATTATTTGTAAATTTCGACAAGTAGAACAATAAATGGATCAGGTAGACGGTTGAAATAATTGTATATATTGCTTCTATATAATCTACGAAACATATATGCAAAGCATCCAAACAGTACAATTCGCCAATTTTTTGGTCTTCAAGTTTAAGTGAACTACGAGCCCCATTGTTAATACTTTAACGGAAATTAATTGTAACTTTCTACAAGTAGAACAATGATTGGAACACGTAGACGGTTGAAATCTTTGTATATATTGCTTCCATATAGTCTAAGAAACATATATGCAAAGCATCCAAACAGTACAATTCGCCAATTTTTTGTCCTTCAAGTTTAAGTGAACAATGAGCCCCATTGTTAATCCTTTATCGGAAATTATTTGTAACTTTCGACAAGTAGAACAATGAATGGAACAGGTGGACGGTTGAAATCTTTGTATATATTGCTTCTATATAATCTAAGAAACATATATGCAAAGCATCCAAACAGTACCATTCGCCAATTTATTGTTCTTCAAGTTTAAGTGAACAACGAGCCCCAATGGTTAATCATTTATCGGAAATTATTTGTAATTTTCGACAAGTAGAACAATGAATGGAACAGGTAGACGGTTGAAATCTTTGTATATATTGCTTCTATATAGTCTAAGAAACATATATGCATAGCGTCCAAACAGAACAATTCGCCAATTTTTTGTTCCTCAAGTTTAAGTGAACAACGAGCCCCATTGTTAATCCTTTAAAGGAAATTATATGTAACTTTCGACAAGTAGAACAAGGAATGGAACAGGTAGACGGTTGAAATCATTGTATATATTGCTTCTATATAGACTAAGAATCATATGTGCAAAGCATCCAAACAGTACAATTCGCCAATTTTTTGTTCTTCAAGTTTAAGTGAACTACGAGCCCCATTGTTAATCCTTTAAAGGAAATTATTTGTAAATTTCGACAAGTAGAACAATGAATGGAACAGGTAGACGGTTGAAATGATTGTATATATTGCTTTAGTATAGCCTAAGAAACATATATGCAAAGCATCCAAACAGTACAAGTCGCCAATTCATTCATCTTCAAGTTTAAGTGAACAACGAGCCCCATTGTTAATCCTTTAAAGGAAATTATTTGTAACTTTCGACAAGTAGAACAAGGAATGGAACAGGTAGACGGTTGAAATATTTGTATATATTGCTTCCGTATAGTCTAAGAAACATATATGCAAATCATCCAAACAGTACCATTCGCCAATTTTTTGATCTTCAAGTTTAAGTGAACAACGATCCCCATTGTTAATCCTTTAACAGAAATTATTTGTAACTTTCGACAAGTAGAACAATGAATGGAACAGGTAGACGGTTGAAATCAATGTATATATTGCTTCTATATAGTCTACGAAACATATATGCAAAGCATCCAAACAGTACCATTCGCCAATTTTTTGTTCTTCAAGTGTAAGTGAACAACGAGCCCCATTGATAATCCTTTATCGGAAATTATTTGTAAATTTCGACAAGTAGAGCAATGATTGGAACACGTAGACGGCTGAAATCATTGTATATATTGCTTCTATATAGTCTACGAAACAAATATGCAAAGCATCCAAACAGTACAATTCGCCAATTTTTTGTTCTTCAAGGTTAAGTGAACAATGAGCCCCATTGTTAATCCTTTATCGGAAATTATTTGTAACTTTCGACAAGTAGAACAATGAATGGAACAGGTACACGGTTGAAATCTTCGAATATATTGCTTCTATATAGTCTAAGAAACATATATGCAAAGCATCCAAACAGTACCAGTCGCCAATTTTTTGTTCTTCAAGTTTAAGTGAACAACGAGGCCCATTGATAATCATGAAACGGAAATTATTTGTAACATTCGACAAGAAGAACAATGAATAGAACAGGTAGACGGTTGAAATCTTTGTATATGTTGCTTCTATATAATCTAAGAAACCTATATGCAAAGCATCTAAACAGTAACATTCGCAAATTTTTTGATCTTCAAGTTTAAGTGAACAACGAGCCCCATTGTTAATCCTTTAAAGGAAATTATTTGTAACTTTCGACAAGTAGAACAATGAATGGATCTGGTAGACGGTTGAAATCATTATATATATGGCTTCTATATAATCTACGAAACATATATGCAAAGCATCCAAACAGTACAATTCGCCAATTTTTTGTTCTTCAAGTTTAAGTGAACTACGAGCCCCATTGTTAATCCTTTAACGGAAATTATTTGTAACTTTCTACAAGTATAACAATGATTGGAACACGTAGACGGTTGAAATCTTTGTATATATTGCGTCTATGTAGTCTAAGAAACATATATGCAAAGGATCCAAACAGTACAATTCGCCAATTTTTTGTTTTTCAAGTTGAAGTGAACAATGAGCCCCAATGGTTAATCCTTTATCGGAAATTATTTGTAACTTTCGACAAGTAGAACAATGAATGGAACAGGTACACTGTTGAATTCTTTGTATATATTGCTTCTACATAGTCTAAGAAACATATATGCAAAGCATCCAAACAGTACAATTCGCCAATTCATTGTTCATCAAGTTTAAGTGTACAACGAGCCCCATTGTTAATCCTTTAAAGGAAATTATTTGTAAATTTCGACAAGTAGAACAATGAATGGAATAGGTAGACGGTTGAAATCATTGTATATATTGCTTCCATATAGTCTAAGAAACATATATGCAAAGCATCCAAACAGTACAATTCGCCAATTTTTTGTTTTCCAAGTTTATGTGAACAATGAGCCCCAATGGTTAATCCTTTATCGGAAATTATTTGTAACTTTCGACAAGTAGAACAATGAATGGAACAGGTAGACGGTTGAAATCTTTGTATATATTGCTTCTATATAATCTAAGAGACATATATGCAAAGCATCCAAACAGTACAATTCGCCAATTATTTCATCTTCATGATTAAGTGAACTACGAGCCCCATTGTTAATCCTTTAAAGGAAATTATTTGTAAATTTCGACAAGTAGAACAATGAATGGATCATGTAGACGGTTGAAATCATTGTATATATTGCTTCTATATAGTCTACGAAACAAATATGCAAAGCATCCAAACAGTACAATTCGCCAATTTTTTGTTCTTCAAGTTTAAGTTAACTACGAGCCCCATTGTTAATCCTTTAACGGAAATTAATTGTAACTTTCTACAAGTAGAACAATGATTGGAACACGTAGACGGTTGAAATCTTTGTATATATTGCTTCCATATAGTCTAAGAAACATATATGCAATGCATCCAAACAGTACCATTCGCCAATTTTTTGTCCTTCAAGTTTAAGTGAACAATGAGCCCCATTGTTAATCCTTTATCGGAAATTATTTGTAACTTTCGACAAGTAGAACAATGAATGGAACAGGTAGACGGTTAAATTCTTTGTATATATTGCTTCTATATAGTCTAAGAAACATATATGCAAAGCATCCAAACAGTACAATTCGCCAATTTATTGTTCTTCGAGTTTAAGTGAACAACGAGCCCCATTGTTAATCCTTTAAAGGAAATTATTTGTAACTTTCGACAAGTAGAACAATGAATGGAACAGGTAGACGGTTGAATTCTTTGTATATATTGCTTCTATATAGTCTAAGAAACATATATGCAAAGCATCCAAACAGTACAATTCGCCAATTTATTGTTCTTCAAGTTTAAGTGAACAACGAGCCCCATTGTTAATCCTTTAAAGGAAATTATTTGTAAATTTCGACAAGTAGAACAATGATTGGAACACGTAGACTGTTGAAATCTTTGTATATATTGCTTCCATATAGTCTAAGAAACATGTACGCAAAGCATCCAAACAATACCATTTGCCAATTTTTTGATCTTCAGGTTTAAGTGAACAGCGAGCCCCATTGATAATCATGAAATGGAAATTATTTGTAACTTTCTACAAGTAGAACAATGAATAGTACAGGTAGACGGGTGAAATCTTTCTATATATTGCTTCTAAATAGTCTAAGAAACATATATGCAAAGCATCCAAACAGTACCATTCGCCAATTTGTTGTTCTTCAAGTTTAAGTGAACAACGAGCCCCAATGTTTAATCATTTATCGGAAATTATTTGTAACTTTCGACAAGTAGAACAATGAATGGAACAGGTAGACGGTTGAAATCTTTGTATATATTGCGTCTATGTAGTCTAAGAAACATATATGCAAAGGATCCAAACAGTACAATTCGCCAATTTTTTGTTTTTCAAGTTGAAGTGAACAATGAGCCCCAATGGTTAATCCTTTATCGGAAATTATTTGTAACTTTCGACAAGTAGTATTGCTTCGACAAGTATTGCTTCTATATAATCTAAGAAACATATATGCAAAGCATCCAAACAGTACCATTCGCCAATTTATTGTTCTTCAAGTTTAAGTGAACAACGAGCCCCAATGGTTAATCATTTATCGGAAATTATTTCTAACTTTCGACAAGTAGAACAATGAATGGAACAGGTAGACGGTTGAAATCTTTGTTTATATTGCTTCTATATAGTCTAAGAAACATATATGCAAAGCATCCAAACAGTACAATTCGCCAATTGTTTGTTCTTGAAGTTTAAGTGAACAATGAGCCCCAATGGTTAATCCGTTATCGGAAATTATTTGTAACTTTCGACAAGTAGAACAATGAATGGAACAGGTAGACGGTTGAAATCTTTGTATATTTTGCTTCTATATAGTCTAAGAAACATATATGCAAAGCATCCAAACAGTACCATTCGCCAATTTTTTGTTCTTCAAGTTTAAGTGAACAACGAGCCCCAATGGTTAATCATTTATCGGAAATTATTTCTAACTTTCGACAAGTAGAACAATGAATGGAACAGGTAGACGGTTGAAATCTTTGTTTATATTGCTTCTATATAGTCTAAGAAACATATATGCAAAGGATCCAAACAGTACAATTCGCCAATTTTTTGTTTTTCAAGTTTAAGTGAACAATGAGCCCCAATGGTTAATCCTTTATCGGAAATTATTTGTAACTTTCGACAAGTAGAACAATGATTGGAACACGTAGACTGTTGAAATCTTTGTATATATTGCTTCCATATAGTCTAAGAAACATGTACGCAAAGCATCCAAACAATACCATTTGCCAATTTTTTGATCTTCAGGTTTAAGTGAACAGCGAGCCCCATTGATAATCATGAAATGGAAATTATTTGTAACTTTCTACAAGTAGAACAATGAATAGTACAGGTAGACGGGTGAAATCTTTCTATATATTGCTTCTAAATAGTCTAAGAAACATATATGCAAAGCATCCAAACAGTACCATTCGCCAATTTGTTGTTCTTCAAGTTTAAGTGAACAACGAGCCCCAATGTTTAATCATTTATCGGAAATTATTTGTAACTTTCGACAAGTAGAACAATGAATGGAACAGGTAGACGGTTGAAATCTTTGTATATATTGCGTCTATGTAGTCTAAGAAACATATATGCAAAGGATCCAAACAGTACAATTCGCCAATTTTTTGTTTTTCAAGTTGAAGTGAACAATGAGCCCCAATGGTTAATCCTTTATCGGAAATTATTTGTAACTTTCGACAAGTAGTATTGCTTCGACAAGTATTGCTTCTATATAATCTAAGAAACATATATGCAAAGCATCCAAACAGTACCATTCGCCAATTTATTGTTCTTCAAGTTTAAGTGAACAACGAGCCCCAATGGTTAATCATTTATCGGAAATTATTTCTAACTTTCGACAAGTAGAACAATGAATGGAACAGGTAGACGGTTGAAATCTTTGTTTATATTGCTTCTATATAGTCTAAGAAACATATATGCAAAGCATCCAAACAGTACAATTCGCCAATTGTTTGTTCTTGAAGTTTAAGTGAACAATGAGCCCCAATGGTTAATCCGTTATCGGAAATTATTTGTAACTTTCGACAAGTAGAACAATGAATGGAACAGGTAGACGGTTGAAATCTTTGTATATTTTGCTTCTATATAGTCTAAGAAACATATATGCAAAGCATCCAAACAGTACCATTCGCCAATTTTTTGTTCTTCAAGTTTAAGTGAACAACGAGCCCCAATGGTTAATCATTTATCGGAAATTATTTCTAACTTTCGACAAGTAGAACAATGAATGGAACAGGTAGACGGTTGAAATCTTTGTTTATATTGCTTCTATATAGTCTAAGAAACATATATGCAAAGGATCCAAACAGTACAATTCGCCAATTTTTTGTTTTTCAAGTTTAAGTGAACAATGAGCCCCAATGGTTAATCCTTTATCGGAAATTATTTGTAACTTTCGACAAGTAGAACAATGAATGGAACAGGTAGACGGTTGAAATCTTTGTATATATTGCTTCTATATAGTCTAAGAAACATATATGCAAAGCATCCAAACAGTACAATTCGCCAATTTTTTGTTCTTCAAGTTTAAGTGAACAATGAGCCACAATGGTTAATCCGTTATCGGAAATTATTTGTAACTTTCGACAAGTAGAACAATGAATGGAACAGGTAGACGGTTGAAATCTTTGTATATATTGCTTCTATATAGTCTAAGAAACATATATGCAAAGCATCCAAACAGTACCATTCGCCAATTTTTTGTTCATCAAGTTTAAGTGAACAACGAGCCCCATTGTTAATCCTTTAAAGGAAATTATTTGTAAATTTCGGCAAGTAGAACAATGAATGGAATAGGTAGACGGTTGAAATCATTGTATATATTGCTTCTATATAGTCTAAGAAACATATATGCAAAGCATCCAAACAGTACAATTCGCCAATTCATTGTTCTTCAAGTTTAAGTGTACAACGAGCCCCATTGTTAATCCTTTAAAGGAAATTATTTGTAACTTTCTACAAGTAGAACAATGATTGGAACACGTAGACGGTTGAAATCTTTGTATATATTGCTTCCATATAGTCTAAGAAACATATATGCAATGCATCCAAACAGTACCATTCGCCAATTTTTTGTCCTTCAAGTTTAAGTGAACAATGAGCCCCATTGTTAATCCTTTATCGGAAATTATTTGTAACTTTCGACAAGGAGAACAATGAACGGAACAGGTAGACGGTTGAATTCTTTGTATATATTGCTTCTATATGGTCTAAGAAACATATATGCAAAGCATCCAAGCAGTACAATTCGCCAATTTATTGTTCTTCAAGTTTAAGTGAACAACGAGCCCCATTGTTAATCCTTTAAAGGAAATTATTTGTAACTTTCGACAAGTAGAACAATGAATGGAACAGGTAGACGGTTGAATTCTTTGTATATATTGCTTCTATATAGTCTAAGAAACATATATGCAAGGCATCCACACAGTACAATTCGCCAATTTAATGTTCTTCAAGTTTAATTGAACAACGAGCCCCATTGTTAATCCTTTATCGGAAATTATTTGTAACTTTCGACAAGTAGAACAATGAATGGAAAAGGTAGACGGTTGAAATCTTTGTATATATTGCTTCTATATAGTCTAAGAAACATATATGCAAAGCATCCAAACAGTACAATTCGCCAATTTATTGTTCTTCAAGTTTAAGGGAACAATGAGCCCCAATGGTTAATCCTTTATCGGAAATTATTTGTAACTTTCGACAAGTAGAACAATGAATGGAACAGGTAGGCGGGTGAAATCTTTGTATATATTACTTCTATATAGTCTAAGAAACATATATGCAAAGCATCCAAACAGTACCATTCGCCAATTTATTGTTCTTCAAGTTTAAGTGAACAACGAGCCCCATTGTTAATCCCTTAACGGAAATTATTTGTAACTTTCGACAAGTAGAACAATGAATGGAACAGGTAGACAGTTGAAATCATTGTATATATTGCTTCTATATAGTTTAAGAAACATATATGCAAAGCATCCAAACAGTACAATTCGCCAATTATTTGATCTTCAAGTTTAAGTGAACTACGAGCCCCATTGTTAATCCTTTAAAGGAAATTATTTGTAACTTTCGACAAGTAGAACAATGAATGGAACTGGTAGACGGTTGAAATCTTTGTATATATTGCTTCTATATAGTCTAAGAAACATATATGCAAAGCACCCAAACAGTACCATTCGCCACTTTTTTGTTCTTCAAGTTTAAGTGAACAACGAGCCCCATTGTTAATCCTTTAAAGGAAATTATTTGTAAATTTCGACAAGTAGAACAATGAATGGAACAGGTAGCCGGTTGAAATCAATGTATATATTGCTTCTATATAGTCTAAGAAACATTTATGCAAAGCATCCAAACAGTACCATTCGCCAATTTTTTGTTCTTCAAGTTTAAGTGAACTACGAGCCCCATTGTTAATCCCTTAACGGAAATTAATTGTAACTTTCTACAAGTAGAACAATGATTGGAACACGTAGATGGTTGAAATCTTTGTATATATTGCTTCCATATAGTCTAAGAAACATGTACGCAAAGCATCCAAACAGTACAATTCGCCAATTTTTTGTTCTTCAAGTTTAAGTGAACAATGAGCCCCATTGTTAATCCTTTAAAGGAAATTATTTGTAACTTTCGACAAGTAGAACAATGAATGGAACAGGTAGACAGTTGAAATCTTTGTATATATTGCTTCTATATAGTCTAAGAAACATATATGCCATGCATCCAAACAGTACCATTCGCCAATTTTTTGTTCTCCAAGTTTAAGTGAACAATGAGCCCCATTGTTAATCCTTTATCGGAAATTATTTGTTACTTTCGACAAGTAGAACAATGAATGGAACAGGTAGACGGTTGAATCATTGTATATATTGCTTCTATATAGTCCAAGAAACATATATGCAAAGCATCCAAACAGTACAATTCGCCAATTTTTTGCTCTTCAAGTTTAAGTGAACTACGAGCCCCATTGTTAATACTTTAACGGAAATTATTTGTAATTTTCGACAAGTAGAACAATGAATGGAACAGGTAGACGGTTGAAATCTTTGTATATATTGCTTCTATATAGTCTAAGAAACATATTTGCAAAGGATCCAAACAGTACAATTCGCCAATTTTTTGTTTTTCAAGTTTAAGTGAACAATGAGCCCCAATGGTTAATCCTTTATCGGAAATTATTTGTAACTTTCGACAAGTAGAACAATGAATGGAACAGGTAGACGGTTGAATACTTTGTATATATTGCTTCTACATAGTATAAGAAACATATATGCAAAGCATCCAAACAGTACAATTCGCCAATTTTTTGTCCTTCAAGTTTAAGTGAACAATGAGCCCCATTGTTAATCCTTTATCGGAAATTATTTGTAACTTTCGACAAGTAGAACAATGAATGGAACAGGTAGACGGTTGAAATCTTTGTATATATTGCTTCTATATAATCTAAGAAACATATATGCAAAGCATCCAAACAGTACCATTCGCCAATTTATTGTTCTTCAAGTTTAAGTGAACAACGAGCCCCATTGTTAATCCTTTAAAGGAAATTATTTGTAACTTTCGACAAGTAGAACAATGAACGGAACAGGTAGACGGTTGAATTCTTTCTATATATTGCTTCTAAATAGTCTAAGAAACATATATGCAAAGCATGCAAACAGTACACTTCCCCAAATTTTTTGTTCTTCAAGTTTAAGTGAACTACGAGCCACATTGTTAATCCTTTAAAGGAAATTATTTGTAAATTTCGACAAGTAGAACAATAAATGGATCAGGTAGACGGTTGAAATAATTGTATATATTGCTTCTATATAATCTACGAAACATATATGCAAAGCATCCAAACAGTACAATTCGCCAATTTTTTGGTCTTCAAGTTTAAGTGAACTACGAGCCCCATTGTTAATACTTTAACGGAAATTAATTGTAACTTTCTACAAGTAGAACAATGATTGGAACACGTAGACGGTTGAAATCTTTGTATATATTGCTTCCATATAGTCTAAGAAACATATATGCAAAGCATCCAAACAGTACAATTCGCCAATTTTTTGTCCTTCAAGTTTAAGTGAACAATGAGCCCCATTGTTAATCCTTTATCGGAAATTATTTGTAACTTTCGACAAGTAGAACAATGAATGGAACAGGTGGACGGTTGAAATCTTTGTATATATTGCTTCTATATAATCTAAGAAACATATATGCAAAGCATCCAAACAGTACCATTCGCCAATTTATTGTTCTTCAAGTTTAAGTGAACAACGAGCCCCAATGGTTAATCATTTATCGGAAATTATTTGTAATTTTCGACAAGTAGAACAATGAATGGAACAGGTAGACGGTTGAAATCTTTGTATATATTGCTTCTATATAGTCTAAGAAACATATATGCATAGCGTCCAAACAGAACAATTCGCCAATTTTTTGTTCCTCAAGTTTAAGTGAACAATGAGCCCCAATGGTTAATCCTTTATCGGAAATTATTTGTAACTTTCGACAAGTAGAACAATGAATGGAACAGGTAGACAGTTGAAATCTTTGTATATATTGCTTCTATATAGTCTAAGAAACATATTTGCAAAGGATCCAAACAGTACAATTCGCCAATTTTTTGTTTTTCAAGTTTAAGTGAACAATGAGCCCCAATGGTTAATCCTTTATCGGAAATTATTTGTAACTTTCGACAAGTAGAACAATGAATGGAACAGGTAGACGGTTGAATTCTTTGTATATATTGCTTCTACATAGTATAAGAAACATATATGCAAAGCATCCAAACAGTACAATTCGCCAATTTTTTGTCCTTCAAGTTTAAGTGAACAATGAGCCCCATTGTTAATCCTTTATCGGAAATTATTTGTAACTTTCGACAAGTAGAACAATGAATGGAACAGGTAGACGGTTGAAATCTTTGTATATATTGCTTCTATATAATCTAAGAAACATATATGCAAAGCATCCAAACAGTACCATTCGCCAATTTATTGTTCTTCAAGTTTAAGTGAACAACGAGCCCCAATGGTTAATCATTTATCGGAAATTATTTGTAATTTTCGACAAGTAGAACAATGAATGGAACAGGTAGACGGTTGAAATCTTTGTATATATTGCTTCTATATAGTCTAAGAAACATATATGCATAGCGTCCAAACAGAACAATTCGCCAATTTTTTGTTCCTCAAGTTTAAGTGAACAATGAGCCCCAATGGTTAATCCTTTATCGGAAATTATTTGTAACTTTCGACAAGTAGAACAATGAATGGAACAGGTAGACAGTTGAAATCTTTGTATATATTGCTTCTATATAGTCTAAGAAACATACGTGCAAAGCATCCTAACAGTACAATTCGCCAATTTATTGTTCTTCAAGTTTAAGTGAACAACAAGCCCCAATGGTTAATCCTTTATCGGAAATTATTTGTAATTTTCGACAAGTAGAACAATGAATGGAACAGGTAGACGGTTGAAATCATTGTATATATTGCTTCTATATAGTCTAAGAAACATATATGCAAAGCATCCAAACAGTACAATACGCCAATTTCTTGTTCTTCAAGTTTAAGTGAACTACGAGCCCCATTGTTAATCCTTTAAAGGAAATTATTTGTAACTTTCGACAAGCAGAACAATGAATGGTACAGGTAGACTGTTAAAGTCTTTGTATATATTGCTTCTATATAATCTAAGAAACATATATGCAAAGCATCCAAACAGTACCTTTCACCAATTTTTTGTTCTTCAAGTTTAAGTGAACAACGAGCCCCATTGATAATCATGAAACGGAAATTATTTGTAACTTTTTCAAGTAGAACAATGAATAGAACAGGTAGACGGATGAAATCTTTGTATATGTTGCTTCTATATAGTCTAAGATACATATATGCAAAGCATCCAAACAGTACAATTCGCCAATTTTTTGTTCCTCAAGTTTAAGTGAACAATGAGCCCCAATGGTTAATCCTTTATCGGAAATTATTTGTAACTTTCGACAAGTAGAACAATGAATGGAACTGGTAGACAGTTGAAATCTTTGTATATATTGCTTCTATATAGTCTAAGAAACATACGTGCAAAGCATCCTAACAGTACAATTCGCCAATTTATTGTTCTTCAAGTTTAATTGAACAATGAGCCCCATTGTTAATCCTTTATCGGAAATTATTTGTAACTTTCGACAAGTAGAACAATGAATGGAAAAGGTAGACGGTTGAAATCTTTGTATATATTGCTTCTATATAGTCTAAGAAACATATATGCAAAGCATCCAAACAGTACAATTCGCCAATTTTTTGTTCTTCAAGTTTAAGTGAACTACGAGCCCCATTGTTAATCCTTTAAAGGAAATTATTTGTAACTTTCGACAAGTAGAACAATGAATGGAACTGGTAGACGGTTGAAATCTTTGTATATATTGCTTCTATATAGTCTAAGAAACATATATGCAAAGCACCCAAACATTACCATTCGCCACTTTTTTGTTCTTCAAGTTTAAGTGAACAACGAGCCCCATTGTTAATCCTTTAAAGGAAATTATTTGTAAATTTCGACAAGTAGAACAATGAATGGAACAGGTAGCCGGTTGAAATCAATGTATATATTGCTTCTATATAGTCTAAGAAACATATATGCAAAGCATCCAAACAGTACCATTCGCCAATTTTTTGTTCTTCAAGTTTAAGTGAACTACGAGCCCCATTGTTAATCCCTTAACGGAAATTAATTGTAACTTTCTACAAGTAGAACAATGATTGGAACACGTAGATGGTTGAAATCTTTGTATATATTGCTTCCATATAGTCTAAGAAACATGTACGCAAAGCATCCAAACAGTACAATTCGCCAATTTTTTGTTCTTCAAGTTTAAGTGAACTACGATCCCCATTGTTAATCCCTTAACGGAAATTATTTGTAACTTTCGACAAGTAGAACAGTGAATGGAACAGGTAGACGGTTGAAATCTTTGTATATATTGCTTCTATATAGTCTAAGAAACATATATGCATAGCGTCCAAACAGTACAATTCGCCAATTTTTTGCTCTTCAAGTTTAAGTGAACTACGAGCCCCATTGTTAATCCTTTAAAGGAAATTATTTGTAACTTTCGACAAGTAGAACAATGAATGGAACAGGTAGACGGTTGAAATCAATGTATATATTGCTTCTATATAGTCTAAGAAACGTATATGCTAAGCATCCAAACAGTACCATTCGCCAATTTTTTGTTCTTCAAATTTAAGTGAACTACGAGCCCCATTGTTAATCCTTTAAAGGAAATTATTTGTAACTTTCGACAAGTAGAACAATGAATGGAAAAGGTAGACGGTTGAAATCTTTGCATATATTGCTTCTATATAGTTTAAGAAACATATATGCAAAGCATCCAAACAGTACAATTCGACAATTTTTTGCTCTTCAAGTTTAAGTGAACTACGAGCCCCATTGTTAATCCTTTAAAGGAAATTATTTGTAAATTTCGGCAAGTAGAACAATGAATGGAATAGGTAGACGGTTGAAATCATTGTATATATTGCTTCTATATAGTCTAAGAAACATATATGCAAAGCATCCAAACAGTACAATTCGCCAATTTTTTGTTCTTCAAGTTTAAGTGAACTACGATCCCCATTGTTAATCCCTTAACGGAAATTATTTGTAACATTCGACAAGTAGAACAATGAATGGAACAGGTAGACGGTTGAAATCATTGTATATATTGCTTCTATATAGTCTAAGAAACATATATGCAAAGCATTCAAACAGTACAGTTCGCCAATTTTTTGTTCTTCAAGTTTAAGTGAACAATGAGCCCCATTGTTAATCCTTTAAAGGAAATTATTTGTAACTTTCGACAAGTAGAACAATGAATGGAACAGGTAGACGGTTGAAATCTTTGTATATATTGCACCTATATAGTCTATGAAACATATATGCAAAGCATCCAAACAGTACAATTCGCCAATTTTTTGTTCTTCAAGTGTAAGTGAACAATGAGCCCCAATGGTTAATCCTTTATCGGTAATTATTTGTAACTTTCGACAAGTAGAACAATGAATGGAACAGGTATACGGTTGAAATCCTTGTATATATTGCTTCTATATAGTCTAAGAAACATATAAGCAAAGCATCCAAACAGTACAATTCGCCAATTTTTTGTTCTTCAAGTTTAAGTAAACTACGATCCCCATTGTTAATCACTTAAGGGAAATTATTTGTAACTTTCGACAAGTAGAACAATGAATGGAACAGGTAGACGGTTGAAATCATTGTATATATTGCTTCTATATAGTCTAAGAAACATATATGCAAAGCATCCAAACAGTACAATTCGCCAATTTTTTGTTCTTCAAGTTTAAGTAAACTACGATCCCCATTGTTAATCCCTTAACGGAAATTATTTGTAACTTTCGACAAGTAGAACAATGAATGGAACAGGTAGACAGTTGAAATCATTGTATATATTGCTTCTATATAGTTTAAGAAACATATATGCAAAGCATCCAAACAGTATAATTCGACAATTTTTTGCTCTTCAAGTTTAAGTGAACTACGAGCCCCATTGTTAATCCTTTAAAGGAAATTATTTGTAAATTTCGACAAGTAGAACAATGAATGGAATAGGTAGACGGTTGAAATCATTGTATATATTGCTTCTATATAGTCTAAGAAACATATATGCAAAGCATCCAAACAGTACAATTCGCCAATTTTTTGTTCTTCAAGTTTAAGTAAACTACGATCCCCATTGTTAATCCCTTAACGGAAATTATTTGTAACATTCGACAAGTAGAACAATGAATGGAACAGGTAGACGGTTGAAATCATTGTATATATTGCTTCTATATAGTCCAAGAAACATATATGCAAAGCATCCAAACAGTACAATTCGCCAATTTTTTGCTCTTCAAGTTTAAGTGAACTACGAGCCCCATTGTTAATACTTTAACGGAAATTAATTGTAACTTTCGACAAGTAGAACAATGAATGGAACACGTAGACGGTTGAAATCTTTGTATATATTGCTTCTATATAGTATAAGAAACATATATGCAAAGCATCCAAACAGTACAATTCGCCAATTTTTTGTTCTTCAAGTTTAAGTGAACAATGAGCCCCAATGGTTAATCCTTTAAAGGAAATTATTTGTAACTTTCGACAAGTAGAACAATGAATGGAACACGTAGACGGTTGAAATCTTTGTATATATTGCTTCTATATAGTATAAGAAACATATATGCAAAGCATCCAAACAGTACAATTCGCCAATTTTTTGTTCTTCAAGTTTAAGTGAACAATGAGCCCCAATGGTTAATCCTTTAAAGGAAATTATTTGTAACTTTCGACAAGTAGAACAATAAATGGAACAGGTAGACGGTTGAAATCTTTGTATATATTGCTTCTATATAGTATAAGAAACATATATGCAAAGCATCCAAACAGTACAATTCGCCAATTTTTTGTTCTTCAAGTTTAAGTGAACAATGAGCCCCAATGTTTAATCCGTTATCGGAAATTATTTGTAACTTTCGACAAGTAGAACAATGAATGGAAAAGGTAGACGGTTGAAATCTTTGTATATATTGCTTCTATATAGTTTAAGAAACATATATGCAAAGCATCCAAACAGTACAATTCGACAATTTTTTGCTCTTCAAGTTTAAGTGAACTACGAGCCCCATTGTTAATCCTTTAAAGGAAATTATTTGTAAATTTCGGCAAGTAGAACAATGAATGGAATAGGTAGACGGTTGAAATCATTGTATATATTGCTTCTATATAGTCTAAGAAACATATATGCAAAGCATCCAAACAGTACAATTCTCCAATTTTTTGTTCTTCAAGTTTAAGTAAACTACGATCCCCATTGTTAATCCCTTAACGGAAATTATTTGTAACATTCGACAAGTAGAACAATGAATGGAACAGGTAGACGGTTGAAATCATTGTATATATTGCTTCTATATAGTCTAAGAAACATATATGCAAAGCATTCAAACAGTACAGTTCGCCAATTTTTTGTTCTTCAAGTTTAAGTGAACAATGAGCCCCATTGTTAATCCTTTAAAGGAAATTATTTGTAACTTTAGACAAGTAGAACAATGAATGGAACAGGTAGACGGTTGAAATCTTTGTATATATTGCACCTATATAGTCTATGAAACATATATGCAAAGCATCCAAACAGTACAATTCGCCAATTTTTTGTTCTTCAAGTGTAAGTGAACACTGAGCCCCAATGGTTAATCCTTTATCGGTAATTATTTGCAACTTTCGACAAGTAGAACAATGAATGGAACAGGTAGACGGTTGAAATCCTTGTATATATTGCTTCTATATAGTCTAAGAAACATATAAGCAAAGCATCCAAACAGTACAATTCGCCAATTTTTTGTTCTTCAAGTTTAAGTAAACTACGATCCCCATTGTTAATCACTTAAGGGAAATTATTTGTAACTTTCGACAAGTAGAACAATGAATGGAACAGGTAGACGGTTGAAATCATTGTATATATTGCTTCTATATAGTCTAAGAAACATATATGCAAAGCATCC
This sequence comes from Cerceris ruficornis, assembly GCA_963989415.1. Lineage (NCBI taxonomy): Eukaryota > Metazoa > Arthropoda > Insecta > Hymenoptera > Crabronidae > Cerceris > Cerceris ruficornis. Next base: position 316,195 of record CAXDIW010000229.1, on the reverse strand, counting down.
AAACAGTACAATTCGCCAATTTTTTGTTCTTCAAGTTTAAGTAAACTACGATCCCCATTGTTAATCCCTTAACGGAAATTATTTGTAACTTTCGACAAGTAGAACAATGAATGGAACAGGTAGACAGTTGAAATCATTGTATATATTGCTTCTATATAGTTTAAGAAACATATATGCAAAGCATCCAAACAGTATAATTCGACAATTTTTTGCTCTTCAAGTTTAAGTGAACTACGAGCCCCATTGTTAATCCTTTAAAGGAAATTATTTGTAAATTTCGACAAGTAGAACAATGAATGGAATAGGTAGACGGTTGAAATCATTGTATATATTGCTTCTATATAGTCTAAGAAACATATATGCAAAGCATCCAAACAGTACAATTCGCCAATTTTTTGTTCTTCAAGTTTAAGTAAACTACGATCCCCATTGTTAATCCCTTAACGGAAATTATTTGTAACATTCGACAAGTAGAACAATGAATGGAACAGGTAGACGGTTGAAATCATTGCATATATTGCTTCTATATAGTCCAAGAAACATATATGCAAAGCATCCAAACAGTACAATTCGCCAATTTTTTGCTCTTCAAGTTTAAGTGAACTACGAGCCCCATTGTTAATACTTTAACGGAAATTAATTGTAACTTTCGACAAGTAGAACAATGAATGGAACACGTAGACGGTTGAAATCTTTGTATATATGGCTTCTATATAGTATAAGAAACATATATGCAAAGCATCCAAACAGTACAATTCGCCAATTTTTTGTTCTTCAAGTTTAAGTGAACAATGAGCCCCAATGGTTAATCCTTTAAAGGAAATTATTTGTAACTTTCGACAAGTAGAACAATGAATGGAACAGGTAGACGGTTGAAATCATTGTATATATTGCTTCTATATAGTCTAAGAAACATATATGCAAAGCATCCAAACAGTACAATTCGCCAATTTTTTTTCTTCAAGTTTAAGTAAACTACGATCCCCATTGTTAATCCCTTAACGGAAATTATTTGTAACTTTCGACAAGTAGAACAATGAATGGAACAGGTAGACAGTTGAAATCATTGTATATATTGCTTCTATATAGTTTAAGAAACATATATGCAAAGCATCCAAACAGTATAATTCGACAATTTTTTGCTCTTCAAGTTTAAGTGAACTACGAGCCCCATTGTTAATCCTTTAAAGGAAATTATTTGTAAATTTCGACAAGTAGAACAATGAATGGAATAGGTAGACGGTTGAAATCATTGTATATATTGCTTCTATATAGTCTAAGAAACATATATGCAAAGCATCCAAACAGTACAATTCGCCAATTTTTTGTTCTTCAAGTTTAAGTAAACTACGATCCCCATTGTTAATCCCTTAACGGAAATTATTTGTAACATTCGACAAGTAGAACAATGAATGGAACAGGTAGACGGTTGAAATCATTGCATATATTGCTTCTATATAGTCCAAGAAACATATATGCAAAGCATCCAAACAGTACAATTCGCCAATTTTTTGCTCTTCAAGTTTAAGTGAACTACGAGCCCCATTGTTAATACTTTAACGGAAATTAATTGTAACTTTCGACAAGTAGAACAATGAATGGAACACGTAGACGGTTGAAATCTTTGTATATATGGCTTCTATATAGTATAAGAAACATATATGCAAAGCATCCAAACAGTACAATTCGCCAATTTTTTGTTCTTCAAGTTTAAGTGAACAATGAGCCCCAATGGTTAATCCTTTAAAGGAAATTATTTGTAACTTTCGACAAGTAGAACAATGAATGGAACAGGTAGACGGTTGAAATCATTGTATATATTGCTTCTATATAGTCTAAGAAACATATATGCAAAGCATCCAAACAGTACAATTCGCCAATTTTTTTTCTTCAAGTTTAAGTAAACTACGATCCCCATTGTTAATCCCTTAACGGAAATTATTTGTAACTTTCGACAAGTAGAACAATGAATGGAACAGGTAGACAGTTGAAATCATTGTATATATTGCTTCTATATAGTTTAAGAAACATATATGCAAAGCATCCAAACAGTATAATTCGACAATTTTTTGCTCTTCAAGTTTAAGTGAACTACGAGCCCCATTGTTAATCCTTTAAAGGAAATTATTTGTAAATTTCGACAAGTAGAACAATGAATGGAATAGGTAGACGGTTGAAATCATTGTATATATTGCTTCTATATAGTCTAAGAAACATATATGCAAAGCATCCAAACAGTACAATTCGCCAATTTTTTGTTCTTCAAGTTTAAGTAAACTACGATCCCCATTGTTAATCCCTTAACGGAAATTATTTGTAACATTCGACAAGTAGAACAATGAATGGAACAGGTAGACGGTTGAAATCATTGTATATATTGCTTCTATATAGTCCAAGAAACATATATGCAAAGCATCCAAACAGTACAATTCGCCAATTTTTTGCTCTTCAAGTTTAAGTGAACTACGAGCCCCATTGTTAATACTTTAACGGAAATTAATTGTAACTTTCGACAAGTAGAACAATGAATGGAACACGTAGACGGTTGAAATCTTTGTATATATTGCTTCTATATAGTATAAGAAACATATATGCAAAGCATCCAAACAGTACAATTCGCCAATTTTTTGTTCTTCAAGTTTAAGTGAACAATGAGCCCCAATGGTTAATCCTTTAAAGGAAATTATTTGTAACTTTCGACAAGTAGAACAATGAATGGAACAGGTAGACGGTTGAAATCTTTGTATATATTGCTTCTATATAGTCTAAGAAACATATATGCAAAGCATCTAAACAGTACAATTGGCCAATTTTTTGTTTTTCATGTTTAAGTGAACAATGAGCCCCAATGGTTAATCCTTTATCGGAAATTATTTGTAACTTTCGACAAGTAGAACAATGAATGGAACAGGTAGACGGTTGAATTCTTTATATATATTGCTTCTATATAGTCTAAGAAACATATATGCAAAGCATCCAAACAGTACAAATCGCCAATTTATTGTTCTTCAAGTTTAAGTGAACTACGAGCCCCATTGTTAATCCTTTAGAGGAAATTATTTGTAAATTTCGGCAAGTAGAACAATGAATGGAATAGGTAGACGGTTGAAATCATTGTATATATTGCTTCTATATAGTCTAAGAAACATATATGCAAAGCATCCAAACAGTGCAATTCGCCAATTTTTTGTTCTTCAAGTTTAAGTGAACAATGAGCCCCATTGTTAATCCTTTAAAGGAAATTATTTGTAACTTTCGACAAGTAGAACAATGAATCGAACAGGTAGACAGTTGAAATCTTTGTATATATTGCACCTATATAGTCTATGAAACATATATGCAAAGCATCCAAACAGTACAATTCGCCAATTTTTTGTTCTTCAAGTTTAAGTAAACTACGATCCCCATTGTTAATCACTTAAGGGAAATTATTTGTAACTTTCGACAAGTAGAACAATGAATGGAACAGGTAGACGGTTGAAATCATTGTATATATTGCTTGTATATAGTCTAAGAAACATATATGCAAAGCATCCAAACAGTACAATTCGCCAATTTTTTGTTCTTCAAGTTTAAGTAAACTACGATCCCCATTGTTAATCCCTTAACGGAAATTATTTGTAACTTTCGACAAGTAGAACAATGAATGGAACAGGTAGACAGTTGAAATCATGGTATATATTGCTTCTATATAGTTTAAGAAACATATATGCAAAGCATCCAAACAGTATAATTCGACAATTTTTTGCTCTTCAAGTTTAAGTGAACTACGAGCCCCATTGTTAATCCTTTAAAGGAAATTATTTGTAAATTTCGACAAGTAGAACAATGAATGGAATAGGTAGACGGTTGAAATCATTGTATATATTGCTTCTATATAGTCTAAGAAACATATATGCAAAGCATCCAAACAGTACAATTCGCCAATTTTTTGTTCTTCAAGTTTAAGTAAACTACGATCCCCATTGTTAATCCCTTAACGGAAATTATTTGTAACATTCGACAAGTAGAACAATGAATGGAACAGGTAGACGGTTGAAATCATTGCATATATTGCTTCTATATAGTCCAAGAAACATATATGCAAAGCATCCAAACAGTACAATTCGCCAATTTTTTGCTCTTCAAGTTTAAGTAAACTACGATCCCCATTGTTAATCCCTTAACGGAAATTATTTGTAACTTTCGACAAGTAGAACAATGAATGGAACAGGTAGACAGTTGAAATCATTGTATATATTGCTTCTATATAGTTTAAGAAACATATATGCAAAGCATCCAAACAGTATAATTCGACAATTTTTTGCTCTTCAAGTTTAAGTGAACTACGAGCCCCATTGTTAATCCTTTAAAGGAAATTATTTGTAAATTTCGACAAGTAGAACAATGAATGGAATAGGTAGACGGTTGAAATCATTGTATATATTGCTTCTATATAGTCTAAGAAACATATATGCAAAGCATCCAAACAGTACAATTCGCCAATTTTTTGTTCTTCAAGTTTAAGTAAACTACGATCCCCATTGTTAATCCCTTAACGGAAATTATGTGTAACATTCGACAAGTAGAACAATGAATGGAACAGGTAGACGGTTGAAATCATTGTATATATTGCTTCTATATAGTCCAAGAAACATATATGCAAAGCATCCAAACAGTACAATTCGCCAATTTTTTGCTCTTCAAGTTTAAGTGAACTACGAGCCCCATTGTTAATACTTTAACGGAAATTAATTGTAACTTTCGACAAGTAGAACAATGAATGGAACACGTAGACGGTTGAAATCTTTGTATATATTGCTTCTATATAGTATAAGAAACATATATGCAAAGCATCCAAACAGTACAATTCGCCAATTTTTTGTTCTTTAAGTTTAAGTGAACAATGAGCCCCAATGGTTAATCCTTTAAAGGAAATTATTTGTAACTTTCGACAAGTAGAACAATGAATGGAAGAGGTAGACGGTTGAAATCTTTGTATATATTGCTTCTATATAGTCTAAGAAACATATATGCAAAGCATCCAAACAGTACAATTCGCCAATTTTTTGTTTTTCATGTTTAAGTGAACAATGAGCCCCAATGGTTAATCCTTTATCGGAAATTATTTGTAACTTTCGACAAGTAGAACAATGAATGGAACAGGTAGACGGTTGAATTCTTTATATATATTGATTCTATATAGTCTAAGAAACATATATGCAAAGCATCCAAACAGTACAAATCGCCAATTTATTGTTCTTTAAGTTTAAGTGAACAACGAGCCCCATTGTTAATCCTTTATCGGAAATTATTTGTAACTTTCGACAAGTAGAACAATGAATGGAACTGGTAGACGGTTGAAATCTTTTTATATATTGCTTCTATATAGTCTAAGAAACATATATGCAAAGCATCCAAACAGTACAATTCGCCAATTTTTTGTTTTTCATGTTTAAGTGAATAATGAGCCCCAATGGTTAATCCTTTATCGGAAATTATTTGTAACTTTCGACAAGTAGAACAATGAATGGAACAGGTAGACGGTTGAATTCTTTATATATATTGCTTCTATATAGTCTACGAAACATATATGCAAAGCATCCAAACAGTACAATTCGCCAATTTTTTGTACTTGAAGTTTAAGTGAACTACGAGCCCCATTGTTAATCCTTTACCGGAAATTAATTGTAAATTTCGACAAGTCGAACAATGAATGGAACAGGTAGACGGTTGAAATCTTTGTATATATTGCTTCTATATAGTCTAAGAAACATATATGCAAAGCATCCAAACAGTACAATTCGCCAATTTTTTGTTCTTCAAGTTTAAGTGAACAATGAGCCCCAATGGTTAATCCTTTATCGGTAATTATTTGTAACTTTCGACAAGTAGAACAATGAATGGAACAGGTAGACGGTTGAAATCCTTGTATATATTGCTTCCATATAGTCTAAGAAACATGTACGCAAAGCATCCAAACAGTACCATTCGCCAATTTTTTGTCCTTCAAGTTTAAGTGAACAATGAGCCCCATTGTTAATCCTTTATAGGAAATTATTTGTAACTTTCGACAAGTAGAACAATGAATGGAACAGGTAGCCGGTTGAAATCAATGTATATATTGCTTCTATATAGTCTAAGAAACATATATGCAAAGCATCCAAACAGTACCATTCGCCAATTTTTTGTTCTTCAAGTTTAAGTGAACAATGAGCCCCAATGGTTAATCCTTTATCGGAAATTATTTGTAAATTTCGACAAGTAGAACAATGAATGGAACAGGTAGCCGGTTGAAATCTTTGTATATATTGCATCTATATAGTCTAAGAAACATATATGCAAAGCATCCAAACAGTACAATTCGCCAATTGTTTGTTCTTCAAGTTTAAGTGAACAATGAGCCCCAATGGTTAAACCTTTATCGGAAATTATTTGTAAATTTCGACAAGTAGAACAATGAATGGAACAGGTAGCCGGTTGAAATCAATGTATATATTGCTTCTATATAGTCTAAGAAACATATATGCAAAGCATCCTAACCGTACCATTCGCCAATTTTTTGTTCTTCAAGTTTAAGTGAACTACGAGCCCCATTGTTAATCCTTTAAAGGAAATTATTTGTAAATTTCGACAAGTAGAACAATGAATGGAACAGGTAGACTGTTGAAATCATTGTATATATTGCTTCTATATAGTCTAAGAAACATATATGCAAAGCATCCAAACAGTACAGTTCGCCAATTTTTTGTTCTTCAAGTTTAAGTGAACAATGAGCCCCATTGTTAATCCTTTAAAGGAAATTATTTGTAACTTTCGACAAGTAGAACAATGAATGGAACAGGTAGACGGTTGAAATCTTTGTATATATTGCATCTATATAGTCTATGAAACATATATGCAAAGCATCCAAACAGTACAATTCGCCAATTTTTTGTTCTTCAAGTTTAAGTGAACAATGAGCCCCAATGGTTAATCCTTTATCTGTAATTATTTGTAACTTTCGACAAGTAGAACAATGAATGGACCAGGTAGACGGTTGAATCCCTTGTATATATTGCTTCTATATAGTCTAAGAAACATATAAGCAAAGCATATAAACAGTACAATTCGCCAATTTTTTGTTCTTCAAGTTTAAGTAAACTACGATCCCCATTGTTAATCCCTTAACGGAAATTATTTGTAACTTTCGACAAGTAGAACAATGAATGGAACAGGTAGAAGGTTGAAATCATTGTATATATTGCTTCTATATAGTCTAAGAAACATATATGCAAAGCATCCAAACAGTACAATTCGCCAATTTTTTGTTCTTCAAGTTTAAGTAAACTACGATCCCCATTGTTAATCCCTTAACGGAAATTATTTGTAACTTTCGACAAGTAGAACAATGAATGGAACAGGTAGACGGTTGAAATCATTGTATATATTGCTTCTATATCGTTTAAGAAACATATATGCAAAGCATCCAAACAGTACAATTCGACAATTTCTTTCTCTTCAAGTTTAAGTGAACTACGAGCCCCATTGTTAATCCTTTAAAGGAATTTATTTGTAACTTTCGACAAGTAGAACAATGAATGAAACAGGTAGCCGGTTGAAATCAATGTATATATTGCTTCTATATAGTCTAAGAAACATATATGCAAAGCATCCAAACAGTACCATTCGCCAATTTTTTGTTCTTCAAGTTTAAGTGAACAACGAGCCCCATTGTTAATCCTTTAAAGGAAATTATTTGTAAATTTCGACAAGTAGAACAATGATTGGAACACGTAGACGGTTGAAATCTTTGTATATATTGCTTCTATATAGTATAAGAAACATATATGCAAAGCATCCAAACAGTACCATTCGCCAATTTTTTGTTCTTCAAGTTTAAGTGAACTACGAGCCCCATTGTTAATCCTTTAAAGGAAATTATTTGTAAATTTCGACAAGTAGAACAATGAATGGATCATGTAGACGGTTGAAATCATTGTATATATTGCTTCTATATAGTCTACGAAACATATATGCAAAGCATCCAAACAGTACAATTCGCCAATGTTTTGTTCTTCAAGTTTAAGTGAACTAAGAGCCCCATTGTTAATCCTTTAACGGAAATTAATTGTAAATTTCGACAAGTAGAACAATGAATGGAACAGGTAGACTGTTGAAATCATTGTATATATTGCTTCTATATAGTCTAAGAAACATATATGCAAAGAATCCAAACAGTACCATTCGCCAATTTTTTGTTCTTCAAGTTCAAGTGAACTACGATCCCCATTGTTAATCCCTTAACGGAAATTATTTGCAAATTTCGACAAGTAGAACAATGAATGGGACAGGTAGACGGTTGAAATCTTTGTATATATTGCTTCTATATAGTATAAGAAACATATATGCAAAGCATCCAAACAGTACAATTCGCCAATGTTTTGTTCTTCAAGTTTAAGTGAACTAAGAGCCCCATTGTTAATCCTTTAACGGAAATTATTTGTAACTTTCGACAAGTAGAACAATAAATGGAACAGTTAGACGGTTGAAATCTTTGTATATATTGCTTCTATATAATCTAAGAAACATTTATGCAAAGCATCTAAACAGTAACAATCGCCAATTTTTTGATCTTCAAGTTTAAGTGAACAGCGAGCCCCATTGATAATCATGAAATGGAAATTATTTGTAACTTTCTACAAGTAGAACAATGAATAGTACAGGTAGACGGGTGAAATATTTCTATATATTGCTTCTAAATAGTCTAAGAAACATCTATGCAAAGCATCCAAACAGTACAATTCGCCAATTTTTCGCTCTTCAAGTTTAAGTGAACTACGAGCCCCATTGTTAATCCTTTAAAGGAAATTATTTGTAAATTTCGGCAAGTAGAACAATGAATGGAATAGGTAGACGGTTGAAATCATTGTATATGTTGCTTCTATATAATCTAAGAAACATATATGCAAAGCATCCAAACAGTACAATTCGCCAATTTTTTGTTCTTCAAGTTTAAGTAAACTACGATCCCCATTGTTAATCCCTTAACGGAAATTATTTGTAACATTCGACAAGTAGAACAATGAATGGAACAGGTAGACGGTTGAAATCATTGTATATATTGCTTCTATATAGTCTAAGAAACATATATGCATAGCATCCAAACAGTACAATTCGCCAATTTTTTGTTCTTCAAGTTTAAGTTAACAATGAGCCCCATTGTTAATCCTTTAAAGGAAATTATTTGTAACTTTCGACAAGTAGAACAATGAATGGAACAGGTAGACGGTTGAAATCTTTGTATATATTGCTTCTATATAGTCTAAGAAACATATATGCCATGCATCCAAACAGTACCATTCGCCAATTTTTTGTTCTCCAAGTTTAAGTGAACAATGAGCCCCATTGTTAATCCTTTATCGGAAATTATTTGTAACTTTCGACAAGTTGAACAATGAATCGAACAGGTAGACGGTTGAAATCTTTGTATATATTGCTTCTATATAGTCTAAGAAACATATATGCAAAGCACCCAAACAGTACCATTCGCCACTTTCTTGTTCTTCAAGTTTAAGTGAACAACGAGCCCCATTGTTAATCCTTTAAAGGAAATTATTTGTAACTTTCTACAAGTAGAACAATGATTGGAACACGTAGATGGTTGAAATCTTTGTATATATTGCTTCCATATAGTCTAAGAAACATGTACGCAAAGCATCCAAACAGTACAATTCGCCAATTTTTTGTTCTTCAAGTTTAAGTGAACTACGATCCCCATTGTTAATCCCTTAACGGAAATTATTTGTAACTTTCGACAAGTAGAACAGTGAATGGTACAGGTAGACGGTTGAAATCTTTGTATATATTGCTTCTATATAGTATAAGAAACATATATGCAAAGCATCCAAACAGTACAATTCGGCAATTTTTTGTTCTTCAAGTTTAAGTGAACAATGAGCCCCAATGTTTAATCCGTTATCGGAAATTATTTGTAACTTTCGACAAGTAGAACAATGAATGGAAAAGGTAGACGGTTGAAATCTTTCTATATATTGCTTCTATATAGTCTAAGAAACATATATGCAAAGCATCCAAACAGTACCATTCGCCAATTTTTTGTTCTTCAAGTTTAAGTGAACTACGAGCCCCATTGTTAATCCTTTAAAGGAAATTATTTGTAAATTTCGACAAGTAGAACAATGAATGGAACAGGTAGACGGTTGAAATCATTGTATATATTGCTTCTATATAGTCTAAGAAACATATATGCAAAGCATCCAAACAGTACAATTCGCCAATTTTTTGTTCTTCAAGTTTAAGTGAACAATGAGCCCCATTGTTAATCCTTTAAAGGAAATTATTTGTAACTTTCGACAAGTAGAACAATGAATGGAACAGGTAGACGGTTGAAATCTTTGTATATATTGCTTCTATATAGTCTAAGAAACATATATGCCATGCATCCAAACAGTACCATTCGCCAATTTTTTGTTCTCCAAGTTTAAGTGAACAATGAGCCCCATTGTTAATCCTTTATCGGAAATTATTTGTAACTTTCGACAAGTAGAACAATGAATGGAACAGGTAGACGGTTGAAATCTTTGTATATATTGCTTCTATATAGTCTAAGAAACATATATGCAAAGCACCCAAACAGTACCATTCGCCACTTTTTTGTTCTTCAAGTTTAAGTGAACAACGAGCCCCATTGTTAATCCTTTAAAGGAAATTATTTGTAAATTTCGGCAAGTAGAACAATGAATGGAATAGGTAGACGGTTGAAATCATTGTATATATTGCTTCTATATAGTCTAAGAAACATATATGCAAAGCATCCAAACAGTACAATTCGCCAATTTTTTGTTCTTCAAGTTTAAGTAAACTACGATCCCCATTGTTAATCCCTTAACGGAAATTATTTGTAACATTCGACAAGTAGAACAATGAATGGAACAGGTAGACGGTTGAAATCATTGTATATATTGCTTCTATATAGTCTAAGAAACATATATGCAAAGCATTCAAACAGTACAGTTCGCCAATTTTTTGTTCTTTAAGTTTAAGTGAACAATGAGCCCCATTGTTAATCCTTTAAAGGAAATTATTTGTAACTTTCGACAAGTAGAACAATGAATGGAACAGGTAGACGGTTGAAATCTTTGTATATATTGCACCTATATAGTCTATGAAACATATATGCAAAGCATCCAAACAGTACAATTCGCCAATTTTTTGTTCTTCAAGTGTAAGTGAACAATGAGCCCCAATGGTTAATCCTTTATCGGTAATTATTTGTAACTTTCGACAAGTAGAACAATGAATGGAACAGGTAGACGGTTGAAATCCTTGTATATATTGCTTCTATATAGTCTAAGAAACATATAAGCAAAGCATCCAAACAGTACAATTCGCCAATTTTTTGTTCTTCAAGTTTAAGTAAACTACGATCCCCATTGTTAATCACTTAAGGGAAATTATTTGTAACTTTCGACAAGTAGAACAATGAATGGAACAGGTAGACGGTTGAAATCATTGTATATATTGCTTCTATATAGTCTAAGAAACATATATGCAAAGCATCCAAACAGTACAATTCGCCAATTTTTTGTTCTTCAAGTTTAAGTAAACTACGATCCCCATTGTTAATCCCTTAACGGAAATTATTTGTAACTTTCGACAAGTAGATCAATGAATGGAACAGGTAGACAGTTGAAATCATTGTATATATTGCTTCTATATAGTTTAAGAAACATATATGCAAAGCATCCAAACAGTACAATTCGACAATTTTTTGCTCTTCAAGTTTAAGTGAACTACGAGCCCCATTGTTAATCCCTTAACGGAAATTATTTGTAACATTCGACAAGTAGAACAATGAATGGAACAGGTAGACGGTTGAAATCATTGTATATATTGCTTCTATATAGTCCAAGAAACATATATGCAAAGCATCCAAACAGTACAATTCGCCAATTTTTTGCTCTTCAAGTTTAAGTGAACTACGAGCCCCATTGTTAATACTTTAACGGAAATTAATTGTAACTTTCGACAAGTAGAACAATGAATGGAACACGTAGACGGTTGAAATCTTTGTATATATTGCTTCTATATAGTATAAGAAACATATATGCAAAGCATCCAAACAGTACAATTCGCCAATTTTTTGTTCTTCAAGTGTAAGTGAACAATGAGCCCCAATGGTTAATCCTTTATCGGTAATTATTTGTAACTTTCGACAAGTAGAACAATGAATGGAACAGGTAGACGGTTGAAATCCTTGTATATATTGCTTCTATATAGTCTAAGAAACATATAAGCAAAGCATCCAAACAGTACAATTCGCCAATTTTTTGTTCTTCAAGTTTAAGTAAACTACGATCCCCATTGTTAATCACTTAAGGGAAATTATTTGTAACTTTCGACAAGTAGAACAATGAATGGAACAGGTAGACGGTTGAAATCATTGTATATATTGCTTCTATATAGTCTAAGAAACATATATGCAAAGCATCCAAACAGTACCATTCGCCAATTTTTTGTTCTTCAAGTTTAAGTGAACAATGAGCCCCAATGGTTAATCCTTTATCGGAAATTATTTGTAAATTTCGACAAGTAGAACAATGAATGGAACAGGTAGCCGGTTGAAATCTTTGTATATATTGCATCTATATAGTCTAAGAAACATATATGCAAAGCATCCAAACAGTACAATTCGCCAATTGTTTGTTCTTCAAGTTTAAGTGAACAATGAGCCCCAATGGTTAAACCTTTATCGGAAATTATTTGTAAATTTCGACAAGTAGAACAATGAATGGAACAGGTAGCCGGTTGAAATCAATGTATATATTGCTTCTATATAGTCTAAGAAACATATATGCAAAGCATCCTAACCGTACCATTCGCCAATTTTTTGTTCTTCAAGTTTAAGTGAACTACGAGCCCCATTGTTAATCCTTTAAAGGAAATTATTTGTAAATTTCGACAAGTAGAACAATGAATGGAACAGGTAGACTGTTGAAATCATTGTATATATTGCTTCTATATAGTCTAAGAAACATATATGCAAAGCATCCAAACAGTACAGTTCGCCAATTTTTTGTTCTTCAAGTTTAAGTGAACAATGAGCCCCATTGTTAATCCTTTAAAGGAAATTATTTGTAACTTTCGACAAGTAGAACAATGAATGGAACAGGTAGACGGTTGAAATCTTTGTATATATTGCATCTATATAGTCTATGAAACATATATGCAAAGCATCCAAACAGTACAATTCGCCAATTTTTTGTTCTTCAAGTTTAAGTGAACAATGAGCCCCAATGGTTAATCCTTTATCTGTAATTATTTGTAACTTTCGACAAGTAGAACAATGAATGGACCAGGTAGACGGTTGAATCCCTTGTATATATTGCTTCTATATAGTCTAAGAAACATATAAGCAAAGCATATAAACAGTACAATTCGCCAATTTTTTGTTCTTCAAGTTTAAGTAAACTACGATCCCCATTGTTAATCCCTTAACGGAAATTATTTGTAACTTTCGACAAGTAGAACAATGAATGGAACAGGTAGAAGGTTGAAATCATTGTATATATTGCTTCTATATAGTCTAAGAAACATATATGCAAAGCATCCAAACAGTACAATTCGCCAATTTTTTGTTCTTCAAGTTTAAGTAAACTACGATCCCCATTGTTAATCCCTTAACGGAAATTATTTGTAACTTTCGACAAGTAGAACAATGAATGGAACAGGTAGACGGTTGAAATCATTGTATATATTGCTTCTATATCGTTTAAGAAACATATATGCAAAGCATCCAAACAGTACAATTCGACAATTTCTTTCTCTTCAAGTTTAAGTGAACTACGAGCCCCATTGTTAATCCTTTAAAGGAATTTATTTGTAACTTTCGACAAGTAGAACAATGAATGAAACAGGTAGCCGGTTGAAATCAATGTATATATTGCTTCTATATAGTCTAAGAAACATATATGCAAAGCATCCAAACAGTACCATTCGCCAATTTTTTGTTCTTCAAGTTTAAGTGAACAACGAGCCCCATTGTTAATCCTTTAAAGGAAATTATTTGTAAATTTCGACAAGTAGAACAATGATTGGAACACGTAGACGGTTGAAATCTTTGTATATATTGCTTCTATATAGTATAAGAAACATATATGCAAAGCATCCAAACAGTACCATTCGCCAATTTTTTGTTCTTCAAGTTTAAGTGAACTACGAGCCCCATAGTTAATCCTTTAAAGGAAATTAATTGTAAATTTCGACAAGTAGAACAATGAATGGATCATGTAGACGGTTGAAATCATTGTATATATTGCTTCTATATAGTCTACGAAACATATATGCAAAGCATCCAAACAGTACAATTCGCCAATGTTTTGTTCTTCAAGTTTAAGTGAACTAAGAGCCCCATTGTTAATCCTTTAACGGAAATTAATTGTAAATTTCGACAAGTAGAACAATGAATGGAACAGGTAGACTGTTGAAATCATTGTATATATTGCTTCTATATAGTCTAAGAAACATATATGCAAAGAATCCAAACAGTACCATTCGCCAATTTTTTGTTCTTCAAGTTCAAGTGAACTACGATCCCCATTGTTAATCCCTTAACGGAAATTATTTGCAAATTTCGACAAGTAGAACAATGAATGGGACAGGTAGACGGTTGAAATCTTTGTATATATTGCTTCTATATAGTATAAGAAACATATATGCAAAGCATCCAAACAGTACAATTCGCCAATGTTTTGTTCTTCAAGTTTAAGTGAACTAAGAGCCCCATTGTTAATCCTTTAACGGAAATTATTTGTAACTTTCGACAAGTAGAACAATAAATGGAACAGTTAGACGGTTGAAATCTTTGTATATATTGCTTCTATATAATCTAAGAAACATTTATGCAAATCATCTAAACAGTAACAATCGCCAATTTTTTGATCTTCAAGTTTAAGTGAACAGCGAGCCCCATTGATAATCATGAAATGGAAATTATTTGTAACTTTCTACAAGTAGAACAATGAATAGTACAGGTAGACGGGTGAAATATTTCTATATATTGCTTCTAAATAGTCTAAGAAACATCTATGCAAAGCATCCAAACAGTACAATTCGCCAATTTTTCGCTCTTCAAGTTTAAGTGAACTACGAGCCCCATTGTTAATCCTTTAAAGGAAATTATTTGTAAATTTCGGCAAGTAGAACAATGAATGGAATAGGTAGACGGTTGAAATCATTGTATATGTTGCTTCTATATAATCTAAGAAACATATATGCAAAGCATCCAAACAGTACAATTCGCCAATTTTTTGTTCTTCAAGTTTAAGTAAACTACGATCCCCATTGTTAATCCCTTAACGGAAATTATTTGTAACATTCGACAAGTAGAACAATGAATGGAACAGGTAGACGGTTGAAATCATTGTATATATTGCTTCTATATAGTCTAAGAAACATATATGCATAGCATCCAAACAGTACAATTCGCCAATTTTTTGTTCTTCAAGTTTAAGTTAACAATGAGCCCCATTGTTAATCCTTTAAAGGAAATTATTTGTAACTTTCGACAAGTAGAACAATGAATGGAACAGGTAGACGGTTGAAATCTTTGTATATATTGCTTCTATATAGTCTAAGAAACATATATGCCATGCATCCAAACAGTACCATTCGCCAATTTTTTGTTCTCCAAGTTTAAGTGAACAATGAGCCCCATTGTTAATCCTTTATCGGAAATTATTTGTAACTTTCGACAAGTTGAACAATGAATCGAACAGGTAGACGGTTGAAATCTTTGTATATATTGCTTCTATATAGTCTAAGAAACATATATGCAAAGCACCCAAACAGTACCATTCGCCACTTTTTTGTTCTTCAAGTTTAAGTGAACAACGAGCCCCATTGTTAATCCTTTAAAGGAAATTATTTGTAACTTTCTACAAGTAGAACAATGATTGGAACACGTAGATGGTTGAAATCTTTGTATATATTGCTTCCATATAGTCTAAGAAACATGTACGCAAAGCATCCAAACAGTACAATTCGCCAATTTTTTGTTCTTCAAGTTTAAGTGAACTACGATCCCCATTGTTAATCCCTTAACGGAAATTATTTGTAACTTTCGACAAGTAGAACAGTGAATGGTACAGGTAGACGGTTGAAATCTTTGTATATATTGCTTCTATATAGTATAAGAAACATATATGCAAAGCATCCAAACAGTACAATTCGGCAATTTTTTGTTCTTCAAGTTTAAGTGAACAATGAGCCCCAATGTTTAATCCGTTATCGGAAATTATTTGTAACTTTCGACAAGTAGAACAATGAATGGAAAAGGTAGACGGTTGAAATCTTTCTATATATTGCTTCTATATAGTCTAAGAAACATATATGCAAAGCATCCAAACAGTACCATTCGCCAATTTTTTGTTCTTCAAGTTTAAGTGAACTACGAGCCCCATTGTTAATCCTTTAAAGGAAATTATTTGTAAATTTCGACAAGTAGAACAATGAATGGAACAGGTAGACGGTTGAAATCATTGTATATATTGCTTCTATATAGTCTAAGAAACATATATGCAAAGCATCCAAACAGTACAATTCGCCAATTTTTTGTTCTTCAAGTTTAAGTGAACAATGAGCCCCATTGTTAATCCTTTAAAGGAAATTATTTGTAACTTTCGACAAGTAGAACAATGAATGGAACAGGTAGACGGTTGAAATCTTTGTATATATTGCTTCTATATAGTCTAAGAAACATATATGCCATGCATCCAAACAGTACCATTCGCCAATTTTTTGTTCTCCAAGTTTAAGTGAACAATGAGCCCCATTGTTAATCCTTTATCGGAAATTATTTGTAACTTTCGACAAGTAGAACAATGAATGGAACAGGTAGACGGTTGAAATCTTTGTATATATTGCTTCTATATAGTCTAAGAAACATATATGCAAAGCACCCAAACAGTACCATTCGCCACTTTTTTGTTCTTCAAGTTTAAGTGAACAACGAGCCCCATTGTTAATCCTTTAAAGGAAATTATTTGTAAATTTCGGCAAGTAGAACAATGAATGGAATAGGTAGACGGTTGAAATCATTGTATATATTGCTTCTATATAGTCTAAGAAACATATATGCAAAGCATCCAAACAGTACAATTCGCCAATTTTTTGTTCTTCAAGTTTAAGTAAACTACGATCCCCATTGTTAATCCCTTAACGGAAATTATTTGTAACATTCGACAAGTAGAACAATGAATGGAACAGGTAGACGGTTGAAATCATTGTATATATTGCTTCTATATAGTCTAAGAAACATATATGCAAAGCATTCAAACAGTACAGTTCGCCAATTTTTTGTTCTTTAAGTTTAAGTGAACAATGAGCCCCATTGTTAATCCTTTAAAGGAAATTATTTGTAACTTTCGACAAGTAGAACAATGAATGGAACAGGTAGACGGTTGAAATCTTTGTATATATTGCACCTATATAGTCTATGAAACATATATGCAAAGCATCCAAACAGTACAATTCGCCAATTTTTTGTTCTTCAAGTGTAAGTGAACAATGAGCCCCAATGGTTAATCCTTTATCGGTAATTATTTGTAACTTTCGACAAGTAGAACAATGAATGGAACAGGTAGACGGTTGAAATCCTTGTATATATTGCTTCTATATAGTCTAAGAAACATATAAGCAAAGCATCCAAACAGTACAATTCGCCAATTTTTTGTTCTTCAAGTTTAAGTAAACTACGATCCCCATTGTTAATCACTTAAGGGAAATTATTTGTAACTTTCGACAAGTAGAACAATGAATGGAACAGGTAGACGGTTGAAATCATTGTATATATTGCTTCTATATAGTCTAAGAAACATATATGCAAAGCATCCAAACAGTACAATTCGCCAATTTATGTTCTTCAAGTTTAAGTAAACTACGATCCCCATTGTTAATCCCTTAACGGAAATTATTTGTAACTTTCGACAAGTAGATCAATGAATGGAACAGGTAGACAGTTGAAATCATTGTATATATTGCTTCTATATAGTTTAAGAAACATATATGCAAAGCATCCAAACAGTACAATTCGACAATTTTTTGCTCTTCAAGTTTAAGTGAACTACGAGCCCCATTGTTAATCCCTTAACGGAAATTATTTGTAACATTCGACAAGTAGAACAATGAATGGAACAGGTAGACGGTTGAAATCATTGTATATATTGCTTCTATATAGTCCAAGAAACATATATGCAAAGCATCCAAACAGTACAATTCGCCAATTTTTTGCTCTTCAAGTTTAAGTGAACTACGAGCCCCATTGTTAATACTTTAACGGAAATTAATTGTAACTTTCGACAAGTAGAACAATGAATGGAACACGTAGACGGTTGAAATCTTTGTATATATTGCTTCTATATAGTATAAGAAACATATATGCAAAGCATCCAAACAGTACAATTCGCCAATTGTTTGTTCTTCAAGTTTAAGTGAACAATGAGCCCCAATGGTTAATCCTTTATCGGAAATTATTTGTAAATTTCGACAAGTAGAACAATGAATGGAACAGGTAGCCGGTTGAAATCTTTGTATATATTGCATCTATATAGTCTAAGAAACATATATGCAAAGCATCCAAACAGTACAATTCGCCAATTGTTTGTTCTTCAAGTTTAAGTGAACAATGAGCCCCAATGGTTAATCCTTTATCGGAAATTATTTGTAAATTTCGACAAGTAGAACAATGAATGGAACAGGTAGCCGGTTGAAATCTTTGTATATATTGCATCTATATAGTCTAAGAAACATATATGCAAAGCATCCAAACAGTACAATTCGCCAATTGTTTGTTCTTCAAGTTTAAGTGAACAATGAGCCCCAATGGTTAATCCTTTATCGGAAATTATTTGTAAATTTCGACAAGTAGAACAATGAATGGAACAGGTAGCCGGTTGAAATCAATGTATATATTGCTTCTATATAGTCTAAGAAACATATATGCAAAGCATCCTAACAGTACCATTCGCCAATTTTTTGTTCTTCAAGTTTAAGTGAACTACGAGCCCCATTGTTAATCCTTTAAAGGAAATTATTTGTAAATTTCGACAAGTAGAACAATGAATGGAATAGGTAGACGGTTGAAATCATTGTATATATTGCTTCTATATAGTCTAAGAAAAATATATGCAAAGCATCCAAACAGTACAATTCGCCAATTTTTTGTTCTTCAAGTTTAAGTGAACAATGAGCCCCAATGGTTAATCCTTTATCGGTAATTATTTGTAACTTTCGACAAGTAGAACAATGAATGGAACAGGTAGACGGTTGAAATCCTTGTATATATTGCTTCCATATAGTCTAAGAAACATGTACGCAAAGCATCCAAACAGTACCATTCGCCAATTTTTTGTCCTTCAAGTTTAAGTGAACAATGAGCCCCATTGTTAATCCTTTATAGGAAATTATTTGTAACTTTCGACAAGTAGAACAATGAATGGAACAGGTAGCCGGTTGAAATCAATGTATATATTGCTTCTATATAGTCTAAGAAACATATATGCAAAGCATCCAAACAGTACCATTCGCCAATTTTTTGTTCTTCAAGTTTAAGTGAACTACGAGCCCCATTGTTAATCCTTTAAAGGAAATTATTTGTAAATTTCGACAAGTAGAACAATGAATGGATCATGTAGACGGTTGAAATCATTGTATATATTGCTTCTATATAGTCTACGAAACATATATGCAAAGCATCCAAACAGTACAATTCGCCAATGTTTTGTTCTTCAAGTTTAAGTGAACTAAGAGTCCCATTGTTAATCCTTTAACGGAAATTAATTGTAAATTTCGACAAGTAGAACAATGAATGGAATAGGTAGACGGTTGAAATCATTGTATATATTGCTTCTATATAGTCTAAGAAACATATATGCAAAGCATCCAAACAGTACAATTCGCCAATTTTTTGTTCTTCAAGTTTAAGTGAACAATGAGCCCCAATGGTTAATCCTTTATCGGTAATTATTTGTAACTTTCGACAAGTAGAACAATGAATGGAACAGGTAGCCGGTTGAAATCAATGTATATATTGCTTCTATATAGTCTAAGAAACATATATGCAAAGCATCCAAACAGTACCATTCGCCAATTTTTTGTTCTTCAAGTTTAAGTGAACTACGAGCCCCATTGTTAATCCTTTAAAGGAAATTATTTGTAACTTTCGACAAGTAGAACAATGAATGGAACAGGTAGACGGTTGACATCTTTGTATATATTGCTTCCATATAGTCTAAGAAACATATATGCAAAGCGTCCAAACAGTACAATTCGCCAATTTTTTGCTCTTCAAGTTTAAGTGAACTACGAGCCCCATCGTTAATCCTTTAAAGGAAATTAATTGTAACTTTCTACTAGTAGAACAATGATTGGAACATGTAGACGGATGAAATCTTTGTATATATTGCTTCCATATAGTCTAAGAAACATGTACGCAAAGCATCCAAACAGTACCATGCGCCAATTTTTTGTTCTTCAAGTTTAAGTGAACAATGAGCCCCATTGTTAATCCTTTAACAGAAATTATTTGTAACTTTCGACAAGTAGAACAATGAATGGAACAGGTAGACGGTTGAAATCTTTGTATATATTGCTTCTATATAGTCTAAGAAACATATATGCAAAGCATCCAAACAGTACCATTCGCCAATTTATTGTTCTTCAAGTTTAAGAGAACAACGAGCCCCATTGTTAATACTTTAAAGGAAATTATTTGTAAATTTCGACAAGTAGAACAATGATTGGAACAAGTAGACGGTTGAAATCTTTGTATATGTTGCTTCCATATAGTCTAAGGAACATGTACGCAAAGCATCCAAACAGTACCATTCGCCAATTTTATGTTCTTCAATTTTAAGTGAACAATGAGCCCCATTGTTAATCCTTTAACAGAAATTATTTGTAACTTTCGACAAGTAGAACAATGAATGGAACAGGTAGACGGTTGAATTCTTTGTATATATTGCTTCTATATAGTCTAAGAAACATATATGCAAAGCATCCAAACAGTACAATTCGCCAATTTATTTTTCTTCAAGTTTAAGTGTACAACGAGCCCCATTGTTAATGCTTTAAAGGAAATTATTTGTAAACTTCGACAAGTAGAACAATGATTGGAACACGTAGACGGTTGAAATCTTTGTATATGTTGCTTCTATATAGTCTAAGAAACATATATGCAAAGCATCCAAACAGTACAATTCGCCAATTTTTTGATCTTCAAGTTTAAGTGAACTACGAGCCCCATTGTTAATACTTTAAAGGAAATTAATTATAACTTTCTACAAGTAGAACAATGATTGGAACACATAGACGGTTGAAATCTTTGCATATGTTGCTCCCATATCGTCTAAGAAACATATATGCAAAGCATCCAAACAGTACCATTCGCCAATTTTTTGTTCTTCAAGTTTAAGTGAACTATGAGGCCCCATGGTTAATCCTTTATCGGAAATTATTTGTAACTTTCTACAAGTAGAACAATGAATAGTACAGGTAGACGGGAGAAGTCTTTATATATATTGCTTCTATATAGTCTAAGAAACATATATGCAAAGCATCCAAACAGTACAATTCGCCAATTTTTTGTTCTTCAAGTTTAAGTGAACAACGAGCCCCATTGTTAATCCTTTACAGGAAATTATTTGTAAATTTCGACAAGTAGAACAATGAATGGAACAGGTAGACGGTTGAAATCTTTGTATATATTGCTTCTATATAGTCTAAGAAACATATATGCAAAGCATCCAAACAGTACCATTCGCCAATTTATTGTTCTTCAAGTTTAAGAGAACAACGAGCCCCATTGTTAATACTTTAAAGGAAATTATTTGTAAATTTCGACAAGTAGAACAATGATTGGAACAAGTAGACGGTTGAAATCTTTGTATATGTTGCTTCCATATAGTCTAAGGAACATGTACGCAAAGCATCCAAACAGTACCATTCGCCAATTTTATGTTCTTCAAGTTTAAGTGAACAATGAGCCCCATTGTTAATCCTTTAACAGAAATTATTTGTAACTTTAGACAAGTAGAACAATGAATGGAACAGGTAGACGGTTGAATTCTTTGTATATATTGCTTCTATATAGTCTAAGAAACATATATGCAAAGCATCCAAACAGTACAATTCGCCAATTTATTTTTCTTCAAGTTTAAGTGTACAACGAGCCCCATTGTTAATGCTTTAAAGGAAATTATTTGTAAACTTCGACAAGTAGAACAATGATTGGAACACGTAGACGGTTGAAATCTTTGTATATGTTGCTTCCATATCGTCTAAGAAACATATATGCAAAGCATCCAAACAGTACCATTCGCCAATTTTTTGTTCTTCAAGTTTAAGTGAACTATGAGGCCCCATGGTTAATCCTTTATCGGAAATTATTTGTAACTTTCTACAAGTAGAACAATGAATAGTACAGGTAGACGGGAGAAGTCTTTATATATATTGCTTCTATATAGTCTAAGAAACATATATGCAAAGCATCCAAACAGTACAATTCGCCAATTTTTTGTTCTTCAAGTTTAAGTGAACAACGAGCCCCATTGTTAATCCTTTACAGGAAATTATTTGTAAATTTCGACAAGTAGAACAATGAATGGAACAGGTAGACGGTTGAAATCTTTGTATATATTGCTTCTATATAGTCTGAGAAACATATATGCAAAGCATCCAAACAGTACCATTCGCCAATTTATTGTTCTTCAAGTTTAAGAGAACAACGAGCCCCATTGTTAATGCTTTAAAGGAAATTATTTGTAAACTTCGACAAGTAGAACAATGATTGTAACACGTAGACGGTTGAAATCATTGTATATATTGCTTCTATATAGTCTAAGAAACATATATGCAAAGCATCCAAACAGTACAATTCGCCAATTTTTTTTCTTCAAGTTTAAGTAAACTACGATCCCCATTGTTAATCCCTTAACGGAAATTATTTGTAACTTTCGACAAGTAGAACAATGAATGGAACAGGTAGACAGTTGAAATCATTGTATATATTGCTTCTATATAGTTTAAGAAACATATATGCAAAGCATCCAAACAGTATAATTCGACAATTTTTTGCTCTTCAAGTTTAAGTGAACTACGAGCCCCATTGTTAATCCTTTAAAGGAAATTATTTGTAAATTTCGACAAGTAGAACAATGAATGGAATAGGTAGACGGTTGAAATCATTGTATATATTGCTTCTATATAGTCTAAGAAACATATATGCAAAGCATCCAAACAGTACAATTCGCCAATTTTTTGTTCTTCAAGTTTAAGTAAACTACGATCCCCATTGTTAATCCCTTAACGGAAATTATTTGTAACATTCGACAAGTAGAACAATGAATGGAACAGGTAGACGGTTGAAATCATTGCATATATTGCTTCTATATAGTCCAAGAAACATATATGCAAAGCATCCAAACAGTACAATTCGCCAATTTTTTGCTCTTCAAGTTTAAGTGAACTACGAGCCCCATTGTTAATACTTTAACGGAAATTAATTGTAACTTTCGACAAGTAGAACAATGAATGGAACACGTAGACGGTTGAAATCTTTGTATATATGGCTTCTATATAGTATAAGAAACATATATGCAAAGCATCCAAACAGTACAATTCGCCAATTTTTTGTTCTTCAAGTTTAAGTGAACAATGAGCCCCAATGGTTAATCCTTTAAAGGAAATTATTTGTAACTTTCGACAAGTAGAACAATGAATGGAACAGGTAGACGGTTGAAATCATTGTATATATTGCTTCTATATAGTCTAAGAAACATATATGCAAAGCATCCAAACAGTACAATTCGCCAATTTTTTTTCTTCAAGTTTAAGTAAACTACGATCCCCATTGTTAATCCCTTAACGGAAATTATTTGTAACTTTCGACAAGTAGAACAATGAATGGAACAGGTAGACAGTTGAAATCATTGTATATATTGCTTCTATATAGTTTAAGAAACATATATGCAAAGCATCCAAACAGTATAATTCGACAATTTTTTTCTCTTCAAGTTTAAGTGAACTACGAGCCCCATTGTTAATCCTTTAAAGGAAATTATTTGTAAATTTCGACAAGTAGAACAATGAATGGAATAGGTAGACGGTTGAAATCATTGTATATATTGCTTCTATATAGTCTAAGAAACATATATGCAAAGCATCCAAACAGTACAATTCGCCAATTTTTTGTTCTTCAAGTTTAAGTAAACTACGATCCCCATTGTTAATCCCTTAACGGAAATTATTTGTAACATTCGACAAGTAGAACAATGAATGGAACAGGTAGACGGTTGAAATCATTGTATATATTGCTTCTATATAGTCCAAGAAACATATATGCAAAGCATCCAAACAGTACAATTCGCCAATTTTTTGCTCTTCAAGTTTAAGTGAACTACGAGCCCCATTGTTAATACTTTAACGGAAATTAATTGTAACTTTCGACAAGTAGAACAATGAATGGAACACGTAGACGGTTGAAATCTTTGTATATATTGCTTCTATATAGTATAAGAAACATATATGCAAAGCATCCAAACAGTACAATTCGCCAATTTTTTGTTCTTCAAGTTTAAGTGAACAATGAGCCCCAATGGTTAATCCTTTAAAGGAAATTATTTGTAACTTTCGACAAGTAGAACAATGAATGGAACAGGTAGACGGTTGAAATCTTTGTATATATTGCTTCTATATAGTCTAAGAAACATATATGCAAAGCATCTAAACAGTACAATTGGCCAATTTTTTGTTTTTCATGTTTAAGTGAACAATGAGCCCCAATGGTTAATCCTTTATCGGAAATTATTTGTAACTTTCGACAAGTAGAACAATGAATGGAACAGGTAGACGGTTGAATTCTTTATATATATTGCTTCTATATAGTCTAAGAAACATATATGCAAAGCATCCAAACAGTACAAATCGCCAATTTATTGTTCTTCAAGTTTAAGTGAACTACGAGCCCCATTGTTAATCCTTTAAAGGAAATTATTTGTAAATTTCGGCAAGTAGAACAATGAATGGAATAGGTAGACGGTTGAAATCATTGTATATATTGCTTCTATATAGTCTAAGAAACATATATGCAAAGCATCCAAACAGTGCAATTCGCCAATTTTTTGTTCTTCAAGTTTAAGTAAACTACGATCCCCATTGTTAATCCCTTAACGGAAATTATTTGTAACATTCGACAAGTAGAACAATGAATGGAACAGGTAGACGGTTGAAATCATTGTATATATTGCTTCTATATAGTCTAAGAAACATATATGCAAAGCATTCAAACAGTACAGTTCGCCAATTTTTTGTTCTTCAAGTTTAAGTGAACAATGAGCCCCATTGTTAATCCTTTAAAGGAAATTATTTGTAACTTTCGACAAGTAGAACAATGAATGGAACAGGTAGACGGTTGAAATCTTTGTATATATTGCACCTATATAGTCTATGAAACATATATGCAAAGCATCCAAACAGTACAATTCGCCAATTTTTTGTTCTTCAAGTTTAAGTAAACTACGATCCCCATTGTTAATCACTTAAGGGAAATTATTTGTAACTTTCGACAAGTAGAACAATGAATGGAACAGGTAGACGGTTGAAATCATTGTATATATTGCTTGTATATAGTCTAAGAAACATATATGCAAAGCATCCAAACAGTACAATTCGCCAATTTTTTGTTCTTCAAGTTTAAGTAAACTACGATCCCCATTGTTAATCCCTTAACGGAAATTATTTGTAACTTTCGACAAGTAGAACAATGAATGGAACAGGTAGACAGTTGAAATCATGGTATATATTGCTTCTATATAGTTTAAGAAACATATATGCAAAGCATCCAAACAGTATAATTCGACAATTTTTTGCTCTTCAAGTTTAAGTGAACTACGAGCCCCATTGTTAATCCTTTAAAGGAAATTATTTGTAAATTTCGACAAGTAGAACAATGAATGGAATAGGTAGACGGTTGAAATCATTGTATATATTGCTTCTATATAGTCTAAGAAACATATATGCAAAGCATCCAAACAGTACAATTCGCCAATTTTTTGTTCTTCAAGTTTAAGTAAACTACGATCCCCATTGTTAATCCCTTAACGGAAATTATTTGTAAATTTCGACAAGTAGAACAATGAATGGAACAGGTAGACTGTTGAAATCATTGTATATATTGCTTCTATATAGTCTAAGAAACATATATGCAAAGCATCCAAACAGTACAGTTCGCCAATTTTTTGTTCTTCAAGTTTAAGTGAACAATGAGCCCCATTGTTAATCCTTTAAAGGAAATTATTTGTAACTTTCGACAAGTAGAACAATGAATGGAACAGGTAGACGGTTGAAATCTTTGTATATATTGCATCTATATAGTCTATGAAACATATATGCAAAGCATCCAAACAGTACAATTCGCCAATTTTTTGTTCTTCAAGTTTAAGTGAACAATGAGCCCCAATGGTTAATCCTTTATCTGTAATTATTTGTAACTTTCGACAAGTAGAACAATGAATGGACCAGGTAGACGGTTGAATCCCTTGTATATATTGCTTCTATATAGTCTAAGAAACATATAAGCAAAGCATATAAACAGTACAATTCGCCAATTTTTTGTTCTTCAAGTTTAAGTAAACTACGATCCCCATTGTTAATCCCTTAACGGAAATTATTTGTAACTTTCGACAAGTAGAACAATGAATGGAACAGGTAGAAGGTTGAAATCATTGTATATATTGCTTCTATATAGTCTAAGAAACATATATGCAAAGCATCCAAACAGTACAATTCGCCAATTTTTTGTTCTTCAAGTTTAAGTAAACTACGATCCCCATTGTTAATCCCTTAACGGAAATTATTTGTAACTTTCGACAAGTAGAACAATGAATGGAACAGGTAGACGGTTGAAATCATTGTATATATTGCTTCTATATCGTTTAAGAAACATATATGCAAAGCATCCAAACAGTACAATTCGACAATTTCTTTCTCTTCAAGTTTAAGTGAACTACGAGCCCCATTGTTAATCCTTTAAAGGAATTTATTTGTAACTTTCGACAAGTAGAACAATGAATGAAACAGGTAGCCGGTTGAAATCAATGTATATATTGCTTCTATATAGTCTAAGAAACATATATGCAAAGCATCCAAACAGTACCATTCGCCAATTTTTTGTTCTTCAAGTTTAAGTGAACAACGAGCCCCATTGTTAATCCTTTAAAGGAAATTATTTGTAAATTTCGACAAGTAGAACAATGATTGGAACACGTAGACGGTTGAAATCTTTGTATATATTGCTTCTATATAGTATAAGAAACATATATGCAAAGCATCCAAACAGTACCATTCGCCAATTTTTTGTTCTTCAAGTTTAAGTGAACTACGAGCCCCATTGTTAATCCTTTAAAGGAAATTATTTGTAAATTTCGACAAGTAGAACAATGAATGGATCATGTAGACGGTTGAAATCATTGTATATATTGCTTCTATATAGTCTACGAAACATATATGCAAAGCATCCAAACAGTACAATTCGCCAATGTTTTGTTCTTCAAGTTTAAGTGAACTAAGAGCCCCATTGTTAATCCTTTAACGGAAATTAATTGTAAATTTCGACAAGTAGAACAATGAATGGAACAGGTAGACTGTTGAAATCATTGTATATATTGCTTCTATATAGTCTAAGAAACATATATGCAAAGAATCCAAACAGTACCATTCGCCAATTTTTTGTTCTTCAAGTTCAAGTGAACTACGATCCCCATTGTTAATCCCTTAACGGAAATTATTTGCAAATTTCGACAAGTAGAACAATGAATGGGACAGGTAGACGGTTGAAATCTTTGTATATATTGCTTCTATATAGTATAAGAAACATATATGCAAAGCATCCAAACAGTACAATTCGCCAATGTTTTGTTCTTCAAGTTTAAGTGAACTAAGAGCCCCATTGTTAATCCTTTAACGGAAATTATTTGTAACTTTCGACAAGTAGAACAATAAATGGAACAGTTAGACGGTTGAAATCTTTGTATATATTGCTTCTATATAATCTAAGAAACATTTATGCAAAGCATCTAAACAGTAACAATCGCCAATTTTTTGATCTTCAAGTTTAAGTGAACAGCGAGCCCCATTGATAATCATGAAATGGAAATTATTTGTAACTTTCTACAAGTAGAACAATGAATAGTACAGGTAGACGGGTGAAATATTTCTATATATTGCTTCTAAATAGTCTAAGAAACATCTATGCAAAGCATCCAAACAGTACAATTCGCCAATTTTTCGCTCTTCAAGTTTAAGTGAACTACGAGCCCCATTGTTAATCCTTTAAAGGAAATTATTTGTAAATTTCGGCAAGTAGAACAATGAATGGAATAGGTAGACGGTTGAAATCATTGTATATGTTGCTTCTATATAATCTAAGAAACATATATGCAAAGCATCCAAACAGTACAATTCGCCAATTTTTTGTTCTTCAAGTTTAAGTAAACTACGATCCCCATTGTTAATCCCTTAACGGAAATTATTTGTAACATTCGACAAGTAGAACAATGAATGGAACAGGTAGACGGTTGAAATCATTGTATATATTGCTTCTATATAGTCTAAGAAACATATATGCATAGCATCCAAACAGTACAATTCGCCAATTTTTTGTTCTTCAAGTTTAAGTTAACAATGAGCCCCATTGTTAATCCTTTAAAGGAAATTATTTGTAACTTTCGACAAGTAGAACAATGAATGGAACAGGTAGACGGTTGAAATCTTTGTATATATTGCTTCTATATAGTCTAAGAAACATATATGCCATGCATCCAAACAGTACCATTCGCCAATTTTTTGTTCTCCAAGTTTAAGTGAACAATGAGCCCCATTGTTAATCCTTTATCGGAAATTATTTGTAACTTTCGACAAGTTGAACAATGAATCGAACAGGTAGACGGTTGAAATCTTTGTATATATTGCTTCTATATAGTCTAAGAAACATATATGCAAAGCACCCAAACAGTACCATTCGCCACTTTTTTGTTCTTCAAGTTTAAGTGAACAACGAGCCCCATTGTTAATCCTTTAAAGGAAATTATTTGTAACTTTCTACAAGTAGAACAATGATTGGAACACGTAGATGGTTGAAATCTTTGTATATATTGCTTCCATATAGTCTAAGAAACATGTACGCAAAGCATCCAAACAGTACAATTCGCCAATTTTTTGTTCTTCAAGTTTAAGTGAACTACGATCCCCATTGTTAATCCCTTAACGGAAATTATTTGTAACTTTCGACAAGTAGAACAGTGAATGGTACAGGTAGACGGTTGAAATCTTTGTATATATTGCTTCTATATAGTATAAGAAACATATATGCAAAGCATCCAAACAGTACAATTCGGCAATTTTTTGTTCTTCAAGTTTAAGTGAACAATGAGCCCCAATGTTTAATCCGTTATCGGAAATTATTTGTAACTTTCGACAAGTAGAACAATGAATGGAAAAGGTAGACGGTTGAAATCTTTCTATATATTGCTTCTATATAGTCTAAGAAACATATATGCAAAGCATCCAAACAGTACCATTCGCCAATTTTTTGTTCTTCAAGTTTAAGTGAACTACGAGCCCCATTGTTAATCCTTTAAAGGAAATTATTTGTAAATTTCGACAAGTAGAACAATGAATGGAACAGGTAGACGGTTGAAATCATTGTATATATTGCTTCTATATAGTCTAAGAAACATATATGCAAAGCATCCAAACAGTACAATTCGCCAATTTTTTGTTCTTCAAGTTTAAGTGAACAATGAGCCCCATTGTTAATCCTTTAAAGGAAATTATTTGTAACTTTCGACAAGTAGAACAATGAATGGAACAGGTAGACGGTTGAAATCTTTGTATATATTGCTTCTATATAGTCTAAGAAACATATATGCCATGCATCCAAACAGTACCATTCGCCAATTTTTTGTTCTCCAAGTTTAAGTGAACAATGAGCCCCATTGTTAATCCTTTATCGGAAATTATTTGTAACTTTCGACAAGTAGAACAATGAATGGAACAGGTAGACGGTTGAAATCTTTGTATATATTGCTTCTATATAGTCTAAGAAACATATATGCAAAGCACCCAAACAGTACCATTCGCCACTTTTTTGTTCTTCAAGTTTAAGTGAACAACGAGCCCCATTGTTAATCCTTTAAAGGAAATTATTTGTAAATTTCGGCAAGTAGAACAATGAATGGAATAGGTAGACGGTTGAAATCATTGTATATATTGCTTCTATATAGTCTAAGAAACATATATGCAAAGCATCCAAACAGTACAATTCGCCAATTTTTTGTTCTTCAAGTTTAAGTAAACTACGATCCCCATTGTTAATCCCTTAACGGAAATTATTTGTAACATTCGACAAGTAGAACAATGAATGGAACAGGTAGACGGTTGAAATCATTGCATATATTGCTTCTATATAGTCCAAGAAACATATATGCAAAGCATCCAAACAGTACAATTCGCCAATTTTTTGCTCTTCAAGTTTAAGTAAACTACGATCCCCATTGTTAATCCCTTAACGGAAATTATTTGTAACTTTCGACAAGTAGAACAATGAATGGAACAGGTAGACAGTTGAAATCATTGTATATATTGCTTCTATATAGTTTAAGAAACATATATGCAAAGCATCCAAACAGTATAATTCGACAATTTTTTGCTCTTCAAGTTTAAGTGAACTACGAGCCCCATTGTTAATCCTTTAAAGGAAATTATTTGTAAATTTCGACAAGTAGAACAATGAATGGAATAGGTAGACGGTTGAAATCATTGTATATATTGCTTCTATATAGTCTAAGAAACATATATGCAAAGCATCCAAACAGTACAATTCGCCAATTTTTTGTTCTTCAAGTTTAAGTAAACTACGATCCCCATTGTTAATCCCTTAACGGAAATTATGTGTAACATTCGACAAGTAGAACAATGAATGGAACAGGTAGACGGTTGAAATCATTGTATATATTGCTTCTATATAGTCCAAGAAACATATATGCAAAGCATCCAAACAGTACAATTCGCCAATTTTTTGCTCTTCAAGTTTAAGTGAACTACGAGCCCCATTGTTAATACTTTAACGGAAATTAATTGTAACTTTCGACAAGTAGAACAATGAATGGAACACGTAGACGGTTGAAATCTTTGTATATATTGCTTCTATATAGTATAAGAAACATATATGCAAAGCATCCAAACAGTACAATTCGCCAATTTTTTGTTCTTTAAGTTTAAGTGAACAATGAGCCCCAATGGTTAATCCTTTAAAGGAAATTATTTGTAACTTTCGACAAGTAGAACAATGAATGGAAGAGGTAGACGGTTGAAATCTTTGTATATATTGCTTCTATATAGTCTAAGAAACATATATGCAAAGCATCCAAACAGTACAATTCGCCAATTTTTTGTTTTTCATGTTTAAGTGAACAATGAGCCCCAATGGTTAATCCTTTATCGGAAATTATTTGTAACTTTCGACAAGTAGAACAATGAATGGAACAGGTAGACGGTTGAATTCTTTATATATATTGCTTCTATATAGTCTAAGAAACATATATGCAAAGCATCCAAACAGTACAAATCGCCAATTTATTGTTCTTTAAGTTTAAGTGAACAACGAGCCCCATTGTTAATCCTTTATCGGAAATTATTTGTAACTTTCGACAAGTAGAACAATGAATGGAACTGGTAGACGGTTGAAATCTTTTTATATATTGCTTCTATATAGTCTAAGAAACATATATGCAAAGCATCCAAACAGTACAATTCGCCAATTTTTTGTTTTTCATGTTTAAGTGAATAATGAGCCCCAATGGTTAATCCTTTATCGGAAATTATTTGTAACTTTCGACAAGTAGAACAATGAATGGAACAGGTAGACGGTTGAATTCTTTATATATATTGCTTCTATATAGTCTACGAAACATATATGCAAAGCATCCAAACAGTACAATTCGCCAATTTTTTGTACTTGAAGTTTAAGTGAACTACGAGCCCCATTGTTAATCCTTTACCGGAAATTAATTGTAAATTTCGACAAGTCGAACAATGAATGGAACAGGTAGACGGTTGAAATCTTTGTATATATTGCTTCTATATAGTCTAAGAAACATATATGCAAAGCATTCAAACAGTACAGTTCGCCAATTTTTTGTTCTTCAAGTTTAAGTGAACAATGAGCCCCATTGTTAATCCTTTAAAGGAAATTATTTGTAACTTTCGACAAGTAGAACAATGAATGGAACAGGTAGACGGTTGAAATCTTTGTATATATTGCACCTATATAGTCTATGAAACATATATGCAAAGCATCCAAACAGTACAATTCGCCAATTTTTTGTTCTTCAAGTGTAAGTGAACAATGAGCCCCAATGGTTAATCCTTTATCGGTAATTATTTGTAACTTTCGACAAGTAGAACAATGAATGGAACAGGTAGACGGTTGAAATCCTTGTATATATTGCTTCCATATAGTCTAAGAAACATGTACGCAAAGCATCCAAACAGTACCATTCGCCAATTTTTTGTCCTTCAAGTTTAAGTGAACAATGAGCCCCATTGTTAATCCTTTATAGGAAATTATTTGTAACTTTCGACAAGTAGAACAATGAATGGAACAGGTAGCCGGTTGAAATCAATGTATATATTGCTTCTATATAGTCTAAGAAACATATATGCAAAGCATCCAAACAGTACCATTCGCCAATTTTTTGTTCTTCAAGTTTAAGTGAACAATGAGCCCCAATGGTTAATCCTTTATCGGAAATTATTTGTAAATTTCGACAAGTAGAACAATGAATGGAACAGGTAGCCGGTTGAAATCTTTGTATATATTGCATCTATATAGTCTAAGAAACATATATGCAAAGCATCCAAACAGTACAATTCGCCAATTGTTTGTTCTTCAAGTTTAAGTGAACAATGAGCCCCAATGGTTAAACCTTTATCGGAAATTATTTGTAAATTTCGACAAGTAGAACAATGAATGGAACAGGTAGCCGGTTGAAATCAATGTATATATTGCTTCTATATAGTCTAAGAAACATATATGCAAAGCATCCTAACCGTACCATTCGCCAATTTTTTGTTCTTCAAGTTTAAGTGAACTACGAGCCCCATTGTTAATCCTTTAAAGGAAATTATTTGTAAATTTCGACAAGTAGAACAATGAATGGAACAGGTAGACTGTTGAAATCATTGTATATATTGCTTCTATATAGTCTAAGAAACATATATGCAAAGCATCCAAACAGTACAGTTCGCCAATTTTTTGTTCTTCAAGTTTAAGTGAACAATGAGCCCCATTGTTAATCCTTTAAAGGAAATTATTTGTAACTTTCGACAAGTAGAACAATGAATGGAACAGGTAGACGGTTGAAATCTTTGTATATATTGCATCTATATAGTCTATGAAACATATATGCAAAGCATCCAAACAGTACAATTCGCCAATTTTTTGTTCTTCAAGTTTAAGTGAACAATGAGCCCCAATGGTTAATCCTTTATCTGTAATTATTTGTAACTTTCGACAAGTAGAACAATGAATGGACCAGGTAGACGGTTGAATCCCTTGTATATATTGCTTCTATATAGTCTAAGAAACATATAAGCAAAGCATATAAACAGTACAATTCGCCAATTTTTTGTTCTTCAAGTTTAAGTAAACTACGATCCCCATTGTTAATCCCTTAACGGAAATTATTTGTAACTTTCGACAAGTAGAACAATGAATGGAACAGGTAGAAGGTTGAAATCATTGTATATATTGCTTCTATATAGTCTAAGAAACATATATGCAAAGCATCCAAACAGTACAATTCGCCAATTTTTTGTTCTTCAAGTTTAAGTAAACTACGATCCCCATTGTTAATCCCTTAACGGAAATTATTTGTAACTTTCGACAAGTAGAACAATGAATGGAACAGGTAGACGGTTGAAATCATTGTATATATTGCTTCTATATCGTTTAAGAAACATATATGCAAAGCATCCAAACAGTACAATTCGACAATTTCTTTCTCTTCAAGTTTAAGTGAACTACGAGCCCCATTGTTAATCCTTTAAAGGAATTTATTTGTAACTTTCGACAAGTAGAACAATGAATGAAACAGGTAGCCGGTTGAAATCAATGTATATATTGCTTCTATATAGTCTAAGAAACATATATGCAAAGCATCCAAACAGTACCATTCGCCAATTTTTTGTTCTTCAAGTTTAAGTGAACAACGAGCCCCATTGTTAATCCTTTAAAGGAAATTATTTGTAAATTTCGACAAGTAGAACAATGATTGGAACACGTAGACGGTTGAAATCTTTGTATATATTGCTTCTATATAGTATAAGAAACATATATGCAAAGCATCCAAACAGTACCATTCGCCAATTTTTTGTTCTTCAAGTTTAAGTGAACTACGAGCCCCATTGTTAATCCTTTAAAGGAAATTATTTGTAAATTTCGACAAGTAGAACAATGAATGGATCATGTAGACGGTTGAAATCATTGTATATATTGCTTCTATATAGTCTACGAAACATATATGCAAAGCATCCAAACAGTACAATTCGCCAATGTTTTGTTCTTCAAGTTTAAGTGAACTAAGAGCCCCATTGTTAATCCTTTAACGGAAATTAATTGTAAATTTCGACAAGTAGAACAATGAATGGAACAGGTAGACTGTTGAAATCATTGTATATATTGCTTCTATATAGTCTAAGAAACATATATGCAAAGAATCCAAACAGTACCATTCGCCAATTTTTTGTTCTTCAAGTTCAAGTGAACTACGATCCCCATTGTTAATCCCTTAACGGAAATTATTTGCAAATTTCGACAAGTAGAACAATGAATGGGACAGGTAGACGGTTGAAATCTTTGTATATATTGCTTCTATATAGTATAAGAAACATATATGCAAAGCATCCAAACAGTACAATTCGCCAATGTTTTGTTCTTCAAGTTTAAGTGAACTAAGAGCCCCATTGTTAATCCTTTAACGGAAATTATTTGTAACTTTCGACAAGTAGAACAATAAATGGAACAGTTAGACGGTTGAAATCTTTGTATATATTGCTTCTATATAATCTAAGAAACATTTATGCAAAGCATCTAAACAGTAACAATCGCCAATTTTTTGATCTTCAAGTTTAAGTGAACAGCGAGCCCCATTGATAATCATGAAATGGAAATTATTTGTAACTTTCTACAAGTAGAACAATGAATAGTACAGGTAGACGGGTGAAATATTTCTATATATTGCTTCTAAATAGTCTAAGAAACATCTATGCAAAGCATCCAAACAGTACAATTCGCCAATTTTTCGCTCTTCAAGTTTAAGTGAACTACGAGCCCCATTGTTAATCCTTTAAAGGAAATTATTTGTAAATTTCGGCAAGTAGAACAATGAATGGAATAGGTAGACGGTTGAAATCATTGTATATGTTGCTTCTATATAATCTAAGAAACATATATGCAAAGCATCCAAACAGTACAATTCGCCAATTTTTTGTTCTTCAAGTTTAAGTAAACTACGATCCCCATTGTTAATCCCTTAACGGAAATTATTTGTAACATTCGACAAGTAGAACAATGAATGGAACAGGTAGACGGTTGAAATCATTGTATATATTGCTTCTATATAGTCTAAGAAACATATATGCATAGCATCCAAACAGTACAATTCGCCAATTTTTTGTTCTTCAAGTTTAAGTTAACAATGAGCCCCATTGTTAATCCTTTAAAGGAAATTATTTGTAACTTTCGACAAGTAGAACAATGAATGGAACAGGTAGACGGTTGAAATCTTTGTATATATTGCTTCTATATAGTCTAAGAAACATATATGCCATGCATCCAAACAGTACCATTCGCCAATTTTTTGTTCTCCAAGTTTAAGTGAACAATGAGCCCCATTGTTAATCCTTTATCGGAAATTATTTGTAACTTTCGACAAGTTGAACAATGAATCGAACAGGTAGACGGTTGAAATCTTTGTATATATTGCTTCTATATAGTCTAAGAAACATATATGCAAAGCACCCAAACAGTACCATTCGCCACTTTTTTGTTCTTCAAGTTTAAGTGAACAACGAGCCCCATTGTTAATCCTTTAAAGGAAATTATTTGTAACTTTCTACAAGTAGAACAATGATTGGAACACGTAGATGGTTGAAATCTTTGTATATATTGCTTCCATATAGTCTAAGAAACATGTACGCAAAGCATCCAAACAGTACAATTCGCCAATTTTTTGTTCTTCAAGTTTAAGTGAACTACGATCCCCATTGTTAATCCCTTAACGGAAATTATTTGTAACTTTCGACAAGTAGAACAGTGAATGGTACAGGTAGACGGTTGAAATCTTTGTATATATTGCTTCTATATAGTATAAGAAACATATATGCAAAGCATCCAAACAGTACAATTCGGCAATTTTTTGTTCTTCAAGTTTAAGTGAACAATGAGCCCCAATGTTTAATCCGTTATCGGAAATTATTTGTAACTTTCGACAAGTAGAACAATGAATGGAAAAGGTAGACGGTTGAAATCTTTCTATATATTGCTTCTATATAGTCTAAGAAACATATATGCAAAGCATCCAAACAGTACCATTCGCCAATTTTTTGTTCTTCAAGTTTAAGTGAACTACGAGCCCCATTGTTAATCCTTTAAAGGAAATTATTTGTAAATTTCGACAAGTAGAACAATGAATGGAACAGGTAGACAGTTGAAATCATTGTATATATTGCTTCTATATAGTCTAAGAAACATATATGCAAAGCATCCAAACAGTACAATTCGCCAATTTTTTGTTCTTCAAGTTTAAGTGAACAATGAGCCCCATTGTTAATCCTTTAAAGGAAATTATTTGTAACTTTCGACAAGTAGAACAATGAATGGAACAGGTAGACGGTTGAAATCTTTGTATATATTGCTTCTATATAGTCTAAGAAACATATATGCCATGCATCCAAACAGTACCATTCGCCAATTTTTTGTTCTCCAAGTTTAAGTGAACAATGAGCCCCATTGTTAATCCTTTATCGGAAATTATTTGTAACTTTCGACAAGTAGAACAATGAATGGAACAGGTAGACGGTTGAAATCTTTGTATATATTGCTTCTATATAGTCTAAGAAACATATATGCAAAGCACCCAAACAGTACCATTCGCCACTTTTTTGTTCTTCAAGTTTAAGTGAACAACGAGCCCCATTGTTAATCCTTTAAAGGAAATTATTTGTAAATTTCGGCAAGTAGAACAATGAATGGAATAGGTAGACGGTTGAAATCATTGTATATATTGCTTCTATATAGTCTAAGAAACATATATGCAAAGCATCCAAACAGTACAATTCGCCAATTTTTTGTTCTTCAAGTTTAAGTAAACTACGATCCCCATTGTTAATCCCTTAACGGAAATTATTTGTAACATTCGACAAGTAGAACAATGAATGGAACAGGTAGACGGTTGAAATCATTGTATATATTGCTTCTATATAGTCTAAGAAACATATATGCAAAGCATTCAAACAGTACAGTTCGCCAATTTTTTGTTCTTTAAGTTTAAGTGAACAATGAGCCCCATTGTTAATCCTTTAAAGGAAATTATTTGTAACTTTCGACAAGTAGAACAATGAATGGAACAGGTAGACGGTTGAAATCTTTGTATATATTGCACCTATATAGTCTATGAAACATATATGCAAAGCATCCAAACAGTACAATTCGCCAATTTTTTGTTCTTCAAGTGTAAGTGAACAATGAGCCCCAATGGTTAATCCTTTATCGGTAATTATTTGTAACTTTCGACAAGTAGAACAATGAATGGAACAGGTAGACGGTTGAAATCCTTGTATATATTGCTTCTATATAGTCTAAGAAACATATAAGCAAAGCATCCAAACAGTACAATTCGCCAATTTTTTGTTCTTCAAGTTTAAGTAAACTACGATCCCCATTGTTAATCACTTAAGGGAAATTATTTGTAACTTTCGACAAGTAGAACAATGAATGGAACAGGTAGACGGTTGAAATCATTGTATATATTGCTTCTATATAGTCTAAGAAACATATATGCAAAGCATCCAAACAGTACAATTCGCCAATTTTTTGTTCTTCAAGTTTAAGTGAACAATGAGCCCCATTGTTAATCCTTTAAAGGAAATTATTTGTAACTTTCGACAAGTAGAACAATGAATGGAACAGGTAGACGGTTGAAATCTTTGTATATATTGCTTCTATATAGTCTAAGAAACATATATGCCATGCATCCAAACAGTACCATTCGCCAATTTTTTGTTCTCCAAGTTTAAGTGAACAATGAGCCCCATTGTTAATCCTTTATCGGAAATTATTTGTAACTTTCGACAAGTAGAACAATGAATGGAACAGGTAGACGGTTGAAATCTTTGTATATATTGCTTCTATATAGTCTAAGAAACATATATGCAAAGCACCCAAACAGTACCATTCGCCACTTTTTTGTTCTTCAAGTTTAAGTGAACAACGAGCCCCATTGTTAATCCTTTAAAGGAAATTATTTGTAAATTTCGGCAAGTAGAACAATGAATGGAATAGGTAGACGGTTGAAATCATTGTATATATTGCTTCTATATAGTCTAAGAAACATATATGCAAAGCATCCAAACAGTACAATTCGCCAATTTTTTGTTCTTCAAGTTTAAGTAAACTACGATCCCCATTGTTAATCCCTTAACGGAAATTATTTGTAACATTCGACAAGTAGAACAATGAATGGAACAGGTAGACGGTTGAAATCATTGTATATATTGCTTCTATATAGTCTAAGAAACATATATGCAAAGCATTCAAACAGTACAGTTCGCCAATTTTTTGTTCTTTAAGTTTAAGTGAACAATGAGCCCCATTGTTAATCCTTTAAAGGAAATTATTTGTAACTTTCGACAAGTAGAACAATGAATGGAACAGGTAGACGGTTGAAATCTTTGTATATATTGCACCTATATAGTCTATGAAACATATATGCAAAGCATCCAAACAGTACAATTCGCCAATTTTTTGTTCTTCAAGTGTAAGTGAACAATGAGCCCCAATGGTTAATCCTTTATCGGTAATTATTTGTAACTTTCGACAAGTAGAACAATGAATGGAACAGGTAGACGGTTGAAATCCTTGTATATATTGCTTCTATATAGTCTAAGAAACATATAAGCAAAGCATCCAAACAGTACAATTCGCCAATTTTTTGTTCTTCAAGTTTAAGTAAACTACGATCCCCATTGTTAATCACTTAAGGGAAATTATTTGTAACTTTCGACAAGTAGAACAATGAATGGAACAGGTAGACGGTTGAAATCATTGTATATATTGCTTCTATATAGTCTAAGAAACATATATGCAAAGCATCCAAACAGTACAATTCGCCAATTTTTTGTTCTTCAAGTTTAAGTAAACTACGATCCCCATTGTTAATCCCTTAACGGAAATTATTTGTAACTTTCGACAAGTAGATCAATGAATGGAACAGGTAGACAGTTGAAATCATTGTATATATTGCTTCTATATAGTTTAAGAAACATATATGCAAAGCATCCAAACAGTACAATTCGACAATTTTTTGCTCTTCAAGTTTAAGTGAACTACGAGCCCCATTGTTAATCCCTTAACGGAAATTATTTGTAACATTCGACAAGTAGAACAATGAATGGAACAGGTAGACGGTTGAAATCATTGTATATATTGCTTCTATATAGTCCAAGAAACATATATGCAAAGCATCCAAACAGTACAATTCGCCAATTTTTTGCTCTTCAAGTTTAAGTGAACTACGAGCCCCATTGTTAATACTTTAACGGAAATTAATTGTAACTTTCGACAAGTAGAACAATGAATGGAACACGTAGACGGTTGAAATCTTTGTATATATTGCTTCTATATAGTATAAGAAACATATATGCAAAGCATCCAAACAGTACAATTCGCCAATTTTTTGTTCTTCAAGTGTAAGTGAACAATGAGCCCCAATGGTTAATCCTTTATCGGTAATTATTTGTAACTTTCGACAAGTAGAACAATGAATGGAACAGGTAGACGGTTGAAATCCTTGTATATATTGCTTCTATATAGTCTAAGAAACATATAAGCAAAGCATCCAAACAGTACAATTCGCCAATTTTTTGTTCTTCAAGTTTAAGTAAACTACGATCCCCATTGTTAATCACTTAAGGGAAATTATTTGTAACTTTCGACAAGTAGAACAATGAATGGAACAGGTAGACGGTTGAAATCATTGTATATATTGCTTCTATATAGTCTAAGAAACATATATGCAAAGCATCCAAACAGTACCATTCGCCAATTTTTTGTCCTTCAAGTTTAAGTGAACAATGAGCCCCATTGTTAATCCTTTATAGGAAATTATTTGTAACTTTCGACAAGTAGAACAATGAATGGAACAGGTAGCCGGTTGAAATCAATGTATATATTGCTTCTATATAGTCTAAGAAACATATATGCAAAGCATCCAAACAGTACCATTCGCCAATTTTTTGTTCTTCAAGTTTAAGTGAACAATGAGCCCCAATGGTTAATCCTTTATCGGAAATTATTTGTAAATTTCGACAAGTAGAACAATGAATGGAACAGGTAGCCGGTTGAAATCTTTGTATATATTGCATCTATATAGTCTAAGAAACATATATGCAAAGCATCCAAACAGTACAATTCGCCAATTGTTTGTTCTTCAAGTTTAAGTGAACAATGAGCCCCAATGGTTAAACCTTTATCGGAAATTATTTGTAAATTTCGACAAGTAGAACAATGAATGGAACAGGTAGCCGGTTGAAATCAATGTATATATTGCTTCTATATAGTCTAAGAAACATATATGCAAAGCATCCTAACCGTACCATTCGCCAATTTTTTGTTCTTCAAGTTTAAGTGAACTACGAGCCCCATTGTTAATCCTTTAAAGGAAATTATTTGTAAATTTCGACAAGTAGAACAATGAATGGAACAGGTAGACTGTTGAAATCATTGTATATATTGCTTCTATATAGTCTAAGAAACATATATGCAAAGCATCCAAACAGTACAGTTCGCCAATTTTTTGTTCTTCAAGTTTAAGTGAACAATGAGCCCCATTGTTAATCCTTTAAAGGAAATTATTTGTAACTTTCGACAAGTAGAACAATGAATGGAACAGGTAGACGGTTGAAATCTTTGTATATATTGCATCTATATAGTCTATGAAACATATATGCAAAGCATCCAAACAGTACAATTCGCCAATTTTTTGTTCTTCAAGTTTAAGTAAACTACGATCCCCATTGTTAATCCCTTAACGGAAATTATTTGTAACTTTCGACAAGTAGAACAATGAATGGAACAGGTAGACGGTTGAAATCATTGTATATATTGCTTCTATATCGTTTAAGAAACATATATGCAAAGCATCCAAACAGTACAATTCGACAATTTCTTTCTCTTCAAGTTTAAGTGAACTACGAGCCCCATTGTTAATCCTTTAAAGGAATTTATTTGTAACTTTCGACAAGTAGAACAATGAATGAAACAGGTAGCCGGTTGAAATCAATGTATATATTGCTTCTATATAGTCTAAGAAACATATATGCAAAGCATCCAAACAGTACCATTCGCCAATTTTTTGTTCTTCAAGTTTAAGTGAACAACGAGCCCCATTGTTAATCCTTTAAAGGAAATTATTTGTAAATTTCGACAAGTAGAACAATGATTGGAACACGTAGACGGTTGAAATCTTTGTATATATTGCTTCTATATAGTATAAGAAACATATATGCAAAGCATCCAAACAGTACCATTCGCCAATTTTTTGTTCTTCAAGTTTAAGTGAACTACGAGCCCCATTGTTAATCCTTTAAAGGAAATTATTTGTAAATTTCGACAAGTAGAACAATGAATGGATCATGTAGACGGTTGAAATCATTGTATATATTGCTTCTATATAGTCTACGAAACATATATGCAAAGCATCCAAACAGTACAATTCGCCAATGTTTTGTTCTTCAAGTTTAAGTGAACTAAGAGCCCCATTGTTAATCCTTTAACGGAAATTAATTGTAAATTTCGACAAGTAGAACAATGAATGGAACAGGTAGACTGTTGAAATCATTGTATATATTGCTTCTATATAGTCTAAGAAACATATATGCAAAGAATCCAAACAGTACCATTCGCCAATTTTTTGTTCTTCAAGTTCAAGTGAACTACGATCCCCATTGTTAATCCCTTAACGGAAATTATTTGCAAATTTCGACAAGTAGAACAATGAATGGGACAGGTAGACGGTTGAAATCTTTGTATATATTGCTTCTATATAGTATAAGAAACATATATGCAAAGCATCCAAACAGTACAATTCGCCAATGTTTTGTTCTTCAAGTTTAAGTGAACTAAGAGCCCCATTGTTAATCCTTTAACGGAAATTATTTGTAACTTTCGACAAGTAGAACAATAAATGGAACAGTTAGACGGTTGAAATCTTTGTATATATTGCTTCTATATAATCTAAGAAACATTTATGCAAAGCATCTAAACAGTAACAATCGCCAATTTTTTGATCTTCAAGTTTAAGTGAACAGCGAGCCCCATTGATAATCATGAAATGGAAATTATTTGTAACTTTCTACAAGTAGAACAATGAATAGTACAGGTAGACGGGTGAAATATTTCTATATATTGCTTCTAAATAGTCTAAGAAACATCTATGCAAAGCATCCAAACAGTACAATTCGCCAATTTTTCGCTCTTCAAGTTTAAGTGAACTACGAGCCCCATTGTTAATCCTTTAAAGGAAATTATTTGTAAATTTCGGCAAGTAGAACAATGAATGGAATAGGTAGACGGTTGAAATCATTGTATATGTTGCTTCTATATAATCTAAGAAACATATATGCAAAGCATCCAAACAGTACAATTCGCCAATTTTTTGTTCTTCAAGTTTAAGTAAACTACGATCCCCATTGTTAATCCCTTAACGGAAATTATTTGTAACATTCGACAAGTAGAACAATGAATGGAACAGGTAGACGGTTGAAATCATTGTATATATTGCTTCTATATAGTCTAAGAAACATATATGCATAGCATCCAAACAGTACAATTCGCCAATTTTTTGTTCTTCAAGTTTAAGTTAACAATGAGCCCCATTGTTAATCCTTTAAAGGAAATTATTTGTAACTTTCGACAAGTAGAACAATGAATGGAACAGGTAGACGGTTGAAATCTTTGTATATATTGCTTCTATATAGTCTAAGAAACATATATGCCATGCATCCAAACAGTACCATTCGCCAATTTTTTGTTCTCCAAGTTTAAGTGAACAATGAGCCCCATTGTTAATCCTTTATCGGAAATTATTTGTAACTTTCGACAAGTTGAACAATGAATCGAACAGGTAGACGGTTGAAATCTTTGTATATATTGCTTCTATATAGTCTAAGAAACATATATGCAAAGCACCCAAACAGTACCATTCGCCACTTTTTTGTTCTTCAAGTTTAAGTGAACAACGAGCCCCATTGTTAATCCTTTAAAGGAAATTATTTGTAACTTTCTACAAGTAGAACAATGATTGGAACACGTAGATGGTTGAAATCTTTGTATATATTGCTTCCATATAGTCTAAGAAACATGTACGCAAAGCATCCAAACAGTACAATTCGCCAATTTTTTGTTCTTCAAGTTTAAGTGAACTACGATCCCCATTGTTAATCCCTTAACGGAAATTATTTGTAACTTTCGACAAGTAGAACAGTGAATGGTACAGGTAGACGGTTGAAATCTTTGTATATATTGCTTCTATATAGTATAAGAAACATATATGCAAAGCATCCAAACAGTACAATTCGGCAATTTTTTGTTCTTCAAGTTTAAGTGAACAATGAGCCCCAATGTTTAATCCGTTATCGGAAATTATTTGTAACTTTCGACAAGTAGAACAATGAATGGAAAAGGTAGACGGTTGAAATCTTTCTATATATTGCTTCTATATAGTCTAAGAAACATATATGCAAAGCATCCAAACAGTACCATTCGCCAATTTTTTGTTCTTCAAGTTTAAGTGAACTACGAGCCCCATTGTTAATCCTTTAAAGGAAATTATTTGTAAATTTCGACAAGTAGAACAATGAATGGAACAGGTAGACGGTTGAAATCATTGTATATATTGCTTCTATATAGTCTAAGAAACATATATGCAAAGCATCCAAACAGTACAATTCGCCAATTTTTTGTTCTTCAAGTTTAAGTGAACAATGAGCCCCATTGTTAATCCTTTAAAGGAAATTATTTGTAACTTTCGACAAGTAGAACAATGAATGGAACAGGTAGACGGTTGAAATCTTTGTATATATTGCTTCTATATAGTCTAAGAAACATATATGCCATGCATCCAAACAGTACCATTCGCCAATTTTTTGTTCTCCAAGTTTAAGTGAACAATGAG
This sequence comes from Cerceris ruficornis, assembly GCA_963989415.1. Lineage (NCBI taxonomy): Eukaryota > Metazoa > Arthropoda > Insecta > Hymenoptera > Crabronidae > Cerceris > Cerceris ruficornis. The sequence continues at coordinate 271,649 of CAXDIW010000229.1, read as the reverse complement.
CCCCATTGTTAATCCTTTATCGGAAATTATTTGTAACTTTCGACAAGTAGAACAATGAATGGAACAGGTAGACGGTTGAAATCTTTGTATATATTGCTTCTATATAGTCTAAGAAACATATATGCAAAGCACCCAAACAGTACCATTCGCCACTTTTTTGTTCTTCAAGTTTAAGTGAACAACGAGCCCCATTGTTAATCCTTTAAAGGAAATTATTTGTAAATTTCGGCAAGTAGAACAATGAATGGAATAGGTAGACGGTTGAAATCATTGTATATATTGCTTCTATATAGTCTAAGAAACATATATGCAAAGCATCCAAACAGTACAATTCGCCAATTTTTTGTTCTTCAAGTTTAAGTAAACTACGATCCCCATTGTTAATCCCTTAACGGAAATTATTTGTAACATTCGACAAGTAGAACAATGAATGGAACAGGTAGACGGTTGAAATCATTGTATATATTGCTTCTATATAGTCTAAGAAACATATATGCAAAGCATTCAAACAGTACAGTTCGCCAATTTTTTGTTCTTTAAGTTTAAGTGAACAATGAGCCCCATTGTTAATCCTTTAAAGGAAATTATTTGTAACTTTCGACAAGTAGAACAATGAATGGAACAGGTAGACGGTTGAAATCTTTGTATATATTGCACCTATATAGTCTATGAAACATATATGCAAAGCATCCAAACAGTACAATTCGCCAATTTTTTGTTCTTCAAGTGTAAGTGAACAATGAGCCCCAATGGTTAATCCTTTATCGGTAATTATTTGTAACTTTCGACAAGTAGAACAATGAATGGAACAGGTAGACGGTTGAAATCCTTGTATATATTGCTTCTATATAGTCTAAGAAACATATAAGCAAAGCATCCAAACAGTACAATTCGCCAATTTTTTGTTCTTCAAGTTTAAGTAAACTACGATCCCCATTGTTAATCACTTAAGGGAAATTATTTGTAACTTTCGACAAGTAGAACACTGAATGGAACAGGTAGACGGTTGAAATCATTGTATATATTGCTTCTATATAGTCTAAGAAACATATATGCAAAGCATCCAAACAGTACAATTCGCCAATTTTTTGTTCTTCAAGTTTAAGTAAACTACGATCCCCATTGTTAATCCCTTAACGGAAATTATTTGTAACTTTCGACAAGTAGATCAATGAATGGAACAGGTAGACAGTTGAAATCATTGTATATATTGCTTCTATATAGTTTAAGAAACATATATGCAAAGCATCCAAACAGTACAATTCGACAATTTTTTGCTCTTCAAGTTTAAGTGAACTACGAGCCCCATTGTTAATCCCTTAACGGAAATTATTTGTAACATTCGACAAGTAGAACAATGAATGGAACAGGTAGACGGTTGAAATCATTGTATATATTGCTTCTATATAGTCCAAGAAACATATATGCAAAGCATCCAAACAGTACAATTCGCCAATTTTTTGCTCTTCAAGTTTAAGTGAACTACGAGCCCCATTGTTAATACTTTAACGGAAATTAATTGTAACTTTCGACAAGTAGAACAATGAATGGAACACGTAGACGGTTGAAATCTTTGTATATATTGCTTCTATATAGTATAAGAAACATATATGCAAAGCATCCAAACAGTACAATTCGCCAATTGTTTGTTCTTCAAGTTTAAGTGAACAATGAGCCCCAATGGTTAATCCTTTATCGGAAATTATTTGTAAATTTCGACAAGTAGAACAATGAATGGAACAGGTAGCCGGTTGAAATCTTTGTATATATTGCATCTATATAGTCTAAGAAACATATATGCAAAGCATCCAAACAGTACAATTCGCCAATTGTTTGTTCTTCAAGTTTAAGTGAACAATGAGCCCCAATGGTTAATCCTTTATCGGAAATTATTTGTAAATTTCGACAAGTAGAACAATGAATGGAACAGGTAGCCGGTTGAAATCAATGTATATATTGCTTCTATATAGTCTAAGAAACATATATGCAAAGCATCCTAACAGTACCATTCGCCAATTTTTTGTTCTTCAAGTTTAAGTGAACTACGAGCCCCATTGTTAATCCTTTAAAGGAAATTATTTGTAAATTTCGACAAGTAGAACAATGAATGGAATAGGTAGACGGTTGAAATCACTGTATATATTGCTTCTATATAGTCTAAGAAACATATATGCAAAGCATCCAAACAGTACAATTCGCCAATTTTTTGTTCTTCAAGTTTAAGTGAACAATGAGCCCCAATGGTTAATCCTTTATCGGTAATTATTTGTAACTTTCGACAAGTAGAACAATGAATGGAACAGGTAGACGGTTGAAATCCTTGTATATATTGCTTCCATATAGTCTAAGAAACATGTACGCAAAGCATCCAAACAGTACCATTCGCCAATTTTTTGTCCTTCAAGTTTAAGTGAACAATGAGCCCCATTGTTAATCCTTTATAGGAAATTATTTGTAACTTTCGACAAGTAGAACAATGAATGGAACAGGTAGCCGGTTGGAATCAATGTATATATTCCTTCTATATAGTCTAAGAAACATATATGCAAAGCATCCAAACAGTACCATTCGCCAATTTTTTGTTCTTCAAGTTTAAGTGAACAATGAGCCCCAATGGTTAATCCTTTATCGGAAATTATTTGTAAATTTCGACAAGTAGAACAATGAATGGAACAGGTAGCCGGTTGAAATCTTTGTATATATTGCATCTATATAGTCTAAGAAACATATATGCAAAGCATCCAAACAGTACAATTCGCCAATTGTTTGTTCTTCAAGTTTAAGTGAACAATGAGCCCCAATGGTTAATCCTTTATCGGAAATTATTTGTAAATTTCGACAAGTAGAACAATGAATGGAACAGGTAGCCGGTTGAAATCAATGTATATATTGCTTCTATATAGTCTAAGAAACATATATGCAAAGCATCCTAACAGTACCATTCGCCAATTTTTTGTTCTTCAAGTTTAAGTGAACTACGAGCCCCATTGTTAATCCTTTAAAGGAAATTATTTGTAAATTTCGACAAGTAGAACAATGAATGGAATAGGTAGACGGTTGAAATCATTGTATATATTGCTTCTATATAGTCTAAGAAAAATATATGCAAAGCATCCAAACAGTACAATTCGCCAATTTTTTGTTCTTCAAGTTTAAGTGAACAATGAGCCCCAATGGTTAATCCTTTATCGGTAATTATTTGTAACTTTCGACAAGTAGAACAATGAATGGAACAGGTAGACGGTTGAAATCCTTGTATATATTGCTTCCATATAGTCTAAGAAACATGTACGCAAAGCATCCAAACAGTACCATTCGCCAATTTTTTGTCCTTCAAGTTTAAGTGAACAATGAGCCCCATTGTTAATCCTTTATAGGAAATTATTTGTAACTTTCGACAAGTAGAACAATGAATGGAACAGGTAGCCGGTTGAAATCAATGTATATATTGCTTCTATATAGTCTAAGAAACATATATGCAAAGCATCCAAACAGTACCATTCGCCAATTTTTTGTTCTTCAAGTTTAAGTGAACTACGAGCCCCATTGTTAATCCTTTAAAGGAAATTATTTGTAAATTTCGACAAGTAGAACAATGAATGGATCATGTAGACGGTTGAAATCATTGTATATATTGCTTCTATATAGTCTACGAAACATATATGCAAAGCATCCAAACAGTACAATTCGCCAATGTTTTGTTCTTCAAGTTTAAGTGAACTAAGAGTCCCATTGTTAATCCTTTAACGGAAATTAATTGTAAATTTCGACAAGTAGAACAATGAATGGAATAGGTAGACGGTTGAAATCATTGTATATATTGCTTCTATATAGTCTAAGAAACATATATGCAAAGCATCCAAACAGTACAATTCGCCAATTTTTTGTTCTTCAAGTTTAAGTGAACAATGAGCCCCAATGGTTAATCCTTTATCGGTAATTATTTGTAACTTTCGACAAGTAGAACAATGAATGGAACAGGTAGCCGGTTGAAATCAATGTATATATTGCTTCTATATAGTCTAAGAAACATATATGCAAAGCATCCAAACAGTACCATTCGCCAATTTTTTGTTCTTCAAGTTTAAGTGAACTACGAGCCCCATTGTTAATCCTTTAAAGGAAATTATTTGTAACTTTCGACAAGTAGAACAATGAATGGAACAGGTAGACGGTTGAAATCTTTGTATATATTGCTTCCATATAGTCTAAGAAACATATATGCAAAGCGTCCAAACAGTACAATTCGCCAATTTTTTGCTCTTCAAGTTTAAGTGAACTACGAGCCCCATCGTTAATCCTTTAAAGGAAATTAATTGTAACTTTCTACTAGTAGAACAATGATTGGAACATGTAGACGGATGAAATCTTTGTATATATTGCTTCCATATAGTCTAAGAAACATGTACGCAAAGCATCCAAACAGTACCATGCGCCAATTTTTTGTTCTTCAAGTTTAAGTGAACAATGAGCCCCATTGTTAATCCTTTAACAGAAATTATTTGTAACTTTCGACAAGTAGAACAATGAATGGAACAGGTAGACGGTTGAAATCTTTGTATATATTGCTTCTATATAGTCTAAGAAACATATATGCAAAGCATCCAAACAGTACCATTCGCCAATTTATTGTTCTTCAAGTTTAAGAGAACAACGAGCCCCATTGTTAATACTTTAAAGGAAATTATTTGTAAATTTCGACAAGTAGAACAATGATTGGAACAAGTAGACGGTTGAAATCTTTGTATATGTTGCTTCCATATAGTCTAAGGAACATGTACGCAAAGCATCCAAACAGTACCATTCGCCAATTTTATGTTCTTCAATTTTAAGTGAACAATGAGCCCCATTGTTAATCCTTTAACAGAAATTATTTGTAACTTTCGACAAGTAGAACAATGAATGGAACAGGTAGACGGTTGAATTCTTTGTATATATTGCTTCTATATAGTCTAAGAAACATATATGCAAAGCATCCAAACAGTACAATTCGCCAATTTATTTTTCTTCAAGTTTAAGTGTACAACGAGCCCCATTGTTAATGCTTTAAAGGAAATTATTTGTAAACTTCGACAAGTAGAACAATGATTGGAACACGTAGACGGTTGAAATCTTTGTATATGTTGCTTCTATATAGTCTAAGAAACATATATGCAAAGCATCCAAACAGTACAATTCGCCAATTTTTTGATCTTCAAGTTTAAGTGAACTACGAGCCCCATTGTTAATACTTTAAAGGAAATTAATTATAACTTTCTACAAGTAGAACAATGATTGGAACACATAGACGGTTGAAATCTTTGCATATGTTGCTCCCATATCGTCTAAGAAACATATATGCAAAGCATCCAAACAGTACCATTCGCCAATTTTTTGTTCTTCAAGTTTAAGTGAACTATGAGGCCCCATGGTTAATCCTTTATCGGAAATTATTTGTAACTTTCTACAAGTAGAACAATGAATAGTACAGGTAGACGGGAGAAGTCTTTATATATATTGCTTCTATATAGTCTAAGAAACATATATGCAAAGCATCCAAACAGTACAATTCGCCAATTTTTTGTTCTTCAAGTTTAAGTGAACAACGAGCCCCATTGTTAATCCTTTACAGGAAATTATTTGTAAATTTCGACAAGTAGAACAATGAATGGAACAGGTAGACGGTTGAAATCTTTGTATATATTGCTTCTATATAGTCTAAGAAACATATATGCAAAGCATCCAAACAGTACCATTCGCCAATTTATTGTTCTTCAAGTTTAAGAGAACAACGAGCCCCATTGTTAATACTTTAAAGGAAATTATTTGTAAATTTCGACAAGTAGAACAATGATTGGAACAAGTAGACGGTTGAAATCTTTGTATATGTTGCTTCCATATAGTCTAAGGAACATGTACGCAAAGCATCCAAACAGTACCATTCGCCAATTTTATGTTCTTCAAGTTTAAGTGAACAATGAGCCCCATTGTTAATCCTTTAACAGAAATTATTTGTAACTTTAGACAAGTAGAACAATGAATGGAACAGGTAGACGGTTGAATTCTTTGTATATATTGCTTCTATATAGTCTAAGAAACATATATGCAAAGCATCCAAACAGTACAATTCGCCAATTTATTTTTCTTCAAGTTTAAGTGTACAACGAGCCCCATTGTTAATGCTTTAAAGGAAATTATTTGTAAACTTCGACAAGTAGAACAATGATTGGAACACGTAGACGGTTGAAATCTTTGTATATGTTGCTTCCATATCGTCTAAGAAACATATATGCAAAGCATCCAAACAGTACCATTCGCCAATTTTTTGTTCTTCAAGTTTAAGTGAACTATGAGGCCCCATGGTTAATCCTTTATCGGAAATTATTTGTAACTTTCTACAAGTAGAACAATGAATAGTACAGGTAGACGGGAGAAGTCTTTATATATATTGCTTCTATATAGTCTAAGAAACATATATGCAAAGCATCCAAACAGTACAATTCGCCAATTTTTTGTTCTTCAAGTTTAAGTGAACAACGAGCCCCATTGTTAATCCTTTACAGGAAATTATTTGTAAATTTCGACAAGTAGAACAATGAATGGAACAGGTAGACGGTTGAAATCTTTGTATATATTGCTTCTATATAGTCTAAGAAACATATATGCAAAGCATCCAAACAGTACCATTCGCCAATTTATTGTTCTTCAAGTTTAAGAGAACAACGAGCCCCATTGTTAATGCTTTAAAGGAAATTATTTGTAAACTTCGACAAGTAGAACAATGATTGTAACACGTAGACGGTTGAAATCTTTGTATATGTTGCTTCTATATAGTCTAAGAAACATATATGCAAAGCATCCAAACAGTACAATTCGCCAATTTTTTGATCTTCAAGTTTAAGTGAACTACGAGCCCCATTGTTAATACTTTAAAGGAAATTATTTGTAAATTTCGACAAGTAGAACAATGAATGGAACTGGTAGACGGTTGAAATCTTTGTATATATTGTTTCTATATAGTCTAGGAAACATATATGCAAAGCATCCAAACAGTACAATTTGCCAATTTTTTGTTCTTCAATTTTAAGTGAACAATGAGCCCCAATGGTTAATCCTTTAACGGAAATTAATTGTAACTTTCTACAAGTAGAACAATGATTGGAACACATAGACGGTTGAAATCTTTGTATATGTTGCTTCCATATCGTCTAAGAAACATATATGCAAAGCATCCAAACAGTACCATTCGCCAATTTTTTGTTCTTCAAGTTTAAGTGAACTATGAGGTCCCATGGTTAATCCTTTATCGGAAATTATTTGTAACTTTCTACAAGTAGAACAATGAATGGAACAGGTAGACGGTTGAAATCTTTGTATATATTGCTTCTATATAGTCTAAGAAACATATATGCAAAGCATCCAAACAGTACCATTCGCCAATTTATTGTTCTTCAAGTTTAAGAGAACAACGAGCCCCATTGTTAATACTTTAAAGGAAATTATTTGTAAATTTCGACAAGTAGAACAATGATTGGAACAAGTAGACGGTTGAAATCTTTGTATATGTTGCTTCCATATAGTCTAAGGAACATGTACGCAAAGCATCCAAACAGTACCATTCGCCAATTTTATGTTCTTCAATTTTAAGTGAACAATGAGCCCCATTGTTAATCCTTTAACAGAAATTATTTGTAACTTTCGACAAGTAGAACAATGAATGGAACAGGTAGACGGTTGAATTCTTTGTATATATTGCTTCTATATAGTCTAAGAAACATATATGCAAAGCATCCAAACAGTACAATTCGCCAATTTTTTGTTCTTCAAGTTTAAGTGAACAATGAGACCCATGGTTAATCCTTTATCGGAAATTATTTGTAACTTTCTACAAGTAGAACAATGAATAGTACAGGTAGACGGGAGAAGTCTTTATATATATTGCTTCTATATAGTCTAAGAAACATATATGCAAAGCATCCAAACAGTACAATTCGCCAATTTTTTGTTCTTCAAGTTTAAGTGAACAACGAGCCCCATTGTTAATCCTTTACAGGAAATTATTTGTAAATTTCGACAAGTAGAACAATTATTGGAACACGTAGACGGTTGAAATCTTTGTATATATTGCTTCCATATAGTCTAAGAAACATATATGCAAAGCGTCCAAACAGTACAATTCGCCAATTTTTTGCTCTTCAAGTTTAAGTGAACTACGAGCCCCATTGTTAATCCTTTATCGGAAATTATTTGTAACTTTCGACAAGTAGAACAATGAATAGTACAGGTAGACGGGTGAAATCTTTGTATATATTGCTTCTATATAGTCTAAGAAACATATATGCAAAGCATCCAAACAGTACAATTCGCCAATTTATTGTTCTTCAAGTTTAAGTGTACAACGAGCCCCATTGTTAATCCTATAGAGGAAATTATTTGTAAATTTCGACAAGTAGAACAATGAATGGAATAGGTAGACGGTTGAAATCATTGTATATATATGCTTCCATATAGTCTAAGAAACATATATGCAAAGCATCCAAACAGTACAATTCGCCAATTTTTTGTTTTTCAAGTTTAAGTGAACAATGAACCCCAATGGTTAATCCTTTATCGGAAATTATTTGTAACTTTCGACAAGTAGAACAATGAATGGAACAGGTAGACGGTTGAATTCTTTGTATATATTGCTTCTATATAGTCTAAGAAACATATATGCAAAGCATCCAAACAGTACCATTCGCAAATTTATTGTTCTTCAAGTTTAAGGGAACAATGAGCCCCAATGGTTAATCCTTTATCGGAAATTATTTGTAACTTTCGACAAGTAGAACAATGAATGGAACAGGTAGGCGGGTGAAATCTTTGTATATATTACTTCTATATAGTCTAAGAAACATATATGCAAAGCATCCAAACAGTACCATTCGCCAATTTATTGTTCTTCAAGTTTAAGTGAACAACGAGCCCCATTGTTAATCCATTAACGGAAATTATTTGTAACTTTCGACAAGTAGAACAATGAATTGAACAGGTAGATGGTTGAAATCATTGTATATATTGCTTCTATATAGTCTACGAAACATATATGCAAAGCATCCAAACAGTACAATTCGCCAATTTTTTGTCCTTCAAGTTTAAGTGAACTACGATCCCCATTGTTAATCCTTTAAAGGAAATTATTTGTAAATTTCGGCAAGTAGAATAATGAGTGGAATAGGTAGACGGTTGAAATCATTGTATATATTGCTTCAGCATAGCCTAAGAAACATATATGCAAAGCATCCAAACAGTACAAGTCGCCAATTCATTGATCTTCAAGTTTAAGTGAACAACGAGCCCCATTGTTAATCCTTTAAAGGAAATTATTTGTAACTTTCGACAAGTAGAACAAGGAATGGAACAGGTAGACGGTTGAAATCATTGTATATATTGCTTCTATATAGTCTAAGAAACATATGTGCAAAGCATCCAAACAGTACAAGTCGCCAATTCATTGTTCTTCAAGTTTAAGTGAACAACGAACCCCATTGTTAATCCTTTAAAGGAAATTATTTGTATATTTCGACAAGTAGAACAGTGACTGGAACAGGTAGCCGGTTGAAATCATTGTATATATTGCTTCTGTATAGTCTAAGAAACATATATGCAAAGCATCCAAACAGTACCATTCGCCAATTTTTTGTTCTTCAAGTTTAAGTGAACTACGAGCCCCATTGTTAATCCTTTAAAGGAAATTATTTGTAAATTTCGACAAGTAGAACAATGAATGGAACAGGTAGACTGTTGAAATCATTGTATATATTGCTTCTATATAGTCTAAGAAACATATATGCAAAGCATCCAAACAGTACAGTTCGCCAATTTTTTGTTCTTCAAGTTTAAGTGAACAATGAGCCCCATTGTTAATCCTTTAAAGGAAATTATTTGTAACTTTTGACAAGTAGAACAATGAATGGAACAGGTAGACGGTTGAAATCTTTGTATATATTGCATCTATATAGTCTATGAAACATATATGCAAAGCATCCAAACAGTACAATTCGCCAATTTTTTGTTCTTGAAGTTTAAGTGAACAATGAGCCCCAATGGTTAATCCTTTATCGGTAATTATTTGTAACTTTCGACAAGTAGAACAATGAATGGAACAGGTAGACGGTTGAAATCCTTGTATATATTGCTTCTATATAGTCTAAGAAACATATAAGCAAAGCATCCAAACAGTACAATTCGCCAATTTTTTGTTCTTCAAGTTTAAGTAAACTACGATCCCCATTGTTAATTCCTTAACGGAAATTATTTGTAACTTTCGACAAGTAGAACAATGAATGGAACAGGTAGACGGTTGAAATCATTGTATATATTGCTTCTATATAGTCTAAGAAACATATATGCAAAGCATCCAAATAGTACAATTCGCCAATTTTTTGTTCTTCAAGTTTAAGTGAACAATGAGCCCCAATGTTTAATCCGTTATCGAAAATTATTTGTAACTTTCGACAAGTAGAACAATGAATGGAAAAGGTAGACGGTTGAAATCTTTGTATATATTGCTTCTATATAGTCTAAGAAACATATATGCAAAGCATCCAAACAGTACCATTCGCAAATTTATTGTTCTTCAAGTTTAAGGGAACAATGAGCCCCAATGGTTAATCCTTTATCGGAAATTATTTGTAACTTTCGACAAGTAGAACAATGAATGGAACAGGTAGGCGGGTGAAATCTTTGTATATATTGCATCTATATAGTCTATGAAACATATATGCAAAGCATCCAAACAGTACAATTCGCCAATTTTTTGTTCTTGAAGTTTAAGTGAACAATGAGCCCCAATGGTTAATCCTTTATCGGTAATTATTTGTAACTTTCGACAAGTAGAACAATGAATGGAACAGGTAGACGGTTGAAATCCTTGTATATATTGCTTCTATATAGTCTAAGAAACATATAAGCAAAGCATCCAAACAGTACAATTCGCCAATTTTTTGTTCTTCAAGTTTAAGTAAACTACGATCCCCATTGTTAATTCCTTAACGGAAATTATTTGTAACTTTCGACAAGTAGAACAATGAATGGAACAGGTAGACGGTTGAAATCATTGTATATATTGCTTCTATATAGTCTAAGAAACATATATGCAAAGCATCCAAATAGTACAATTCGCCAATTTTTTGTTCTTCAAGTTTAAGTGAACAATGAGCCCCAATGTTTAATCCGTTATCGAAAATTATTTGTAACTTTCGACAAGTAGAACAATGAATGGAAAAGGTAGACGGTTGAAATCTTTGTATATATTGCTTCTATATAGTCTAAGAAACATATATGCAAAGCATCCAAACAGTACAATTCGCCAATTTTTTGTTCTTCAAGTTTAAGTGAACAATGAGCCCCAATGGTTAATCCTTTATCGGAAATTATTTGTAAATTTCGACAAGTAGAACAATGAATGGAACAGGTAGCCGGTTGAAATCAATGTATATATTGCTTCTATATAGTCTAAGAAACATATATGCAAAGCATCCAAACAGTACCATTCGCCAATTTTTTGTTCTTCAAGTTTAAGTGAACTACGAGCCCCATTGTTAATCCCTTAACGGAAATTAATTGTAACTTTCTACAATTAGAACAATGATTGGAACACGTAGATGGTTGAAATCTTTGTATATATTGCTTCCATATAGTTTAAGAAACATGTACGCAAAGCATCCAAACAGTACAATTCGCCAATTTTTTGTTCTTCAAGTTTAAGTGAACTACGATCCCCATTGTTAATCCCTTAACGGAAATTATTTGTAACTTTCGACAAGTAGAACAGTGAATGGAACAGGTAGACGGTTGAAATCTTTGTATATATTGCTTCTATATAGTCCAAGAAACATATATGCAAAGCATCCAAACAGTACCATTCGCCAATTTTTTGTTCTTCAAGTTTAAGTGAACAATGAGCCCCAATGGTTAATCCTTTATCGGAAATTATTTGTAAATTTCGACAAGTAGAACAATGAATGGAACAGGTAGCCGGTTGAAATCTTTGTATATATTGCATCTATATAGTCTAAGAAACATATATGCAAAGCATCCAAACAGTACCATTCGCCAATTTTTTGTTCTTCAAGTTTAAGTGAACAATGAGCCCCAATGGTTAATCCTTTATCGGAAATTATTTGTAAATTTCGACAAGTAGAACAATGAATGGAACAGGTAGCCGGTTGAAATCTTTGTATATATTGCATCTATATAGTCTAAGAAACATATATGCAAAGCATCCAAACAGTACAATTCGCCAATTGTTTGTTCTTCAAGTTTAAGTGAACAATGAGCCCCAATGGTTAATCCTTTATCGGAAATTATTTGTAAATTTCGACAAGTAGAACAATGAATGGAACAGGTAGCCGGTTGAAATCAATGTATATATTGCTTCTATATAGTCTAAGAAACATATATGCAAAGCATCCTAACAGTACCATTCGCCAATTTTTTGTTCTTCAAGTTTAAGTGAACTACGAGCCCCATTGTTAATCCTTTAAAGGAAATTATTTGTAAATTTCGACAAGTAGAACAATGAATGGAACAGGTAGACTGTTGAAATCATTGTATATATTGCTTCTATATAGTCTAAGAAACATATATGCAAAGCATCCAAACAGTACCATACGCCAATTTTTTGTTCTTCAAGTGTAAGTGATCAATGAGCCCCAATGGTTAATCCTTTATAGGAAATTATTTGTAATTTTCGACAAGTAGAACAATGAATGGAACAGGTAGACGGTTGAAATCTTTGTATATATTGCTTCTATATAGTCTAAGAAACCTATATGCAAAGCATCTAAACAGTAACAATCGCCAATTTTTTGATCTTCAAGTTTAAGTGAACTGCGAGCCCCATTGATAATCATGAAATGGAAATTATTTGCAACTTTCTTCAAGTAGAACAATGAATGGAACAGGTAGACGGTTGAAATCTTTGTATATATTGCTTCTATATAGTCTAAGAAACATATATGCAAAGCATCCAAACAGTACAATTCGCCAATTTTTTGATCTTCAAGTTTAAGTGAACTACGAGCCCCATTGTTAATACTTTAACGGAAATTATTTGTAACTTGCGACAAGTAGAACAATGAATGGAACAGGTAGACGGTTGAAATCTTTGTATACATTGCTTCTATATAGTCTAAGAAACATATATGCAAAGCATCCAAACAGTACCATACGCCAATTTTTTGTTCTTCAAGTGTAAGTGATCAATGAGCCCCAATGGTTAATCCTTTATAGGAAATTATTTGTAATTTTCGACAAGTAGAACAATGAATGGAACAGGTAGACGGTTGAAATCTTTGTATATATTGCTTCTATATAGTCTAAGAAACCTATATGCAAAGCATCTAAACAGTAACAATCGCCAATTTTTTGATCTTCAAGTTTAAGTGAACTGCGAGCCCCATTGATAATCATGAAATGGAAATTATTTGCAACTTTCTTCAAGTAGAACAATGAATGGAACAGGTAGACGGTTGAAATCTTTGTATATATTGCTTCTATATAGTCTAAGAAACATATATGCAAAGCATCCAAACAGTACAATTCGCCAATTTTTTGATCTTCAAGTTTAAGTGAACTACGAGCCCCATTGTTAATACTTTAACGGAAATTAATTGTAACTTTCGACAAGTAGAACAATGAATGGAACACGTAGACGGTTGAAATCTTTGTATATATTGCTTCTATATAGTATAAGAAACATATATGCAAAGCATCCAAACAGTACAATTCGCCAATTTTTTGTTCATCAAGTTTAAGTGAACAATGAGCCCCAATGGTTAATCCTTTATAGGAAATTATTTGTAATTTTCGACAAGTAGAACAATGAATGGAACAGGTAGACGGTTGAAATCTTTGTATATATTGCTTCTATATAGTCTAAGAAACCTATATGCAAAGCATCTAAACAGTAACAATCGCCAATTTTTTGATCTTCAAGTTTAAGTGAACTGCGAGCCCCATTGATAATCATGAAATGGAAATTATTTGCAACTTTCTTCAAGTAGAACAATGAATGGAACAGGTAGACGGTTGAAATCTTTGTATATATTGCTTCTATATAGTCTAAGAAACATATATGCAAAGCATCCAAACAGTACAATTCGCCAATTTTTTGATCTTCAAGTTTAAGTGAACTACGAGCCCCATTGTTAATACTTTAACGGAAATTATTTGTAACTTGCGACAAGTAGAACAATGAATGGAACAGGTAGACGGTTGAAATCTTTGTATACATTGCTTCTATATAGTCTAAGAAACATATATGCAAAGCATCCAAACAGTACCATACGCCAATTTTTTGTTCTTCAAGTGTAAGTGATCAATGAGCCCCAATGGTTAATCCTTTATAGGAAATTATTTGTAATTTTCGACAAGTAGAACAATGAATGGAACAGGTAGACGGTTGAAATCTTTGTATATATTGCTTCTATATAGTCTAAGAAACCTATATGCAAAGCATCTAAACAGTAACAATCGCCAATTTTTTGATCTTCAAGTTTAAGTGAACTGCGGGCCCCATTGATAATCATGAAATGGAAATTATTTGCAACTTTCTTCAAGTAGAACAATGAATGGAACAGGTAGACGGTTGAAATCTTTGTATATATTGCTTCTATATAGTCTAAGAAACATATATGCAAAGCATCCAAACAGTACAATTCGCCAATTTTTTGATCTTCAAGTTTAAGTGAACTACGAGCCCCATTGTTAATACTTTAACGGAAATTATTTGTAACTTGCGACAAGTAGAACAATGAATGGAACAGGTAGACGGTTGAAATCTTTGTATACATTGCTTCTATATAGTCTAAGAAACATATATGCAAAGCATCCAAACAGTACCATCCGCCAATTTTTTGTTCTTCAAGTTTAAGTGAACTACGAGCCCCATTGTTAATCCTTTAAAGGAAATTATTTGTAAATTTCGACAAGTAGAACAATGAATGGAACAGGTAGACTGTTGAAATTATTGTATATATTGCTTCTATATAGTCTAAGAAATATATATGCAAAGCATCCAAACAGTACAATTCGCCAATTTTTTGTTCTTCAAGTTTAAGTGAACAATGAGCCCCATTGTTAGTCCTTTAAAGGAAATTATTTGTAACTTTCGACAAGTAGAACAATGAATGGAACAGGTAGACGGTTGAAATCTTTGTATATATTGCTTCTATATAGTCTAAGAAACATATATGCAAAGCATTCAAACAGTACAGTTCGCCAATTTTTTGTTCTTCAAGTTTAAGTGAACAATGAGCCCCATTGTTAATCCTTTAAAGGAAATTATTTGTAACTTTCGACAAGTAGAACAATGAATGGAACAGGTAGACGGTTGAAATCTTTGTATATATTGCACCTATATAGTCTATGAAACATATATGCAAAGCATCCAAACAGTACAATTCGCCAATTTTTTGTTCTTCAAGTGTAAGTGAACAATGAGCCCCAATGGTTAATCCTTTATCGGTAATTATTTGTAACTTTCGACAAGTAGAACAATGAATGGAACAGGTAGACGGTTGAAATCCTTGTATATATTGCTTCTATATAGTCTAAGAAACATATAAGCAAAGCATCCAAACAGTACAATTCGCCAATTTTTTGTTCTTCAAGTTTAAGTAAACTACGATCCCCATTGTTAATCACTTAAAGGAAATTATTTGTAACTTTCGACAAGTAGAACAATGAATGGAACAGGTAGACGGTTGAAATCATTGTATATATTGCTTCTATATAGTCTAAGAAACATATATGCAAAGCATCCAAACAGTACAATTCGCCAATTTTTTGTTCTACAAGTTTAAGTAAACTACGATCCCCATTGTTAATCCCTTAACGGAAATTATTTGTAACTTTCGACAAGTAGAACAATGAATGGAACAGGTAGACGGTTGAAATCATTGTATATATTGCTTCTATATAGTTTAAGAAACATATATGCAAAGCATCCAAACAGTACAATTCGACAATTTTTTGCTCTTCAAGTTTAAGTGAACTACGAGCCCCATTGTTAATCCTTTAAAGGAAATTATTTGTAAATTTCGACAAGTAGAACAATGAATGGAATAGGTAGACGGTTGAAATCATTGTATATATTGCTTCTATATAGTCTAAGAAACATATATGCAAAGCATCCAAACAGTACAATTCGCAAATTTTTTGTTCTTCAAGTTTAAGTAAACTACGATCCCCATTGTTAATCCCTTAACGGAAATTATTTGTAACATTCGACAAGTAGAACAATGAATGGAACAGGTAGACGGTTGAAATCATTGTATATATTGCTTCTATATAGTCCAAGAAACATATATGCAAAGCATCCAAACAGTACAATTCGCCAATTTTTTGCTCTTCAAGTTTAAGTGAAGTACGAGCCCCATTGTTAATACTTTAACGGAAATTAATTGTAACTTTCGACAAGTAGAACAATGAATGGAACACGTAGACGGTTGAAATCTTTGTATATATTGCTTCTATATAGTATAAGAAACATATATGCAAAGCATCCAAACAGTACAATTCGCCAATTTTTTGTTCATCAAGTTTAAGTGAACAATGAGCCCCACTGGTTAATCCTTTAAAGGAAATTATTTGTAACTTTCGACAAGTAGAACAATGAATGGAACAGGTAGACGGTTGAAATCTTTGTATATATTGCTTCTATATAGTCTAAGAAACATATATGCAAAGCATCCAAACAGTACAATTCGCCAATTTTTTGTTCTTCAAGTTTAAGTGAACAATGAGCCCCAATGGTTAATCCTTTATCGGTAATTATTTGTAACTTTCGACAAGTAGAACAATGAATGGAGCAGGTAGACGGTTGAAATCCTTGTATATATTGCTTCCATATAGTCTAAGAAACATGTACGCAAAGCATCCAAACAGTACCATTCGCCAATTTTTTGTCCTTCAAGTTTAAGTGAACAATGAGCCCCATTGTTAATCCTTTATAGGAAATTATTTGTAACTTTCGACAAGTAGAACAATGAATGGAACAGGTAGCCGGTTGAAATCAATGTATATATTGCTTCTATATAGTCTAAGAAACATATATGCAAAGCATCCAAACAGTACCATTCGCCAATTTTTTGTTCTTCAAGTTTAAGTGAACAATGAGCCCCAATGGTTAATCCTTTACCGGAAATTATTTGTAAATTTCGACAAGTAGAACAATGAATGGAACTGGTAGCCGGTTGAAATCTTTGTATATATTGCATCTATATAGTCTAAGAAACATATATGCAAAGCATCCAAACAGTACAATTCGCCAATTGTTTGTTCTTCAAGTTTAAGTGAACAATGAGCCCCAATGGTTAATCCTTTATCGGAAATTATTTGTAAATTTCGACAAGTAGAACAATGAATGGAACAGGTAGCCGGTTGAAATCAATGTATATATTGCTTCTATATAGTATAAGAAACATATATGCAAAGCATCCAAACAGTACAATTCGCCAATTTTTTGTTCTTCAAGTTTAAGTGAACAATGAGCCCCAATGGTTAATCCTTTAAAGGAAATTATTTGTAACTTTCGACAAGTAGAACAATGAATGGAACAGGTAGACGGTTGAAATCTTTGTATATATTGCTTCTATATAGTCTAAGAAACATATATGCAAAGCATCCAAACAGTACAATTCGCCAATTTTTTGTTCTTCAAGTTTAAGTAAACTACGATCCCCATTGTTAATCCCTTAACGGAAATTATTTGTAACATTCGACAAGTAGAACAATGAATGGAACAGGTAGACGGTTGAAATCATTGTATATATTGCTTCTACATAGTCTATGAAACATATGTGCAAAGCATCCAAACAGTACAATTCGCCAATTTTTTGTTCTTCAAGTTTAAGTGAACTACGAGCCCCATTGTTAATCCTTTAAAGGAAATTATTTGTAACTTTCGACAAGTAGAACAATGAATGGAACAGGTAGACGGTTGAAATCTTTGTATATATTGCTTCTATATAGTCTAAGAAACATATATGCAAAGCATCCAAACAGCACAATTCGCCAATTTCTTGTTCTTCAAGATTAAGTAAACTACGATCCCCATTGTTAATCCTTTATCGGAAATTATTTGTAACTTTCGACAAGTAGAACAATGAATGGAACAGGTAGACGGTTGAAATCTTTGTATATATTGCTTCTATAAAGTCTAAGAAACATATATGCAAATCATCCAAACAGTACAATTCGCCAATTATTTGATCTTCAAGTATAAGTGAACTACGAGCCCCATTGCTAATACTTTAACGGAAATTATTTGTAACTTGCGACAAGTAGAACAATGAATGGAACAGGTAGACGGTTGAAATCAATGTATATATTGCTTCTATATAGTCTAAGAAACATATATGCAAAGCATCCAAACAGTACCATTCGCCACTTTTTTGTTCTTCAAGTTTAAGTGAACAACGAGCCCCATTGTTAATCCTTTAAAGGAAATTATTTGTAAATTTCGACAAGTAGAACAATGATTGGAACACGTAGACGGTTGAAATCTTTGTATATATTGCTTCCATATAGTCTAAGAAACATATATGCAAAGCATCCAAACAGTACCATTCGCCAATTTTTTGTTCTTCAAGTTTAAGTGAACAATGAGACCCATTGTTAATCCTTTATCGGAAATTATTTGTAACTTTCGACAAGTAGATCAATGAATGGAACAGGTAGACGGTTGAAATCTATGTATATATTGCTTCTATAAAGTCTAAGATACATATATGCAAATCATCCAAACAGTACAATTCGCCAATTATTTGACCTTCAAGTTTAAGTGAACTACGAGCCCCATTGTTAATACTTTAACGGAACTTATTTGTAACTTTCGACAAGTAGAACAATGAATGGAACAGGTAGACGGTTGAAATCAATGTATATATTGCTTCTATATAGTCTAAGAAACATATATGCAAAGCATCCAAACAGTACCATTCGACACTTTTTTGTTCTTCAAGTTTAAGTGAACAACGAGCTCCATTGTTAATCCTTTAAAGGAAATTATTTCTAAATTTCGACAAGTAGAACAATGATTGGAACACGTAGACGGTTGAAATCTTTGTATATATTGCTTCCATATAGTCTAAGAAACATATATGCAAAGCATCCAAACAGCACAATTCGCCAATTTCTTGTTCTTCAAGATTAAGTAAACTACGATCCCCATTGTTAATGCCTTAACGGAAATTATTTGTAACTGTCGACAAGTAGAACAATGAATGGAACAGGTAGACGGTTGAAATCTTTGTATATATTGCTTCTATATAGTCTAAGAAACATATATGCAAAGCATCCAGACAGTACAATTCGCCAATTTTTTGTTCTTCAAGTTTAAGTAAACTACGATCCCCATTGTTAATCCGTTATCGGAAATTATTTGTAAATTTCGACAAGTAGAACAATGAATGGAACAGGTAGACGGTTGAAATCTTTGTATATATTGCTTCTATAAAGTCTAAGAAACATATATGCAAATCATCCAAACAGTACAAATCGCCAATTATTTGATCTTCAAGTTTAAGTGAACAACGAGCCCCATTGTTAATCCTTTAAAGGAAATTATTTGTAACTTTCGACAAGTAGAACAAGGAATGGAACAGGTAGACGGTTGAAATCATTGTATATATTGCTTCTATATAGTCTATGAAACATATGTGCAAA
Organism: Cerceris ruficornis; assembly: GCA_963989415.1. Taxonomy (NCBI): domain Eukaryota; kingdom Metazoa; phylum Arthropoda; class Insecta; order Hymenoptera; family Crabronidae; genus Cerceris; species Cerceris ruficornis. Next base: position 251,957 of record CAXDIW010000229.1, on the reverse strand, counting down.
GCATCCAAACAGTACAATTCGCCAATTTTTTGTTCTTCAAGTTTAAGTGAACTACGAGCCCCATTGTTAATCCTTTAAAGGAAATTATTTGTAACTTTCGACAAGTAGAACAATGAATGGAACAGGTAGACGGTTGAAATCTTTGTATATATTGCTTCTATATAGTCTAAGAAACATATATGCAAAGCATCCAAACAGCACAATTCGCCAATTTCTTGTTCTTCAAGATTAAGTAAACTGCGATCCCCATTGTTAATCCTTTATCGGAAATTATTTGTAACTTTCGACAAGTAGAACAATGAATGGAACAGGTAGACGGTTGAAATCTTTGTATATATTGCTTCTATATAGTCTAAGAAACATATATGCAAAGCATCCAAACAGTACAATTCGCCAATTTTTTGTTCTTCAAGTTTAAGTGAACAATGAGCCCCAATGGTTAATCCTTTATCGGTAATTATTTGTAACTTTCGACAAGTAGAACAATGAATGGAACAGGTAGACGGTTGAAATCTTTGTATATATTGCTTCTATATAGTCTAAGAAACATATATGCAAAGCACCCAAACAGTACCATTCGCCACTTTTTTGTTCTTCAAGTTTAAGTGAACAACGAGCCCCATTGTTAATCCTTTAAAGGAAATTATTTGTAAATTTCGACAAGTAGAACAATGACTGGAACAGGTAGACGGTTGAAATCATTGTATATATTGCTTCTATATAATCTAAGAAACATATATGCAAAGCATCCAAACAGTACAATTCGCCAATTTTTTGTTCTTCAAGTTTAAGTAAACTACGATCCCCATTGTTAATCCGTTATCGGAAATTATTTGTAAATTTCGACAAGTAGAACAATGAATGGAACAGGTAGACGGTTGAAATCTTTGTATATATTGCTTCTCTAAAGTCTAAGAAACATATATGCAAATCATCCAAACAGTACAAATCGCCAATTATTTGATCTTCAAGTTTAAGTGAACAACGAGCCCCATTGTTAATCCTTTAAAGGAAATTATTTGTAACTTTCGACAAGTAGAACAAGGAATGGAACAGGTAGACGGTTGAAATCATTGTATATATTGCTTCTATATAGTCTATGAAACATATGTGCAAAGCATCCAAACAGTACAATTCGCCAATTTTTTGTTCTTCAAGTTTAAGTGAACTACGAGCCCCATTGTTAATCCTTTAAAGGAAATTATTTGTAACTTTCGACAAGTAGAACAATGAATGGAACAGGTAGACGGTTGAAATCATTGTATATATTGCTTCTATATAGTCTAAGAAACATATATGCAAAGCATCCAAACAGTACCATACGCCAATTTTTTGTTCTTCAAGTGTAAGTGATCAATGAGCCCCAATGGTTAATCCTTTATAGGAAATTATTTGTAATTTTCGACAAGTAGAACAATGAATGGAACAGGTAGACGGTTGAAATCTTTGTATATATTGCTTCTATATAGTCTAAGAAACCTATATGCAAAGCATCTAAACAGTAACAATCGCCAATTTTTTGATCTTCAAGTTTAAGTGAACTGCGAGCCCCATTGATAATCATGAAATGGAAATTATTTGCAACTTTCTTCAAGTAGAACAATGAATGGAACAGGTAGACGGTTGAAATCTTTGTATATATTGCTTCTATATAGTCTAAGAAACATATATGCAAAGCATCCAAACAGTACAATTCGCCAATTTTTTGATCTTCAAGTTTAAGTGAACTACGAGCCCCATTGTTAATACTTTAACGGAAATTATTTGTAACTTGCGACAAGTAGAACAATGAATGGAACAGGTAGACGGTTGAAATCTTTGTATATATTGCTTCTATATAGTCTAAGAAATATATATGCAAAGCATCCAAACAGTACAATTCGCCGATTTTTTGTTCTTCAAGTTTAAGTGAACAATGAGCCCCATTGTTAATCCTTTAAAGGAAATTATTTGTAACTTTCGACAAGTAGAACAATGAATGGAACAGGTAGACGGTTGAAATCTTTGTATATATTGCTTCTATATAGTCTAAGAAACATATATGCAAAGCATCCAAACAGCACAATTCGCCAATTTCTTGTTCTTCAAGATTAAGTAAACTACGATCCCCATTGTTAATGCCTTAACGGAAATTATTTGTAACTGTCGACAAGTAGAACAATGAATGGAACAGGTAGACGGTTGAAATCTTTGTATATATTGCTTCTATAAAGTCTAAGAAACATATATGCAAATCATCCAAACAGTACAATTCGCCAATTATTTGATCTTCAAGTTTAAGTGAACAACGAGCCCCATTGTTAATCCTTTAAAGGAAATTATTTGTAACTTTCGACAAGTAGAACAAGGAATGGAACAGGTAGACGGTTGAAATCATTGTATATATTGCTTCTATATAGTCTATGAAACATATGTGCAAAGCATCCAAACAGTACAATTCGCCAATTTTTTGTTCTTCAAGTTTAAGTGAACTACGAGCCCCATTGTTAATCCTTTAAAGGAAATTATTTGTAACTTTCGACAAGTAGAACAATGAATGGAACAGGTAGACGGTTGAAATCTTTGTATATATTGCTTCTATATAGTCTAAGAAACATATATGCAAAGCATCCAAACAGCACAATTCGCCAATTTCTTGTTCTTCAAGATTAAGTAAACTACGATCCCCATTGTTAATCCTTTATCGGAAATTATTTGTAACTTTCGACAATTAGAACAATGAATGGAACAGGTAGACGGTTGAAATCTTTGTATATATTGCTTCTATAAAGTCTAAGAAACATATATGCAAATCATCCAAACAGTACAATTCGCCAATTATTTGATCTTCAAGTATAAGTGAACTACGAGCCCCATTGTTAATACTTTAACGGAAATTATTTGTAACTTGCGACAAGTAGAACAATGAATGGAACAGGTAGACGGTTGAAATCAATGTATATATTGCTTCTATATAGTCTAAGAAACATATATGCAAAGCATCCAAACAGTACCATTCGCCACTTTTTTGTTCTTCAAGTTTAAGTGAACAACGAGCCCCATTGTTAATCCTTTAAAGGAAATTATTTGTAAATTTCGACAAGTAGAACAATGACTGGAACAGGTAGACGGTTGAAATCATTGTATATATTGCTTCTATATAGTCTAAGAAACATATATGCAAAGCATCCAAACAGTACAATTCGCCAATTTTTTGTTCTTCAAGTTTAAGTAAACTACGATCCCCATTGTTAATCCGTTATCGGAAATTATTTGTAAATTTCGACAAGTAGAACAATGAATGGAACAGGTAGACGGTTGAAATCTTTGTATATATTGCTTCTCTAAAGTCTAAGAAACATATATGCAAATCATCCAAACAGTACAAATCGCCAATTATTTGATCTTCAAGTTTAAGTGAACAACGAGCCCCATTGTTAATCCTTTAAAGGAAATTATTTGTAACTTTCGACAAGTAGAACAATGAATGGAACAGGTAGCCGGTTGAAATCTTTGTATATATTGCATCTATATAGTCTAAGAAACATATATGCAAAGCATCCAAACAGTACAATTCGCCAATTGTTTGTTCTTCAAGTTTAAGTGAACAATGAGCCCCAATGGTTAATCCTTTATCGGAAATTATTTGTAAATTTCGACAAGTAGAACAATGAATGGAACAGGTAGCCGGTTGAAATCAATGTATATACTGCTTCTATATAGTCTAAGAAACATATATGCAAAGCATCCTAACAGTACCATTCGCCAATTTTTTGTTCTTCAAGTTTAAGTGAACTACGAGCCCCATTGTTAATCCTTTAAAGGAAATTATTTGTAAATTTCGACAAGTAGAACAATGAATGGAACAGGTAGACTGTTGAAATCATTGTATATATTGCTTCTATATAGTCTAAGAAACATATATGCAAAGCATCCAAACAGTACCATACGCCAATTTTTTGTTCTTCAAGTGTAAGTGATCAATGAGCCCCAATGGTTAATCCTTTATAGGAAATTATTTGTAATTTTCGACAATAGAACAATGAATGGAACAGGTAGACGGTTGAAATCTTTGTATATATTGCTTCTATATAGTCTATGAAACCTATATGCAAAGCATCTAAACAGTAACAATCGCCAATTTTTTGATCTTCAAGTTTAAGTGAACTGCGAGCCCCATTGATAATCATGAAATGGAAATTATTTGCAACTTTCTTCAAGTAGAACAATGAATGGAACAGGTAGACGGTTGAAATCTTTGTATATATTGCTTCTATATAGTCTAAGAAACATATACGCAAAGCATCCAAACAGCAAAATTCGCCAATTTCTTGTTCTTCAAGATTAAGTAAACTACGATCCCCATTGTTAATGCCTTAACGGAAATTATTTGTAACTGTCGACAAGTAGAACAATGAATGGAACAGGTAGACGGTTGAAATCTTTGTATATATTGCTTCTATAAAGTCTAAGAAACATATATGCAAATCATCCAAACAGTACAATTCGCCAATTATTTGATCTTCAAGTTTAAGTGAACAACGAGCCCCATTGTTAATCCTTTAAAGGAAATTATTTGTAACTTTCGACAAGTAGAACAAGGAATGGAACAGGTAGACGGTTGAAATCATTGTATATATTGCTTCTATATAGTCTATGAAACATATGTGCAAAGCATCAAAACAGTACAATTCGCCAATTTTTTGTTCTTCAAGTTTAAGTGAACTACGAGCCCCATTGTTAATCCTTTAAAGGAAATTATTTCTAACTTTCGACAAGTAGAACAATGAATGGAACAGGTAGACGGTTGAAATCTTTGTATATATTGCTTCTATATAGTCTAAGAAACATATATGCAAAGCATCCAAACAGCACAATTCGCCAATTTCTTGTTCTTCAAGATTAAGTAAACTACGATCCCCATTGTTAATCCTTTATCGGAAATTATTTGTAACTTTCGACAATTAGAACAATGAATGGAACAGGTAGACGGTTGAAATCTTTGTATATATTGCTTCTATAAAGTCTAAGAAACATATATGCAAATCATCCAAACAGTACAATTCGCCAATTATTTGACCTTCAAGTTTAAGTGAACTACGAGCCCCATTGTTAATACTTTAACGGAACTTATTTGTAACTTTCGACAAGTAGAACAATGAATGGAACAGGTAGACGGTTGAAATCAATGTATATATTGCTTCTATATAGTCTAAGAAACATATATGCAAAGCATCCAAACAGTACCATTCGCCACTTTTTTGTTCTTCAAGTTTAAGTGAACAACGAGCCCCATTGTTAATCCTTTAAAGGAAATTATTTGTAAATTTCGACAAGTAGAACAATGATTGGAACACGTAGACGGTTGAAATCTTTGTATATATTGCTTCCATATAGTCTAAGAAACATATATGCAAAGCATCCAAACAGTACCATTCGCCAATTTTTTGTTCTTCAAGTTTAAGTGAACAATGAGACCCATTGTTAATCCTTTATCGGAAATTATTTGTAACTTTCGACAAGTAGAACAATGAATGGAACAGGTAGAGGGTTGAAATCTTTGTATATATTGCTTCTATAAAGTCTAAGAAACATATATGCAAATCATCCAAACAGTACAATTCGCCAATTATTTGATCTTCAAGTATAAGTGAACTACGAGCCCCATTGTTAATACTTTAACGGAAATTATTTGTAACTTTCGACAAGTAGAACAATGAATGGAACAGGTAGACGGTTGAAATCTTTGTATATATTGCTTCTATATAGTCTAAGAAACATATATGCAAAGCATCCAAACAGTAACATTTGCCAATTTTTTGTTCTTCAAGTTTAAGTGAACTACGAGCCCCATTGTTAATCCTTTATCGGAAATTATTTGTAACTTTCGACAAGTAGAACAATGAATGGAACAGGTAGAGGGTTGAAATCTTTGTATATATTGCTTCTATATAGTCTAAGAAACATATATGCAAAGCATCCAAACAGTACAATTCGCCAATTTTTTGTTCTTCAAGTTTAAGTAAACTACGATCCCCATTGTTAATCCCTTAACGGAAATTATTTGTAACATTCGACAAGTAGAACAATGAATGGAACACGTAGACGGTTGAAATCTTTGTATATATTGCTTCCATATAGTCTAAGAAACATATATGCAAAGCATCCAAACAGTACCATTCGCCAATTTTTTGTTCTTCAAGTTTAAGTGAACAATGAGACCCATTGATAATCCTTTATCGGAAATTATTTGTAACTTTCGACAAGTAGATCAATGAATGGAACAGGTAGACGGTTGAAATCTTTGTATATATTGCTTCTATATAGTCTAAGAAACATATATGCAAATCATCCAAACAGTACAATTCGCCAATTATTTGATCTTCAAGTTTAAGTGAACTACGAGCCCCATTATTAATACTTTAACGGAAATTATTTGTAAATTTCGACAAGTAGAACAATGAATGGAACAGGTAGACGGTTGAAATCATTGTATATATTGCTTCTATATAGTCTAAGAAACATATATGCAAAGCATCCAAACAGTACAATTCGCCAATTTTTTGTTCTTCAAGTTTAAGTGAACAATGAGCCCCATTGTTAATCCTTTAAAGGAAATTATTTGTAACTTTCGACAAGTAGAACAATGAATGGAACAGGTAGACGGTTGAAACCTTTGTATATATTGCTTCTATATAGTCTAAGAAACATATATGCAAAGCATCCAAACAGTACAATTCGCCAATTTTTTGTTCTTCAAGTTTAAGTGAACAATGAGCCCCAATGGTTAATCCTTTATCGGTAATTATTTGTAACTTTCGACAAGTAGAACAATGAATGGAACAGGTAGACGGTAGAAATCTTTGTATATATTGCTTCTATATAGTCTAAGAAACATATATGCAAAGCACCCAAACAGTACCATTCGCCACTTTTTTGTTCTTCAAGTTTAAGTGAACAACGAGCCCCATTGTTAATCCTTTAAAGGAAATTATTTGTAAATTTCGACAAGTAGAACAATGACTGGAACAGGTAGACGGTTGAAATCATTGTATATATTGCTTCTATATAGTCTAAGAAACATATATGCAAATCATCCAAACAGTACAATTCGCCAATTATTTGATCTTCAAGTATAAGTGAACTACGAGCCCCATTGTTAATACTTTAACGGAAATTATTTGTAACTTGCGACAAGTAGAACAATGAATGGAACAGGTAGACGGTTGAAATCATTGTATATATTGCTTCTATATAGTCTAAGAAACATATATGCAAAGCATCCAAACAGTACAATTCGCCAATTTTTTGTTCTTCAAGTTTAAGTGAACAATGAGCCCCATTGTTAATCCTTTAAAGGAAATTATTTGTAACTTTCGACAAGTAGAACAATGAATGGAACAGGTAGACGGTTGAAATCTTTGTATATATTGCTTCTATATAGTCTAAGAAACATATATGCAAAGCATCCAAACAGTACCATTCGCCAATTTTTTGTTCTCCAAGTATAAGTGAACAATGAGCCCCATTGTTAATCCTTTATCGGAAATTATTTGTAACTTTCGACAAGTAGAACAATGAATGGAACAGGTAGACGGTTGAAATCTTTGTATATATTGCTTCTATATAGTCTAAGAAACATATATGCAAAGCACCCAAACAGTACCATTCGCCACTTTTTTGTTCTTCAAGTTTAAGTGAACAACGAGCCCCATTGTTAATCCTTTAAAGGAAATTATTAGTAAATTTCGACAAGTAGAACAATGATTGGAACACGTAGACGGTTGAAATCTTTGTATATATTGCTTCCATATAGTCTAAGAAACATATATGCAAAGCATCCAAACAGTACCATTCGCCAATTTTTTGTTCTTCAAGTTTAAGTGAACAATGAGACCCATTGTTAATCCTTTATCGGAAATTATTTGTAACTTTCGACAAGTAGATCAATGAATGGAACAGGTAGACGGTTGAAATCTTTGTATATATTGCTTCTATAAAGTCTAAGATACATATATGCAAATCATCCAAACAGTACAATTCGCCAATTATTTGACCTTCAAGTTTAAGTGAACTACGAGCCCCATTGTTAATACTTTAACGGAACTTATTTGTAACTTTCGACAAGTAGAACAATGAATGGAACAGGTAGACGGTTGAAATCAATGTATATATTGCTTCTATATAGTCTAAGAAACATATATGCAAAGCATCCAAACAGTACCATTCGACACTTTTTTGTTCTTCAAGTTTAAGTGAACAACGAGCCCCATTGTTAATACTTTAACGGAAATTATTTGTAAATTTCGACAAGTAGAACAATGAATGGAACAGGTAGACGGTTGAAATCTATGTATATATTGCATCTATATAGTCTAAGAAACATATATGCAAAACATCCAAACAGTACAATTCGCAAATTTTTTGGTCTTCAAGTTTAAGTGAACAATGAGCCCCATTGTTAATACTTTAACGGAACTTATTTGTAACTTTCGACAAGTAGAACAATGAATGGAACAGGTAGACGGTTGAAATCAATGTATATATTGCTTCTATATAGTCTAAGAAACATATATGCAAAGCATCCAAACAGTACCATTCGCCACTTTTTTGTTCTTCAAGTTTAAGTGAACAACGAGCCCCATTGTTAATCCTTTAAAGGAAATTATTTGTAAATTTCGACAAGTAGAACAATGATTGGAACACGTAGACGGTTGAAATCTTTGTATATATTGCTTCCATATAGTCTAAGAAACATATATGCAAAGCATCCAAACAGTACCATTCGCCAATTTTTTGTTCTTCAAGTTTAAGTGAACAATGAGACCCATTGTTAATCCTTTATCGGAAATTATTTGTAACTTTCGACAAGTAGATCAATGAATGGAACAGGTAGACGGTTGAAATCTTTGTATATATTGCTTCTATAAAGTCTAAGATACATATATGCAAATCATCCAAACAGTACAATTCGCCAATTATTTGACCTTCAAGTTTAAGTGAACTACGAGCCCCATTGTTAATACTTTAACGGAACTTATTTGTAACTTTCGACAAGTAGAACAATGAATGGAACAGGTAGACGGTTGAAATCAATGTATATATTGCTTCTATATAGTCTAAGAAACATATATGCAAAGCATCCAAACAGTACCATTCGACACTTTTTTGTTCTTCAAGTTTAAGTGAACAACGAGCCCCATTGTTAATACTTTAACGGAAATTATTTGTAAATTTCGACAAGTAGAACAATGAATGGAACAGGTAGACGGTTGAAATCTATGTATATATTGCATCTATATAGTCTAAGAAACATATATGCAAAGCATCCAAACAGTACAATTCGCAAATTTTTTGTTCTTCAAGTTTAAGTGAACAATGAGCCCCATTGTTAATACTTTAACGGAACTTATTTGTAACTTTCGACAAGTAGAACAATGAATGGAACAGGTAGACGGTTGAAATCAATGTATATATTGCTTCTATATAGTCTAAGAAACATATATGCAAAGCATCCAAACAGTACCATTCGCCACTTTTTTGTTCTTCAAGTTTAAGTGAACAACGAGCCCCATTGTTAATCCTTTAAAGGAAATTATTTGTAAATTTCGACAAGTAGAACAATGATTGGAACACGTAGACGGTTGAAATCTTTGTATATATTGCTTCCATATAGTCTAAGAAACATATATGCAAAGCATCCAAACAGTACCATTCGCCAATTTTTTGTTCTTCAAGTTTAAGTGAACAATGAGACCCATTGTTAATCCTTTATCGGAAATTATTTGTAACTTTCGACAAGTAGAACAATGAATGGAACAGGTAGAGGGTTGAAATCTTAGTATATATTGCTTCTATAAAGTCTAAGAAACATATATGCAAATCATCCAAACAGTACAATTCGCCAATTATTTGATCTTCAAGTATAAGTGAACTACGAGCCCCATTGTTAATACTTTAACGGAAATTATTTGTAACTTTCGACAAGTAGAACAATGAATGGAACAGGTAGACGGTTGAAATCTTTGTATATATTGCTTCTATATAGTCTAAGAAACATATATGCAAAGCATCCAAACAGTAACATTTGCCAATTTTTTGTTCTTCAAGTTTAAGTGAACTACGAGCCCCATTGTTAATCCTTTATCGGAAATTATTTGTAACTTTCGACAAGTAGAACAATGAATGGAACAGGTAGAGGGTTGAAATCTTTGTATATATTGCTTCTATATAGTCTAAGAAACATATATGCAAAGCATCCAAACAGTACAATTCGCCAATTTTTTGTTCTTCAAGTTTAAGTAAACTACGATCCCCATTGTTAATCCCTTAACGGAAATTATTTGTAACATTCGACAAGTAGAACAATGAATGGAACACGTAGACGGTTGAAATCTTTGTATATATTGCTTCCATATAGTCTAAGAAACATATATGCAAAGCATCCAAACAGTACCATTCGCCAATTTTTTGTTCTTCAAGTTTAAGTGAACAATGAGACCCATTGATAATCCTTTATCGGAAATTATTTGTAACTTTCGACAAGTAGATCAATGAATGGAACAGGTAGACGGTTGAAATCTTTGTATATATTGCTTCTATATAGTCTAAGAAACATATATGCAAATCATCCAAACAGTACAATTCGCCAATTATTTGATCTTCAAGTTTAAGTGAACTACGAGCCCCATTATTAATACTTTAAAGGAAATTATTTGTAAATTTCGACAAGTAGAACAATGAATGGAACAGGTAGACGGTTGAAATCATTGTATATATTGCTTCTATATAGTCTAAGAAACATATATGCAAAGCATCCAAACAGTACAATTCGCCAATTTTTTGTTCTTCAAGTTTAAGTGAACAATGAGCCCCATTGTTAATCCTTTAAAGGAAATTATTTGTAACTTTCGACAAGTAGAACAATGAATGGAACAGGTAGACGGTTGAAACCTTTGTATATATTGCTTCTATATAGTCTAAGAAACATATATGCAAAGCATCCAAACAGTACAATTCGCCAATTTTTTGTTCTTCAAGATTAAGTGAACAATGAGCCCCAATGGTTAATCCTTTATCGGTAATTATTTGTAACTTTCGACAAGTAGAACAATGAATGGAACAGGTAGACGGTTGAAATCTTTGTATATATTGCTTCTATATAGTCTAAGAAACATATATGCAAAGCACCCAAACAGTACCATTCGCCACTTTTTTGTTCTTCAAGTTTAAGTGAACAACGAGCCCCATTGTTAATCCTTTAAAGGAAATTATTTGTAAATTTCGACAAGTAGAACAATGATTGGAACACGTAGACGGTTGAAATCTTTGTATATATTGCTTCCATATAGTCTAAGAAACATATATGCAAAGCATCCAAACAGTACCATTCGCCAATTTTTTGTTCTTCAAGTTTAAGTGAACAATGAGACCCATTGTTAATCCTTTATCGGAAATTATTTGTAACTTTCGACAAGTAGAACAATGAATGGAACAGGTAGAGGGTTGAAATCTTTGTATATATTGCTTCTATAAAGTCTAAGAAACATATATGCAAATCATCCAAACAGTACAATTCGCCAATTATTTGATCTTCAAGTATAAGTGAACTACGAGCCCCATTGTTAATACTTTAACGGAAATTATTTGTAACTTTCGACAAGTAGAACAATGAATGGAACAGGTAGACGGTTGAAATCATTGTATATATTGCTTCTATATAGTCTAAGAAACATATATGCAAAGCATCCAAACAGTATAATTCGCCAATTTTTTGTCCTCCAAGTTTAAGTGAACAATGAGCCCCATTGTTAATCCTTTAAAGGAAATTATTTGTAACTTTCAACAAGTAGAACAATGAATGGAACAGGTAGACGGTTGAAATCTTTGTATATATTGCTTCTATAAAGTCTAAGATACATATATGCAAATCATCCAAACAGTACAATTCGCCAATTATTTGACCTTCAAGTTTAAGTGAACTACGAGCCCCATTGTTAATACTTTAACGGAACTTATTTGTAACTTTCGACAAGTAGAACAATGAATGGAACAGGTAGACGGTTGAAATCAATGTATATATTGCTTCTATATAGTCTAAGAAACATATATGCAAAGCATCCAAACAGTACCATTCGACACTTTTTTGTTCTTCAAGTTTAAGTGAACAACGAGCCCCATTGTTAATCCTTTAAAGGAAATTATTTGTAAATTTCGACAAGTAGAACAATGATTGGAACACGTAGACGGTTGAAATCTTTGTATATATTGCTTCCATATAGTCTAAAAAACATATATGCAAAGCATCCAAACAGTACCATTCGCCAATTTTTTGTTCTTCAAGTTTAAGTGAACAATGAGACCCATTGTTAATCCTTTATCGGAAATTATTTGTAACTTTCGACAAGTAGATCAATGAATGGAACAGGTAGACGGTTGAAATCTTTGTATATATTGCTTCTATATAGTCTAAGAAACATATATGCAAAGCATCCAAACAGTACCATTCGCCACTTTTTTGTTCTTCAAGTTTAAGTGAACAACGAGCCCCATTGTTAATCCTTTAAAGGAAATTATTTGTAAATTTCGACAAGTAGAACAATGATTGGAACACGTAGACGGTTGAAATCTTTGTATATATTGCTTCCATATAGTCTAAGAAACATATATGCAAAGCATCCAAACAGTACCATTCGCCAATTTTTTGTTCTTCAAGTTTAAGTGAACAATGAGACCCATTGTTAATCCTTTATCGGAAATTATTTGTAACTTTCGACAAGTAGAACAATGAATGGAACAGGTAGAGGGTTGAAATCTTTGTATATATTGCTTCTATAAAGTCTAAGAAACATATATGCAAATCATCCAAACAGTACAATTCGCCAATTATTTGATCTTCAAGTATAAGTGAACTACGAGCCCCATTGTTAATACTTTAACGGAAATTATTTGTAACTTTCGACAAGTAGAACAATGAATGGAACAGGTAGACGGTTGAAATCTTTGTATATATTGCTTCTATATAGTCTAAGAAACATATATGCAAAGCATCCAAACAGTAACATTTGCCAATTTTTTGTTCTTCAAGTTTAAGTGAACTACGAGCCCCATTGTTAATCCTTTATCGGAAATTATTTGTAACTTTCGACAAGTAGAACAATGAATGGAACAGGTAGAGGGTTGAAATCTTTGTATATATTGCTTCTATATAGTCTAAGAAACATATATGCAAAGCATCCAAACAGTACAATTCGCCAATTTTTTGTTCTTCAAGTTTAAGTAAACTACGATCCCCATTGTTAATCCCTTAACGGAAATTATTTGTAACATTCGACAAGTAGAACAATGAATGGAACACGTAGACGGTTGAAATCTTTGTATATATTGCTTCCATATAGTCTAAGAAACATATATGCAAAGCATCCAAACAGTACCATTCGCCAATTTTTTGTTCTTCAAGTTTAAGTGAACAATGAGACCCATTGATAATCCTTTATCGGAAATTATTTGTAACTTTCGACAAGTAGATCAATGAATGGAACAGGTAGACGGTTGAAATCTTTGTATATATTGCTTCTATATAGTCTAAGAAACATATATGCAAATCATCCAAACAGTACAATTCGCCAATTATTTGATCTTCAAGTTTAAGTGAACTACGAGCCCCATTATTAATACTTTAACGGAAATTATTTGTAAATTTCGACAAGTAGAACAATGAATGGAACAGGTAGACGGTTGAAATCATTGTATATATTGCTTCTATATAGTCTAAGAAACATATATGCAAAGCATCCAAACAGTACAATTCGCCAATTTTTTGTTCTTCAAGTTTAAGTGAACAATGAGCCCCATTGTTAATCCTTTAAAGGAAATTATTTGTAACTTTCGACAAGTAGAACAATGAATGGAACAGGTAGACGGTTGAAACCTTTGTATATATTGCTTCTATATAGTCTAAGAAACATATATGCAAAGCATCCAAACAGTACAATTCGCCAATTTTTTGTTCTTCAAGTTTAAGTGAACAATGAGCCCCAATGGTTAATCCTTTATCGGTAATTATTTGTAACTTTCGACAAGTAGAACAATGAATGGAACAGGTAGACGGTTGAAATCTTTGTATATATTGCTTCTATATAGTCTAAGAAACATATATGCAAAGCACCCAAACAGTACCATTCGCCACTTTTTTGTTCTTCAAGTTTAAGTGAACAACGAGCCCCATTGTTAATCCTTTAAAGGAAATTATTTGTAAATTTCGACAAGTAGAACAATGACTGGAACAGGTAGACGGTTGAAATCATTGTATATATTGCTTCTATATAGTCTAAGAAACATATATGCAAATCATCCAAACAGTACAATTCGCCAATTATTTGATCTTCAAGTATAAGTGAACTACGAGCCCCATTGTTAATACTTTAACGGAAATTATTTGTAACTTGCGACAAGTAGAACAATGAATGGAACAGGTAGACGGTTGAAATCATTGTATATATTGCTTCTATATAGTCTAAGAAACATATATGCAAAGCATCCAAACAGTACAATTCGCCAATTTTTTGTTCTTCAAGTTTAAGTGAACAATGAGCCCCATTGTTAATCCTTTAAAGGAAATTATTTGTAACTTTCGACAAGTAGAACAATGAATGGAACAGGTAGACGGTTGAAATCTTTGTATATATTGCTTCTATATAGTCTAAGAAACATATATGCAAAGCATCCAAACAGTACCATTCGCCAATTTTTTGTTCTCCAAGTATAAGTGAACAATGAGCCCCATTGTTAATCCTTTATCGGAAATTATTTGTAACTTTCGACAAGTAGAACAATGAATGGAACAGGTAGACGGTTGAAATCTTTGTATATATTGCTTCTATATAGTCTAAGAAACATATATGCAAAGCACCCAAACAGTACCATTCGCCACTTTTTTGTTCTTCAAGTTTAAGTGAACAACGAGCCCCATTGTTAATCCTTTAAAGGAAATTATTTGTAAATTTCGACAAGTAGAACAATGATTGGAACACGTAGACGGTTGAAATCTTTGTATATATTGCTTCCATATAGTCTAAGAAACATATATGCAAAGCATCCAAACAGTACCATTCGCCAATTTTTTGTTCTTCAAGTTTAAGTGAACAATGAGACCCATTGTTAATCCTTTATCGGAAATTATTTGTAACTTTCGACAAGTAGATCAATGAATGGAACAGGTAGACGGTTGAAATCTTTGTATATATTGCTTCTATAAAGTCTAAGATACATATATGCAAATCATCCAAACAGTACAATTCGCCAATTATTTGACCTTCAAGTTTAAGTGAACTACGAGCCCCATTGTTAATACTTTAACGGAACTTATTTGTAACTTTCGACAAGTAGAACAATGAATGGAACAGGTAGACGGTTGAAATCAATGTATATATTGCTTCTATATAGTCTAAGAAACATATATGCAAAGCATCCAAACAGTACCATTCGACACTTTTTTGTTCTTCAAGTTTAAGTGAACAATGAGCCCCATTGTTAATCCTTTAAAGGAAATTATTTGTAACTTTCGACAAGTAGAACAATGAATGGAACAGGTAGACGGTTGAAATCTTTGTATATATTGCTTCTATATAGTCTAAGAAACATATATGCAAAGCATCCAAACAGTACCATTCGCCAATTTTTTGTTCTCCAAGTATAAGTGAACAATGAGCCCCATTGTTAATCCTTTATCGGAAATTATTTGTAACTTTCGACAAGTAGAACAATGAATGGAACAGGTAGACGGTTGAAATCTTTGTATATATTGCTTCTATATAGTCTAAGAAACATATATGCAAAGCACCCAAACAGTACCATTCGCCACTTTTTTGTTCTTCAAGTTTAAGTGAACAACGAGCCCCATTGTTAATCCTTTAAAGGAAATTATTTGTAAATTTCGACAAGTAGAACAATGATTGGAACACGTAGACGGTTGAAATCTTTGTATATATTGCTTCCATATAGTCTAAGAAACATATATGCAAAGCATCCAAACAGTACCATTCGCCAATTTTTTGTTCTTCAAGTTTAAGTGAACAATGAGACCCATTGTTAATCCTTTATCGGAAATTATTTGTAACTTTCGACAAGTAGATCAATGAATGGAACAGGTAGACGGTTGAAATCTTTGTATATATTGCTTCTATAAAGTCTAAGATACATATATGCAAATCATCCAAACAGTACAATTCGCCAATTATTTGACCTTCAAGTTTAAGTGAACTACGAGCCCCATTGTTAATACTTTAACGGAACTTATTTGTAACTTTCGACAAGTAGAACAATGAATGGAACAGGTAGACGGTTGAAGTCAATGTATATATTGCTTCTATATAGTCTAAGAAACATATATGCAAAGCATCCAAACAGTACCATTCGACACTTTTTTGTTCTTCAAGTTTAAGTGAACAACGAGCCCCATTGTTAATCCTTTAAAGGAAATTATTTGTAAATTTCGACAAGTAGAACAATGATTGGAACACGTAGACGGTTGAAATCTTTGTATATATTGCTTCCATATAGTCTAAGAAACATATATGCAAAGCATCCAAACAGTACCATTCGCCAATTTTTTGTTCTTCAAGTTTAAGTGAACAATGAGACCCATTGTTAATCCTTTATCGGAAATTATTTGTAACTTTCGACAAGTAGATCAATGAATGGAACAGGTAGACGGTTGAAATCTTTGTATATATTGCTTCTATATAGTCTAAGAAACATATATGCAAATCATCCAAACAGTACAATTCGCCAATTATTTGATCTTCAAGTTTAAGTGAACTACGAGCCCCATTATTAATACTTTAACGGAAATTATTTGTAAATTTCGACAAGTAGAACAATGAATGGAACAGGTAGACGGTTGAAATCTATGTATATATTGCATCTATATAGTCTGAGAAACATATATGCAAAGCATCCAAACAGTACAATTCGCAAATTTTTTGTTCTTCAAGTTTAAGTGAACAATGAGCCCCATTGTTAATACTTTAACGGAACTTATTTGTAACTTTCGACAAGTAGAACAATGAATGGAACAGGTAGACGGTTGAAATCAATGTATATATTGCTTCTATATAGTCTAAGAAACATATATGCAAAGCATCCAAACAGTACCATTCGCCACTTTTTTGTTCTTCAAGTTTAAGTGAACAACGAGCCCCATTGTTAATCCTTTAAAGGAAATTATTTGTAAATTTCGACAAGTAGAACAATGATTGGAACACGTAGACGGTTGAAATCTTTGTATATATTGCTTCCATATAGTCTAAGAAACATATATGCAAAGCATCCAAACAGTACCATTCGCCAATTTTTTGTTCTTCAAGTTTAAGTGAACAATGAGACCCATTGTTAATCCTTTATCGGAAATTATTTGTAACTTTCGACAAGTAGAACAATGAATGGAACAGGTAGAGGGTTGAAATCTTTGTATATATTGCTTCTATAAAGTCTAAGAAACATATATGCAAATCATCCAAACAGTACAATTCGCCAATTATTTGATCTTCAAGTATAAGTGAACTACGAGCCCCATTGTTAATACTTTAACGGAAATTATTTGTAACTTTCGACAAGTAGAACAATGAATGGAACAGGTAGACGGTTGAAATCTTTGTATATATTGCTTCTATATAGTCTAAGAAACATATATGCAAAGCATCCAAACAGTAACATTTGCCAATTTTTTGTTCTTCAAGTTTAAGTGAACTACGAGCCCCATTGTTAATCCTTTATCGGAAATTATTTGTAACTTTCGACAAGTAGAACAATGAATGGAACAGGTAGAGGGTTGAAATCTTTGTATATATTGCTTCTATATAGTCTAAGAAACATATATGCAAAGCATCCAAACAGTACAATTCGCCAATTTTTTGTTCTTCAAGTTTAAGTAAACTACGATCCCCATTGTTAATCCCTTAACGGAAATTATTTGTAACATTCGACAAGTAGAACAATGAATGGAACAGGTAGACGGTTGAAATCATTGTATATATTGCTTCTATATAGTCTAAGAAACATATATGCAAAGCATCCAAACAGTACAATTCGCCAATTTTTTGTTCTTCAAGTTTAAGTGAACAATGAGCCCCATTGTTAATCCTTTAAAGGAAATTATTTGTAACTTTCGACAAGTAGAACAATGAATGGAACAGGTAGACGGTTGAAACCTTTGTATATATTGCTTCTATATAGTCTAAGAAACATATATGCAAAGCATCCAAACAGTACAATTCGCCAATTTTTTGTTCTTCAAGTTTAAGTGAACAATGAGCCCCAATGGTTAATCCTTTATCGGTAATTATTTGTAACTTTCGACAAGTAGAACAATGAATGGAACAGGTAGACGGTTGAAATCTTTGTATATATTGCTTCTATATAGTCTAAGAAACATATATGCAAAGCACCCAAACAGTACCATTCGCCACTTTTTTGTTCTTCAAGTTTAAGTGAACAACGAGCCCCATTGTTAATCCTTTAAAGGAAATTATTTGTAAATTTCGACAAGTAGAACAATGACTGGAACAGGTAGACGGTTGAAATCATTGTATATATTGCTTCTATATAGTCTAAGAAACATATATGCAAAGCATCCAAACAGTACAATTCGCCAATTTTTTGTTCTTCAAGTTTAAGTAAACTACGATCCCCATTGTTAATCCGTTATCGGAAATTATTTGTAAATTTCGACAAGTAGAACAATGAATGGAACAGGTAGACGGTTGAAATCTTTGTATATATTGCTTCTATAAAGTCTAAGAAACATATATGCAAATCATCCAAACAGTACAAATCGCCAATTATTTGATCTTCAAGTTTAAGTGAACAACGAGCCCCATTGTTAATCCTTTAAAGGAAATTATTTGTAACTTTCGACAAGTAGAACAAGGAATGGAACAGGTAGACGGTTGAAATCATTGTATATATTGCTTCTATATAGTCTATGAAACATATGTGCAAATCATCCAAACAGTACAATTCGCCAATTTTTTGTTCTTCAAGTTTAAGTGAACTACGAGCCCCATTGTTAATCCTTTAAAGGAAATTATTTGTAACTTTCGACAAGTAGAACAATGAATGGAACAGGTAGACGGTTGAAATCTTTGTATATATTGCTTCTATATAGTCTAAGAAACATATATGCAAAGCATCCAAACAGCACAATTCGCCAATTTCTTGTTCTTCAAGATTAAGTAAACTGCGATCCCCATTGTTAATCCTTTATCGGAAATTATTTGTAACTTTCGACAAGTAGAACAATGAATGGAACAGGTAGACGGTTGAAATCTTTGTATATATTGCTTCTATATAGTCTAAGAAACATATATGCAAAGCATCCAAACAGTACTATTCGCCAATTTTTTGTTCTTCAAGTTTAAGTGAACAATGAGCCCCAATGGTTAATCCTTTATCGGTAATTATTTGTAACTTTCGACAAGTAGAACAAAGAATGGAACAGGTAGACGGTTGAAATCTTTGTATATATTGCATCTATATAGTCTAAGAAACATATATGCAAAGCATCCAAACAGTACAATTCGCCAATTGTTTGTTCTTCAAGTTTAAGTGAACAATCAGCCCCAATGGTTAATCCTTTATCGGAAATTATTTGTAAATTTCGACAAGTAGAACAATGAATGGAACAGGTAGCCGGTTGAAATCAATGTATATATTGCTTCTATATAGTCTAAGAAACATATATGCAAAGCATCCTAACAGTACCATTCGCCAATTTTTTGTTCTTCAAGTTTAAGTGAACTACGAGCCCCATTGTTAATCCTTTAAAGGAAATTATTTGTAAATTTCGACAAGTAGAACAATGAATGGAACAGGTAGACTGTTGAAATCATTGTATATATTGCTTCTATATAGTCTAAGAAACATATATGCAAAGCATCCAAACAGTACCATACGCCAATTTTTTGTTCTTCAAGTGTAAGTGATCAATGAGCCCCAATGGTTAATCCTTTATAGGAAATTATTTGTAATTTTCGACAAGTAGAACAATGAATGGAACAGGTAGACGGTTGAAATCTTTGTATATATTGCTTCTATATAGTCTAAGAAACCTATATGCAAAGCATCTAAACAGTACAATTCGCCAATTTTTTGATCTTCAAGTTTAAGTGAACTGCGAGCCCCATTGATAATCATGAAATGGAAATTATTTGCAACTTTCTTCAAGTAGAACAATGAATGGAACAGGTAGACGGTTGAAACCTTTGTATATATTGCTTCTATATAGTCTAAGAAACATATATGCAAAGCATCCAAACAGTACAATTCGCCAATTTTTTGTTCTTCAAGTTTAAGTGAACAATGAGCCCCAATGGTTAATCCTTTATCGGTAATTATTTGTAACTTTCGACAAGTAGAACAATGAATGGAACAGGTAGACGGTTGAAATCTTTGTATATATTGCTTCTATATAGTCTAAGAAACATATATGCAAAGCACCCAAACAGTACCATTCGCCACTTTTTTGTTCTTCAAGTTTAAGTGAACAACGAGCCCCATTGTTAATCCTTTAAAGGAAATTATTTGTAAATTTCGACAAGTAGAACAATGACTGGAACAGGTAGACGGTTGAAATCATTGTATATATTGCTTCTATATAGTCTAAGAAACATATATGCAAAGCATCCAAACAGTACAATTCGCCAATTTTTTGTTCTTCAAGTTTAAGTAAACTACGATCCCCATTGTTAATCCGTTATCGGAAATTATTTGTAAATTTCGACAAGTAGAACAATGAATGGAACAGGTAGACGGTTGAAATCTTTGTATATATTGCTTCTATAAAGTCTAAGAAACATATATGCAAATCATCCAAACAGTACAAATCGCCAATTATTTGATCTTCAAGTTTAAGTGAACAACGAGCCCCATTGTTAATCCTTTAAAGGAAATTATTTGTAACTTTCGACAAGTAGAACAAGGAATGGAACAGGTAGACGGTTGAAATCATTGTATATATTGCTTCTATATAGTCTATGAAACATATGTGCAAAGCATCCAAACAGTACAATTCGCCAATTTTTTGTTCTTCAAGTTTAAGTGAACTACGAGCCCCATTGTTAATCCTTTAAAGGAAATTATTTGTAACTTTCGACAAGTAGAACAATGAATGGAACAGGTAGACGGTTGAAATCTTTGTATATATTGCTTCTATATAGTCTAAGAAACATATATGCAAAGCATCCAAACAGCACAATTCGCCAATTTCTTGTTCTTCAAGATTAAGTAAACTGCGATCCCCATTGTTAATCCTTTATCGGAAATTATTTGTAACTTTCGACAAGTAGAACAATGAATGGAACAGGTAGACGGTTGAAATCTTTGTATATATTGCTTCTATATAGTCTAAGAAACATATATGCAAAGCATCCAAACAGTACTATTCGCCAATTTTTTGTTCTTCAAGTTTAAGTGAACAATGAGCCCCAATGGTTAATCCTTTATCGGTAATTATTTGTAACTTTCGACAAGTAGAACAAAGAATGGAACAGGTAGACGGTTGAAATCTTTGTATATATTGCATCTATATAGTCTAAGAAACATATATGCAAAGCATCCAAACAGTACAATTCGCCAATTGTTTGTTCTTCAAGTTTAAGTGAACAATCAGCCCCAATGGTTAATCCTTTATCGGAAATTATTTGTAAATTTCGACAAGTAGAACAATGAATGGAACAGGTAGCCGGTTGAAATCAATGTATATATTGCTTCTATATAGTCTAAGAAACATATATGCAAAGCATCCTAACAGTACCATTCGCCAATTTTTTGTTCTTCAAGTTTAAGTGAACTACGAGCCCCATTGTTAATCCTTTAAAGGAAATTATTTGTAAATTTCGACAAGTAGAACAATGAATGGAACAGGTAGACTGTTGAAATCATTGTATATATTGCTTCTATATAGTCTAAGAAACATATATGCAAAGCATCCAAACAGTACCATACATCAATTTTTTGTTCTTCAAGTGTAAGTGATCAATGAGCCCCAATGGTTATTCCTTTATAGGAAATTATTTGTAATTTTCGACAAGTAGAACAATGAATGGAACAGGTAGACGGTTGAAATCTTTGTATATATTGCTTCTATATAGTCTAAGAAACCTATATGCAAAGCATCTAAACAGTACAATTCGCCAATTTTTTGATCTTCAAGTTTAAGTGAACTGCGAGCCCCATTGATAATCATGAAATGGAAATTATTTGCAACTTTCTTCAAGTAGAACAATGAATGGAACAGGTAGACGGTTGAAATCTTTGTATATATTGCTTCTATATAGTCTAAGAAACATATATGCAAAGCATCCAAACAGTACAATTCGCCAATTTTTTGATCTTCAAGTTTAAGTGAACTACGAGCCCCATTGTTAATACTTTAACGGAAATTATTTGTAACTTGCGACAAGTAGAACAATGAATGGAACAGGTAGACGGTTGAAATCTTTGTATACATTGCTTCTATATAGTCTAAGAAACATATATGCAAAGCATCCAAACAGTACCATTCGCCAATTTTTTGTTCTTCAAGTTTAAGTGAACTACGAGCCCCATTGTTAATCCTTTAAAGGAAATTATTTGTAAATTTCGACAAGTAGAACAATGAATGGAACAGGTAGACGGTTGAAATTATTGTATATATTGCTTCTATATAGTCTAAGAAATATATATGCAAAGCATCCAAACAGTACAATTCGCCGATTTTTTGTTCTTCAAGTTTAAGTGAACAATGAGCCCCATTGTTAATCCTTTAAAGGAAATTATTTGTAACTTTCGACAAGTAGAACAATGAATGGAACAGGTAGACGGTTGAAATCTTTGTATATATTGCTTCTATATAGTCTAAGAAACATATATGCAAAGCATCCAAACAGCACAATTCGCCAATTTCTTGTTCTTCAAGATTAAGTAAACTACGATCCCCATTGTTAATGCCTTAACGGAAATTATTTGTAACTGTCGACAAGTAGAACAATGAATGGAACAGGTAGACGGTTGAAATCTTTGTATATATTGCTTCTATAAAGTCTAAGAAACATATATGCAAATCATCCAAACAGTACAATTCGCCAATTATTTGATCTTCAAGTTTAAGTGAACAATGAGCCCCATTGTTAATACTTTAACGGAACTTATTTGTAACTTTCGACAAGTAGAACAATGAATGGAACAGGTAGACGGTTGAAATCAATGTATATATTGCTTCTATATAGTCTAAGAAACATATATGCAAAGCATCCAAACAGTACCATTCGCCACTTTTTTGTTCTCAAGTTTAAGTGAACAACGAGCCCCATTGTTAATCCTTTAAAGGAAATTATTTGTAAATTTCGACAAGTAGAACAATGATTGGAACACGTAGACGGTTGAAATCTTTGTATATATTGCTTCCATATAGTCTAAGAAACATATATGCAAAGCATCCAAACAGTACCATTCGCCAATTTTTTGTTCTTCAAGTTTAAGTGAACAATGAGACCCATTGTTAATCCTTTATCGGAAATTATTTGTAACTTTCGACAAGTAGAACAATGAATGGAACAGGTAGAGGGTTGAAATCTTTGTATATATTGCTTCTATAAAGTCTAAGAAACATATATGCAAATCATCCAAACAGTACAATTCGCCAATTATTTGATCTTCAAGTATAAGTGAACTACGAGCCCCATTGTTAATACTTTAACGGAAATTATTTGTAACTTTCGACAAGTAGAACAATGAATGGAACAGGTAGACGGTTGAAATCTTTGTATATATTGCTTCTATATAGTCTAAGAAACATATATGCAAAGCATCCAAACAGTAACATTTGCCAATTTTTTGTTCTTCAAGTTTAAGTGAACTACGAGCCCCATTGTTAATCCTTTATCGGAAATTATTTGTAACTTTCGACAAGTAGAACAATGAATGGAACAGGTAGAGGGTTGAAATCTTTGTATATATTGCTTCTATATAGTCTAAGAAACATATATGCAAAGCATCCAAACAGTACAATTCGCCAATTTTTTGTTCTTCAAGTTTAAGTAAACTACGATCCCCATTGTTAATCCCTTAACGGAAATTATTTGTAACATTCGACAAGTAGAACAATGAATGGAACAGGTAGACGGTTGAAATCATTGTATATATTGCTTCTATATAGTCTAAGAAACATATATGCAAAGCATCCAAACAGTACAATTCGCCAATTTTTTGTTCTTCAAGTTTAAGTGAACAATGAGCCCCATTGTTAATCCTTTAAAGGAAATTATTTGTAACTTTCGACAAGTAGAACAATGAATGGAACAGGTAGACGGTTGAAACCTTTGTATATATTGCTTCTATATAGTCTAAGAAACATATATGCAAAGCATCCAAACAGTACAATTCGCCAATTTTTTGTTCTTCAAGTTTAAGTGAACAATGAGCCCCAATGGTTAATCCTTTATCGGTAATTATTTGTAACTTTCGACAAGTAGAACAATGAATGGAACAGGTAGACGGTTGAAATCTTTGTATATATTGCTTCTATATAGTCTAAGAAACATATATGCAAAGCACCCAAACAGTACCATTCGCCACTTTTTTGTTCTTCAAGTTTAAGTGAACAACGAGCCCCATTGTTAATCCTTTAAAGGAAATTATTTGTAAATTTCGACAAGTAGAACAATGACTGGAACAGGTAGACGGTTGAAATCATTGTATATATTGCTTCTATATAGTCTAAGAAACATATATGCAAAGCATCCAAACAGTACAATTCGCCAATTTTTTGTTCTTCAAGTTTAAGTGAACAATGAGCCCCATTGTTAATCCTTTAAAGGAAATTATTTGTAACTTTCGACAAGTAGAACAATGAATGGAACAGGTAGACGGTTGAAATCTTTGTATATATTGCTTCTATATAGTCTAAGAAACATATATGCAAAGCATCCAAACAGTACCATTCGCCAATTTTTTGTTCTCCAAGTATAAGTGAACAATGAGCCCCATTGTTAATCCTTTATCGGAAATTATTTGTAACTTTCGACAAGTAGAACAATGAATGGAACAGGTAGACGGTTGAAATCTTTGTATATATTGCTTCTATATAGTCTAAGAAACATATATGCAAAGCACCCAAACAGTACCATTCGCCACTTTTTTGTTCTTCAAGTTTAAGTGAACAACGAGCCCCATTGTTAATCCTTTAAAGGAAATTATTTGTAAATTTCGACAAGTAGAACAATGATTGGAACACGTAGACGGTTGAAATCTTTGTATATATTGCTTCCATATAGTCTAAGAAACATATATGCAAAGCATCCAAACAGTACCATTCGCCAATTTTTTGTTCTTCAAGTTTAAGTGAACAATGAGACCCATTGTTAATCCTTTATCGGAAATTATTTGTAACTTTCGACAAGTAGATCAATGAATGGAACAGGTAGACGGTTGAAATCTTTGTATATATTGCTTCTATAAAGTCTAAGATACATATATGCAAATCATCCAAACAGTACAATTCGCCAATTATTTGACCTTCAAGTTTAAGTGAACTACGAGCCCCATTGTTAATACTTTAACGGAACTTATTTGTAACTTTCGACAAGTAGAACAATGAATGGAACAGGTAGACGGTTGAAATCAATGTATATATTGCTTCTATATAGTCTAAGAAACATATATGCAAAGCATCCAAACAGTACCATTCGACACTTTTTTGTTCTTCAAGTTTAAGTGAACAATGAGCCCCATTGTTAATCCTTTAAAGGAAATTATTTGTAACTTTCGACAAGTAGAACAATGAATGGAACAGGTAGACGGTTGAAATCTTTGTATATATTGCTTCTATATAGTCTAAGAAACATATATGCAAAGCATCCAAACAGTACCATTCGCCAATTTTTTGTTCTCCAAGTATAAGTGAACAATGAGCCCCATTGTTAATCCTTTATCGGAAATTATTTGTAACTTTCGACAAGTAGAACAATGAATGGAACAGGTAGACGGTTGAAATCTTTGTATATATTGCTTCTATATAGTCTAAGAAACATATATGCAAAGCACCCAAACAGTACCATTCGCCACTTTTTTGTTCTTCAAGTTTAAGTGAACAACGAGCCCCATTGTTAATCCTTTAAAGGAAATTATTTGTAAATTTCGACAAGTAGAACAATGATTGGAACACGTAGACGGTTGAAATCTTTGTATATATTGCTTCCATATAGTCTAAGAAACATATATGCAAAGCATCCAAACAGTACCATTCGCCAATTTTTTGTTCTTCAAGTTTAAGTGAACAATGAGACCCATTGTTAATCCTTTATCGGAAATTATTTGTAACTTTCGACAAGTAGATCAATGAATGGAACAGGTAGACGGTTGAAATCTTTGTATATATTGCTTCTATAAAGTCTAAGATACATATATGCAAATCATCCAAACAGTACAATTCGCCAATTATTTGACCTTCAAGTTTAAGTGAACTACGAGCCCCATTGTTAATACTTTAACGGAACTTATTTGTAACTTTCGACAAGTAGAACAATGAATGGAACAGGTAGACGGTTGAAGTCAATGTATATATTGCTTCTATATAGTCTAAGAAACATATATGCAAAGCATCCAAACAGTACCATTCGACACTTTTTTGTTCTTCAAGTTTAAGTGAACAACGAGCCCCATTGTTAATCCTTTAAAGGAAATTATTTGTAAATTTCGACAAGTAGAACAATGATTGGAACACGTAGACGGTTGAAATCTTTGTATATATTGCTTCCATATAGTCTAAGAAACATATATGCAAAGCATCCAAACAGTACCATTCGCCAATTTTTTGTTCTTCAAGTTTAAGTGAACAATGAGACCCATTGTTAATCCTTTATCGGAAATTATTTGTAACTTTCGACAAGTAGATCAATGAATGGAACAGGTAGACGGTTGAAATCTTTGTATATATTGCTTCTATATAGTCTAAGAAACATATATGCAAATCATCCAAACAGTACAATTCGCCAATTATTTGATCTTCAAGTTTAAGTGAACTACGAGCCCCATTATTAATACTTTAACGGAAATTATTTGTAAATTTCGACAAGTAGAACAATGAATGGAACAGGTAGACGGTTGAAATCTATGTATATATTGCATCTATATAGTCTGAGAAACATATATGCAAAGCATCCAAACAGTACAATTCGCAAATTTTTTGTTCTTCAAGTTTAAGTGAACAATGAGCCCCATTGTTAATACTTTAACGGAACTTATTTGTAACTTTCGACAAGTAGAACAATGAATGGAACAGGTAGACGGTTGAAATCAATGTATATATTGCTTCTATATAGTCTAAGAAACATATATGCAAAGCATCCAAACAGTACCATTCGCCACTTTTTTGTTCTTCAAGTTTAAGTGAACAACGAGCCCCATTGTTAATCCTTTAAAGGAAATTATTTGTAAATTTCGACAAGTAGAACAATGATTGGAACACGTAGACGGTTGAAATCTTTGTATATATTGCTTCCATATAGTCTAAGAAACATATATGCAAAGCATCCAAACAGTACCATTCGCCAATTTTTTGTTCTTCAAGTTTAAGTGAACAATGAGACCCATTGTTAATCCTTTATCGGAAATTATTTGTAACTTTCGACAAGTAGAACAATGAATGGAACAGGTAGAGGGTTGAAATCTTTGTATATATTGCTTCTATAAAGTCTAAGAAACATATATGCAAATCATCCAAACAGTACAATTCGCCAATTATTTGATCTTCAAGTATAAGTGAACTACGAGCCCCATTGTTAATACTTTAACGGAAATTATTTGTAACTTTCGACAAGTAGAACAATGAATGGAACAGGTAGACGGTTGAAATCTTTGTATATATTGCTTCTATATAGTCTAAGAAACATATATGCAAAGCATCCAAACAGTAACATTTGCCAATTTTTTGTTCTTCAAGTTTAAGTGAACTACGAGCCCCATTGTTAATCCTTTATCGGAAATTATTTGTAACTTTCGACAAGTAGAACAATGAATGGAACAGGTAGAGGGTTGAAATCTTTGTATATATTGCTTCTATATAGTCTAAGAAACATATATGCAAAGCATCCAAACAGTACAATTCGCCAATTTTTTGTTCTTCAAGTTTAAGTAAACTACGATCCCCATTGTTAATCCCTTAACGGAAATTATTTGTAACATTCGACAAGTAGAACAATGAATGGAACAGGTAGACGGTTGAAATCATTGTATATATTGCTTCTATATAGTCTAAGAAACATATATGCAAAGCATCCAAACAGTACAATTCGCCAATTTTTTGTTCTTCAAGTTTAAGTGAACAATGAGCCCCATTGTTAATCCTTTAAAGGAAATTATTTGTAACTTTCGACAAGTAGAACAATGAATGGAACAGGTAGACGGTTGAAACCTTTGTATATATTGCTTCTATATAGTCTAAGAAACATATATGCAAAGCATCCAAACAGTACAATTCGCCAATTTTTTGTTCTTCAAGTTTAAGTGAACAATGAGCCCCAATGGTTAATCCTTTATCGGTAATTATTTGTAACTTTCGACAAGTAGAACAATGAATGGAACAGGTAGACGGTTGAAATCTTTGTATATATTGCTTCTATATAGTCTAAGAAACATATATGCAAAGCACCCAAACAGTACCATTCGCCACTTTTTTGTTCTTCAAGTTTAAGTGAACAACGAGCCCCATTGTTAATCCTTTAAAGGAAATTATTTGTAAATTTCGACAAGTAGAACAATGACTGGAACAGGTAGACGGTTGAAATCATTGTATATATTGCTTCTATATAGTCTAAGAAACATATATGCAAAGCATCCAAACAGTACAATTCGCCAATTTTTTGTTCTTCAAGTTTAAGTAAACTACGATCCCCATTGTTAATCCGTTATCGGAAATTATTTGTAAATTTCGACAAGTAGAACAATGAATGGAACAGGTAGACGGTTGAAATCTTTGTATATATTGCTTCTATAAAGTCTAAGAAACATATATGCAAATCATCCAAACAGTACAAATCGCCAATTATTTGATCTTCAAGTTTAAGTGAACAACGAGCCCCATTGTTAATCCTTTAAAGGAAATTATTTGTAACTTTCGACAAGTAGAACAAGGAATGGAACAGGTAGACGGTTGAAATCATTGTATATATTGCTTCTATATAGTCTATGAAACATATGTGCAAATCATCCAAACAGTACAATTCGCCAATTTTTTGTTCTTCAAGTTTAAGTGAACTACGAGCCCCATTGTTAATCCTTTAAAGGAAATTATTTGTAACTTTCGACAAGTAGAACAATGAATGGAACAGGTAGACGGTTGAAATCTTTGTATATATTGCTTCTATATAGTCTAAGAAACATATATGCAAAGCATCCAAACAGCACAATTCGCCAATTTCTTGTTCTTCAAGATTAAGTAAACTGCGATCCCCATTGTTAATCCTTTATCGGAAATTATTTGTAACTTTCGACAAGTAGAACAATGAATGGAACAGGTAGACGGTTGAAATCTTTGTATATATTGCTTCTATATAGTCTAAGAAACATATATGCAAAGCATCCAAACAGTACTATTCGCCAATTTTTTGTTCTTCAAGTTTAAGTGAACAATGAGCCCCAATGGTTAATCCTTTATCGGTAATTATTTGTAACTTTCGACAAGTAGAACAAAGAATGGAACAGGTAGACGGTTGAAATCTTTGTATATATTGCATCTATATAGTCTAAGAAACATATATGCAAAGCATCCAAACAGTACAATTCGCCAATTGTTTGTTCTTCAAGTTTAAGTGAACAATCAGCCCCAATGGTTAATCCTTTATCGGAAATTATTTGTAAATTTCGACAAGTAGAACAATGAATGGAACAGGTAGCCGGTTGAAATCAATGTATATATTGCTTCTATATAGTCTAAGAAACATATATGCAAAGCATCCTAACAGTACCATTCGCCAATTTTTTGTTCTTCAAGTTTAAGTGAACTACGAGCCCCATTGTTAATCCTTTAAAGGAAATTATTTGTAAATTTCGACAAGTAGAACAATGAATGGAACAGGTAGACTGTTGAAATCATTGTATATATTGCTTCTATATAGTCTAAGAAACATATATGCAAAGCATCCAAACAGTACCATACGCCAATTTTTTGTTCTTCAAGTGTAAGTGATCAATGAGCCCCAATGGTTAATCCTTTATAGGAAATTATTTGTAATTTTCGACAAGTAGAACAATGAATGGAACAGGTAGACGGTTGAAATCTTTGTATATATTGCTTCTATATAGTCTAAGAAACCTATATGCAAAGCATCTAAACAGTACAATTCGCCAATTTTTTGATCTTCAAGTTTAAGTGAACTGCGAGCCCCATTGATAATCATGAAATGGAAATTATTTGCAACTTTCTTCAAGTAGAACAATGAATGGAACAGGTAGACGGTTGAAACCTTTGTATATATTGCTTCTATATAGTCTAAGAAACATATATGCAAAGCATCCAAACAGTACAATTCGCCAATTTTTTGTTCTTCAAGTTTAAGTGAACAATGAGCCCCAATGGTTAATCCTTTATCGGTAATTATTTGTAACTTTCGACAAGTAGAACAATGAATGGAACAGGTAGACGGTTGAAATCTTTGTATATATTGCTTCTATATAGTCTAAGAAACATATATGCAAAGCACCCAAACAGTACCATTCGCCACTTTTTTGTTCTTCAAGTTTAAGTGAACAACGAGCCCCATTGTTAATCCTTTAAAGGAAATTATTTGTAAATTTCGACAAGTAGAACAATGACTGGAACAGGTAGACGGTTGAAATCTTTGTATATATTGCTTCTATATAGTCTAAGAAACATATATGCAAAGCATCCAAACAGTACCATTCGCCAATTTTTTGTTCTTCAAGTTTAAGTGAACAACGAGCCCCATTGATAATCATGAAACGGAAATTATTTGTAACATTCGACAAGTAGAACAATGAATGGAACAGGTAGACGGTTGAAATCATTGTATATATTGCTTCTATATAGTCTAAGAAACATATATGCAAAGCATCCAAACAGTACAATTCGCCAATTTTTTGTTCTTCAAGTTTAAGTGAACAATGAGCCCCATTGTTAATCCTTTAAAGGAAATTATTTGTAACTTTCGACAAGTAGAACAATGAATGGAACAGGTAGACGGTTGAAATCTTTGTATATATTGCTTCTATATAGTCTAAGAAACATATATGCAAAGCATCCAAACAGTACCATTCGCCAATTTTTTGTTCTCCAAGTATAAGTGAACAATGAGCCCCATTGTTAATCCTTTATCGGAAATTATTTGTAACTTTCGACAAGTAGAACAATGAATGGAACAGGTAGACGGTTGAAATCTTTGTATATATTGCTTCTATATAGTCTAAGAAACATATATGCAAAGCACCCAAACAGTACCATTCGCCACTTTTTTGTTCTTCAAGTTTAAGTGAACAACGAGCCCCATTGTTAATCCTTTAAAGGAAATTATTTGTAAATTTCGACAAGTAGAACAATGATTGGAACACGTAGACGGTTGAAATATTTGTATATATTGCTTCCACATAGTCTAAGAAACATATATGCAAAGCATCCAAACAGTACCATTCGCCAATTTTTTGTTCTTCAAGTTTAAGTGAACAATGAGACCCATTGTTAATCCTTTATCGGAAATTATTTGTAACTTTCGACAAGTAGATCAATGAATGGAACAGGTAGACGGTTGAAATCTTTGTATATATTGCTTCTATAAAGTCTAAGATACATATATGCAAATCATCCAAACAGTACAATTCGCCAATTATTTGACCTTCAAGTTTAAGTGAACTACGAGCCCCATTGTTAATACTTTAACGGAACTTATTTGTAACTTTCGACAAGTAGAACAATGAATGGAACAGGTAGACGGTTGAAATCAATGTATATATTGCTTCTATATAGTCTAAGAAACATATATGCAAAGCATCCAAACAGTACCATTCGACACTTTTTTGTTCTTCAAGTTTAAGTGAACAACGAGCCCCATTGTTAATCCTTTAAAGGAAATTATTTGTAAATTTCGACAAGTAGAACAATGATTGGAACACGTAGACGGTTGAAATCTTTGTATATATTGCTTCCATATAGTCTAAGAAACATATATGCAAAGCATCCAAACAGTACCATTCGCCAATTTTTTGTTCTTCAAGTTTAAGTGAACAATGAGACCCATTGTTAATCCTTTATCGGAAATTATTTGTAACTTTCGACAAGTAGATCAATGAATGGAACAGGTAGACGGTTGAAATCTATGTATATATTGCATCTATATAGTCTAAGAAACATATATGCAAAGCATCCAAACAGTACAATTCGCAAATTTTTTGTTCTTCAAGTTTAAGTGAACAATGAGCCCCAATGGTTAATCCTTTATCGGTAATTATTTGTAACTTTGGACAAGTAGAACACTGAATGGAACAGGTAGACGGTTGAAATCCTTATATATATAGCTTCTATATAGTCTAAGAAACATATATGCAAAGCATCCAAGCAGTACATTTCGCCAATTATTTGTTCTTCAAGTTTAAGTGAACAATGAGCCCCAATGGTTAATCCTTTATCGGAAATTATTTGTAACTTTCGACAAGTAGAACAATGAATGGAACAGGTAGACGCTTGAAATCTTTGTATATATTGCTTCTATATAGTCTAAGAAACATATATGCAAAGCATCCAAACAGTAAAATTCGACAATTTTTTGCTCTTCAAGTTTAAGTGAACTACGAGCCCCATTGTTAATCCTTTAAAGGAAATTATTTGTAAATTTCGGCAAGTAGAACAATGAATGGAATAGGTAGACAGTTGAAATCATTGTATATATTGCTTCTATATAGTCTAAGAAACATATATGCAAAGCATCCAAACAGTACAATTCGACAATTTTTTGTTCTTCAAGTTTAAGTGAACTACGAGCCCCATTGTTAATCCTTTATCGGAAATTATTTGTAACTTTCGACATGTAGAACAATGAATGGAACAGGTAGACGGTTGAAATCTTTGTATATATTGCTTCTATATAGTCTAAGAAACATATATGCAAAGCATCCAAACAGTACGATGCGCCAATTTTTTGTTCTTCAAGTTTAAGTGAACAATGAGCCCCAATGGTTAATCCTTTATCGGTAATTATTTGTAATTTTCGACAAGTAGAACAATGAATGGGACAGGTAGACGGTTGAAATCTTTGTATATATTGCTTCTATATAGTATAAGAAACATATATGCAAAGCATCCAAACAGTACAATTCGCCAATTTTTTGTTCTTCAAGTTTAAGTGAACAATGAGCCCCAATGGTTAATCCGTTATCGGAAATTATTTGTAAATTTCGACAAGTAGAACAATGAATGGAACAGGTAGACGGTTGAAATCTTTGTATATATTGCTTCTATATAGTCTAAGAAACCTATATGCAAAGCATCTAAACAGTACAATTCGCCAATTTTTTGATCTTCAAGTTTAAGTGAACTGCGAGCCCCATTGATAATCATGAAATGGAAATTATTTGCAACTTTCTTCAAGTAGAACAATGAATGGAACAGGTAGACGGTTGAAATCTTTGTATATATTGCTTCTATATAGTCTAAGAAACATATATGCAAAGCATCCAAACAGTACAATTCGCCAATTTTTTGATCTTCAAGTTTAAGTGAACTACGAGCCCCATTGTTAATACTTTAACGGAAATTATTTGTAACTTGCGACAAGTAGAACAATGAATGGAACAGGTAGACGGTTGAAATCTTTGTATACATTGCTTCTATATAGTCTAAGAAACATATATGCAAAGCATCCAAACAGTACCATTCGCCAATTTTTTGTTCTTCAAGTTTAAGTGAACTACGAGCCCCATTGTTAATCCTTTAAAGGAAATTATTTGTAAATTTCGACAAGTAGAACAATGAATGGAACAGGTAGACGGTTGAAATTATTGTATATATTGCTTCTATATAGTCTAAGAAATATATATGCAAAGCATCCAAACAGTACAATTCGCCGATTTTTTGTTCTTCAAGTTTAAGTGAACAATGAGCCCCATTGTTAATCCTTTATCGGAAATTATTTGTAACTTTCGACAATTAGAACAATGAATGGAACAGGTAGACGGTTGAAATCTTTGTATATATTGCTTCTATAAAGTCTAAGAAACATATATGCAAATCATCCAAACAGTACAATTCGCCAATTATTTGATCTTCAAGTATAAGTGAACTACGAGCCCCATTGTTAATACTTTAACGGAAATTATTTGTAACTTGCGACAAGTAGAACAATGAATGGAACAGGTAGACGGTTGAAATCAATGTATATATTGCTTCTATATAGTCTAAGAAACATATATGCAAAGCATCCAAACAGTACCATTCGCCACTTTTTTGTTCTTCAAGTTTAAGTGAACAACGAGCCCCATTGTTAATCCTTTAAAGGAAATTATTTGTAAATTTCGACAAGTAGAACAATGATTTGAACACGTAGACGGTTGAAATCTTTGTATATATTGCTTCCATATAGTCTAAGAAACATATATGCAAAGCATCCAAACAGTACCATTCGCCAATTTTTTGTTCTTCAAGTTTAAGTGAACAATGAGACCCATTGTTAATCCTTTAACGGAAATTATTTGTAACTTTCGACAAGTAGATCAATGAATGGAACAGGTAGACGGTTGAAATCTATGTATATATTGCTTCTATAAAGTCTAAGATACATATATGCAAATCATCCAAACAGTACAATTCGCCAATTATTTGACCTTCAAGTTTAAGTGAACTACGAGCCCCATTGTTAATACTTTAACGGAAATTATTTGTAACTTTCGACAAGTAGAACAATGAATGGAACACGTAGACGGTTGAAATCTTTGTATATATTGCTTCCATATAGTCTAAGAAACATATATGCAAAGCATCCAAACAGTACCATTCGCCAATTTTTTGTTCTTCAAGTTTAAGTGAACAATGAGACCCATTGTTAATCCTTTATCGGAAATTATTTGTAACTTTCGACAAGTAGATCAATGAATGGAACAGGTAGACGGTTGAAATCTTTGTATATATTGCTTCTATATAGTCTAAGAAACATATATGCAAATCATCCAAACAGTACAATTCGCCAATTATTTGATCTTCAAGTTTAAGTGAACTACGAGCCCCATTATTAATACTTTAACGGAAATTATTTGTAAATTTCGACAAGTAGAACAATGAATGGAACAGGTAGACGGTTGAAATCTATGTATATATTGCATCTATATAGTCTAAGAAACATATATGCAAAGCATCCAAACAGTACAATTCGCAAATTTTTTGTTCTTCAAGTTTAAGTGAACAATGAGCCCCAATGGTTAATCCTTTATCGGTAATTATTTGTAACTTTCGACAAGTAGAACACTGAATGGTACAGGTAGACGGTTGAAATCTTTGTATATATTGCTTCTATATAGTATAAGAAACATATATGCAAAGCATCCAAACAGTACAATTCGCCAATTTTTTGTTCTTCAAGTTTAAGTGAACAATGAGCCCCAATGGTTAATCCGTTATCGGAAATTATTTGTAAATTTCGACAAGTAGAACAATGAATGGAACAGGTAGACGGTTGAAATCTTTGTATATATTGCTTCTATATAGTCTAAGAAACATATATGCAAAGCATCCAAACAGTAACATTCGCCAATTTTTTGTTCTTCAAGTTTAAGTGAACTACGAGCCCCATTGTTAATCCTTTAAAGGAAATTATTTGTAAATTTCGACAAGTAGAACAATGAATGGAACAGGTAGACTGTTGAAATTATTGTATATATTGCTTCTATATAGTCTAAGAAATATATATGCAAAGCATCCAAACAGTACAATTCGCCGATTTTTTGATCTTCAAGTTTAAGTGAACAGCGAGCCCCATTGTTAATCCTTTAAAGGAAATTATTTGTAACTTTCGACAAGTAGAACAATGAATGGAACAG
The DNA here is from genome assembly GCA_963989415.1 of Cerceris ruficornis. Taxonomy (NCBI): domain Eukaryota; kingdom Metazoa; phylum Arthropoda; class Insecta; order Hymenoptera; family Crabronidae; genus Cerceris; species Cerceris ruficornis. The sequence goes on along the minus strand of CAXDIW010000229.1, from coordinate 215,909 downwards.
GTAGACGGTTGAAATCTTTGTATATATTGCTTCTATATAGTCTAAGAAACATATATGCAAAGCATCCAAACAGTACCATTCGCCAATTTTTTGTTCTTCAAGTTTAAGTGAACAACGAGCCCCATTGATAATCATGAAACGGAAATTATTTGTAACATTCGACAAGTAGAACAATGAATGGAACAGGTAGACGGTTGAAATCATTGTATATATTGCTTCTATATAGTCTAAGAAACATATATGCAAAGCATCCAAACAGTACAATTCGCCAATTTTTTGTTCTTCAAGTTTAAGTGAACAATGAGCCCCATTGTTAATCCTTTAAAGGAAATTATTTGTAACTTTCGACAAGTAGAACAATGAATGGAACAGGTAGACGGTTGAAATCTTTGTATATATTGCTTCTATATAGTCTAAGAAACATATATGCAAAGCATCCAAACAGTACCATTCGCCAATTTTTTGTTCTCCAAGTATAAGTGAACAATGAGCCCCATTGTTAATCCTTTATCGGAAATTATTTGTAACTTTCGACAAGTAGAACAATGAATGGAACAGGTAGACGGTTGAAATCTTTGTATATATTGCTTCTATATAGTCTAAGAAACATATATGCAAAGCACCCAAACAGTACCATTCGCCACTTTTTTGTTCTTCAAGTTTAAGTGAACAACGAGCCCCATTGTTAATCCTTTAAAGGAAATTATTTGTAAATTTCGACAAGTAGAACAATGATTGGAACACGTAGACGGTTGAAATATTTGTATATATTGCTTCCACATAGTCTAAGAAACATATATGCAAAGCATCCAAACAGTACCATTCGCCAATTTTTTGTTCTTCAAGTTTAAGTGAACAATGAGACCCATTGTTAATCCTTTATCGGAAATTATTTGTAACTTTCGACAAGTAGATCAATGAATGGAACAGGTAGACGGTTGAAATCTTTGTATATATTGCTTCTATAAAGTCTAAGATACATATATGCAAATCATCCAAACAGTACAATTCGCCAATTATTTGACCTTCAAGTTTAAGTGAACTACGAGCCCCATTGTTAATACTTTAACGGAACTTATTTGTAACTTTCGACAAGTAGAACAATGAATGGAACAGGTAGACGGTTGAAATCAATGTATATATTGCTTCTATATAGTCTAAGAAACATATATGCAAAGCATCCAAACAGTACCATTCGACACTTTTTTGTTCTTCAAGTTTAAGTGAACAACGAGCCCCATTGTTAATCCTTTAAAGGAAATTATTTGTAAATTTCGACAAGTAGAACAATGATTGGAACACGTAGACGGTTGAAATCTTTGTATATATTGCTTCCATATAGTCTAAGAAACATATATGCAAAGCATCCAAACAGTACCATTCGCCAATTTTTTGTTCTTCAAGTTTAAGTGAACAATGAGACCCATTGTTAATCCTTTATCGGAAATTATTTGTAACTTTCGACAAGTAGATCAATGAATGGAACAGGTAGACGGTTGAAATCTATGTATATATTGCATCTATATAGTCTAAGAAACATATATGCAAAGCATCCAAACAGTACAATTCGCAAATTTTTTGTTCTTCAAGTTTAAGTGAACAATGAGCCCCAATGGTTAATCCTTTATCGGTAATTATTTGTAACTTTCGACAAGTAGAACACTGAATGGAACAGGTAGACGGTTGAAATCCTTATATATATAGCTTCTATATAGTCTAAGAAACATATATGCAAAGCATCCAAGCAGTACATTTCGCCAATTATTTGTTCTTCAAGTTTAAGTGAACAATGAGCCCCAATGGTTAATCCTTTATCGGAAATTATTTGTAACTTTCGACAAGTAGAACAATGAATGGAACAGGTAGACGCTTGAAATCTTTGTATATATTGCTTCTATATAGTCTAAGAAACATATATGCAAAGCATCCAAACAGTAAAATTCGACAATTTTTTGCTCTTCAAGTTTAAGTGAACTACGAGCCCCATTGTTAATCCTTTAAAGGAAATTATTTGTAAATTTCGGCAAGTAGAACAATGAATGGAATAGGTAGACAGTTGAAATCATTGTATATATTGCTTCTATATAGTCTAAGAAACATATATGCAAAGCATCCAAACAGTACAATTCGACAATTTTTTGTTCTTCAAGTTTAAGTGAACTACGAGCCCCATTGTTAATCCTTTATCGGAAATTATTTGTAACTTTCGACATGTAGAACAATGAATGGAACAGGTAGACGGTTGAAATCTTTGTATATATTGCTTCTATATAGTCTAAGAAACATATATGCAAAGCATCCAAACAGTACGATGCGCCAATTTTTTGTTCTTCAAGTTTAAGTGAACAATGAGCCCCAATGGTTAATCCTTTATCGGTAATTATTTGTAATTTTCGACAAGTAGAACAATGAATGGGACAGGTAGACGGTTGAAATCTTTGTATATATTGCTTCTATATAGTATAAGAAACATATATGCAAAGCATCCAAACAGTACAATTCGCCAATTTTTTGTTCTTCAAGTTTAAGTGAACAATGAGCCCCAATGGTTAATCCGTTATCGGAAATTATTTGTAAATTTCGACAAGTAGAACAATGAATGGAACAGGTAGACGGTTGAAATCTTTGTATATATTGCTTCTATATAGTCTAAGAAACCTATATGCAAAGCATCTAAACAGTACAATTCGCCAATTTTTTGATCTTCAAGTTTAAGTGAACTGCGAGCCCCATTGATAATCATGAAATGGAAATTATTTGCAACTTTCTTCAAGTAGAACAATGAATGGAACAGGTAGACGGTTGAAATCTTTGTATATATTGCTTCTATATAGTCTAAGAAACATATATGCAAAGCATCCAAACAGTACAATTCGCCAATTTTTTGATCTTCAAGTTTAAGTGAACTACGAGCCCCATTGTTAATACTTTAACGGAAATTATTTGTAACTTGCGACAAGTAGAACAATGAATGGAACAGGTAGACGGTTGAAATCTTTGTATACATTGCTTCTATATAGTCTAAGAAACATATATGCAAAGCATCCAAACAGTACCATTCGCCAATTTTTTGTTCTTCAAGTTTAAGTGAACTACGAGCCCCATTGTTAATCCTTTAAAGGAAATTATTTGTAAATTTCGACAAGTAGAACAATGAATGGAACAGGTAGACGGTTGAAATTATTGTATATATTGCTTCTATATAGTCTAAGAAATATATATGCAAAGCATCCAAACAGTACAATTCGCCGATTTTTTGTTCTTCAAGTTTAAGTGAACAATGAGCCCCATTGTTAATCCTTTAAAGGAAATTATTTGTAACTTTCGACAAGTAGAACAATGAATGGAACAGGTAGACGGTTGAAATCTTTGTATATATTGCTTCTATATAGTCTAAGAAACATATATGCAAAGCATCCAAACAGCACAATTCGCCAATTTCTTGTTCTTCAAGATTAAGTAAACTACGATCCCCATTGTTAATGCCTTAACGGAAATTATTTGTAACTGTCGACAAGTAGAACAATGAATGGAACAGGTAGACGGTTGAAATCTTTGTATATATTGCTTCTATAAAGTCTAAGAAACATATATGCAAATCATCCAAACAGTACAATTCGCCAATTATTTGATCTTCAAGTTTAAGTGAACAACGAGCCCCATTGTTAATCCTTTAAAGGAAATTATTTGTAACTTTCGACAAGTAGAACAAGGAATGGAACAGGTAGACGGTTGAAATCATTGTATATATTGCTTCTATATAGTCTATGAAACATATGTGCAAAGCATCCAAACAGTACAATTCGCCAATTTTTTGTTCTTCAAGTTTAAGTGAACTACGAGCCCCATTGTTAATCCTTTAAAGGAAATTATTTGTAACTTTCGACAAGTAGAACAATGAATGGAACAGGTAGACGGTTGAAATCTTTGTATATATTGCTTCTATATAGTCTAAGAAACATATATGCAAAGCATCCAAACAGCACAATTCGCCAATTTCTTGTTCTTCAAGATTAAGTAAACTACGATCCCCATTGTTAATCCTTTATCGGAAATTATTTGTAACTTTCGACAATTAGAACAATGAATGGAACAGGTAGACGGTTGAAATCTTTGTATATATTGCTTCTATAAAGTCTAAGAAACATATATGCAAATCATCCAAACAGCACAATTCGCCAATTATTTGACCTTCAAGTTTAAGTGAACTACGAGCCCCATTGTTAATACTTTAACGGAACTTATTTGTAACTTTCGACAAGTAGAACAATGAATGGAACAGGTAGACGGTTGAAATCAATGTATATATTGCTTCTATATAGTCTAAGAAACATATATGCAAAGCATCCAAACAGTACCATTCGACACTTTTTTGTTCTTCAAGTTTAAGTGAACAACGAGCTCCATTGTTAATCCTTTAAAGGAAATTATTTGTAAATTTCGACAAGTAGAACAATGATTGGAACACGTAGACGGTTGAAATCTTTGTATATATTGCTTCCATATAGTCTAAGAAACATATATGCAAAGCATCCAAACAGTACCATTCGCCAATTTTTTGTTCTTCAAGTTTAAGTGAACAATGAGACCCATTGTTAATCCTTTATCGGAAATTATTTGTAACTTTCGACAAGTAGAACAATGAATGGAACAGGTAGAGGGTTGAAATCTTTGTATATATTGCTTCTATAAAGTCTAAGAAACATATATGCAAATCATCCAAACAGTACAATTCGCCAATTATTTGATCTTCAAGTATAAGTGAGCTACGAGCCCCATTGTTAATACTTTAACGGAAATTATTTGTAACTTTCGACAAGTAGAACAATGAATGGAACAGGTAGACGGTTGAAATCATTGTATATATTGCTTCTATATAGTCTAAGAAACATATATGCAAAGCATCCAAACAGTATAATTCGCCAATTTTTTGTCCTCCAAGTTTAAGTGAACAATGAGCCCCAATGTTAATCCTTTAAAGGAAATTATTTGTAACTTTCAACAAGTAGAACAATGAATGGAACAGGTAGACGGTTGAAATCTTTGTATATATTGCTTCTATATAGTATAAGAAACATATATGCAAAGCATCCAAACAGTACAATTCGCCAATTTTTTGTTCTTCAAGTTTAAGTGAACAATGAGCCCCAATGGTTAAACCGTTATCGGAAATTATTTGTAACTTTCGACAAGTAGAACAATGAATGGAACAGGTAGACGGTTGAAATCTTTGTATATATTGCTTCTATATAGTCTAAGAAACATATATGCAAAGCATCCAAACAGTACCATTCGCCACTTTTTTGTTCTTCAAGTTTAAGTGAACAACGAGCCCCATTGTTAATCCTTTAAAGGAAATTATTTGTAAATTTCGACAAGTAGAACAATGATTGGAACACGTAGACGGTTGAAATCTTTGTATATATTGCTTCCATATAGTCTAAGAAACATATATGCAAAGCATCCAAACAGTACCATTCGCCAATTTTTTGTTCTTCAAGTTTAAGTGAACAATGAGACCTATTGTTAATCCTTTATCGGAAATTATTTGTAACTTTCGACAAGTAGATCAATGAATGGAACAGGTAGACGGTTGAAATCTTTGTATATATTGCTTCTATATAGTCTAAGAAACATATATGCAAATCATCCAAACAGTACAATTCGCCAATTATTTGATCTTCAAGTTTAAGTGAACTACGAGCCCCATTATTAATACTTTAACGGAAATTATTTGTAAATTTCGACAAGTAGAACAATGAATGGAACAGGTAGACGGTTGAAATCTATGTATATATTGCATCTATATAGTCTAAGAAACATATATGCAAAGCATCCAAACAGTACAATTCGCAAATTTTTTGTTCTTCAAGTTTAAGTGAACAATGAGCCCCAATGGTTAATCCTTTATCGGTAATTATTTGTAACTTTCGACAAGTAGAACACTGAATGGTACAGGTAGACGGTTGAAATCCTTGTATATATAGCTTCTATATAGTCTAAGAAACATATATGCAAAGCATCCAAACAGTACAATTCGCCAATTTTTTGATCTTCAAGTTTAAGTAAACTACGATCCCCATTGTTAATCCCTTAACGTAAATTATTTGTAACTTTCGACAAGTAGAACAATGAATGGAACAGGTAGACGGTTGAAATCATTGTATATATTGCTTCTATATAGTCTAAGAAACATATATGCAAAGCATCCAAACAGTAAAATTCGACAATTTTTTGCTCTTCAAGTTTAAGTGAACTACGAGCCCCATTGTTAATCCTTTAAAGGAAATTATTTGTAAATTTCGGCAAGTAGAACAATGAATGGAATAGGTAGACTGTTGAAATCATTGTATATATTGCTTCTATATAGTCTAAGAAACATATATGCAAAGCATCCAAACAGTACAATTCGACAATTTTTTGTTCTTCAAGTTTAAGTGAACTACGAGCCCCATTGTTAATCCTTTATCGGAAATTATTTGTAACTTTCGACATGTAGAACAATGAATGGAACAGGTAGACGGTTGAAATCTTTGTATATATTGCTTCTATATAGTCTAAGAAACATATATGCAAAGCATCCAAACAGTACGATGCGCCAATTTTTTGTTCTTCAAGTTTAAGTGAACAATGAGCCCCAATGGTTAATCCTTTATCGGTAATTATTTGTAATTTTCGACAAGTAGAACAATGAATGGGACAGGTAGACGGTTGAAATCTTTGTATATATTGCTTCTATATAGTATAAGAAACATATATGCAAAGCATCCAAACAGTACAATTCGCCAATTTTTTGTTCTTCAAGTTTAAGTGAACAATGAGCCCCAATGGTTAATCCGTTATCGGAAATTATTTGTAAATTTCGACAAGTAGAACAATGAATGGAACAGGTAGACGGTTGAAATCTTTGTATATATTGCTTCTATATAGTCTAAGAAACATATATGCAAAGCATCCAAACAGTAACATTCGCCAATTTTTTGTTCTTCAAGTTTAAGTGAACTACGAGCCCCATTGTTAATCCTTTAAAGGAAATTATTTGTAAATTTCGACAAGTAGAACAATGAATGGAACAGGTAGACTGTTGAAATTATTGTATATATTGCTTCTATATAGTCTAAGAAATATATATGCAAAGCATCCAAACAGTACAATTCGCCGATTTTTTGATCTTCAAGTTTAAGTGAACAGCGAGCCCCATTGTTAATCCTTTAAAGGAAATTATTTGTAACTTTCGACAAGTAGAACAATGAATGGAACAGGTAGACGGTTGAAATCTTTGTATAGATTGCTTCTATATAGTCTAAGAAACATATATGCAAAACATCCAAACAGTACAATTCGCCAATTTTTTGTTCTTCAAGTTTAAGTGAACAATGAGCCCCAATGGTTAATCCTTTATCGGTAATTATTTGTAACTTTCGACAAGTAGAACAATGAATGGAACAGGTAGACGGTTGAAATCTTTGTATATATTGCTTCTATATAGTCTAAGAAACATATATGCAAAGCACCCAAACAGTACCATTCGCCACTTTTTTGTTCTTCAAGATTAAGTGAACAACGAGCCCCATTGTTAATCCTTTAAAGGAAATTATTTGTAAATTTCGACAAGTAGAACAATGACTGGAACAGGTAGACGGTTGAAATCATTGTATATATTGCTTCTATATAGTCTAAGAAACATATATGCAAAGCATCCAAACAGTACAATTCGCCAATTTTTTGTTCTTCAAGTTTAAGTAAACTACGATCCCCATTGTTAATCCGTTATCGGAAATTATTTGTAAATTTCGACAAGTAGAACAATGAATGGAACAGGTAGACGGTTGAAATCTTTGTATATATTGCTTCTATATAGTCTAAGAAACATATATGCAAAGCATCCAAACAGTACCATTCGCCAATTTTTTGTTCTTCAAGTTTAAGTGAACAACGAGCCCCATTGATAATCATGAAACGGAAATTATTTGTAACATTCGACAAGTAGAACAATGAATGGAACAGGTAGACGGTTGAAATCATTGTATATATTGCTTCTATATAGTCTAAGAAACATATATGCAAAGCATCCAAACAGTACAATTCGCCAATTTTTTGTTCTTCAAGTTTAAGTGAACAATGAGCCCCATTGTTAATCCTTTAAAGGAAATTATTTGTAACTTTCGACAAGTAGAACAATGAATGGAACAGGTAGACGGTTGAAATCTTTGTATATATTGCTTCTATATAGTCTAAGAAACATATATGCAAAGCATCCAAACAGTACCATTCGCCAATTTTTTGTTCTCCAAGTATAAGTGAACAATGAGCCCCATTGTTAATCCTTTATCGGAAATTATTTGTAACTTTCGACAAGTGGAACAATGAATGGAACAGGTAGACGGTTGAAATCTTTGTATATATTGCTTCTATATAGTCTAAGAAACATATATGCAAAGCACCCAAACAGTACCATTCGCCACTTTTTTGTTCTTCAAGTTTAAGTGAACAACGAGCCCCATTGTTAATCCTTTAAAGGAAATTATTTGTAAATTTCGACAAGTAGAACAATGATTGGAACACGTAGACGGTTGAAATATTTGTATATATTGCTTCCACATAGTCTAAGAAACATATATGCAAAGCATCCAAACAGTACCATTCGCCAATTTTTTGTTCTTCAAGTTTAAGTGAACAATGAGACCCATTGTTAATCCTTTATCGGAAATTATTTGTAACTTTCGACAAGTAGATCAATGAATGGAACAGGTAGACGGTTGAAATCTTTGTATATATTGCTTCTATAAAGTCTAAGATACATATATGCAAATCATCCAAACAGTACAATTCGCCAATTATTTGACCTTCAAGTTTAAGTGAACTACGAGCCCCATTGTTAATACTTTAACGGAACTTATTTGTAACTTTCGACAAGTAGAACAATGAATGGAACAGGTAGACGGTTGAAATCAATGTATATATTGCTTCTATATAGTCTAAGAAACATATATGCAAAGCATCCAAACAGTACCATTCGACACTTTTTTGTTCTTCAAGTTTAAGTGAACAACGAGCCCCATTGTTAATCCTTTAAAGGAAATTATTTGTAAATTTCGACAAGTAGAACAATGATTGGAACACGTAGACGGTTGAAATCTTTGTATATATTGCTTCCATATAGTCTAAGAAACATATATGCAAAGCATCCAAACAGTACCATTCGCCAATTTTTTGTTCTTCAAGTTTAAGTGAACAATGAGACCCATTGTTAATCCTTTATCGGAAATTATTTGTAACTTTCGACAAGTAGATCAATGAATGGAACAGGTAGACGGTTGAAATCTATGTATATATTGCATCTATATAGTCTAAGAAACATATATGCAAAGCATCCAAACAGTACAATTCGCAAATTTTTTGTTCTTCAAGTTTAAGTGAACAATGAGCCCCAATGGTTAATCCTTTATCGGTAATTATTTGTAACTTTCGACAAGTAGAACACTGAATGGAACAGGTAGACGGTTGAAATCCTTATATATATAGCTTCTATATAGTCTAAGAAACATATATGCAAAGCATCCAAGCAGTACATTTCGCCAATTATTTGTTCTTCAAGTTTAAGTGAACAATGAGCCCCAATGGTTAATCCTTTATCGGAAATTATTTGTAACTTTCGACAAGTAGAACTATGAATGGAACAGGTAGACGCTTGAAATCTTTGTATATATTGCTTCTATATAGTCTAAGAAACATATATGCAAAGCATCCAAACAGTAAAATTCGACAATTTTTTGCTCTTCAAGTTTAAGTGAACTACGAGCCCCATTGTTAATCCTTTAAAGGAAATTATTTGTAAATTTCGGCAAGTAGAACAATGAATGGAATAGGTAGACAGTTGAAATCATTGTATATATTGCTTCTATATAGTCTAAGAAACATATATGCAAAGCATCCAAACAGTACAATTCGACAATTTTTTGTTCTTCAAGTTTAAGTGAACTACGAGCCCCATTGTTAATCCTTTATCGGAAATTATTTGTAACTTTCGACATGTAGAACAATGAATGGAACAGGTAGACGGTTGAAATCTTTGTATATATTGCTTCTATATAGTCTAAGAAACATATATGCAAAGCATCCAAACAGTACGATGCGCCAATTTTTTGTTCTTCAAGTTTAAGTGAACAATGAGCCCCAATGGTTAATCCTTTATCGGTAATTATTTGTAATTTTCGACAAGTAGAACAATGAATGGGACAGGTAGACGGTTGAAATCTTTGTATATATTGCTTCTATATAGTATAAGAAACATATATGCAAAGCATCCAAACAGTACAATTCGCCAATTTTTTGTTCTTCAAGTTTAAGTGAACAATGAGCCCCAATGGTTAATCCGTTATCGGAAATTATTTGTAAATTTCGACAAGTAGAACAATGAATGGAACAGGTAGACGGTTGAAATCTTTGTATATATTGCTTCTATATAGTCTAAGAAACCTATATGCAAAGCATCTAAACAGTACAATTCGCCAATTTTTTGATCTTCAAGTTTAAGTGAACTGCGAGCCCCATTGATAATCATGAAATGGAAATTATTTGCAACTTTCTTCAAGTAGAACAATGAATGGAACAGGTAGACGGTTGAAATCTTTGTATATATTGCTTCTATATAGTCTAAGAAACATATATGCAAAGCATCCAAACAGTACAATTCGCCAATTTTTTGATCTTCAAGTTTAAGTGAACTACGAGCCCCATTGTTAATACTTTAACGGAAATTATTTGTAACTTGCGACAAGTAGAACAATGAATGGAACAGGTAGACGGTTGAAATCTTTGTATACATTGCTTCTATATAGTCTAAGAAACATATATGCAAAGCATCCAAACAGTACCATTCGCCAATTTTTTGTTCTTCAAGTTTAAGTGAACTACGAGCCCCATTGTTAATCCTTTAAAGGAAATTATTTGTAAATTTCGACAAGTAGAACAATGAATGGAACAGGTAGACGGTTGAAATTATTGTATATATTGCTTCTATATAGTCTAAGAAATATATATGCAAAGCATCCAAACAGTACAATTCGCCGATTTTTTGTTCTTCAAGTTTAAGTGAACAATGAGCCCCATTGTTAATCCTTTAAAGGAAATTATTTGTAACTTTCGACAAGTAGAACAATGAATGGAACAGGTAGACGGTTGAAATCTTTGTATATATTGCTTCTATATAGTCTAAGAAACATATATGCAAAGCATCCAAACAGCACAATTCGCCAATTTCTTGTTCTTCAAGATTAAGTAAACTACGATCCCCATTGTTAATGCCTTAACGGAAATTATTTGTAACTGTCGACAAGTAGAACAATGAATGGAACAGGTAGACGGTTGAAATCTTTGTATATATTGCTTCTATAAAGTCTAAGAAACATATATGCAAATCATCCAAACAGTACAATTCGCCAATTATTTGATCTTCAAGTTTAAGTGAACAACGAGCCCCATTGTTAATCCTTTAAAGGAAATTATTTGTAACTTTCGACAAGTAGAACAAGGAATGGAACAGGTAGACGGTTGAAATCATTGTATATATTGCTTCTATATAGTCTATGAAACATATGTGCAAAGCATCCAAACAGTACAATTCGCCAATTTTTTGTTCTTCAAGTTTAAGTGAACTACGAGCCCCATTGTTAATCCTTTAAAGGAAATTATTTGTAACTTTCGACAAGTAGAACAATGAATGGAACAGGTAGACGGTTGAAATCTTTGTATATATTGCTTCTATATAGTCTAAGAAACATATATGCAAAGCATCCAAACAGCACAATTCGCCAATTTCTTGTTCTTCAAGATTAAGTAAACTACGATCCCCATTGTTAATCCTTTATCGGAAATTATTTGTAACTTTCGACAATTAGAACAATGAATGGAACAGGTAGACGGTTGAAATCTTTGTATATATTGCTTCTATAAAGTCTAAGAAACATATATGCAAATCATCCAAACAGTACAATTCGCCAATTATTTGATCTTCAAGTATAAGTGAACTACGAGCCCCATTGTTAATACTTTAACGGAAATTATTTGTAACTTGCGACAAGTAGAACAATGAATGGAACAGGTAGACGGTTGAAATCAATGTATATATTGCTTCTATATAGTCTAAGAAACATACATGCAAAGCATCCAAACAGTACCATTCGCCACTTTTTTGTTCTTCAAGTTTAAGTGAACAACGAGCCCCATTGTTAATCCTTTAAAGGAAATTATTTGTAAATTTCGACAAGTAGAACAATGATTTGAACACGTAGACGGTTGAAATCTTTGTATATATTGCTTCCATATAGTCTAAGAAACATATATGCAAAGCATCCAAACAGTACCATTCGCCAATTTTTTGTTCTTCAAGTTTAAGTGAACAATGAGACCCATTGTTAATCCTTTAACGGAAATTATTTGTAACTTTCGACAAGTAGATCAATGAATGGAACAGGTAGACGGTTGAAATCTATGTATATATTGCTTCTATAAAGTCTAAGATACATATATGCAAATCATCCAAACAGTACAATTCGCCAATTATTTGACCTTCAAGTTTAAGTGAACTACGAGCCCCATTGTCAATACTTTAACGGAACTTATTTGTAACTTTCGACAAGTAGAACAATGAATGGAACAGGTAGCCGGTTGAAATCAATGTATATATTGCTTCTATATAGTCTAAGAAACATATATGCAAAGCATCCAAACAGTACCATTCGACACTTTTTTGTTCTTCAAGTTTAAGTGAACAACGAGCTCCATTGTTAATCCTTTAAAGGAAATTATTTGTAAATTTCGACAAGTAGAACAATGATTGGAACACGTAGACGGTTGAAATCTTTGTATATATTGCTTCCATATAGTCTAAGAAACATATATGCAAAGCATCCAAACAGTACCATTCGCCAATTTTTTGTTCTTCAAGTTTAAGTGAACAATGAGACCCATTGTTAATCCTTTATCGGAAATTATTTGTAACTTTCGACAAGTAGAACAATGAATGGAACAGGTAGAGGGTTGAAATCTTTGTATATATTGCTTCTATAAAGTCTAAGAAACATATATGCAAATCATCCAAACAGTACAATTCGCCAATTATTTGATCTTCAAGTATAAGTGAGCTACGAGCCCCATTGTTAATACTTTAACGGAAATTATTTGTAACTTTCGACAAGTAGAACAATGAATGGAACAGGTAGACGGTTGAAATCATTGTATATATTGCTTCTATATAGTCTAAGAAACATATATGCAAAGCATCCAAACAGTATAATTCGCCAATTTTTTGTCCTCCAAGTTTAAGTGAACAATGAGCCCCATTGTTAATCCTTTAAAGGAAATTATTTGTAACTTTCAACAAGTAGAACAATGAATGGAACAGGTAGACGGTTGAAATCTTTGTATATATTGCTTCTATATAGTATAAGAAACATATATGCAAAGCATCCAAACAGTACAATTCGCCAATTTTTTGTTCTTCAAGTTTAAGTGAACAATGAGCCCCAATGGTTAAACCGTTATCGGAAATTATTTGTAACTTTCGACAAGTAGAACAATGAATGGAACAGGTAGACGGTTGAAATCTTTGTATATATTGCTTCTATATAGTCTAAGAAACATATATGCAAAGCATCCAAACAGTACCATTCGCCACTTTTTTGTTCTTCAAGTTTAAGTGAACAACGAGCCCCATTGTTAATCCTTTAAAGGAAATTATTTGTAAATTTCGACAAGTAGAACAATGATTGGAACACGTAGACGGTTGAAATCTTTGTATATATTGCTTCCATATAGTCTAAGAAACATATATGCAAAGCATCCAAACAGTACCATTCGCCAATTTTTTGTTCTTCAAGTTTAAGTGAACAATGAGACCCATTGTTAATCCTTTATCGGAAATTATTTGTAACTTTCGACAAGTAGATCAATGAATGGAACAGGTAGACGGTTGAAATCTTTGTATATATTGCTTCTATATAGTCTAAGAAACATATATGCAAATCATCCAAACAGTACAATTCGCCAATTATTTGATCTTCAAGTTTAAGTGAACTACGAGCCCCATTATTAATACTTTAACGGAAATTATTTGTAAATTTCGACAAGTAGAACAATGAATGGAACAGGTAGACGGTTGAAATCTATGTATATATTGCATCTATATAGTCTAAGAAACATATATGCAAAGCATCCAAACAGTACAATTCGCAAATTTTTTGTTCTTCAAGTTTAAGTGAACAATGAGCCCCAATGGTTAATCCTTTATCGGTAATTATTTGTAACTTTCGACAAGTAGAACACTGAATGGTACAGGTAGACGGTTGAAATCCTTGTATATATAGCTTCTATATAGTCTAAGAAACATATATGCAAAGCATCCAAACAGTACAATTCGCCAATTTTTTGATCTTCAAGTTTAAGTAAACTACGATCCCCATTGTTAATCCCTTAACGTAAATTATTTGTAACTTTCGACAAGTAGAACAATGAATGGAACAGGTAGACGGTTGAAATCATTGTATATATTGCTTCTATATAGTCTAAGAAACATATATGCAAAGCATCCAAACAGTAAAATTCGACAATTTTTTGCTCTTCAAGTTTAAGTGAACTACGAGCCCCATTGTTAATCCTTTAAAGGAAATTATTTGTAAATTTCGGCAAGTAGAACAATGAATGGAATAGGTAGACTGTTGAAATCATTGTATATATTGCTTCTATATAGTCTAAGAAACATATATGCAAAGCATCCAAACAGTACAATTCGACAATTTTTTGTTCTTCAAGTTTAAGTGAACTACGAGCCCCATTGTTAATCCTTTATCGGAAATTATTTGTAACTTTCGACATGTAGAACAATGAATGGAACAGGTAGACGGTTGAAATCTTTGTATATATTGCTTCTATATAGTCTAAGAAACATATATGCAAAGCATCCAAACAGTACGATGCGCCAATTTTTTGTTCTTCAAGTTTAAGTGAACAATGAGCCCCAATGGTTAATCCTTTATCGGTAATTATTTGTAATTTTCGACAAGTAGAACAATGAATGGGACAGGTAGACGGTTGAAATCTTTGTATATATTGCTTCTATATAGTATAAGAAACATATATGCAAAGCATCCAAACAGTACAATTCGCCAATTTTTTGTTCTCCAAGTTTAAGTGAACAATGAGCCCCAATGGTTAATCCGTTATCGGAAATTATTTGTAAATTTCGACAAGTAGAACAATGAATGGAACAGGTAGACGGTTGAAATCTTTGTATATATTGCTTCTATATAGTCTAAGAAACATATATGCAAAGCATCCAAACAGTAACATTCGCCAATTTTTTGTTCTTCAAGTTTAAGTGAACTACGAGCCCCATTGTTAATCCTTTAAAGGAAATTATTTGTAAATTTCGACAAGTAGAACAATGAATGGAACAGGTAGACTGTTGAAATTATTGTATATATTGCTTCTATATAGTCTAAGAAATATATATGCAAAGCATCCAAACAGTACAATTCGCCGATTTTTTGATCTTCAAGTTTAAGTGAACAGCGAGCCCCATTGTTAATCCTTTAAAGGAAATTATTTGTAACTTTCGACAAGTAGAACAATGAATGGAACAGGTAGACGGTTGAAATCTTTGTATAGATTGCTTCTATATAGTCTAACAAGGGAACATCCCGAGGTGCCACACGCCGATTTTGATGAAATTTTAGTATGATGTAGTACTCGTTAGAATATTCGACACGTGTTTTTTTGTATCGGCAATCGTACACGTTAAAGGGGTGAAAACCGCCCCCAAAGTTGGGGGCCAAAAGTGTATTTCGTTGAATATCTTGGAAACTATGAGAGATAGAGCATTTGCGTAAATTGACGAAATTAGCGCCTTTGCATTACGAATTTAACGGCATAATTTCTTTTGCAAAATCTCCATTTGTTTAAACAATATGTTGAAAAATAACATATTTTCAGCAGTTTTACCACTTTAATGTTATTCAATTTTCTTGAATATTTTTTTGTAAAAACTACATTTCCTATACAAAATTACGGATAAATAGGAATTTCGATTTTTTCATCAACAAAAAAGTTACTACATATGAGATTTTATCGTTCGACGCGCGAAATAGAGTCCCTACACGAGTCGTTCCTTGTTCATAACTCCCCGGTAATTTGTAAATAAATTGATTTTACCGATAACCATTCGTTGCTAACGAAAAGAAAAGAATTTTCCGTTACTTTAATGCGATATAATTTTCGGCTACAGCACTGCGCGCGGTTTATGGAGGGACATTCACAGGTCGGCACGGTGTGAACAAATAAATGAAACAACAAGAATGGAGTGTAAAATGCTTATAGAAAAACTACTTTAATTTTGCAATGAACAATGTAAAATAATAAAGAATAGCAGAAAAATTGCAATTTTGGTTTTTAACAAAGATACTTACTGTAAATTATTACCGCAAGAAGCTATTAGCGCTTTCCAAAATCTTCGCAATAGCAAAAACTCTTTCGTCAGCATACGAATGTTGATGCGAATAGAATTCGACAAATATTAAACACTCACTATTATATATACCTTAAAGACGATGACGTATCGACTTTACCATGTCTGTCATTGGTTATTAGTATAATAGTTAAACCCCACCCTCTTTTTCCTCGCGAAGAGGAAATTTCCGAAGTATGTTGTAAAAATGGGAAAGATCCCTGAAATTTGTCATCAGGCGAAAGCCTGTGATTTTCGTAACGCATAGACAAAGAGTTATAATCTTTGACATTTCTAACCGTAAGCAGGCCGAAGCTGTAGATTCGTGAAGTGCGGTAGACATACACCTCGGCTACTTCTCATTGTTGGTGAGCGGTCACTACTTTTTCTATAAGCATTTTACACTCCATTCTTGTTGTTTCATTTATTTGTTCACACCGTGCCGAACTGGGAATGTCCCTTCATAAACCGCGCGCAGTGCTGTAGCCGAAAATTGTATCGCATTAAAGTAACGGAAAATTCTTTTCTTTTTGTTAGCAACGAATGGTTATCGGTAAAATCAATTTATTTACAAATTACCGGGGAGTTATGAACAAGGAACGACTCGTGTAGGGACTCTATTTCGCGCGTCGAACGATAAAATCTCATATGTAATAACTTTTTTGTTGATGAAAAAATCGAAATTCCTATTTATCCGTAATTTTGTATAGGAAATGTAGATTTTACAAAAAAATATTCAAGAAAATTGAATAACATTAAAGTGGTAAAACCGCCGAAAATATGTTATTTTTCAACATATTGTTTAAACAAATGGAGATTTTGCAAAAGAAATTATGCCGTTAAATTCGTAATGCAAAGGCGCTAATTTCGTCAATGTACGCAAATGCTCTATCTCTCATAGTTTCCAAGATATTCAACGAAATACACTTTTGGCCCCCAACTTTGGGGGCGGTTTTCACCCCTTTAACGTGGACGATTGCCGATATAAAAAAATACGTGTCGAATATTCTAACGAGTACTACATCATACTAAAATTTCATCAAAATCGGCGTGTGGCACCTCGGGATGTTCCCTTGTAAGAAACATATATGCAAAACATCCAAACAGTACAATTCGCCAATTTTTTGTTCTTCAAGTTTAAGTGAACAATGAGCCCCAATGGTTAATCCTTTATCGGTAATTATTTGTAACTTTCGACAAGTAGAACAATGAATGGAACAGGTAGACGGTTGAAATCTTTGTATATATTGCTTCTATATAGTCTAAGAAACATATATGCAAAGCACCCAAACAGTACCATTCGCCACTTTTTTGTTCTTCAAGATTAAGTGAACAACGAGCCCCATTGTTAATCCTTTAAAGGAAATTATTTGTAAATTTCGACAAGTAGAACAATGACTGGAACAGGTAGACGGTTGAAATCATTGTATATATTGCTTCTATATAGTCTAAGAAACATATATGCAAAGCATCCAAACAGTACAATTCGCCAATTTTTTGTTCTTCAAGTTTAAGTAAACTACGATCCCCATTGTTAATCCGTTATCGGAAATTATTTGTAAATTTCGACAAGTAGAACAATGAATGGAACAGGTAGACGGTTGAAATCTTTGTATATATTGCTTCTATATAGTCTAAGAAACATATATGCAAAGCATCCAAACAGTACCATTCGCCAATTTTTTGTTCTTCAAGTTTAAGTGAACAACGAGCCCCATTGATAATCATGAAACGGAAATTATTTGTAACATTCGACAAGTAGAACAATGAATGGAACAGGTAGACGGTTGAAATCATTGTATATATTGCTTCTATATAGTCTAAGAAACATATATGCAAAGCATCCAAACAGTACAATTCGCCAATTTTTTGTTCTTCAAGTTTAAGTGAACAATGAGCCCCATTGTTAATCCTTTATCGGAAATTATTTGTAACTTTCGACAAGTAGAACAATGAATGGAACAGGTAGACGGTTGAAATCTTTGTATATATTGCTTCTATATAGTCTAAGAAACATATATGCAAAGCACCCAAACAGTACCATTCGCCACTTTTTTGTTCTTCAAGTTTAAGTGAACAACGAGCCCCATTGTTAATCCTTTAAAGGAAATTATTTGTAAATTTCGACAAGTAGAACAATGATTGGAACACGTAGACGGTTGAAATATTTGTATATATTGCTTCCACATAGTCTAAGAAACATATATGCAAAGCATCCAAACAGTACCATTCGCCAATTTTTTGTTCTTCAAGTTTAAGTGAACAGCGAGCCCCATTGTTAATCCTTTAAAGGAAATTATTTGTAACTTTCGACAAGTAGAACAATGAATGGAACAGGTAGACGGTTGAAATCTTTGTATAGATTGCTTCTATATAGTCTAACAAGGGAACATCCCGAGGTGCCACACGCCGATTTTGATGAAATTTTAGTATGATGTAGTACTCGTTAGAATATTCGACACGTGTTTTTTTGTATCGGCAATCGTACACGTTAAAGGGGTGAAAACCGCCCCCAAAGTTGGGGGCCAAAAGTGTATTTCGTTGAATATCTTGGAAACTATGAGAGATAGAGCATTTGCGTAAATTGACGAAATTAGCGCCTTTGCATTACGAATTTAACGGCATAATTTCTTTTGCAAAATCTCCATTTGTTTAAACAATATGTTGAAAAATAACATATTTTCAGCAGTTTTACCACTTTAATGTTATTCAATTTTCTTGAATATTTTTTTGTAAAAACTACATTTCCTATACAAAATTACGGATAAATAGGAATTTCGATTTTTTCATCAACAAAAAAGTTACTACATATGAGATTTTATCGTTCGACGCGCGAAATAGAGTCCCTACACGAGTCGTTCCTTGTTCATAACTCCCCGGTAATTTGTAAATAAATTGATTTTACCGATAACCATTCGTTGCTAACGAAAAGAAAAGAATTTTCCGTTACTTTAATGCGATATAATTTTCGGCTACAGCACTGCGCGCGGTTTATGGAGGGACATTCACAGGTCGGCACGGTGTGAACAAATAAATGAAACAACAAGAATGGAGTGTAAAATGCTTATAGAAAAACTACTTTAATTTTGCAATGAACAATGTAAAATAATAAAGAATAGCAGAAAAATTGCAATTTTGGTTTTTAACAAAGATACTTACTGTAAATTATTACCGCAAGAAGCTATTAGCGCTTTCCAAAATCTTCGCAATAGCAAAAACTCTTTCGTCAGCATACGAATGTTGATGCGAATAGAATTCGACAAATATTAAACACTCACTATTATATATACCTTAAAGACGATGACGTATCGACTTTACCATGTCTGTCATTGGTTATTAGTATAATAGTTAAACCCCACCCTCTTTTTCCTCGCGAAGAGGAAATTTCCGAAGTATGTTGTAAAAATGGGAAAGATCCCTGAAATTTGTCATCAGGCGAAAGCCTGTGATTTTCGTAACGCATAGACAAAGAGTTATAATCTTTGACATTTCTAACCGTAAGCAGGCCGAAGCTGTAGATTCGTGAAGTGCGGTAGACATACACCTCGGCTACTTCTCATTGTTGGTGAGCGGTCACTACTTTTTCTATAAGCATTTTACACTCCATTCTTGTTGTTTCATTTATTTGTTCACACCGTGCCGAACTGGGAATGTCCCTTCATAAACCGCGCGCAGTGCTGTAGCCGAAAATTGTATCGCATTAAAGTAACGGAAAATTCTTTTCTTTTCGTTAGCAACGAATGGTTATCGGTAAAATCAATTTATTTACAAATTACCGGGGAGTTATGAACAAGGAACGACTCGTGTAGGGACTCTATTTCGCGCGTCGAACGATAAAATCTCATATGTAATAACTTTTTTGTTGATGAAAAAATCGAAATTCCTATTTATCCGTAATTTTGTATAGGAAATGTAGATTTTACAAAAAAATATTCAAGAAAATTGAATAACATTAAAGTGGTAAAACCGCCGAAAATATGTTATTTTTCAACATATTGTTTAAACAAATGGAGATTTTGCAAAAGAAATTATGCCGTTAAATTCGTAATGCAAAGGCGCTAATTTCGTCAATGTACGCAAATGCTCTATCTCTCATAGTTTCCAAGATATTCAACGAAATACACTTTTGGCCCCCAACTTTGGGGGCGGTTTTCACCCCTTTAACGTGGACGATTGCCGATATAAAAAAATACGTGTCGAATATTCTAACGAGTACTACATCATACTAAAATTTCATCAAAATCGGCGTGTGGCACCTCGGGATGTTCCCTTGTAAGAAACATATATGCAAAACATCCAAACAGTACAATTCGCCAATTTTTTGTTCTTCAAGTTTAAGTGAACAATGAGCCCCAATGGTTAATCCTTTATCGGTAATTATTTGTAACTTTCGACAAGTAGAACAATGAATGGAACAGGTAGACGGTTGAAATCTTTGTATATATTGCTTCTATATAGTCTAAGAAACATATATGCAAAGCACCCAAACAGTACCATTCGCCACTTTTTTGTTCTTCAAGATTAAGTGAACAACGAGCCCCATTGTTAATCCTTTAAAGGAAATTATTTGTAAATTTCGACAAGTAGAACAATGACTGGAACAGGTAGACGGTTGAAATCATTGTATATATTGCTTCTATATAGTCTAAGAAACATATATGCAAAGCATCCAAACAGTACAATTCGCCAATTTTTTGTTCTTCAAGTTTAAGTAAACTACGATCCCCATTGTTAATCCGTTATCGGAAATTATTTGTAAATTTCGACAAGTAGAACAATGAATGGAACAGGTAGACGGTTGAAATCTTTGTATATATTGCTTCTATATAGTCTAAGAAACATATATGCAAAGCATCCAAACAGTACCATTCGCCAATTTTTTGTTCTTCAAGTTTAAGTGAACAACGAGCCCCATTGATAATCATGAAACGGAAATTATTTGTAACATTCGACAAGTAGAACAATGAATGGAACAGGTAGACGGTTGAAATCATTGTATATATTGCTTCTATATAGTCTAAGAAACATATATGCAAAGCATCCAAACAGTACAATTCGCCAATTTTTTGTTCTTCAAGTTTAAGTGAACAATGAGCCCCATTGTTAATCCTTTATCGGAAATTATTTGTAACTTTCGACAAGTAGAACAATGAATGGAACAGGTAGACGGTTGAAATCTTTGTATATATTGCTTCTATATAGTCTAAGAAACATATATGCAAAGCACCCAAACAGTACCATTCGCCACTTTTTTGTTCTTCAAGTTTAAGTGAACAACGAGCCCCATTGTTAATCCTTTAAAGGAAATTATTTGTAAATTTCGACAAGTAGAACAATGATTGGAACACGTAGACGGTTGAAATATTTGTATATATTGCTTCCACATAGTCTAAGAAACATATATGCAAAGCATCCAAACAGTACCATTCGCCAATTTTTTGTTCTTCAAGTTTAAGTGAACAATGAGACCCATTGTTAATCCTTTATCGGAAATTATTTGTAACTTTCGACAAGTAGATCAATGAATGGAACAGGTAGACGGTTGAAATCTTTGTATATATTGCTTCTATAAAGTCTAAGATACATATATGCAAATCATCCAAACAGTACAATTCGCCAATTATTTGACCTTCAAGTTTAAGTGAACTACGAGCCCCATTGTTAATACTTTAACGGAACTTATTTGTAACTTTCGACAAGTAGAACAATGAATGGAACAGGTAGACGGTTGAAATCAATGTATATATTGCTTCTATATAGTCTAAGAAACATATATGCAAAGCATCCAAACAGTACCATTCGACACTTTTTTGTTCTTCAAGTTTAAGTGAACAACGAGCCCCATTGTTAATCCTTTAAAGGAAATTATTTGTAAATTTCGACAAGTAGAACAATGATTGGAACACGTAGACGGTTGAAATCTTTGTATATATTGCTTCCATATAGTCTAAGAAACATATATGCAAAGCATCCAAACAGTACCATTCGCCAATTTTTTGTTCTTCAAGTTTAAGTGAACAATGAGACCCATTGTTAATCCTTTATCGGAAATTATTTGTAACTTTCGACAAGTAGATCAATGAATGGAACAGGTAGACGGTTGAAATCTATGTATATATTGCATCTATATAGTCTAAGAAACATATATGCAAAGCATCCAAACAGTACAATTCGCAAATTTTTTGTTCTTCAAGTTTAAGTGAACAATGAGCCCCAATGGTTAATCCTTTATCGGTAATTATTTGTAACTTTCGACAAGTAGAACACTGAATGGAACAGGTAGACGGTTGAAATCCTTATATATATAGCTTCTATATAGTCTAAGAAACATATATGCAAAGCATCCAAGCAGTACATTTCGCCAATTATTTGTTCTTCAAGTTTAAGTGAACAATGAGCCCCAATGGTTAATCCTTTATCGGAAATTATTTGTAACTTTCGACAAGTAGAACAATGAATGGAACAGGTAGACGCTTGAAATCTTTGTATATATTGCTTCTATATAGTCTAAGAAACATATATGCAAAGCATCCAAACAGTAAAATTCGACAATTTTTTGCTCTTCAAGTTTAAGTGAACTACGAGCCCCATTGTTAATCCTTTAAAGGAAATTATTTGTAAATTTCGGCAAGTAGAACAATGAATGGAATAGGTAGACAGTTGAAATCATTGTATATATTGCTTCTATATAGTCTAAGAAACATATATGCAAAGCATCCAAACAGTACAATTCGACAATTTTTTGTTCTTCAAGTTTAAGTGAACTACGAGCCCCATTGTTAATCCTTTATCGGAAATTATTTGTAACTTTCGACATGTAGAACAATGAATGGAACAGGTAGACGGTTGAAATCTTTGTATATATTGCTTCTATATAGTCTAAGAAACATATATGCAAAGCATCCAAACAGTACGATGCGCCAATTTTTTGTTCTTCAAGTTTAAGTGAACAATGAGCCCCAATGGTTAATCCTTTATCGGTAATTATTTGTAATTTTCGACAAGTAGAACAATGAATGGGACAGGTAGACGGTTGAAATCTTTGTATATATTGCTTCTATATAGTATAAGAAACATATATGCAAAGCATCCAAACAGTACAATTCGCCAATTTTTTGTTCTTCAAGTTTAAGTGAACAATGAGCCCCAATGGTTAATCCGTTATCGGAAATTATTTGTAAATTTCGACAAGTAGAACAATGAATGGAACAGGTAGACGGTTGAAATCTTTGTATATATTGCTTCTATATAGTCTAAGAAACATATATGCAAAGCATCCAAACAGTAACATTCGCCAATTTTTTGTTCTTCAAGTTTAAGTGAACTACGAGCCCCATTGTTAATCCTTTAAAGGAAATTATTTGTAAATTTCGACAAGTAGAATAATGAATGGAACAGGTAGACTGTTGAAATTATTGTATATATTGCTTCTATATAGTCTAAGAAATATATATGCAAAGCATCCAAACAGTACAATTCGCCGATTTTTTGATCTTCAAGTTTAAGTGAACAGCGAGCCCCATTGTTAATCCTTTAAAGGAAATTATTTGTAACTTTCGACAAGTAGAACAATGAATGGAACAGGTAGACGGTTGAAATCTTTGTATAGATTGCTTCTATATAGTCTAAGAAACATATATGCAAAACATCCAAACAGTACAATTCGCCAATTTTTTGTTCTTCAAGTTTAAGTGAACAATGAGCCCCAATGGTTAATCCTTTATCGGTAATTATTTGTAACTTTCGACAAGTAGAACAATGAATGGAACAGGTCGACGGTTGAAATCTTTGTATAGATTGCTTCTATATAGTCTAAGAAACATATATGCAAAACATCCAAACAGTACAATTCGCCAATTTTTTGTTCTTCAAGTTTAAGTGAACAATGAGCCCCAATGGTTAATCCTTTATCGGTAATTATTTGTAACTTTCGACAAGTAGAACAATGAATGGAACAGGTAGACGGTTGAAATCTTTGTATATATTGCTTCTATATAGTCTAAGAAACATATATGCAAAGCACCCAAACAGTACCATTCGCCACTTTTTTGTTCTTCAAGATTAAGTGAACAACGAGCCCCATTGTTAATCCTTTAAAGGAAATTATTTGTAAATTTCGACAAGTAGAACAATGACTGGAACAGGTAGACGGTTGAAATCATTGTATATATTGCTTCTATATAGTCTAAGTAACATATATGCAAAGCATCCAAACAGTACAATTCGCCAATTTTTTGTTCTTCAAGTTTAAGTAAACTACGATCCCCATTGTTAATCCGTTATCGGAAATTATTTGTAAATTTCGACAAGTAGAACAATGAATGGAACAGGTAGACGGTTGAAATCTTTGTATATATTGCTTCTATATAGTCTAAGAAACATATATGCAAAGCATCCAAACAGTACCATTCGCCAATTTTTTGTTCTTCAAGTTTAAGTGAACAACGAGCCCCATTGATAATCATGAAACGGAAATTATTTGTAACATTCGACAAGTAGAACAATGAATGGAACAGGTAGACGGTTGAAATCATTGTATATATTGCTTCTATATAGTCTAAGAAACATATATGCAAAGCATCCAAACAGTACAATTCGACAATTTTTTGTTCTTCAAGTTTAAGTGAACAATGAGCCCCATTGTTAATCCTTTAAAGGAAATTATTTGTAACTTTCGACAAGTAGAACAATGAATGGAACAGGTAGACGGTTGAAATCTTTGTATATATTGCTTCTATATAGTCTAAGAAACATATATGCAAAGCATCCAAACAGTACCATTCGCCAATTTTTTGTTCTCCAAGTATAAGTGAACAATGAGCCCCATTGTTAATCCTTTATCGGAAATTATTTGTAACTTTCGACAAGTAGAACAATGAATGGAACAGGTAGACGGTTGAAATCTTTGTATATATTGCTTCTATATAGTCTAAGAAACATATATGAAAAGCACCCAAACAGTACCATTCGCCACTTTTTTGTTCTTCAAGTTTAAGTGAACAACGAGCCCCATTGTTAATCCTTTAAAGGAAATTATTTGTAAATTTCGACAAGTAGAACAATGATTGGAACACGTAGACGGTTGAAATCTTTGTATATATTGCTTCCATATAGTCTAAGAAACATATATGCAAAGCATCCAAACAGTACCATTCGCCAATTTTTTGTTCTTCAAGTTTAAGTGAACAATGAGACCCATTGTTAATCCTTTATCGGAAATTATTTGTAACTTTCGACAAGTAGATCAATGAATGGAACAGGTAGACGGTTGAAATCTTTGTATATATTGCTTCTATAAAGTCTAAGATACATATATGCAAATCATCCAAACAGTACAATTCGCCAATTATTTGACCTTCAAGTTTAAGTGAACTACGAGCCCCATTGTTAATACTTTAACGGAACTTATTTGTAACTTTCGACAAGTAGAACAATGAATGGAACAGGTAGACGGTTGAAATCAATGTATATATTGCTTCTATATAGTCTAAGAAACATATATGCAAAGCATCCAAACAGTACCATTCGACACTTTTTTGTTCTTCAAGTTTAAGTGAACAACGAGCCCCATTGTTAATCCTTTAAAGGAAATTATTTGTAAATTTCGACAAGTAGAACAATGATTGGAACACGTAGACGGTTGAAATCTTTGTATATATTGCTTCCATATAGTCTAAGAAACATATATGCAAAGCATCCAAACAGTACCATTCGCCAATTTTTTGTTCTTCAAGTTTAAGTGAACAATGAGACCCATTGTTAATCCTTTATCGGAAATTATTTGTAACTTTCGACAAGTAGATCAATGAATGGAACAGGTAGACGGTTGAAATCTTTGTATATATTGCTTCTATATAGTCTAAGAAACATATATGCAAATCATCCAAACAGTACAATTCGCCAATTATTTGATCTTCAAGTTTAAGTGAACTACGAGCCCCATTATTAATACTTTAACGGAAATTATTTGTAAATTTCGACAAGTAGAACAATGAATGGAACAGGTAGACGGTTGAAATCTATGTATATATTGCATCTATATAGTCTAAGAAACATATATGCAAAGCATCCAAACAGTACAATTCGCAAATTTTTTGTTCTTCAAGTTTAAGTGAACAATGAGCCCCAATGGTTAATCCTTTATCGGTAATTATTTGTAACTTTCGACAAGTAGAACACTGAATGGAACAGGTAGACGGTTGAAATCCTTATATATATAGCTTCTATATAGTCTAAGAAACATATATGCAAAGCATCCAAACAGTACAATTCGCAAATTTTTTGTTCTTCAAGTTTAAGTGAACAATGAGCCCCAATGGTTAATCCTTTATCGGTAATTATTTTTAACTTTCGACAAGTAGAACACTGAATGGAACAGGTAGACGGTTGAAATCCTTATATATATAGCTTCTATATAGTCTAAGAAACATATATGCAAAGCATCCAAACAGTACAATTCGCCAATTTTTTGTTCTTCAAGTTTAAGTGAACAATGAGCCCCATTGTTAATCCTTTAAAGGAAATTATTTGTAACTTTCGACAAGTAGAACAATGAATGGAACAGGTAGACGGTTGAAATCTTTGTATATATTGCTTCTATATAGTCTAAGAAACATATATGCAAAGCATCCAAACAGTACCATTCGCCAATTTTTTGTTCTCCAAGTATAAGTGAACAATGAGCCCCATTGTTAATCCTTTAAAGGAAATTATTTGTAAATTTCGACAAGTAGAACAATGATTGGAACACGTAGACGGTTGAAATCTTTGTATATATTGCTTCCATAAAGTCTAAGAAACATATATGCAAAGCATCCAAACAGTACCATTCGCCAATTTTTTGTTCTTCAAGTTTAAGTGAACAATGAGACCCATTGTTAATCCTTTATCGGAAATTATTTGTAACTTTCGACAAGTAGATCAATGAATGGAACAGGTAGACGGTTGAAATCTTTGTATATATTGCTTCTATATAGTCTAAGAAACATATATGCAAAGCATCCAAACAGTACAATTCGCAAATTTTTTGTTCTTCAAGTTTAAGTGAACAATGAGCCCCAATGGTTAATCCTTTATCGGTAATTATTTTTAACTTTCGACAAGTAGAACACTGAATGGAACAGGTAGACGGTTGAAATCCTTATATATATAGCTTCTATATAGTCTAAGAAACATATATGCAAAGCATCCAAACAGTACAATTCGCCAATTTTTTGTTCTTCAAGTTTAAGTGAACAATGAGCCCCATTGTTAATCCTTTAAAGGAAATTATTTGTAACTTTCGACAAGTAGAACAATGAATGGAACAGGTAGACGGTTGAAATCTTTGTATATATTGCTTCTATATAGTCTAAGAAACATATATGCAAAGCATCCAAACAGTACCATTCGCCAATTTTTTGTTCTCCAAGTATAAGTGAACAATGAGCCCCATTGTTAATCCTTTAAAGGAAATTATTTGTAAATTTCGACAAGTAGAACAATGATTGGAACACGTAGACGGTTGAAATCTTTGTATATATTGCTTCCATAAAGTCTAAGAAACATATATGCAAAGCATCCAAACAGTACCATTCGCCAATTTTTTGTTCTTCAAGTTTAAGTGAACAATGAGACCCATTGTTAATCCTTTATCGGAAATTATTTGTAACTTTCGACAAGTAGATCAATGAATGGAACAGGTAGACGGTTGAAATCTTTGTATATATTGCTTCTATATAGTCTAAGAAACATATATGCAAATCATCCAAACAGTACAATTCGCCAATTATTTGATCTTCAAGTTTAAGTGAACTACGAGCCCCATTATTAATACTTTAACGGAAATTATTTGTAAATTTCGACAAGTAGAACAATGAATGGAACAGGTAGACGGTTGAAATCTATGTATATATTGCATCTATATAGTCTAAGAAACATATATGCAAAGCATCCAAACAGTACAATTCGCAAATTTTTTGTTCTTCAAGTTTAAGTGAACAATGAGCCCCAATGGTTAATCCTTTATCGGTAATTATTTGTAACTTTCGACAAGTAGAACACTGAATGGAACAGGTAGACGGTTGAAATCCTTATATATATAGCTTCTATATAGTCTAAGAAACATATATGCAAAGCATCCAAACAGTACAATTCGCCAATTTTTTGTTCTTCAAGTTTAAGTAAACTACGATCCCCATTGTTAATCCCTTAAAGGAAATTATTTGTAACTTTCGACAAGTAGAACAATGAATGGAACAGGTAGACGGTTAAAATCATTGTATATATTGCTTCTATATAGTCTAAGAAACATATATGCAAAGCATCCAAACAGTAAAATTCGACAATTTTTTGCTCTTCAAGTTTAAGTGAACTACGAGCCCCATTGTTAATCCTTTAAAGGAAATTATTTGTAAATTTCGGCAAGTAGAACAATGAATGGAATAGGTAGACAGTTGAAATCATTGTATATATTGCTTCTATATAGTCTAAGAAACATATATGCAAAGCATCCAAACAGTACAATTCGACAATTTTTTGTTCTTCAAGTTTAAGTGAACTACGAGCACCATTGTTAATCCTTTATCGGAAATTATTTGTAACTTTCGACATGTAGAACAATGAATGGAACAGGTAGACGGTTGAAATCTTTGTATATTTTGCTTCTATATAGTCTAAGAAACATATATGCAAAGCATCCAAACAGTACGATGCGCCAATTTTTGTTCTTCAAGTTTAAGTGAACAATGAGCCCCAATGGTTAATCCTTTATCGGTAATTATTTGTAATTTTCGACAAGTAGAACAATGAATGGGACAGGTAGACGGTTGAAATCTTTGTATATATTGCTTCTATATAGTATAAGAAACATATATGCAAAGCATCCAAACAGTACAATTCGCCAATTTTTTGTTCTTCAAGTTTAAGTGAACAATGAGCCCCAATGGTTAATCCGTTATCGGAAATTATTTGTAAATTTCGACAAGTAGAACAATGAATGGAACAGATAGACGGTTGAAATCTTTGTACATATTGCTTCTATATAGTCTAAGAAACATATATGCAAAGCATCCAAACAGTACAATTCGCCAATTTTTTGTTCTTCAAGTTTAAGTGAACAATGAGCCCCATTGTTAATCCTTTAAAGGAAATTATTTGTAACTTTCGACAAGTAGAACAATGAATGGAACAGGTAGACGGTTGAAACCTTTGTATATATTGCTTCTATATAGTCTAAGAAACATATATGCAAAGCATCCAAACAGTACAATTCGCCAATTTTTTGTTCTTCAAGTTTAAGTGAACAATGAGCCCCAATGGTTAATCCTTTATCGGTAATTATTTGTAACTTTCGACAAGTAGAACAATGAATGGAACAGGTAGACGGTTGAAATCTTTGTATATATTGCTTCTATATAGTCTAAGAAACATATATGCAAAGCATCCAAACAGTACCATTCGCCAATTTTTTGTTCTTCAAGTTTAAGTGAACAACGAGCCCCATTGATAATCATGAAACGGAAATTATTTGTAACATTCGACAAGTAGAACAATGAATGGAACAGGTAGACGGTTGAAATCATTGTATATATTGCTTCTATATAGTCTAAGAAACATATATGCAAAGCATCCAAACAGTACAATTCGACAATTTTTTGTTCTTCAAGTTTAAGTGAACAATGAGCCCCATTGTTAATCCTTTAAAGGAAATTATTTGTAACTTTCGACAAGTAGAACAATGAATGGAACAGGTAGACGGTTGAAATCTTTGTATATATTGCTTCTATATAGTCTAAGAAACATATATGCAAAGCATCCAAACAGTACCATTCGCCAATTTTTTGTTCTCCAAGTATAAGTGAACAATGAGCCCCATTGTTAATCCTTTATCGGAAATTATTTGTAACTTTCGACAAGTAGAACAATGAATGGAACAGGTAGACGGTTGAAATCTTTGTATATATTGCTTCTATATAGTCTAAGAAACATATATGAAAAGCACCCAAACAGTACCATTCGCCACTTTTTTGTTCTTCAAGTTTAAGTGAACAACGAGCCCCATTGTTAATCCTTTAAAGGAAATTATTTGTAAATTTCGACAAGTAGAACAATGATTGGAACACGTAGACGGTTGAAATCTTTGTATATATTGCTTCCATATAGTCTAAGAAACATATATGCAAAGCATCCAAACAGTACCATTCGCCAATTTTTTGTTCTTCAAGTTTAAGTGAACAATGAGACCCATTGTTAATCCTTTATCGGAAATTATTTGTAACTTTCGACAAGTAGATCAATGAATGGAACAGGTAGACGGTTGAAATCTTTGTATATATTGCTTCTATAAAGTCTAAGATACATATATGCAAATCATCCAAACAGTACAATTCGCCAATTATTTGACCTTCAAGTTTAAGTGAACTACGAGCCCCATTGTTAATACTTTAACGGAACTTATTTGTAACTTTCGACAAGTAGAACAATGAATGGAACAGGTAGACGGTTGAAATCAATGTATATATTGCTTCTATATAGTCTAAGAAACATATATGCAAAGCATCCAAACAGTACCATTCGACACTTTTTTGTTCTTCAAGTTTAAGTGAACAACGAGCCCCATTGTTAATCCTTTAAAGGAAATTATTTGTAAATTTCGACAAGTAGAACAATGATTGGAACACGTAGACGGTTGAAATCTTTGTATATATTGCTTCCATATAGTCTAAGAAACATATATGCAAAGCATCCAAACAGTACCATTCGCCAATTTTTTGTTCTTCAAGTTTAAGTGAACAATGAGACCCATTGTTAATCCTTTATCGGAAATTATTTGTAACTTTCGACAAGTAGATCAATGAATGGAACAGGTAGACGGTTGAAATCTTTGTATATATTGCTTCTATATAGTCTAAGAAACATATATGCAAATCATCCAAACAGAACAATTCGCCAATTATTTGATCTTCAAGTTTAAGTGAACTACGAGCCCCATTATTAATACTTTAACGGAAATTATTTGTAAATTTCGACAAGTAGAACAATGAATGGAACAGGTAGACGGTTGAAATCTATGTATATATTGCATCTATATAGTCTAAGAAACATATATGCAAAGCATCCAAACAGTACAATTCGCAAATTTTTTGTTCTTCAAGTTTAAGTGAACAATGAGCCCCAATGGTTAATCCTTTATCGGTAATTATTTGTAACTTTCGACAAGTAGAACACTGAATGGAACAGGTAGACGGTTGAAATCCTTATATATATAGCTTCTATATAGTCTAAGAAACATATATGCAAAGCATCCAAACAGTACAATTCGCAAATTTTTTGTTCTTCAAGTTTAAGTGAACAATGAGCCCCAATGGTTAATCCTTTATCGGTAATTATTTTTAACTTTCGACAAGTAGAACACTGAATGGAACAGGTAGACGGTTGAAATCCTTATATATATAGCTTCTATATAGTCTAAGAAACATATATGCAAAGCATCCAAACAGTACAATTCGCCAATTTTTTGTTCTTCAAGTTTAAGTGAACAATGAGCCCCATTGTTAATCCTTTAAAGGAAATTATTTGTAACTTTCGACAAGTAGAACAATGAATGGAACAGGTAGACGGTTGAAATCTTTGTATATATTGCTTCTATATAGTCTAAGAAACATATATGCAAAGCATCCAAACAGTACCATTCGCCAATTTTTTGTTCTCCAAGTATAAGTGAACAATGAGCCCCATTGTTAATCCTTTAAAGGAAATTATTTGTAAATTTCGACAAGTAGAACAATGATTGGAACACGTAGACGGTTGAAATCTTTGTATATATTGCTTCCATAAAGTCTAAGAAACATATATGCAAAGCATCCAAACAGTACCATTCGCCAATTTTTTGTTCTTCAAGTTTAAGTGAACAATGAGACCCATTGTTAATCCTTTATCGGAAATTATTTGTAACTTTCGACAAGTAGATCAATGAATGGAACAGGTAGACGGTTGAAATCTTTGTATATATTGCTTCTATATAGTCTAAGAAACATATATGCAAAGCATCCAAACAGTACAATTCGCAAATTTTTTGTTCTTCAAGTTTAAGTGAACAATGAGCCCCAATGGTTAATCCTTTATCGGTAATTATTTTTAACTTTCGACAAGTAGAACACTGAATGGAACAGGTAGACGGTTGAAATCCTTATATATATAGCTTCTATATAGTCTAAGAAACATATATGCAAAGCATCCAAACAGTACAATTCGCCAATTTTTTGTTCTTCAAGTTTAAGTGAACAATGAGCCCCATTGTTAATCCTTTAAAGGAAATTATTTGTAACTTTCGACAAGTAGAACAATGAATGGAACAGGTAGACGGTTGAAATCTTTGTATATATTGCTTCTATATAGTCTAAGAAACATATATGCAAAGCATCCAAACAGTACCATTCGCCAATTTTTTGTTCTCCAAGTATAAGTGAACAATGAGCCCCATTGTTAATCCTTTAAAGGAAATTATTTGTAAATTTCGACAAGTAGAACAATGATTGGAACACGTAGACGGTTGAAATCTTTGTATATATTGCTTCCATAAAGTCTAAGAAACATATATGCAAAGCATCCAAACAGTACCATTCGCCAATTTTTTGTTCTTCAAGTTTAAGTGAACAATGAGACCCATTGTTAATCCTTTATCGGAAATTATTTGTAACTTTCGACAAGTAGATCAATGAATGGAACAGGTAGACGGTTGAAATCTTTGTATATATTGCTTCTATATAGTCTAAGAAACATATATGCAAATCATCCAAACAGTACAATTCGCCAATTATTTGATCTTCAAGTTTAAGTGAACTACGAGCCCCATTATTAATACTTTAACGGAAATTATTTGTAAATTTCGACAAGTAGAACAATGAATGGAACAGGTAGACGGTTGAAATCTATGTATATATTGCATCTATATAGTCTAAGAAACATATATGCAAAGCATCCAAACAGTACAATTCGCAAATTTTTTGTTCTTCAAGTTTAAGTGAACAATGAGCCCCAATGGTTAATCCTTTATCGGTAATTATTTGTAACTTTCGACAAGTAGAACACTGAATGGAACAGGTAGACGGTTGAAATCCTTATATATATAGCTTCTATATAGTCTAAGAAACATATATGCAAAGCATCCAAACAGTACAATTCGCCAATTTTTTGTTCTTCAAGTTTAAGTAAACTACGATCCCCATTGTTAATCCCTTAAAGGAAATTATTTGTAACTTTCGACAAGTAGAACAATGAATGGAACAGGTAGACGGTTAAAATCATTGTATATATTGCTTCTATATAGTCTAAGAAACATATATGCAAAGCATCCAAACAGTAAAATTCGACAATTTTTTGCTCTTCAAGTTTAAGTGAACTACGAGCCCCATTGTTAATCCTTTAAAGGAAATTATTTGTAAATTTCGGCAAGTAGAACAATGAATGGAATAGGTAGACAGTTGAAATCATTGTATATATTGCTTCTATATAGTCTAAGAAACATATATGCAAAGCATCCAAACAGTACAATTCGACAATTTTTTGTTCTTCAAGTTTAAGTGAACTACGAGCACCATTGTTAATCCTTTATCGGAAATTATTTGTAACTTTCGACATGTAGAACAATGAATGGAACAGGTAGACGGTTGAAATCTTTGTATATTTTGCTTCTATATAGTCTAAGAAACATATATGCAAAGCATCCAAACAGTACGATGCGCCAATTTTTTGTTCTTCAAGTTTAAGTGAACAATGAGCCCCAATGGTTAATCCTTTATCGGTAATTATTTGTAATTTTCGACAAGTAGAACAATGAATGGGACAGGTAGACGGTTGAAATCTTTGTATATATTGCTTCTATATAGTATAAGAAACATATATGCAAAGCATCCAAACAGTACAATTCGCCAATTTTTTGTTCTTCAAGTTTAAGTGAACAATGAGCCCCAATGGTTAATCCGTTATCGGAAATTATTTGTAAATTTCGACAAGTAGAACAATGAATGGAACAGATAGACGGTTGAAATCTTTGTACATATTGCTTCTATATAGTCTAAGAAACATATATGCAAAGCATCCAAACAGTACAATTCGCCAATTTTTTGTTCTTCAAGTTTAAGTGAACAATGAGCCCCATTGTTAATCCTTTAAAGGAAATTATTTGTAACTTTCGACAAGTAGAACAATGAATGGAACAGGTAGACGGTTGAAACCTTTGTATATATTGCTTCTATATAGTCTAAGAAACATATATGCAAAGCATCCAAACAGTACAATTCGCCAATTTTTTGTTCTTCAAGTTTAAGTGAACAATGAGCCCCAATGGTTAATCCTTTATCGGTAATTATTTGTAACTTTCGACAAGTAGAACAATGAATGGAACAGGTAGACGGTTGAAATCTTTGTATATATTGCTTCTATATAGTCTAAGAAACATATATGCAAAGCATCCAAACAGTAACATTCGCCAATTTTTTGTTCTTCAAGTTTAAGTGAACTACGAGCCCCATTGTTAATCCTTTAAAGGAAATTATTTGTAAATTTCGACAAGTAGAATAATGAATGGAACAGGTAGACTGTTGAAATTATTGTATATATTGCTTCTATATAGTCTAAGAAATATATATGCAAAGCATCCAAACAGTACAATTCGCCGATTTTTTGATCTTCAAGTTTAAGTGAACAGCGAGCCCCATTGTTAATCCTTTAAAGGAAATTATTTGTAACTTTCGACAAGTAGAACAATGAATGGAACAGGTAGACGGTTGAAATCTTTGTATAGATTGCTTCTATATAGTCTAAGAAACATATATGCAAAACATCCAAACAGTACAATTCGCCAATTTTTTGTTCTTCAAGTTTAAGTGAACAATGAGCCCCAATGGTTAATCCTTTATCGGTAATTATTTGTAACTTTCGACAAGTAGAACAATGAATGGAACAGGTAGACGGTTGAAATCTTTGTATATATTGCTTCTATATAGTCTAAGAAACATATATGCAAAGCACCCAAACAGTACCATTCGCCACTTTTTTGTTCTTCAAGATTAAGTGAACAACGAGCCCCATTGTTAATCCTTTAAAGGAAATTATTTGTAAATTTCGACAAGTAGAACAATGACTGGAACAGGTAGACGGTTGAAATCATTGTATATATTGCTTCTATATAGTCTAAGAAACATATATGCAAAGCATCCAAACAGTACAATTCGCCAATTTTTTGTTCTTCAAGTTTAAGTAAACTACGATCCCCATTGTTAATCCGTTATCGGAAATTATTTGTAAATTTCGACAAGTAGAACAATGAATGGAACAGGTAGACGGTTGAAATCTTTGTATATATTGCTTCTATATAGTCTAAGAAACATATATGCAAAGCATCCAAACAGTACCATTCGCCAATTTTTTGTTCTTCAAGTTTAAGTGAACAACGAGCCCCATTGATAATCATGAAACGGAAATTATTTGTAACATTCGACAAGTAGAACAATGAATGGAACAGGTAGACGGTTGAAATCATTGTATATATTGCTTCTATATAGTCTAAGAAACATATATGCAAAGCATCCAAACAGTACAATTCGCCAATTTTTTGTTCTTCAAGTTTAAGTGAACAATGAGCCCCATTGTTAATCCTTTATCGGAAATTATTTGTAACTTTCGACAAGTAGAACAATGAATGGAACAGGTAGACGGTTGAAATCTTTGTATATATTGCTTCTATATAGTCTAAGAAACATATATGCAAAGCACCCAAACAGTACCATTCGCCACTTTTTTGTTCTTCAAGTTTAAGTGAACAACGAGCCCCATTGTTAATCCTTTAAAGGAAATTATTTGTAAATTTCGACAAGTAGAACAATGATTGGAACACGTAGACGGTTGAAATATTTGTATATATTGCTTCCACATAGTCTAAGAAACATATATGCAAAGCATCCAAACAGTACCATTCGCCAATTTTTTGTTCTTCAAGTTTAAGTGAACAATGAGACCCATTGTTAATCCTTTATCGGAAATTATTTGTAACTTTCGACAAGTAGATCAATGAATGGAACAGGTAGACGGTTGAAATCTTTGTATATATTGCTTCTATAAAGTCTAAGATACATATATGCAAATCATCCAAACAGTACAATTCGCCAATTATTTGACCTTCAAGTTTAAGTGAACTACGAGCCCCATTGTTAATACTTTAACGGAACTTATTTGTAACTTTCGACAAGTAGAACAATGAATGGAACAGGTAGACGGTTGAAATCAATGTATATATTGCTTCTATATAGTCTAAGAAACATATATGCAAAGCATCCAAACAGTACCATTCGACACTTTTTTGTTCTTCAAGTTTAAGTGAACAACGAGCCCCATTGTTAATCCTTTAAAGGAAATTATTTGTAAATTTCGACAAGTAGAACAATGATTGGAACACGTAGACGGTTGAAATCTTTGTATATATTGCTTCCATATAGTCTAAGAAACATATATGCAAAGCATCCAAACAGTACCATTCGCCAATTTTTTGTTCTTCAAGTTTAAGTGAACAATGAGACCCATTGTTAATCCTTTATCGGAAATTATTTGTAACTTTCGACAAGTAGATCAATGAATGGAACAGGTAGACGGTTGAAATCTATGTATATATTGCATCTATATAGTCTAAGAAACATATATGCAAAGCATCCAAACAGTACAATTCGCAAATTTTTTGTTCTTCAAGTTTAAGTGAACAATGAGCCCCAATGGTTAATCCTTTATCGGTAATTATTTGTAACTTTCGACAAGTAGAACACTGAATGGAACAGGTAGACGGTTGAAATCCTTATATATATAGCTTCTATATAGTCTAAGAAACATATATGCAAAGCATCCAAGCAGTACATTTCGCCAATTATTTGTTCTTCAAGTTTAAGTGAACAATGAGCCCCAATGGTTAATCCTTTATCGGAAATTATTTGTAACTTTCGACAAGTAGAACAATGAATGGAACAGGTAGACGCTTGAAATCTTTGTATATATTGCTTCTATATAGTCTAAGAAACATATATGCAAAGCATCCAAACAGTAAAATTCGACAATTTTTTGCTCTTCAAGTTTAAGTGAACTACGAGCCCCATTGTTAATCCTTTAAAGGAAATTATTTGTAAATTTCGGCAAGTAGAACAATGAATGGAATAGGTAGACAGTTGAAATCATTGTATATATTGCTTCTATATAGTCTAAGAAACATATATGCAAAGCATCCAAACAGTACAATTCGACAATTTTTTGTTCTTCAAGTTTAAGTGAACTACGAGCCCCATTGTTAATCCTTTATCGGAAATTATTTGTAACTTTCGACATGTAGAACAATGAATGGAACAGGTAGACGGTTGAAATCTTTGTATATATTGCTTCTATATAGTCTAAGAAACATATATGCAAAGCATCCAAACAGTACGATGCGCCAATTTTTTGTTCTTCAAGTTTAAGTGAACAATGAGCCCCAATGGTTAATCCTTTATCGGTAATTATTTGTAATTTTCGACAAGTAGAACAATGAATGGGACAGGTAGACGGTTGAAATCTTTGTATATATTGCTTCTATATAGTATAAGAAACATATATGCAAAGCATCCAAACAGTACAATTCGCCAATTTTTTGTTCTTCAAGTTTAAGTGAACAATGAGCCCCAATGGTTAATCCGTTATCGGAAATTATTTGTAAATTTCGACAAGTAGAACAATGAATGGAACAGGTAGACGGTTGAAATCTTTGTATATATTGCTTCTATATAGTCTAAGAAACATATATGCAAAGCATCCAAACAGTAACATTCGCCAATTTTTTGTTCTTCAAGTTTAAGTGAACTACGAGCCCCATTGTTAATCCTTTAAAGGAAATTATTTGTAAATTTCGACAAGTAGAATAATGAATGGAACAGGTAGACTGTTGAAATTATTGTATATATTGCTTCTATATAGTCTAAGAAATATATATGCAAAGCATCCAAACAGTACAATTCGCCGATTTTTTGATCTTCAAGTTTAAGTGAACAGCGAGCCCCATTGTTAATCCTTTAAAGGAAATTATTTGTAACTTTCGACAAGTAGAACAATGAATGGAACAGGTAGACGGTTGAAATCTTTGTATAGATTGCTTCTATATAGTCTAAGAAACATATATGCAAAACATCCAAACAGTACAATTCGCCAATTTTTTGTTCTTCAAGTTTAAGTGAACAATGAGCCCCAATGGTTAATCCTTTATCGGTAATTATTTGTAACTTTCGACAAGTAGAACAATGAATGGAACAGGTCGACGGTTGAAATCTTTGTATAGATTGCTTCTATATAGTCTAAGAAACATATATGCAAAACATCCAAACAGTACAATTCGCCAATTTTTTGTTCTTCAAGTTTAAGTGAACAATGAGCCCCAATGGTTAATCCTTTATCGGTAATTATTTGTAACTTTCGACAAGTAGAACAATGAATGGAACAGGTAGACGGTTGAAATCTTTGTATATATTGCTTCTATATAGTCTAAGAAACATATATGCAAAGCACCCAAACAGTACCATTCGCCACTTTTTTGTTCTTCAAGATTAAGTGAACAACGAGCCCCATTGTTAATCCTTTAAAGGAAATTATTTGTAAATTTCGACAAGTAGAACAATGACTGGAACAGGTAGACGGTTGAAATCATTGTATATATTGCTTCTATATAGTCTAAGAAACATATATGCAAAGCATCCAAACAGTACAATTCGCCAATTTTTTGTTCTTCAAGTTTAAGTAAACTACGATCCCCATTGTTAATCCGTTATCGGAAATTATTTGTAAATTTCGACAAGTAGAACAATGAATGGAACAGGTAGACGGTTGAAATCTTTGTATATATTGCTTCTATATAGTCTAAGAAACATATATGCAAAGCATCCAAACAGTACCATTCGCCAATTTTTTGTTCTTCAAGTTTAAGTGAACAACGAGCCCCATTGATAATCATGAAACGGAAATTATTTGTAACATTCGACAAGTAGAACAATGAATGGAACAGGTAGACGGTTGAAATCATTGTATATATTGCTTCTATATAGTCTAAGAAACATATATGCAAAGCATCCAAACAGTACAATTCGACAATTTTTTGTTCTTCAAGTTTAAGTGAACAATGAGCCCCATTGTTAATCCTTTAAAGGAAATTATTTGTAACTTTCGACAAGTAGAACAATGAATGGAACAGGTAGACGGTTGAAATCTTTGTATATATTGCTTCTATATAGTCTAAGAAACATATATGCAAAGCATCCAAACAGTACCATTCGCCAATTTTTTGTTCTCCAAGTATAAGTGAACAATGAGCCCCATTGTTAATCCTTTATCGGAAATTATTTGTAACTTTCGACAAGTAGAACAATGAATGGAACAGGTAGACGGTTGAAATCTTTGTATATATTGCTTCTATATAGTCTAAGAAACATATATGAAAAGCACCCAAACAGTACCATTCGCCACTTTTTTGTTCTTCAAGTTTAAGTGAACAACGAGCCCCATTGTTAATCCTTTAAAGGAAATTATTTGTAAATTTCGACAAGTAGAACAATGATTGGAACACGTAGACGGTTGAAATCTTTGTATATATTGCTTCCATATAGTCTAAGAAACATATATGCAAAGCATCCAAACAGTACCATTCGCCAATTTTTTGTTCTTCAAGTTTAAGTGAACAATGAGACCCATTGTTAATCCTTTATCGGAAATTATTTGTAACTTTCGACAAGTAGATCAATGAATGGAACAGGTAGACGGTTGAAATCTTTGTATATATTGCTTCTATAAAGTCTAAGATACATATATGCAAATCATCCAAACAGTACAATTCGCCAATTATTTGACCTTCAAGTTTAAGTGAACTACGAGCCCCATTGTTAATACTTTAACGGAACTTATTTGTAACTTTCGACAAGTAGAACAATGAATGGAACAGGTAGACGGTTGAAATCAATGTATATATTGCTTCTATATAGTCTAAGAAACATATATGCAAAGCATCCAAACAGTACCATTCGACACTTTTTTGTTCTTCAAGTTTAAGTGAACAACGAGCCCCATTGTTAATCCTTTAAAGGAAATTATTTGTAAATTTCGACAAGTAGAACAATGATTGGAACACGTAGACGGTTGAAATCTTTGTATATATTGCTTCCATATAGTCTAAGAAACATATATGCAAAGCATCCAAACAGTACCATTCGCCAATTTTTTGTTCTTCAAGTTTAAGTGAACAATGAGACCCATTGTTAATCCTTTATCGGAAATTATTTGTAACTTTCGACAAGTAGATCAATGAATGGAACAGGTAGACGGTTGAAATCTTTGTATATATTGCTTCTATATAGTCTAAGAAACATATATGCAAATCATCCAAACAGTACAATTCGCCAATTATTTGATCTTCAAGTTTAAGTGAACTACGAGCCCCATTATTAATACTTTAACGGAAATTATTTGTAAATTTCGACAAGTAGAACAATGAATGGAACAGGTAGACGGTTGAAATCTATGTATATATTGCATCTATATAGTCTAAGAAACATATATGCAAAGCATCCAAACAGTACAATTCGCAAATTTTTTGTTCTTCAAGTTTAAGTGAACAATGAGCCCCAATGGTTAATCCTTTATCGGTAATTATTTGTAACTTTCGACAAGTAGAACACTGAATGGAACAGGTAGACGGTTGAAATCCTTATATATATAGCTTCTATATAGTCTAAGAAACATATATGCAAAGCATCCAAACAGTACAATTCGCAAATTTTTTGTTCTTCAAGTTTAAGTGAACAATGAGCCCCAATGGTTAATCCTTTATCGGTAATTATTTTTAACTTTCGACAAGTAGAACACTGAATGGAACAGGTAGACGGTTGAAATCCTTATATATATAGCTTCTATATAGTCTAAGAAACATATATGCAAAGCATCCAAACAGTACAATTCGCCAATTTTTTGTTCTTCAAGTTTAAGTGAACAATGAGCCCCATTGTTAATCCTTTAAAGGAAATTATTTGTAACTTTCGACAAGTAGAACAATGAATGGAACAGGTAGACGGTTGAAATCTTTGTATATATTGCTTCTATATAGTCTAAGAAACATATATGCAAAGCATCCAAACAGTACCATTCGCCAATTTTTTGTTCTCCAAGTATAAGTGAACAATGAGCCCCATTGTTAATCCTTTAAAGGAAATTATTTGTAAATTTCGACAAGTAGAACAATGATTGGAACACGTAGACGGTTGAAATCTTTGTATATATTGCTTCCATAAAGTCTAAGAAACATATATGCAAAGCATCCAAACAGTACCATTCGCCAATTTTTTGTTCTTCAAGTTTAAGTGAACAATGAGACCCATTGTTAATCCTTTATCGGAAATTATTTGTAACTTTCGACAAGTAGATCAATGAATGGAACAGGTAGACGGTTGAAATCTTTGTATATATTGCTTCTATATAGTCTAAGAAACATATATGCAAAGCATCCAAACAGTACAATTCGCAAATTTTTTGTTCTTCAAGTTTAAGTGAACAATGAGCCCCAATGGTTAATCCTTTATCGGTAATTATTTTTAACTTTCGACAAGTAGAACACTGAATGGAACAGGTAGACGGTTGAAATCCTTATATATATAGCTTCTATATAGTCTAAGAAACATATATGCAAAGCATCCAAACAGTACAATTCGCCAATTTTTTGTTCTTCAAGTTTAAGTGAACAATGAGCCCCATTGTTAATCCTTTAAAGGAAATTATTTGTAACTTTCGACAAGTAGAACAATGAATGGAACAGGTAGACGGTTGAAATCTTTGTATATATTGCTTCTATATAGTCTAAGAAACATATATGCAAAGCATCCAAACAGTACCATTCGCCAATTTTTTGTTCTCCAAGTATAAGTGAACAATGAGCCCCATTGTTAATCCTTTAAAGGAAATTATTTGTAAATTTCGACAAGTAGAACAATGATTGGAACACGTAGACGGTTGAAATCTTTGTATATATTGCTTCCATAAAGTCTAAGAAACATATATGCAAAGCATCCAAACAGTACCATTCGCCAATTTTTTGTTCTTCAAGTTTAAGTGAACAATGAGACCCATTGTTAATCCTTTATCGGAAATTATTTGTAACTTTCGACAAGTAGATCAATGAATGGAACAGGTAGACGGTTGAAATCTTTGTATATATTGCTTCTATATAGTCTAAGAAACATATATGCAAATCATCCAAACAGTACAATTCGCCAATTATTTGATCTTCAAGTTTAAGTGAACTACGAGCCCCATTATTAATACTTTAACGGAAATTATTTGTAAATTTCGACAAGTAGAACAATGAATGGAACAGGTAGACGGTTGAAATCTATGTATATATTGCATCTATATAGTCTAAGAAACATATATGCAAAGCATCCAAACAGTACAATTCGCAAATTTTTTGTTCTTCAAGTTTAAGTGAACAATGAGCCCCAATGGTTAATCCTTTATCGGTAATTATTTGTAACTTTCGACAAGTAGAACACTGAATGGAACAGGTAGACGGTTGAAATCCTTATATATATAGCTTCTATATAGTCTAAGAAACATATATGCAAAGCATCCAAACAGTACAATTCGCCAATTTTTTGTTCTTCAAGTTTAAGTAAACTACGATCCCCATTGTTAATCCCTTAAAGGAAATTATTTGTAACTTTCGACAAGTAGAACAATGAATGGAACAGGTAGACGGTTAAAATCATTGTATATATTGCTTCTATATAGTCTAAGAAACATATATGCAAAGCATCCAAACAGTAAAATTCGACAATTTTTTGCTCTTCAAGTTTAAGTGAACTACGAGCCCCATTGTTAATCCTTTAAAGGAAATTATTTGTAAATTTCGACAAGTAGATCAATGACTGGAACAGGTAGACGGTTGAAATCATTGTATATATTGCTTCTATATAGTCTAAGAAACATATAAGCAAAGCATCCAAACAGTACAATTCGCCAATTTTTGGTTCTTCAAGTTTAAGTAAACTACGATCCCCATTGTTAATCCGTTATCAGAAATTATTTGTAAATTTCGACAAGTAGAACAATGAATGGAACAGGTAGACGGTTGAAATCTTTGTATATATTGCTTCTATAAAGTCTAAGAAACATATATGCAAATCATCCAAACAGTACAATTCGCCAATTATTTGATCTTCAAGTTTAAGTGAACAACGAGCCCCATTGTTAATCCTTTTTAAGGAAATTATTTGTAACTTTCGACAAGTAGAACAAGGAATGGAACAGGTAGACGGTTGAAATCATTGTATATATTGCTTCTATATAGTCTATGAAACATATGTGCAAAGCATCCAAACAGTACAATTCGCCAATTTTTTGTTCTTCAAGTTTAAGTGAACTACGAGCCCCATTGTTAATCCTTTAAAGGAAATTATTTGTAACTTTCGACAAGTAGAACAATGAATGGAACAGGTAGACGGTTGAAATCTTTGTATATATTGCTTCTATATAGTCTAAGAAACATATATGCAAAGCATCCAAACAGCACAATTCGCCAATTTCTTGTTCTTCAAGATTAAGTAAACTACGATCCCCATTGTTAATCCTTTATCGGAAATTATTTGTAACTTTCGACAATTAGAACAATGAATGGAACAGGTAGACGGTTGAAATCTATGTATATATTGCATCTATATAGTCTAAGAAACATATATGCAAAGCATCCAAACAGTACAATTCGCAAATTTTTTGTTCTTCAAGTTTAAGTGAACAATGAGCCCCAATGGTTAATCCTTTATCGGTAATTATTTGTAACTTTCGACAAGTAGAACACTGAATGGAACAGGTAGACGGTTGAAATCCTTATATATATAGCTTCTATATAGTCTAAGAAACATATATGCAA
Source organism: Cerceris ruficornis (assembly GCA_963989415.1). Lineage (NCBI taxonomy): Eukaryota > Metazoa > Arthropoda > Insecta > Hymenoptera > Crabronidae > Cerceris > Cerceris ruficornis. The sequence continues at coordinate 171,462 of CAXDIW010000229.1, read as the reverse complement.
AGCATCCAAACAGTACAATTCGCCAATTTTTTGTTCTTCAAGTTTAAGTAAACTACGATCCCCATTGTTAATCCCTTAAAGGAAATTATTTGTAACTTTCGACAAGTAGAACAATGAATGGAACAGGTAGACGGTTAAAATCATTGTATATATTGCTTCTATATAGTCTAAGAAACATATATGCAAAGCATCCAAACAGTAAAATTCGACAATTTTTTGCTCTTCAAGTTTAAGTGAACTACGAGCCCCATTGTTAATCCTTTAAAGGAAATTATTTGTAAATTTCGGCAAGTAGAACAATGAATGGAATAGGTAGACAGTTGAAATCATTGTATATATTGCTTCTATATAGTCTAAGAAACATATATGCAAAGCATCCAAACAGTACAATTCGACAATTTTTTGTTCTTCAAGTTTAAGTGAACTACGAGCACCATTGTTAATCCTTTATCGGAAATTATTTGTAACTTTCGACATGTAGAACAATGAATGGAACAGGTAGACGGTTGAAATCTTTGTATATTTTGCTTCTATATAGTCTAAGAAACATATATGCAAAGCATCCAAACAGGACGATGCGCCAATTTTTTGTTCTTCAAGTTTAAGTGAACAATGAGCCCCAATGGTTAATCCTTTATCGGTAATTATTTGTAATTTTCGACAAGTAGAACAATGAATGGGACAGGTAGACGGTTGAAATCTTTGTATATATTGCTTCTATATAGTATAAGAAACATATATGCAAAGCATCCAAACAGTACAATTCGCCAATTTTTTGTTCTTCAAGTTTAAGTGAACAATGAGCCCCAATGGTTAATCCGTTATCGGAAATTATTTGTAAATTTCGACAAGTAGAACAATGAATGGAACAGATAGACGGTTGAAATCTTTGTACATATTGCTTCTATATAGTCTAAGAAACATATATGCAAAGCATCCAAACAGTACAATTCGCCAATTTTTTGTTCTTCAAGTTTAAGTGAACAATGAGCCCCATTGTTAATCCTTTAAAGGAAATTATTTGTAACTTTCGACAAGTAGAACAATGAATGGAACAGGTAGACGGTTGAAACCTTTGTATATATTGCTTCTATATAGTCTAAGAAACATATATGCAAAGCATCCAAACAGTACAATTCGCCAATTTTTTGTTCTTCAAGTTTAAGTGAACAATGAGCCCCAATGGTTAATCCTTTATCGGTAATTATTTGTAACTTTCGACAAGTAGAACAATGAATGGAACAGGTAGACGGTTGAAATCTTTGTATATATTGCTTCTATATAGTCTAAGAAACATATATGCAAAGCATCCAAACAGTAACATTCGCCAATTTTTTGTTCTTCAAGTTTAAGTGAACTACGAGCCCCATTGTTAATCCTTTAAAGGAAATTATTTGTAAATTTCGACAAGTAGAATAATGAATGGAACAGGTAGACTGTTGAAATTATTGTATATATTGCTTCTATATAGTCTAAGAAATATATATGCAAAGCATCCAAACAGTACAATTCGCCGATTTTTTGATCTTCAAGTTTAAGTGAACAGCGAGCCCCATTGTTAATCCTTTAAAGGAAATTATTTGTAACTTTCGACAAGTAGAACAATGAATGGAACAGGTAGACGGTTGAAATCTTTGTATAGATTGCTTCTATATAGTCTAAGAAACATATATGCAAAACATCCAAACAGTACAATTCGCCAATTTTTTGTTCTTCAAGTTTAAGTGAACAATGAGCCCCAATGGTTAATCCTTTATCGGTAATTATTTGTAACTTTCGACAAGTAGAACAATGAATGAAACAGGTAGACGGTTGAAATCTTTGTATATATTGCTTCTATATAGTCTAAGAAACATATATGCAAAGCACCCAAACAGTACCATTCGCCACTTTTTTGTTCTTCAAGTTTAAGTGAACAACGAGCCCCATTGTTAATCCTTTAAAGGAAATTATTTGTAAATTTCGACAAGTAGATCAATGACTGGAACAGGTAGACGGTTGAAATCATTGTATATATTGCTTCTATATAGTCTAAGAAACATATAAGCAAAGCATCCAAACAGTACAATTCGCCAATTTTTGGTTCTTCAAGTTTAAGTAAACTACGATCCCCATTGTTAATCCGTTATCAGAAATTATTTGTAAATTTCGACAAGTAGAACAATGAATGGAACAGGTAGACGGTTGAAATCTTTGTATATATTGCTTCTATAAAGTCTAAGAAACATATATGCAAATCATCCAAACAGTACAATTCGCCAATTATTTGATCTTCAAGTTTAAGTGAACAACGAGCCCCATTGTTAATCCTTTTTAAGGAAATTATTTGTAACTTTCGACAAGTAGAACAAGGAATGGAACAGGTAGACGGTTGAAATCATTGTATATATTGCTTCTATATAGTCTATGAAACATATGTGCAAAGCATCCAAACAGTACAATTCGCCAATTTTTTGTTCTTCAAGTTTAAGTGAACTACGAGCCCCATTGTTAATCCTTTAAAGGAAATTATTTGTAACTTTCGACAAGTAGAACAATGAATGGAACAGGTAGACGGTTGAAATCTTTGTATATATTGCTTCTATATAGTCTAAGAAACATATATGCAAAGCATCCAAACAGCACAATTCGCCAATTTCTTGTTCTTCAAGATTAAGTAAACTACGATCCCCATTGTTAATCCTTTATCGGAAATTATTTGTAACTTTCGACAATTAGAACAATGAATGGAACAGGTAGACGGTTGAAATCTTTGTATATATTGCTTCTATAAAGTCTAAGAAACATATATGCAAATCATCCAAACAGTACAATTCGCCAATTATTTGATCTTCAAGTATAAGTGAACTACGAGCCCCATTGTTAATACTTTAACGGAAATTATTTGTAACTTGCGACAAGTAGAACAATGAATGGAACAGGTAGACGGTTGAAATCAATGTATATATTGCTTCTATATAGTCTAAGAAACATATATGCAAAGCATCCAAACAGTACCATTCGCCACTTTTTTGTTCTTCAAGTTTAAGTGAACAACGAGCCCCATTGTTAATCCTTTAAAGGAAATTATTTGTAAATTTCGACAAGTAGAACAATGATTGGAACACGTAGACGGTTGAAATCTTTGTATATATTGCTTCCATATAGTCTAAGAAACATATATGCAAAGCATCCAAACAGTACCATTCGCCAATTTTTTGTTCTTCAAGTTTAAGTGAACAATGAGACCCATTGTTAATCCTTTATCGGAAATTATTTGTAACTTTCGACAAGTAGATCAATGAATGGAACAGGTAGACGGTTGAAATCTATGTATATATTGCTTCTATAAAGTCTAAGATACATATATGCAAATCATCCAAACAGTACAATTCGCCAATTATTTGACCTTCAAGTTTAAGTGAACTACGAGCCCCATTGTTAATACTTTAACGGAACTTATTTGTAACTTTCGACAAGTAGAACAATGAATGGAACAGGTAGACGGTTGAAATCATTGTATATATTGCTTCTATATAGTCTAAGAAACATATATGCAAAGCATCCAAACAGTATAATTCGCCAATTTTTTGTCCTCCAAGTTTAAGTGAACAATGAGCCCCATTGTTAATCCTTTAAAGGAAATTATTTGTAACTTTCAACAAGTAGAACAATGAATGGAACAGGTAGACGGTTGAAATCTTTGTATATATTGCTTCTATATAGTATAAGAAACATATATGCAAAGCATCCAAACAGTACAATTCGCCAATTTTTTGTTCTTCAAGTTTAAGTGAACAATGAGCCCCAATGGTTAATCCGTTATCGGAAATTATTTGTAACTTTCGACAATTAGAACAATGAATGGAACAGGTAGACGGTTGAAATCTTTGTATATATTGCTTCTATAAAGTCTAAGAAACATATATGCAAATCATCCAAACAGTACAATTCGCCAATTATTTGATCTTCAAGTATAAGTGAACTACGAGCCCCATTGTTAATACTTTAACGGAAATTATTTGTAACTTGCGACAAGTAGAACAATGAATGGAACAGGTAGACGGTTGAAATCAATGTATATATTGCTTCTATATAGTCTAAGAAACATATATGCAAAGCATCCAAACAGTACCATTCGCCACTTTTTTGTTCTTCAAGTTTAAGTGAACAACGAGCCCCATTGTTAATCCTTTAAAGGAAATTATTTGTAAATTTCGACAAGTAGAACAATGATTGGAACACGTAGACGGTTGAAATCTTTGTATATATTGCTTCCATATAGTCTAAGAAACATATATGCAAAGCATCCAAACAGTACCATTCGCCAATTTTTTGTTCTTCAAGTTTAAGTGAACAATGAGACCCATTGTTAATCCTTTATCGGAAATTATTTGTAACTTTCGACAAGTAGATCAATGAATGGAACAGGTAGACGGTTGAAATCTATGTATATATTGCTTCTATAAAGTCTAAGATACATATATGCAAATCATCCAAACAGTACAATTCGCCAATTATTTGACCTTCAAGTTTAAGTGAACTACGAGCCCCATTGTTAATACTTTAACGGAACTTATTTGTAACTTTCGACAAGTAGAACAATGAATGGAACAGGTAGACGGTTGAAATCATTGTATATATTGCTTCTATATAGTCTAAGAAACATATATGCAAAGCATCCAAACAGTATAATTCGCCAATTTTTTGTCCTCCAAGTTTAAGTGAACAATGAGCCCCATTGTTAATCCTTTAAAGGAAATTATTTGTAACTTTCAACAAGTAGAACAATGAATGGAACAGGTAGACGGTTGAAATCTTTGTATATATTGCTTCTATATAGTATAAGAAACATATATGCAAAGCATCCAAACAGTACAATTCGCCAATTTTTTGTTCTTCAAGTTTAAGTGAACAATGAGCCCCAATGGTTAATCCGTTATCGGAAATTATTTGTAACTTTCAACAAGTAGAACAATGAATGGAACAGGTAGACGGTTGAAATCAATGTATATATTGCTTCTATATAGTCTAAGAAACATATATGCAAAGCATCCAAACAGTACCATTCGCCACTTTTTTGTTCTTCAAGTTTAAGTGAACAACGAGCCCCATTGTTAATCCTTTAAAGGAAATTATTTGTAAATTTCGACAAGTAGAACAATGATTGGAACACGTAGACGGTTGAAATCTTTGTATATATTGCTTCCATATAGTCTAAGAAACATATATGCAAAGCATCCAAACAGTACCATTCGCCAATTTTTTGTTCTTCAAGTTTAAGTGAACAATGAGACCCATTGTTAATCCTTTATCGGAAATTATTTGTAACTTTCGACAAGTAGATCAATGAATGGAACAGGTAGACGGTTGAAATCATTGTATATATTGCTTCTATATAGTCTAAGAAACATATATGCAAAGCATCCAAACAGTATAATTCGCCAATTTTTTGTCCTCCAAGTTTAAGTGAACAATGAGCCCCATTGTTAATCCTTTAAAGGAAATTATTTGTAACTTTCAACAAGTAGAACAATGAATGGAACAGGTAGACGGTTGAAATCTTTGTATATATTGCTTCTATATAGTATAAGAAACATATATGCAAAGCATCCAAACAGTACAATTCGCCAATTTTTTGTTCTTCAAGTTTAAGTGAACAATGAGCCCCAATGGTTAATCCGTTATCGGAAATTATTTGTAACTTTCGACAAGTAGAACAATGAATGGAACAGGTAGACGGTTGAAATCTTTGTATATATTGCTTCCATATAGTCTAAGAAACATATATGCAAAGCATCCAAACAGTACCATTCGCCACTTTTTTGTTCTTCAAGTTTAAGTGAACAACGAGCCCCATTGTTAATCCTTTAAAGGAAATTATTTGTAAATTTCGACAAGTAGAACAATGATTGGAACACGTAGACGGTTGAAATCTTTGTATATATTGCTTCCATATAGTCTAAGAAACATATATGCAAAGCATCCAAACAGTACCATTCGCCAATTTTTTGTTCTTCAAGTTTAAGTGAACAATGAGACCCATTGTTAATCCTTTATCGGAAATTATTTGTAACTTTCGACAAGTAGATCAATGAATGGAACAGGTAGACGGTTGAAATCTTTGTATATATTGCTTCTATATAGTCTAAGAAACATATATGCAAATCATCCAAACAGTACAATTCGCCAATTATTTGATCTTCAAGTTTAAGTGAACTACGAGCCCCATTATTAATACTTTAACGGAAATTATTTGTAAATTTCGACAAGTAGAACAATGAATGGAACAGGTAGACGGTTGAAATCTATGTATATATTGCATCTATATAGTCTAAGAAACATATATGCAAAGCATCCAAACAGTACAATTCGACAATTTTTTGTTCTTCAAGTTTAAGTGAACTACGAGCCCCATTGTTAATCCTTTATCGGAAATTATTTGTAACTTTCGACATGTAGAACAATGAATGGAACAGGTAGACGGTTGAAATCTTTGTATATATTGCTTCTATATAGTCTAAGAAACATATATGCAAAGCATCCAAACAGTACGATGCGCCAATTTTTTGTTCTTCAAGTTTAAGTGAACAATGAGCCCCAATGGTTAATCCTTTATCGGTAATTATTTGTACTTTTCGACAAGTAGAACAATGAATGGGACAGGTAGACGGTTGAAATCTTTGTATATATTGCTTCTATATAGTATAAGAAACATATATGCAAAGCATCCAAACAGTACAATTCGCCAATTTTTTGTTCTTCAAGTTTAAGTGAACAATGAGCCCCAATGGTTAATCCTTTATCGGTAATTATTTGTAACTTTCGACAAGTAGAACAATGAATGGAACAGGTAGACGGTTGAAATCTTTGTATATATTGCTTCTATATAGTCTAAGAAACATATATGCAAAGCACCCAAACAGTACCATTCGCCACTTTTTTGTTCTTCAAGATTAAGTGAACAACGAGCCCCATTGTTAATCCTTTAAAGGAAATTATTTGTAAATTTCGACAAGTAGAACAATGACTGGAACAGGTAGACGGTTGAAATCATTGTATATATTGCTTCTATATAGTCTAAGAAACATATATGCAAAGCATCCAAACAGTACAATTCGCCAATTTTTTGTTCTTCAAGTTTAAGTAAACTACGATCCCCATTGTTAATCCGTTATCGGAAATTATTTGTAAATTTCGACAAGTAGAACAATGAATGGAACAGGTAGACGGTTGAAATCTTTGTATATATTGCTTCTATATAGTCTAAGAAACATATATGCAAAGCATCCAAACAGTACAATTCGACAATTTTTTGTTCTTCAAGTTTAAGTGAACTACGAGCCCCAATGGTTAATCCTTTATAGGAAATTATTTGTAATTTTCGACAAGTAGAACAATGAATGGAACAGGTAGACGGTTGAAATCTTTGTATATATTGCTTCTATATAGTCTAAGAAACCTATATGCAAATCATCTAAACAGTAACAATCGCCAATTTTTTGATCTTCAAGTTTAAGTGAACTGCGAGCCCCATTGATAATCATGAAATGGAAATTATTTGCAACTTTCTTCAAGTAGAACAATGAATGGAACAGGTAGACGGTTGAAATCTTTGTATATATTGCTTCTATATAGTCTAAGAAACATATATGCAAAGCACCCAAACAGTACCATTCGCCACTTTTTTGTTCTTCAAGTTTAAGTGAACAACGAGCCCCATTGTTAATCCTTTAAAGGAAATTATTTGTAAATTTCGACAAGTAGAACAATGATTGGAACACGTAGACGGTTGAAATCTTTGTATATATTGCTTCTATATAGTATAAGAAACATATATGCAAAGCATCCAAACAGTACAATTCGCCAATTTTTTGTTCTTCAAGTTTAAGTGAACAATGAGCCCCAATGGTTAAACCGTTATCGGAAATTATTTGTAACTTTCGACAAGTAGAACAATGAATGGAACAGGTAGACGGTTGAAATCATTGTATATATTGCTTCTATATAGTCTAAGAAACATATATGCAAAGCATCCAAACAGTACAATTCGCCAATTTTTTGTTCTTCAAGTTTAAGTGAACAATGAGCCCCATTGTTAATCCTTTAAAGGAAATTATTTGTAACTTTCGACAAGTAGAACAATGAATGGAACAGGTAGACGGTTGAAACCTTTGTATATATTGCTTCTATATAGTCTAAGAAACATATATGCAAAGCATCCAAACAGTACCATTCGCCAATTTTTTGTTCTTCAAGTTTAAGTGAACAATGAGCCCCATTGTTAATCCTTTATCGGAAATTATTTGTAACTTTCGACAAGTAGAACAATGAATGGAACAGGTAGACGGTTGAAATCTTTGTATATATTGCTTCTATATAGTTTAAGAAACATATATGCAATGCACCCAAACAGTACCATTCGCCACTTTTTTGTTCTTCAAGTTTAAGTGAACAACGAGCCCCATTGTTAATCCTTTAAAGGAAATTATTTGTAAATTTCGACAAGTAGAACAATGATTGGTACACGTAGACGGTTGAAATCTTTGTATATGTTGCTTCTATATAGTCTAAGAAACCTATATGCAAAGCATCTAAACAGTAACAATCGCCTATTTATTGATCTTCAAGTTTAAGTGAACAGCGAGCCCCATTGATAATCATGAAATGGAAATTATTTGTAACTTTCTACAAGTAGAACAATGAATAGTACAGGTAGACGGGTGAAATATTTCTATATATTGCTTCTAAATAGTCTAAGAAACATCTATGCAAAGCATCCAAACAGTACAATTCGCCAATTTTTTGCTCTTCAAGTTTAAGTGAACTACGAGCCCCATTGTTAATCCTTTAAAGGAAATTATTTGTAAATTTCGGCAAGTAGAACAATGAATGGAACAGGTAGACGGTTGAAATCCTTGTATATATTGCTTCTATATAGTCTAAGATACATATATGCAAAGCATCCAAACAGTACAATTCGCCAATTTTTTGTTCTTCAAGTTTAAGTGAACAATGAGCCCCAATGGTTAATCCTTTATCGGTAATTATTTGTAACTTTCGACAAGTAGAACAATGAATGGAACAGGTAGACGGTTGAAATCCTTGTATATATTGCTTCTATATAGTATAAGAAACATATATGCAAAGCATCCAAACAGTACAATTCGCCAATTTTTTGTTCTTCAAGTTTAAGTGAACAATGAGCCCCAATGGTTAATCCGTTATCGGAAATTATTTGTAAATTTCGACAAGTAGAACAATGAATGGTACAGGTAGACGGTTGAAATCTTTGTATATATTGCTTCTATATAGTATAAGAAACATATATGCAAAGCATCCAAACAGTACCATTCGCCAATTTTTTGTTCTTCAAGTTTAAGTGAACTACGAGCCCCATTGTTAATCCTTTAAAGGAAATTATTTGTAAATTTCGACAAGTAGAACAATGAATGGAACAGGTAGACTGTTGAAATTATTGTATATATTGCTTCTATATAGTCTAAGAAATATATATGCAAAGCATCCAAACAGTACAATTCGCCGATTTTTTGATCTTCAAGTTTAAGTGAACAGCGAGCCCCATTGTTAATCCTTTAAAGGAAATTATTTGTAACTTTCGACAAGTAGAACAATGAATGGAACAGGTAGACGGTTGAAATCTTTGTATATATTGCTTCTATATAGTCTAAGAAACATATATGCAAAGCATCCAAACAGTACAATTCGCCATTTTTTTGTTCTACAAGTTTAAGTGAACAATGAGCCCCAATGGTTAATCCTTTATCGGTAATTATTTGTAACTTTCGACAAGTAGAACAATGAATGGAACAGGTAGACGGTTGAAATCCTTGTATATATTGCTTCCATATAGTCTAAGAAACATGTACGCAAAGCATCCAAACAGTACCATTCGCCAATTTTTTGTCCTTCAAGTTTAAGTGAACAATGAGCCCCATTGTTAATCCTTTATCGGAAATTATTTGTAACTTTCGACAAGTAGAACAATGAATGGAACAGTTGGACGGTTGAAATCTTTGTATATATTGCTTCTATATAATCTAAGAAACATTTATGCAAAGCATCTAAACAGTAACAATCGCCAATTTTTTGATATTCAAGTTTAAGTGAACAGCGAGCCCCATTGATAATCATGAAATGGAAATTATTTGTAACTTTCTACAAGTAGAACAATGAATAGTACAGGTAGACGGGTGAAATATTTCTATATATTGCTTCTAAATAGTGTAAGAAACATCTATGCAAAGCATCCAAACAGTACAATTCGCCAATTTTTCGCTCTTCAATTTTAAGTGAACTACGAGCCCCATTGTTAATCCTTTAAAGGAAATTATTTGTAAATTTCGGCAAGTAGAACAATGAATGGAATAGGTAGACGGTTGAAATCATTGTATATGTTGCTTCTATATAGTCTAAGAAACATATATGCAAAGCATCCAAACAGTACAATTCGCCAATTTTTTGTTCTTCAAGTTTAAGTAAACTACGATCCCCATTGTTAATCCCTTAACGGAAATTATTTGTAACATTCGACAAGTAGAACAATGAATGGAACAGGTAGACGGTTGAAATCATTGTATATATTGCTTCTATATAGTCTAAGAAACATATATGCAAAGCATCCAAACAGTACAATTCGCCAATTTTTTGTTCTTCAAGTTTAAGTGAACAATGAGCCCCATTGTTAATCCTTTAAAGGAAATTATTTGTAACTTTCGACAAGTAGAACAATGAATGGAACAGGTAGACGGTTGAAATCTTTGTATATATTGCTTCTATATAGTCTAAGAAACATATATGCCATGCATCCAAACAGTTCCATTCGCCAATTTTTTGTTCTCCAAGTTTAAGTGAACAATGAGCCCCATTGTTAATCCTTTATCGGAAATTATTTGTAACTTTCGACAAGTAGAACAATGAATGGAACAGGTAGACGGTTGAAATCTTTGTATATATTGATTCTATATAGTCTAAGAAACATATATGCAAAGCACCCAAACAGTACCATTCGCCACTTTTTTGTTCTTCAAGTTTAAGTGAACAACGAGCCCCATTGTTAATCCTTTAAAGGAAATTATTTGTAAATTTCGACAAGTAGAACAATGAATGGAACAGGTAGCCGGTTGAAATCAATGTATATATTGCTTCTATATAGTCTAAGAAACATTTATGCAAAGCATCCAAACAGTACCATTCGCCAATTTTTTGTTCTTCAAGTTTAAGTGAACTACGAGCCCCATTGTTAATCCCTTAACGGAAATTAATTGTAACTTTCTACAAGTAGAACAATGATTGGAACACGTAGATGGTTGAAATCTTTGTATATATTGCTTCCATATAGTCTAAGAAACATGTACGCAAAGCATCCAAACAGTACAATTCGCCAATTTTTTGTTCTTCAAGTTTAAGTGAACTACGATCCCCATTGTTAATCCCTTAACGGAAATTATTTGTAACTTTCGACAAGTAGAACAGTGAATGGAACAGGTAGACGGTTGAAATCTTTGTATATATTGCTTCTATATAGTATAAGAAACATATATGCAAAGCATCCAAACAGTACAATTCGGCAATTTTTTGTTCTTCAAGTTTAAGTGAACAATGCGCCCCAATGTTTAATCCGTTATCGGAAATTATTTGTAACTTTCGACAAGTAGAACAATGAATGGAAAAGGTAGACGGTTGAAATCTTTGTATATATTGCTTCCATATAGTCTAAGAGACATGTACGCAAAGCATCCAAACAGTACAATTCGCCAATTTTTTGTTCTCCAAGTTTAAGTGAACAATGATCCCCATTGTTAATCCTTTATCGGAAATTATTTGTAACTTTCGACAAGTAGAACAATGAATGGAACAGGTAGATGGTTGAAATCTTTGTATATATTGCTTCTATATAGTCTAAGAAACATATATGCAAAGCACCCAAACAGTACCATTCGCCACTTTTTTGTTCTTCAAGTTTAAGTGAACAACGAGCCCCATTGTTAATCCTTTAAAGGAAATTATTTGTAAATTTCGACAAGTAGAACAATGATTGGAAAACGTAGACGGTTGAAATCTTTGTATATATTGCTTCCATATAGTGTAAGAAACATATATGCAAAGCATCCAAACAGTACCATTCGCCAATTTTTTGTTCTTCAAGTTTAAGTAAACTACGATCCCCATTGTTAATCCTTTAAAGGAAATTATTTGTAAATTTCGGCAAGTAGAACAATGAATGGAACAGGTAGACGGTTGAAATCTTTGTATATATTGCTTCTAAATAGTCTAAGAAACATCTATGCAAAGCATCCAAACAGTACAATTCGCCAATTTTTTGCTCTTCAAGTTTAAGTGAACTACGAGCCCCATTGTTAATCCTTTAAAGGAAATTATTTGTAAATTTCGGCAAGTAGAACAATGAATGGAACAGGTAGACGGTTGAAATCTTTGTATATATTGCTTCTATATAGTCTAAGAAACATATATGCAAAGCATCCAAACAGCACAGTTCGCCAATTTTTTGTTCTTCAAGTTTAAGTGAACTACGAGCCCCATTGTTAATCCTTTATCGGAAATTATTTGTAACTTTCGACATGTAGAACAATGAATGGAACAGGTAGACGGTTGAAATCTTTGTATATATTGCTTCTATATAGTCTAAGAAACATATATGCAAAGCATCCAAACAGTACGATGCGCCAATTTTTTGTTCTTCAAGTTTAAGTGAACAATGAGCCCCAATGGTTAATCCTTTATCGGTAATTATTTGTAATTTTCGACAAGTAGAACAATGAATGGGACAGGTAGACGGTTGAAATCTTTGTATATATTGCTTCTATATAGTATAAGAAACATATATGCAAAGCATCCAAACAGTACAATTCGCCAATTTTTTGTTCTTCAAGTTTAAGTGAACAATGAGCCCCAATGGTTAATCCGTTATCGGAAATTATTTGTAAATTTCGACAAGTAGAACAATGAATGGAACAGGTAGACGGTTGAAATCTTTGTATATATTGCTTCTATATAGTCTAAGAAACATATATGCAAAGCATCCAAACAGTAACATTCGCCAATTTTTTGTTCTTCAAGTTTAAGTGAACTACGAGCCCCATTGTTAATCCTTTAAAGGAAATTATTTGTAAATTTCGACAAGTAGAACAATGAATAGAACAGGTAGACTGTTGAAATTATTGTATATATTGCTTCTATATAGTCTAAGAAATATATATGCAAAGCATCCAAACAGTACAATTCGCCGATTTTTTGATCTTCAAGTTTAAGTGAACAGCGAGCCCCATTGTTAATCCTTTAAAGGAAATTATTTGTAACTTTCGACAAGTAGAACAATGAATGGAACAGGTAGACGGTTGAAATCTTTGTATAGATTGCTTCTATATAGTCTAAGAAACATATATGCAAAACATCCAAACAGTACAATTCGCCAATTTTTTGTTCTTCAAGTTTAAGTGAACAATGAGCCCCAATGGTTAATCCTTTATCGGTAATTATTTGTAACTTTCGACAAGTAGAACAATGAATGGAACAGGTAGACGGTTGAAATCTTTGTATATATTGCTTCTATATAGTCTAAGAAACATATATGCAAAGCACCCAAACAGTACCATTCGCCACTTTTTTGTTCTTCAAGATTAAGTGAACAACGAGCCCCATTGTTAATCCTTTAAAGGAAATTATTTGTAAATTTCGACAAGTAGAACAATGACGGGAACAGGTAGACGGTTGAAATCATTGTATATATTGCTTCTATATAGTCTAAGAAACATATATGCAAAGCATCCAAACAGTACAATTCGCCAATTTTTTGTTCTTCAAGTTTAAGTAAACTACGATCCCCATTGTTAATCCGTTATCGGAAATTATTTGTAAATTTCGACAAGTAGAACAATGAATGGAACAGGTAGACGGTTGAAATCTTTGTATATATTGCTTCTATATAGTCTAAGAAACATATATGCAAAGCATCCAAACAGTACCATTCGCCAATTTTTTGTTCTTCAAGTTTAAGTGAACAACGAGCCCCATTGATAATCATGAAACGGAAATTATTTGTAACATTCGACAAGTAGAACAATGAATGGAACAGGTAGACGGTTGAAATCATTGTATATATTGCTTCTATATAGTCTAAGAAACATATATGCAAAGCATCCAAACAGTACAATTCGCCAATTTTTTGTTCTTCAAGTTTAAGTGAACAATGAGCCCCATTGTTAATCCTTTAAAGGAAATTATTTGTAACTTTCGACAAGTAGAACAATGAATGGAACAGGTAGACGGTTGAAATCTTTGTATATATTGCTTCTATATAGTCTAAGAAACATATATGCAAAGCATCCAAACAGTACCATTCGCCAATTTTTTGTTCTCCAAGTATAAGTGAACATTGAGCCCCATTGTTAATCCTTTATCGGAAATTATTTGTAACTTTCGACAAGTAGAACAATGAATGGAACAGGTAGACGGTTGAAATCTTTGTATATATTGCTTCTATATAGTCTAAGAAACATATATGCAAAGCACCCAAACAGTACCATTCGCCACTTTTTTGTTCTTCAAGTTTAAGTGAACAACGAGCCCCATTGTTAATCCTTTAAAGGAAATTATTTGTAAATTTCGACAAGTAGAACAATGATTGGAACACGTAGACGGTTGAAATATTTGTATATATTGCTTCCACATAGTCTAAGAAACATATATGCAAAGCATCCAAACAGTACCAATCGCCAATTTTTTGTTCTTCAAGTTTAAGTGAACAATGAGACCCATTGTTAATCCTTTATCGGAAATTATTTGTAACTTTCGACAAGTAGATCAATGAATGGAACAGGTAGACGGTTGAAATCTTTGTATATATTGCTTCTATAAAGTCTAAGATACATATATGCAAATCATCCAAACAGTACAATTCGCCAATTATTTGACCTTCAAGTTTAAGTGAACTACGAGCCCCATTGTTAATACTTTAACGGAACTTATTTGTAACTTTCGACAAGTAGAACAATGAATGGAACAGGTAGACGGTTGAAATCAATGTATATATTGCTTCTATATAGTCTAAGAAACATATATGCAAAGCATCCAAACAGTACCATTCGACACTTTTTTGTTCTTCAAGTTTAAGTGAACAACGAGCCCCATTGTTAATCCTTTAAAGGAAATTATTTGTAAATTTCGACAAGTAGAACAATGATTGGAACACGTAGACGGTTGAAATCTTTGTATATATTGCTTCCATATAGTCTAAGAAACATATATGCAAAGCATCCAAACAGTATCATTCGCCAATTTTTTGTTCTTCAAGTTTAAGTGAACAATGAGACCCATTGTTAATCCTTTATCGGAAATTATTTGTAACTTTCGACAAGTAGATCAATGAATGGAACAGGTAGACGGTTGAAATCTATGTATATATTGCATCTATATAGTCTAAGAAACATATATGCAAAGCATCCAAACAGTACAATTCGCAAATTTTTTGTTCTTCAAGTTTAAGTGAACAATGAGCCCCAATGGTTAATCCTTTATCGGTAATTATTTGTAACTTTCGACAAGTAGAACACTGAATGGAACAGGTAGACGGTTGAAATCCTTATATATATAGCTTCTATATAGTCTAAGAAACATATATGCAAAGCATCCAAGCAGTACATTTCGCCAATTATTTGTTCTTCAAGTTTAAGTGAACAATGAGCCCCAATGGTTAATCCTTTATCGGAAATTATTTGTAACTTTCGACAAGTAGAACAATGAATGGAACAGGTAGACGCTTGAAATCTTTGTATATATTGCTTCTATATAGTCTAAGAAACATATATGCAAAGCATCCAAACAGTAAAATTCGACAATTTTTTGCTCTTCAAGTTTAAGTGAACTACGAGCCCCATTGTTAATCCTTTAAAGGAAATTATTTGTAAATTTCGGCAAGTAGAACAATGAATGGAATAGGTAGACAGTTGAAATCATTGTATATATTGCTTCTATATAGTCTAAGAAACATATATGCAAAGCATCCAAACAGTACAATTCGACAATTTTTTGTTCTTCAAGTTTAAGTGAACTACGAGCCCCATTGTTAATCCTTTATCGGAAATTATTTGTAACTTTCGACATGTAGAACAATGAATGGAACAGGTAGACGGTTGAAATCTTTGTATATATTGCTTCTATATAGTATAAGAAACATATATGCAAAGCATCCAAACAGTACAATTCGCCAATTTTTTGTTCTTCAAGTTTAAGTGAACAATGAGCCCCAATGGTTAATCCGTTACCGGAAATTATTTGTAAATTTCGACAAGTAGAACAATGAATGGAACAGGTAGACGGTTGAAATCTTTGTATATATTGCTTCTATATAGTCTAAGAAACCTATATGCAAAGCATCTAAACAGTACAATTCGCCAATTTTTTGATCTTCAAGTTTAAGTGAACTGCGAGCCCCATTGATAATCATGAAATGGAAATTATTTGCAACTTTCTTCAAGTAGAACAATGAATGGAACAGGTAGACGGTTGAAATCTTTGTATATATTGCTTCTATATAGTCTAAGAAACATATATGCAAAGCATCCAAACAGTACAATTCGCCAATTTTTTGATCTTCAAGTTTAAGTGAACTACGAGCCCCATTGTTAATACTTTAACGGAAATTATTTGTAACTTGCGACAAGTAGAACAATGAATGGAACAGGTAGACGGTTGAAATCTTTGTATACATTGCTTCTATATAGTCTAAGAAACATATATGCAAAGCATCCAAACAGTACCATTCGCCAATTTTTTGTTCTTCAAGTTTAAGTGAACTACGAGCCCCATTGTTAATCCTTTAAAGGAAATTATTTGTAAATTTCGACAAGTAGAACAATGAATGGAACAGGTAGACGGTTGAAATTATTGTATATATTGCTTCTATATAGTCTAAGAAATATATATGCAAAGCATCCAAACAGTACAATTCGCCGATTTTTTGTTCTTCAAGTTTAAGTGAACAATGAGCCCCCATTGTTAATCCTTTAAAGGAAATTATTTGTAACTTTCGACAAGTAGAACAATGAATGGAACAGGTAGACGGTTGAAATCTTTGTATATATTGCTTCTATATAGTCTAAGAAACATATATGCAAAGCATCCAAACAGCACAATTCGCCAATTTCTTGTTCTTCAAGATTAAGTAAACTACGATCCCCATTGTTAATGCCTTAACGGAAATTATTTGTAACTGTCGACAAGTAGAACAATGAATGGAACAGGTAGACGGTTGAAATCTTTGTATATATTGCTTCTATAAAGTCTAAGAAACATATATGCAAATCATCCAAACAGTACAATTCGCCAATTATTTGATCTTCAAGTTTAAGTGAACAACGAGCCCCATTGTTAATCCTTTAAAGGAAATTATTTGTAACTTTCGACAAGTAGAACAAGGAATGGAACAGGTAGACGGTTGAAATCATTGTATATATTGCTTCTATATAGTCTATGAAACATATGTGCAAAGCATCCAAACAGTACAATTCGCCAATTTTTTGTTCTTCAAGTTTAAGTGAACTACGAGCCCCATTGTTAATCCTTTAAAGGAAATTATTTGTAACTTTCGACAAGTAGAACAATGAATGGAACAGGTAGACGGTTGAAATCTTTGTATATATTGCTTCTATATAGTCTAAGAAACATATATGCAAAGCATCCAAACAGCACAATTCGCCAATTTCTTGTTCTTCAAGATTAAGTAAACTACGATCCCCATTGTTAATCCTTTATCGGAAATTATTTGTAACTTTCGACAATTAGAACAATGAATGGAACAGGTAGACGGTTGAAATCTTTGTATATATTGCTTCTATAAAGTCTAAGAAACATATATGCAAATCATCCAAACAGTACAATTCGCCAATTATTTGATCTTCAAGTATAAGTGAACTACGAGCCCCATTGTTAATACTTTAACGGAAATTATTTGTAACTTGCGACAAGTAGAACAATGAATGGAACAGGTAGACGGTTGAAATCAATGTATATATTGCTTCTATATAGTCTAAGAAACATATATGCAAAGCATCCAAACAGTACCATTCGCCACTTTTTTGTTCTTCAAGTTTAAGTGAACAACGAGCCCCATTGTTAATCCTTTAAAGGAAATTATTTGTAAATTTCGACAAGTAGAACAATGATTTGAACACGTAGACGGTTGAAATCTTTGTATATATTGCTTCCATATAGTCTAAGAAACATATATGCAAAGCATCCAAACAGTACCATTCGCCAATTTTTTGTTCTTCAAGTTTAAGTGAACAATGAGACCCATTGTTAATCCTTTAACGGAAATTATTTGTAACTTTCGACAAGTAGATCAATGAATGGAACAGGTAGACGGTTGAAATCTATGTATATATTGCTTCTATAAAGTCTAAGATACATATATGCAAATCATCCAAACAGTACAATTCGCCAATTATTTGACCTTCAAGTTTAAGTGAACTACGAGCCCCATTGTTAATACTTTAACGGAACTTATTTGTAACTTTCGACAAGTAGAACAATGAATGGAACAGGTAGACGGTTGAAATCAATGTATATATTGCTTCTATATAGTCTAAGAAACATATATGCAAAGCATCCAAACAGTACCATTCGACACTTTTTTGTTCTTCAAGTTTAAGTGAACAACGAGCTCCATTGTTAATCCTTTAAAGGAAATTATTTGTAAATTTCGACAAGTAGAACAATGATTGGAACACGTAGACGGTTGAAATCTTTGTATATATTGCTTCCATATAGTCTAAGAAACATATATGCAAAGCATCCAAACAGTACCATTCGCCAATTTTTTGTTCTTCAAGTTTAAGTGAACAATGAGACCCATTGTTAATCCTTTATCGGAAATTATTTGTAACTTTCGACAAGTAGAACAATGAATGGAACAGGTAGAGGGTTGAAATCTTTGTATATATTGCTTCTATAAAGTCTAAGAAACATATATGCAAATCATCCAAACAGTACAATTCGCCAATTATTTGATCTTCAAGTATAAGTGAGCTACGAGCCCCATTGTTAATACTTTAACGGAAATTATTTGTAACTTTCGACAAGTAGAACAATGAATGGAACAGGTAGACGGTTGAAATCATTGTATATATTGCTTCTATATAGTCTAAGAAACATATATGCAAAGCATCCAAACAGTATAATTCGCCAATTTTTTGTCCTCCAAGTTTAAGTGAACAATGAGCCCCATTGTTAATCCTTTAAAGGAAATTATTTGTAACTTTCAACAAGTAGAACAATGAATGGAACAGGTAGACGGTTGAAATCTTTGTATATATTGCTTCTATATAGTATAAGAAACATATATGCAAAGCATCCAAACAGTACAATTCGCCAATTTTTTGTTCTTCAAGTTTAAGTGAACAATGAGCCCCAATGGTTAAACCGTTATCGGAAATTATTTGTAACTTTCGACAAGTAGAACAATGAATGGAACAGGTAGACGGTTGAAATCTTTGTATATATTGCTTCTATATAGTCTAAGAAACATATATGCAAAGCATCCAAACAGTACCATTCGCCACTTTTTTGTTCTTCAAGATTAAGTGAACAACGAGCCCCATTGTTAATCCTTTAAAGGAAATTATTTGTAAATTTCGACAAGTAGAACAATGATTGGAACACGTAGACGGTTGAAATCTTTGTATATATTGCTTCCATATAGTCTAAGAAACATATATGCAAAGCATCCAAACAGTACCATTCGCCAATTTTTTGTTCTTCAAGTTTAAGTGAACAATGAGACCCATTGTTAATCCTTTAAAGGAAATTATTTGTAAATTTCGACAAGTAGAACAATGAATGGAACAGGTAGACTGTTGAAATTATTGTATATATTGCTTCTATATAGTCTAAGAAATATATATGCAAAGCATCCAAACAGTACAATTCGCCGATTTTTTGATCTTCAAGTTTAAGTGAACAGCGAGCCCCATTGTTAATCCTTTAAAGGAAATTATTTGTAACTTTCGACAAGTAGAACAATGAATGGAACAGGTAGACGGTTGAAATCTTTGTATAGATTGCTTCTATATAGTCTAAGAAACATATATGCAAAACATCCAAACAGTACAATTCGCCAATTTTTTGTTCTTCAAGTTTAAGTGAACAATGAGCCCCAATGGTTAATCCTTTATCGGTAATTATTTGTAACTTTCGACAAGTAGAACAATGAATGGAACAGGTAGACGGTTGAAATCTTTGTATATATTGCTTCTATATAGTCTAAGAAACATATATGCAAAGCACCCAAACAGTACCATTCGCCACTTTTTTGTTCTTCAAGATTAAGTGAACAACGAGCCCCATTGTTAATCCTTTAAAGGAAATTATTTGTAAATTTCGACAAGTAGAACAATGACTGGAACAGGTAGACGGTTGAAATCATTGTATATATTGCTTCTATATAGTCTAAGAAACATATATGCAAAGCATCCAAACAGTACAATTCGCCAATTTTTTGTTCTTCAAGTTTAAGTAAACTACGATCCCCATTGTTAATCCGTTATCGGAAATTATTTGTAAATTTCGACAAGTAGAACAATGAATGGAACAGGTAGACGGTTGAAATCTTTGTATATATTGCTTCTATATAGTCTAAGAAACATATATGCAAAGCATCCAAACAGTACCATTCGCCAATTTTTTGTTCTTCAAGTTTAAGTGAACAACGAGCCCCATTGATAATCATGAAACGGAAATTATTTGTAACATTCGACAAGTAGAACAATGAATGGAACAGGTAGACGGTTGAAATCATTGTATATATTGCTTCTATATAGTCTAAGAAACATATATGCAAAGCATCCAAACAGTACAATTCGCCAATTTTTTGTTCTTCAAGTTTAAGTGAACAATGAGCCCCATTGTTAATCCTTTAAAGGAAATTATTTGTAACTTTCGACAAGTAGAACAATGAATGGAACAGGTAGACGGTTGAAATCTTTGTATATATTGCTTCTATATAGTCTAAGAAACATATATGCAAAGCATCCAAACAGTACCATTCGCCAATTTTTTGTTCTCCAAGTATAAGTGAACAATGAGCCCCATTGTTAATCCTTTATCGGAAATTATTTGTAACTTTCGACAAGTAGAACAATGAATGGAACAGGTAGACGGTTGAAATCTTTGTATATATTGCTTCTATATAGTCTAAGAAACATATATGCAAAGCACCCAAACAGTACCATTCGCCACTTTTTTGTTCTTCAAGTTTAAGTGAACAACGAGCCCCATTGTTAATCCTTTAAAGGAAATTATTTGTAAATTTCGACAAGTAGAACAATGATTGGAACACGTAGACGGTTGAAATATTTGTATATATTGCTTCCACATAGTCTAAGAAACATATATGCAAAGCATCCAAACAGTACCATTCGCCAATTTTTTGTTCTTCAAGTTTAAGTGAACAATGAGACCCATTGTTAATCCTTTATCGGAAATTATTTGTAACTTTCGACAAGTAGATCAATGAATGGAACAGGTAGACGGTTGAAATCTTTGTATATATTGCTTCTATAAAGTCTAAGATACATATATGCAAATCATCCAAACAGTACAATTCGCCAATTATTTGACCTTCAAGTTTAAGTGAACTACGAGCCCCATTGTTAATACTTTAACGGAACTTATTTGTAACTTTCGACAAGTAGAACAATGAATGGAACAGGTAGACGGTTGAAATCAATGTATATATTGCTTCTATATAGTCTAAGAAACATATATGCAAAGCATCCAAACAGTACCATTCGACACTTTTTTGTTCTTCAAGTTTAAGTGAACAACGAGCCCCATTGTTAATCCTTTAAAGGAAATTATTTGTAAATTTCGACAAGTAGAACAATGATTGGAACACGTAGACGGTTGAAATCTTTGTATATATTGCTTCCATATAGTCTAAGAAACATATATGCAAAGCTTCCAAACAGTACCATTCGCCAATTTTTTGTTCTTCAAGTTTAAGTGAACAATGAGACCCATTGTTAATCCTTTATCGGAAATTATTTGTAACTTTCGACAAGTAGATCAATGAATGGAACAGGTAGACGGTTGAAATCTATGTATATATTGCATCTATATAGTCTAAGAAACATATATGCAAAGCATCCAAACAGTACAATTCGCCAATTTTTTGTTCTTCAAGTTTAAGTGAACAATGAGCCCCAATGGTTAATCCTTTATCGGTAATTATTTGTAACTTTCGACAAGTAGAACAATGAATGGAACAGGTAGACGGTTGAAATCTTTGTATATATTGCTTCTATATAGTCTAAGAAACATATATGCAAAGCATCCAAACAGTAACATTCGCCAATTTTTTGTTCTTCAAGTTTAAGTGAACTACGAGCCCCATTGTTAATCCTTTAAAGGAAATTATTTGTAAATTTCGACAAGTAGAATAATGAATGGAACAGGTAGACTGTTGAAATTATTGTATATATTGCTTCTATATAGTCTAAGAAATATATATGCAAAGCATCCAAACAGTACAATTCGCCGATTTTTTGATCTTCAAGTTTAAGTGAACAGCGAGCCCCATTGTTAATCCTTTAAAGGAAATTATTTGTAACTTTCGACAAGTAGAACAATGAATGGAACAGGTAGACGGTTGAAATCTTTGTATAGATTGCTTCTATATAGTCTAAGAAACATATATGCAAAACATCCAAACAGTACAATTCGCCAATTTTTTGTTCTTCAAGTTTAAGTGAACAATGAGCCCCAATGGTTAATCCTTTATCGGTAATTATTTGTAACTTTCGACAAGTAGAACAATGAATGAAACAGGTAGACGGTTGAAATCTTTGTATATATTGCTTCTATATAGTCTAAGAAACATATATGCAAAGCACCCAAACAGTACCATTCGCCACTTTTTTGTTCTTCAAGTTTAAGTGAACAACGAGCCCCATTGTTAATCCTTTAAAGGAAATTATTTGTAAATTTCGACAAGTAGATCAATGACTGGAACAGGTAGACGGTTGAAATCATTGTATATATTGCTTCTATATAGTCTAAGAAACATATAAGCAAAGCATCCAAACAGTACAATTCGCCAATTTTTGGTTCTTCAAGTTTAAGTAAACTACGATCCCCATTGTTAATCCGTTATCGGAAATTATTTGTAAATTTCGACAAGTAGAACAATGAATGGAACAGGTAGACGGTTGAAATCTTTGTATATATTGCTTCTATAAAGTCTAAGAAACATATATGCAAATCATCCAAACAGTACAAATCGCCAATTATTTGATCTTCAAGTTTAAGTGAACAACGAGCCCCATTGTTAATCCTTTAAAGGAAATTATTTGTAACTTTCGACAAGTAGAACAAGGAATGGAACAGGTAGACGGTTGAAATCATTGTATATATTGCTTCTATATAGTCTATGAAACATATGTGCAAAGCATCCAAACAGTACAATTCGCCAATTTTTTGTTCTTCAAGTTTAAGTGAACTACGAGCCCCATTGTTAATCCTTTAAAGGAAATTATTTGTAACTTTCGACAAGTAGAACAATGAATGGAACAGGTAGACGGTTGAAATCTTTGTATATATTGCTTCTATATAGTCTAAGAAACATATATGCAAAGCATCCAAACAGCACAATTCGCCAATTTCTTGTTCTTCAAGATTAAGTAAACTGCGATCCCCATTGTTAATCATTTATCGGAAATTATTTGTAACTTTCGACAAGTAGAACAATGAATGGAACAGGTAGACGGTTGAAATCTTTGTATATATTGCTTCTATATAGTCTAAGAAACATATATGCAAAGCATCCAAACAGTACAATTCGCAAATTTTTTGTTCTTCAAGTTTAAGTGAACAATGAGCCCCAATGGTTAATCCTTTATCGGTAATTATTTTTAACTTTCGACAAGTAGAACACTGAATGGAACAGGTAGACGGTTGAAATCCTTATATATATAGCTTCTATATAGTCTAAGAAACATATATGCAAAGCATCCAAACAGTACAATTCGCCAATTTTTTGTTCTTCAAGTTTAAGTGAACAATGAGCCCCATTGTTAATCCTTTAAAGGAAATTATTTGTAACTTTCGACAAGTAGAACAATGAATGGAACAGGTAGACGGTTGAAATCTTTGTATATATTGCTTCTATATAGTCTAAGAAACATATATGCAAAGCATCCAAACAGTACCATTCGCCAATTTTTTGTTCTCCAAGTATAAGTGAACAATGAGCCCCATTGTTAATCCTTTAAAGGAAATTATTTGTAAATTTCGACAAGTAGAACAATGATTGGAACACGTAGACGGTTGAAATCTTTGTATATATTGCTTCCATAAAGTCTAAGAAACATATATGCAAAGCATCCAAACAGTACCATTCGCCAATTTTTTGTTCTTCAAGTTTAAGTGAACAATGAGACCCATTGTTAATCCTTTATCGGAAATTATTTGTAACTTTCGACAAGTAGATCAATGAATGGAACAGGTAGACGGTTGAAATCTTTGTATATATTGCTTCTATATAGTCTAAGAAACATATATGCAAATCATCCAAACAGTACAATTCGCCAATTATTTGATCTTCAAGTTTAAGTGAACTACGAGCCCCATTATTAATACTTTAACGGAAATTATTTGTAAATTTCGACAAGTAGAACAATGAATGGAACAGGTAGACGGTTGAAATCTATGTATATATTGCATCTATATAGTCTAAGAAACATATATGCAAAGCATCCAAACAGTACAATTCGCAAATTTTTTGTTCTTCAAGTTTAAGTGAACAATGAGCCCCAATGGTTAATCCTTTATCGGTAATTATTTGTAACTTTCGACAAGTAGAACACTGAATGGAACAGGTAGACGGTTGAAATCCTTATATATATAGCTTCTATATAGTCTAAGAAACATATATGCAAAGCATCCAAACAGTACAATTCGCCAATTTTTTGTTCTTCAAGTTTAAGTGAACAATGAGCCCCAATGGTTAATCCTTTATCGGTAATTATTTGTAACTTTCGACAAGTAGAACAATGAATGGAACAGGTAGACGGTTGAAATCTTTGTATATATTGCTTCTATATAGTCTAAGAAACATATATGCAAAGCATCCAAACAGTAACATTCGCCAATTTTTTGTTCTTCAAGTTTAAGTGAACTACGAGCCACATTGTTAATCCTTTAAAGGAAATTATTTGTAAATTTCGACAAGTAGAATAATGAATGGAACAGGTAGACTGTTGAAATTATTGTATATATTGCTTCTATATAGTCTAAGAAATATATATGCAAAGCATCCAAACAGTACAATTCGCCGATTTTTTGATCTTCAAGTTTAAGTGAACAGCGAGCCCCATTGTTAATCCTTTAAAGGAAATTATTTGTAACTTTCGACAAGTAGAACAATGAATGGAACAGGTAGACGGTTGAAATCTTTGTATAGATTGCTTCTATATAGTCTAAGAAACATATATGCAAAACATCCAAACAGTACAATTCGCCAATTTTTTGTTCTTCAAGTTTAAGTGAACAATGAGCCCCAATGGTTAATCCTTTATCGGTAATTATTTGTAACTTTCGACAAGTAGAACAATGAATGAAACAGGTAGACGGTTGAAATCTTTGTATATATTGCTTCTATATAGTCTAAGAAACATATATGCAAAGCACCCAAACAGTACCATTCGCCACTTTTTTGTTCTTCAAGTTTAAGTGAACAACGAGCCCCATTGTTAATCCTTTAAAGGAAATTATTTGTAAATTTCGACAAGTAGATCAATGACTGGAACAGGTAGACGGTTGAAATCATTGTATATATTGCTTCTATATAGTCTAAGAAACATATAAGCAAAGCATCCAAACAGTACAATTCGCCAATTTTTGGTTCTTCAAGTTTAAGTAAACTACGATCCCCATTGTTAATCCGTTATCGGAAATTATTTGTAAATTTCGACAAGTAGAACAATGAATGGAACAGGTAGACGGTTGAAATCTTTGTATATATTGCTTCTATATAGTCTAAGAAACATATATGCAAAGCATCCAAACAGTACCATTCGCCAATTTTTTGTTCTCCAAGTATAAGTGAACAATGAGCCCCATTGTTAATCCTTTAAAGGAAATTATTTGTAAATTTCGACAAGTAGAACAATGATTGGAACAGGTAGACGGTTGAAATCATTGTATATATTGCTTCTATATAGTCTAAGAAACATATATGCAAAGCATCCAAACAGTAAAATTCGACAATTTTTTGCTCTTCAAGTTTAAGTGAACAATGAGCCCCAATGGTTAATCCTTTATCGGTAATTATTTGTAACTTTCGACAAGTAGAACAATGAATGGAACAGGTAGACGGTTGAAATCTTTGTATATATTGCTTCTATATAGTCTAAGAAACATATGTGCAAAGCACCCAAACAGTACCATTCGCCACTTTTTTGTTCTTCAAGTTTAAGTGAACAACGAGCCCCATTGTTAATCCTTTAAAGGAAATTATTTGTAACTTTCGACAAGTAGAACAAGGAATGGAACAGGTAGACGGTTGAAATCATTGTATATATAGCTTCTATATAGTCTATGAAACATATGTGCAAAGCATCCAAACAGTACAATTCGCCAATTTTTTGTTCTTCAAGTTTAAGTGAACTACGAGCCCCATTGTTAATCCTTTAAAGGAAATTATTTGTAACTTTCGACAAGTAGAACAATGAATGGAACAGGTAGACGGTTGAAATCTTTGTATATATTGCTTCTATATAGTCTAAGAAACATATATGCAAAGCATCCAAACAGCACAATTCGCCAATTTCTTGTTCTTCAAGATTAAGTAAACTGCGATCCCCATTGTTAATCCTTTATCGGAAATTATTTGTAACTTTCGACAAGTAGAACAATGAATGGAACAGGTAGACGGTTGAAATCTTTGTATATATTGCTTCTATATAGTCTAAGAAACATATATGCAAAGCATCCAAACAGTACAATTCGCCAATTTTTTGTTCTTCAAGATTAAGTGAACAATGAGCCCCAATGGTTAATCCTTTATCGGTAATTATTTGTAACTTTCGACAAGTAGAACAAAGAATGGAACAGGTAGACGGTTGAAATCCTTGTATATATTGCTTCCATATAGTCTAAGAAACATGTACGCAAAGCATCCAAACAGTACCATTCGCCAATTTTTTGTCCTTCAAGTTTAAGTGAACAATGAGCCCCATTGTTAATCCTTTATAGGAAATTATTTGTAACTTTCGACAAGTAGAACAATGAATGGAACAGGTAGCCGGTTGAAATCAATGTATATATTGCTTCTATATAGTCTAAGAAACATATATGCAAAGCATCCAAACAGTACCATTCGCCAATTTTTTGTTCTTCAAGTTTAAGTGAACAATGAGCCCCAATGGTTAATCCTTTATCGGAAATTATTTTTAAATTTCGACAAGTAGAACAATGAATGGAACAGGTAGCCGGTTGAAATCTTTGTATATATTGCATCTATATAGTCTAAGAAACATATATGCAAAGCATCCAAACAGTACAATTCGCCAATTGTTTGTTCTTCAAGTTTAAGTGAACAATGAGCCCCAATGGTTAATCCTTTATCGGAAATTATTTGTAAATTTCGACAAGTAGAACAATGAATGGAACAGGTAGCCGGTTGAAATCAATGTATATATTGCTTCTATATAGTCTAAGAAACATATATGCAAAGCATCCTAACAGTACCATTCGCCAATTTTTTGTTCTTCAAGTTTAAGTGAACTACGAGCCCCATTGTTAATCCTTTAAAGGAAATTATTTGTAAATTTCGACAAGTAGAACAATGAATGGAACAGGTAGACTGTTGAAATCATTGTATATATTGCTTCTATATAGTCTAAGAAACATATATGCAAAGCATCCAAACAGTACCATACGCCAATTTTTTGTTCTTCAAGTGTAAGTGATCAATGAGCCCCAATGGTTAATCCTTTATAGGAAATTATTTGTAATTTTCGACAAGTAGAACAATGAATGGAACAGGTAGACGGTTGAAATCTTTGTATATATTGCTTCTATATAGTCTAAGAAACCTATATGCAAAGCATCTAAACAGTAACAATCGCCAATTTTTTGATCTTCAAGTTTAAGTGAACTGCGAGCCCCATTGATAATCATGTAATGGAAATTATTTGCAACTTTCTTCAAGTAGAACAATGAATGGAACAGGTAGACGGTTGAAATCTTTGTATACATTGCTTCTAAAATAGTCTAAGAAACATATATGCAAAGCATCCAAACAGTACCATTCGCCAATTTTTTGTTCTTCAAGTTTAAGTGAACTACGAGCCCCATTGTTAATCCTTTAAAGGAAATTATTTGTAAATTTCGACAAGTAGAACAATGAATGGAACAGGTAGACTGATGAAATTATTGTATATATTGCTTCTATATAGTCTAAGAAACATGTACGCAAAGCATCCAAACAGTACCATTCGCCAATTATTTGATCTTCAAGTTTAAGTGAACTACGAGCCCCATTATTAATACTTTAACGGAAATTATTTGTAAATTTCGACAAGTAGAACAATGAATGGAACAGGTAGACTGTTGAAATCTATGTATATATTGCATCTATATAGTCTAAGAAACATATATGCAAAGCATCCAAACAGCACAATTCGCCAATTTCTTGTTCTTCAAGATCAAGTAAACTACGATCCTCATTGTTAATGCCTTAACGGAAATTATTTGTAACTGTCGACAAGTAGAACAATGAATGGAACAGGTAGACGGTTGAAATCTTTGTATATATTGCTTCTATAAAGTCTAAGAAACATATATGCAAATCATCCAAACAGTACAATTCGCCAATTATTTGATCTTCAAGTTTAAGTGAACAACGAGCCCCATAGTTAATCCTTTAAAGGAAATTATTTGTAACTTTCGACAAGTAGAACAAGGAATGGAACAGGTAGACGGTTGAAATCATTGTATATATTGCTTCTATATAGTCTATGAAACATATGTGCAAAGCATCCAAACAGTACAATTCGCCAATTTTTTGTTCTTCAAGTTTAAGTGAACTACGAGCCCCATTGTTAATCCTTTAAAGGAAATTATTTGTAACTTTCGACAAGTAGAACAATGAATGGAACAGGTAGACGGTTGAAATCTTTGTATATATTGCTTCTATATAGTCTAAGAAACATATATGCAAAGCATCCAAACAGCACAATTCGCCAATTTCTTGTTCTTCAAGATTAAGTAAACTACGATCCCCATTGTTAATCCTTTATCGGAAATTATTTGTAACTTTCGACAATTAGAACAATGAAAGGAACAGGTAGACGGTTGAAATCTTTGTATATATTGCTTCTATAAAGTCTAAGAAACATATATGCAAATCATCCAAACAGTACAATTCGCCAATTATTTGATCTTCAAGTATAAGTGAACTACGAGCCCCATTGTTAATACTTTAACGGAAATTATTTGTAACTTGCGACAAGTAGAACAATGAATGGAACAGGTAGACGGTTGAAATCAATGTATATATTGCTTCTATATAGTCTAAGAAACATATATGCAAAGCATCCAAACAGTACCATTCGCCACTTTTTTGTTCTTCAAGTTTAAGTGAACAACGAGCCCCATTGTTAATCCTTTAAAGGAAATTATTTGTAAATTTCGACAAGTAGAACAATGATTGGAACACGTAGACGGTTGAAATCTTTGTATATATTGCTTCCATATAGTCTAAGAAACATATATGCAAAGCATCCAAACAGTACCATTCGCCAATTTTTTGTTCTTCAAGTTTAAGTGAACAATGAGACCCATTGTTAATCCTTTATCGGAAATTATTTGTAACTTTCGACAAGTAGATCAATGAATGGAACAGGTAGACGGTTGAAATCTATGTATATATTGGTTCTATAAAGTCTAAGATACATATATGCAAATCATCCAAACAGTACAATTCGCCAATTATTTGACCTTCAAGTTTAAGTGAACTACGAGCCCCATTGTTAATACTTTAACGGAACTTATTTGTAACATTCGACAAGTAGAACAATGAATGGAACAGGTAGACGGTTGAAATCATTGTATATATTGCTTCTATATAGTCTAAGAAACATATATGCAAAGCATCCAAACAGTATAATTCGCCAATTTTTTGTCCTCCAAGTTTAAGTGAACAATGAGCCCCATTGTTAATCCTTTAAAGGAAATTATTTGTAACTTTCAACAAGTAGAACAATGAATGGAACAGGTAGACGGTTGAAATCTTTGTATATATTGCTTCTATATAGTATAAGAAACATATATGCAAAGCATCCAAACAGTACAATTCGCCAATTTTTTGTTCTTCAAGTTTAAGTGAACTACGAGCCCCATTATTAATACTTTAACGGAAATTATTTGTAAATTTCGACAAGTAGAACAATGAATGGAACAGGTAGACGGTTGAAATCTATGTATATATTGCATCTATATAGTCTAAGAAACATATATGCAAAGCATCCAAACAGCACAATTCGCCAATTTCTTGTTCTTCAAGATTAAGTAAACTACGATCCCCATTGTTAATGCCTTAACGGAAATTATTTGTAACTGTCGACAAGTAGAACAATGAATGGAACAGGTAGACGGTTGAAATCTTTGTATATATTGCTTCTATAAAGTCTAAGAAACATATATGCAAATCATCCAAACAGTACAATTCGCCAATTATTTGATCTTCAAGTTTAAGTGAACAACGAGCCCCATTGTTAATCCTTTTTAAGGAAATTATTTGTAACTTTCGACAAGTAGAACAAGGAATGGAACAGGTAGACGGTTGAAATCATTGTATATATTGCTTCTATATAGTCTATGAAACATATGTGCAAAGCATCCAAACAGTACAATTCGCCAATTTTTTGTTCTTCAAGTTTAAGTGAACTACGAGCCCCATTGTTAATCCTTTAAAGGAAATTATTTGTAACTTTCGACAAGTAGAACAATGAATGGAACAGGTAGACGGTTGAAATCTTTGTATATATTGCTTCTATATAGTCTAAGAAACATATATGCAAAGCATCCAAACAGCACAATTCGCCAATTTCTTGTTCTTCAAGATTAAGTAAACTACGATCCCCATTGTTAATCCTTTATCGGAAATTATTTGTAACTTTCGACAATTAGAACAATGAAAGGAACAGGTAGACGGTTGAAATCTTTGTATATATTGCTTCTATAAAGTCTAAGAAACATATATGCAAATCATCCAAACAGTACAATTCGCCAATTATTTGATCTTCAAGTATAAGTGAACTACGAGCCCCATTGTTAATACTTTAACGGAAATTATTTGTAACTTGCGACAAGTAGAACAATGAATGGAACAGGTAGACGGTTGAAATCAATGTATATATTGCTTCTATATAGTCTAAGAAACATATATGCAAAGCATCCAAACAGTACCATTCGCCACTTTTTTGTTCTTCAAGTTTAAGTGAACAACGAGCCCCATTGTTAATCCTTTAAAGGAAATTATTTGTAAATTTCGACAAGTAGAACAATGATTGGAACACGTAGACGGTTGAAATCTTTGTATATATTGCTTCCATATAGTCTAAGAAACATATATGCAAAGCATCCAAACAGTACCATTCGCCAATTTTTTGTTCTTCAAGTTTAAGTGAACAATGAGACCCATTGTTAATCCTTTATCGGAAATTATTTGTAACTTTCGACAAGTAGATCAATGAATGGAACAGGTAGACGGTTGAAATCTATGTATATATTGCTTCTATAAAGTCTAAGATACATATATGCAAATCATCCAAACAGTACAATTCGCCAATTATTTGACCTTCAAGTTTAAGTGAACTACGAGCCCCATTGTTAATACTTTAACGGAACTTATTTGTAACTTTCGACAAGTAGAACAATGAATGGAACAGGTAGACGGTTGAAATCATTGTATATATTGCTTCTATATAGTCTAAGAAACATATATGCAAAGCATCCAAACAGTATAATTCGCCAATTTTTTGTCCTCCAAGTTTAAGTGAACAATGAGCCCCATTGTTAATCCTTTAAAGGAAATTATTTGTAACTTTCAACAAGTAGAACAATGAATGGAACAGGTAGACGGTTGAAATCTTTGTATATATTGCTTCTATATAGTATAAGAAACATATATGCAAAGCATCCAAACAGTACAATTCGCCAATTTTTTGTTCTTCAAGTTTAAGTGAACAATGAGCCCCAATGGTTAATCCGTTATCGGAAATTATTTGTAACTTTCGACAAGTAGAACAATGAATGGAACAGGTAGACGGTTGAAATCTTTGTATATATTGCTTCCATATAGTCTAAGAAACATATATGCAAAGCATCCAAACAGTACCATTCGCCACTTTTTTGTTCTTCAAGTTTAAGTGAACAACGAGCCCCATTGTTAATCCTTTAAAGGAAATTATTTGTAAATTTCGACAAGTAGAACAATGATTGGAACACGTAGACGGTTGAAATCTTTGTATATATTGCTTCCATATAGTCTAAGAAACATATATGCAAAGCATCCAAACAGTACCATTCGCCAATTTTTTGTTCTTCAAGTTTAAGTGAACAATGAGACCCATTGTTAATCCTTTATCGGAAATTATTTGTAACTTTCGACAAGTAGATCAATGAATGGAACAGGTAGACGGTTGAAATCTTTGTATATATTGCTTCTATATAGTCTAAGAAACATATATGCAAATCATCCAAACAGTACAATTCGCCAATTATTTGATCTTCAAGTTTAAGTGAACTACGAGCCCCATTATTAATACTTTAACGGAAATTATTTGTAAATTTCGACAAGTAGAACAATGAATGGAACAGGTAGACGGTTGAAATCTATGTATATATTGCATCTATATAGTCTAAGAAACATATATGCAAAGCATCCAAACAGTACAATTCGCAAATTTTTTGTTCTTCAAGTTTAAGTGAACAATGAGCCCCAATGGTTAATCCTTTATCGGTAATTATTTGTAACTTTCGACAAGTAGAACACTGAATGGAACAGGTAGACGGTTGAAATCCTTGTATATATAGCTTCTATATAGTCTAAGAAACATATATGCAAAGCATCCAAACAGTACAATTCGCCAATTTTTTGTTCTTCAAGTTTAAGTAAACTACGATCCCCATTGTTAATCCCTTAACGTAAATTATTTGTAACTTTCGACAAGTAGAACAATGAATGGAACAGGTAGACGGTTGAAATCATTGTATATATTGCTTCTATATAGTCTAAGAAACATATATGCAAAGCATCCAAACAGTAAAATTCGACAATTTTTTGCTCTTCAAGTTTAAGTGAACTACGAGCCCCATTGTTAATCCTTTAAAGGAAATTATTTGTAAATTTCGGCAAGTAGAACAATGAATGGAATAGGTAGACAGTTGAAATCATTGTATATATTGCTTCTATATAGTCTAAGAAACATATATGCAAAGCATCCAAACAGTACAATTCGACAATTTTTTGTTCTTCAAGTTTAAGTGAACTACGAGCCCCATTGTTAATCCTTTATCGGAAATTATTTGTAACTTTCGACATGTAGAACAATGAATGGAACAGGTAGACGGTTGAAATCTTTGTATATATTGCTTCTATATAGTCTAAGAAACATATATGCAAAGCATCCAAACAGTACGATGCGCCAATTTTTTGTTCTTCAAGTTTAAGTGAACAATGAGCCCCAATGGTTAATCCTTTATCGGTAATTATTTGTACTTTTCGACAAGTAGAACAATGAATGGGACAGGTAGACGGTTGAAATCTTTGTATATATTGCTTCTATATAGTATAAGAAACATATATGCAAAGCATCCAAACAGTACAATTCGCCAATTTTTTGTTCTTCAAGTTTAAGTGAACAATGAGCCCCAATGGTTAATCCTTTATCGGTAATTATTTGTAACTTTCGACAAGTAGAACAATGAATGGAACAGGTAGACGGTTGAAATCTTTGTATATATTGCTTCTATATAGTCTAAGAAACATATATGCAAAGCACCCAAACAGTACCATTCGCCACTTTTTTGTTCTTCAAGATTAAGTGAACAACGAGCCCCATTGTTAATCCTTTAAAGGAAATTATTTGTAAATTTCGACAAGTAGAACAATGACTGGAACAGGTAGACGGTTGAAATCCTTGTATATATTGCTTCTATATAGTCTAAGAAACATATATGCAAAGCATCCAAACAGTACAATTCGCCAATTTTTTGTTCTTCAAGTTTAAGTAAACTACGATCCCCATTGTTAATCCCTTAACGTAAATTATTTGTAACTTTCGACAAGTAGAACAATGAATGGAACAGGTAGACGGTTGAAATCATTGTATATATTGCTTCTATATAGTCTAAGAAACATATATGCAAAGCATCCAAACAGTAAAATTCGACAATTTTTTGCTCTTCAAGTTTAAGTGAACTACGAGCCCCATTGTTAATCCTTTAAAGGAAATTATTTGTAAATTTCGGCAAGTAGAACAATGAATGGAATAGGTAGACAGTTGAAATCATTGTATATATTGCTTCTATATAGTCTAAGAAACATATATGCAAAGCATCCAAACAGTACAATTCGACAATTTTTTGTTCTTCAAGTTTAAGTGAACTACGAGCCCCATTGTTAATCCTTTATCGGAAATTATTTGTAACTTTCGACATGTAGAACAATGAATGGAACAGGTAGACGGTTGAAATCTTTGTATATATTGCTTCTATATAGTCTAAGAAACATATATGCAAAGCATCCAAACAGTACGATGCGCCAATTTTTTGTTCTTCAAGTTTAAGTGAACAATGAGCCCCAATGGTTAATCCTTTATCGGTAATTATTTGTACTTTTCGACAAGTAGAACAATGAATGGGACAGGTAGACGGTTGAAATCTTTGTATATATTGCTTCTATATAGTCTAAGAAACCTATATGCAAAGCATCTAAACAGTAACAATCGCCAATTTTTTGATCTTCAAGTTTAAGTGAACTGCGAGCCCCATTGATAATCATGAAATGGAAATTATTTGCAACTTTCTTCAAGTAGAACAATGAATGGAACAGGTAGACGGTTGAAATCTTTGTATATATTGCTTCTATATAGTCTAAGAAACATATATGCAAAGCACCCAAACAGTACCATTCGCCACTTTTTTGTTCTTCAAGTTTAAGTGAACAACGAGCCCCATTGTTAATCCTTTAAAGGAAATTATTTGTAAATTTCGACAAGTAGAACAATGATTGGAACACGTAGACGGTTGAAATCTTTGTATATATTGCTTCCATATAGTCTAAGAAACATATATGCAAAGCATTCAAACAGTACCATTCGCCAATTTTTTGTTCTTCAAGTTTAAGTGAACAATGAGACCCATTGTTAATCCTTTATCGGAAATTATTTGTAACTTTCGACAAGTAGAACAATGAATGGAACAGGTAGAGGGTTGAAATCTTTGTATATATTGCTTCTATAAAGTCTAAGAAACATATATGCAAATCATCCAAACAGTACAATTCGCCAATTATTTGATTTTCAAGTATAAGTGAACTACGAGCCCCATTGTTAATACTTTAACGGAAATTATTTGTAACTTTCGACAAGTAGAACAATGAATGGAACAGGTAGACGGTTGAAATCTTTGTATATATTGCTTCTATATAGTCTAAGAAACATATATGCAAAGCATCCAAACAGTAACATTTGCCAATTTTTTGTTCTTCAAGTTTAAGTGAACTACGAGCCCCATTGTTAATCCTTTATCGGAAATTATTTGTAACTTTCGACAAGTAGAACAATGAATGGAACAGGTAGAGGGTTGAAATCTTTGTATATATTGCTTCTATATAGTCTAAGAAACATATATGCAAAGCATCCAAACAGTACAATTCGCCAATTTTTTGTTCTTCAAGTTTAAGTAAACTACGATCCCCATTGTTAATCCCTTAACGGAAATTATTTGTAACATTCGACAAGTAGAACAATGAATGGAACAGGTAGACGGTTGAAATCATTGTATATATTGCTTCTATATAGTCTAAGAAACATATATGCAAAGCATCCAAACAGTACAATTCGCCAATTTTTTGTTCTTCAAGTTTAAGTGAACAATGAGCCCCATTGTTAATCCTTTAAAGGAAATTATTTGTAACTTTCGACAAGTAGAACAATGAATGGAACAGGTAGACGGTTGAAACCTTTGTATATATTGCTTCTATATAGTCTAAGAAACATATATGCAAAGCATCCAAACAGTACCATTCGCCAATTTTTTGTTCTTCAAGTTTAAGTGAACAATGAGCCCCATTGTTAATCCTTTATCGGAAATTATTTGTAACTTTCGACAAGTAGAACAATGAATGGAACAGGTAGACGGTTGAAATCTTTGTATATATTGCTTCTATATAGTTTAAGAAACATATATGCAATGCACCCAAACAGTACCATTCGCCACTTTTTTGTTCTTCAAGTTTAAGTGAACAACGAGCCCCATTGTTAATCCTTTAAAGGAAATTATTTGTAAATTTCGACAAGTAGAACAATGATTGGTACACGTAGACGGTTGAAATCTTTGTATATGTTGCTTCTATATAGTCTAAGAAACCTATATGCAAAGCATCTAAACAGTAACAATCGCCTATTTATTGATCTTCAAGTTTAAGTGAACAGCGAGCCCCATTGATAATCATGAAATGGAAATTATTTGTAACTTTCTACAAGTAGAACAATGAATAGTACAGGTAGACGGGTGAAATATTTCTATATATTGCTTCTAAATAGTCTAAGAAACATCTATGCAAAGCATCCAAACAGTACAATTCGCCAATTTTTTGCTCTTCAAGTTTAAGTGAACTACGAGCCCCATTGTTAATCCTTTAAAGGAAATTATTTGTAAATTTCGGCAAGTAGAACAATGAATGGAACAGGTAGACGGTTGAAATCCTTGTATATATTGCTTCTATATAGTCTAAGATACATATATGCAAAGCATCCAAACAGTACAATTCGCCAATTTTTTGTTCTTCAAGTTTAAGTGAACTACGAGCCCCATTGTTAATACTTTAACGGAAATTATTTGTAACTTGCGACAAGTAGAACAATGAATGGAAAAGGTAGACGGTTGAAATCAATGTATATATTGCTTCTTTATAGTCTAAGAAACATATATGCAAAGCATCCAAACAGTACAATTCGCCAATTTTTTGTTCTTCAAGTTTAAGTGAACAATGAGCCCCAATGGTTAATCCTTTATCGGTAATTATTTGTAACTTTCGACAAGTAGAACAATGAATGGAACAGGTAGACGGTTGAAATCCTTGTATATATTGCTTCTATATAGAATAAGAAACATATATGCCATGCATCCAAACAGTACAATTCGCCAATTTTTTGTTCTTCAAGTTTAAGTGAACAATGAGCACCAATGGTTAATCCGTTATCGGAAATTATTTGTAAATTTCGACAAGTAGAACAATGAATGGAACAGGTAGACGGTTGAAATCTTTGTATATATTGCTTCTATATAGTATAAGAAACATATATGCAAAGCATCCAAACAGTACCATTCGCCAATTTTTTGTTCTTCAAGTTTAAGTGAACTACGAGCCCCATTGTTAATCCTTTAAAGGAAATTATTTGTAAATTTCGACAAGTAGAACAATGAATGGAACAGGTAGACTGTTGAAATTATTGTATATATTGCTTCTATATAGTCTAAGAAATATATATGCAAAGCATCCAAACAGTACAATTCGCCGATTTTTTGATCTTCAAGTTTAAGTGAACAGCGAGCCCCATTGTTAATCCTTTAAAGGAAATTATTTGTAACTTTCGACAAGTAGAACAATGAATGGAACAGGTAGACGGTTGAAATCTTTGTATATATTGCTTCTATATAGTCTAAGAAACATATATGCAAAGCATCCAAACAGTACAATTCGGCAATTTTTTGTTCTACAAGTTTAAGTGA
This sequence comes from Cerceris ruficornis, assembly GCA_963989415.1. Classification (NCBI taxonomy): domain Eukaryota; kingdom Metazoa; phylum Arthropoda; class Insecta; order Hymenoptera; family Crabronidae; genus Cerceris; species Cerceris ruficornis. The sequence goes on along the minus strand of CAXDIW010000229.1, from coordinate 133,422 downwards.
ACAATGAGCCCCAATGGTTAATCCTTTATCGGTAATTATTTGTAACTTTCGACAAGTAGAACAATGAATGGAACAGGTAGACGGTTGAAATCCTTGTATATATTGCTTCCATATAGTCTAAGAAACATGTACGCAAAGCATCCAAACAGTACCATTCGCCAATTTTTTGTCCTTCAAGTTTAAGTGAACAATGAGCCCCATTGTTAATCCTTTATCGGAAATTATTTGTAACTTTCGACAAGTAGAACAATGAATGGAACAGTTGGACGGTTGAAATCTTTGTATATATTGCTTCTATATAATCTAAGAAACATTTATGCAAAGCATCTAAACAGTAACAATCGCCAATTTTTTGATATTCAAGTTTAAGTGAACAGCGAGCCCCATTGATAATCATGAAATGGAAATTATTTGTAACTTTCTACAAGTAGAACAATGAATAGTACAGGTAGACGGGTGAAATATTTCTATATATTGCTTCTAAATAGTGTAAGAAACATCTATGCAAAGCATCCAAACAGTACAATTCGCCAATTTTTCGCTCTTCAATTTTAAGTGAACTACGAGCCCCATTGTTAATCCTTTAAAGGAAATTATTTGTAAATTTCGGCAAGTAGAACAATGAATGGAATAGGTAGACGGTTGAAATCATTGTATATGTTGCTTCTATATAGTCTAAGAAACATATATGCAAAGCATCCAAACAGTACAATTCGCCAATTTTTTGTTCTTCAAGTTTAAGTAAACTACGATCCCCATTGTTAATCCCTTAACGGAAATTATTTGTAACATTCGACAAGTAGAACAATGAATGGAACAGGTAGACGGTTGAAATCATTGTATATATTGCTTCTATATAGTCTAAGAAACATATATGCAAAGCATCCAAACAGTACAATTCGCCAATTTTTTGTTCTTCAAGTTTAAGTGAACTACGATCCCCATTGTTAATCCCTTAACGGAAATTATTTGTAACTTTCGACAAGTAGAACAGTGAATGGAACAGGTAGACGGTTGAAATCTTTGTATATATTGCTTCTATATAGTATAAGAAACATATATGCAAAGCATCCAAACTGTACAATTCGGCAATTTTTTGTTCTTCAAGTTTAAGTGAACAATGCGCCCCAATGTTTAATCCGTTATCGGAAATTATTTGTAACTTTCGACAAGTAGAACAATGAATGGAAAAGGTAGACGGTTGAAATCTTTGTATATATTGCTTCCATATAGTCTAAGAGACATGTACGCAAAGCATCCAAACAGTACAATTCGCCAATTTTTTGTTCTCCAAGTTTAAGTGAACAATGATCCCCATTGTTAATCCTTTATCGGAAATTATTTGTAACTTTCGACAAGTAGAACAATGAATGGAACAGGTAGATGGTTGAAATCTTTGTATATATTGCTTCTATATAGTCTAAGAAACATATATGCAAAGCACCCAAACAGTACCATTCGCCACTTTTTTGTTCTTCAAGTTTAAGTGAACAACGAGCCCCATTGTTAATCCTTTAAAGGAAATTATTTGTAAATTTCGACAAGTAGAACAATGATTGGAAAACGTAGACGGTTGAAATCTTTGTATATATTGCTTCCATATAGTCTAAGAAACATATATGCAAAGCATCCAAACAGTACCATTCGCCAATTTTTTGTTCTTCAAGTTTAAGTAAACTACGATCCCCATTGTTAATCCTTTAAAGGAAATTATTTGTAAATTTCGGCAAGTAGAACAATGAATGGAACAGGTAGACGGTTGAAATCTTTGTATATATTGCTTCTAAATAGTCTAAGAAACATCTATGCAAAGCATCCAAACAGTACAATTCGCCAATTTTTTGCTCTTCAAGTTTAAGTGAACTACGAGCCCCATTGTTAATCCTTTAAAGGAAATTATTTGTAAATTTCGGCAAGTAGAACAATGAATGGAACAGGTAGACGGTTGAAATCTTTGTATATATTGCTTCTATATAGTCTAAGAAACATATATGCAAAGCATCCAAACAGCACAGTTCGCCAATTTCTTGTTCTTCAAGATTAAGTAAACTACGATCCCCATTGTTAATCCTTTATCGGAAATTATTTGTAACTTTCGACAAGTAGAACAATGAATGGAACAGGTAGACGGTTGAAATCTTTGTATATATTGCTTCTATATAGTCTAAGAAACATATATGCAAAGCATCCAAACAGTACAATTCGCCAATTTTTTGTTCTTCAAGTTTAAGTGAACAATGAGCCCCAATGGTTAATCCTTTATCGGTAATTATTTGTAACTTTCGACAAGTAGAACAATGAATGGAACAGGTAGACGGTTGAAATCCTTGTATATATTGCTTCCATATAGTCTAAGAAACATGTACGCAAAGCATCCAAACAGTACCATTCGCCAATTTTTAGTCCTTCAAGTTTAAGTGAACAATGAGCCCCATTGTTAATCCTTTATAGGAAATTATTTGTAACTTTCGACAAGTAGAACAATGAATGGAACAGGTAGCCGGTTGAAATCAATGTATATATTGCTTCTATATAGTCTAAGAAACATATATGCAAAGCATCCAAACAGTACCATTCGCCAATTTTTTGTTCTTCAAGTTTAAGTGAACAATGAGCCCCAATGGTTAATCCTTTATCGGAAATTATTTGTAAATTTCGACAAGTAGAACAATGAATGGAACAGGTAGCCGGTTGAAATCTTTGTATATATTGCATCTATATAGTCTAAGAAACATATATGCAAAGCATCCTAACAGTACAATTCGCCAATTGTTTGTTCTTCAAGTTTAAGTGAACAATGAGCCCCAATGGTTAATTCTTTATCGGAAATTATTTGTAAATTTCGACAAGTAGAACAATGAATGGAACAGGTAGCCGGTTGAAATCAATGTATATATTGCTTCTATATAGTCTAAGAAACATATATGCAAAGCATCCTAACAGTACCATTCGCCAATTTTTTGTTCTTCAAGTTTAAGTGAACTACGAGCCCCATTGTTAATCCTTTAAAGGAAATTATTTGTAAATTTCGACAAGTAGAACAATGAATGGAACAGGTAGACTGTTGAAATCATTGTATATATTGCTTCTATATAGTCTAAGAAACATATATGCAAAGCATCCAAACAGTACCATACGCCAATTTTTTGTTCTTCAAGTGTAAGTGATCAATGAGCCCCAATGGTTAATCCTTTATAGGAAATTATTTGTAATTTTCGACAAGTAGAACAATGAATGGAACAGGTAGACGGTTGAAATCTTTGTATACATTGCTTCTATATAGTCTATGAAACCTATATGCAAAGCATCTAAACAGTAACAATCGCCAATTTTTTGATCTTCAAGTTTAAGTGAACTGCGAGCCCCATTGATAATCATGAAATGGAAATTATTTGCAACTTTCTTCAAGTAGAACAATGAATGGAACAGGTAGACGGTTGAAATCTTTGTATATATTGCTTCTATATGGTCTAAGAAACATATATGCAAAGCATCCAAACAGTACAATTCGCCAATTTTTTGATCTTCAAGTTTAAGTGAACTACGAGCCCCATTGTTAATCCGTTATCGGAAATTATTTGTAACTTGCGACAAGTAGAACAATGAATGGAACAGGTAGACGGTTGAAATCTTTGTATACATTGCTTCTATATAGTCTAAGAAACATATATGCAAAGCATCCAAACAGTACCATACGCCAATTTTTTGTTCTTCAAGTGTAAGTGATCAATGAGCCCCAATGGTTAATCCTTTATAGGAAATTATTTGTAATTTTCGACAAGTAGAACAATGAATGGAACAGGTAGACGGTTGAAATCTTTGTATATATTGCTTCTATATAGTCTAAGAAACCTATATGCAAAGCATCTAAACAGTAACAATCGCCAATTTTTTGATCTTCAAGTTTAAGTGAACTGCGAGCCCCATTGATAATCATGAAATGGAAATTATTTGCAACTTTCTTCAAGTAGAACAATGAATGGAACAGGTAGACGGTTGAAATCTTTGTATATATTGCTTCTATATAGTCTAAGAAACATATATGCAAAGCATCCAAACAGTACAATTCGCCAATTTTTTGATCTTCAAGTTTAAGTGAACTACGAGCCCCATTGTTAATACTTTAACGGAAATTATTTGTAACTTGCGACAAGTAGAACAATGAATGGAACAGGTAGACGGTTGAAATCTTTGTATACATTGCTTCTATATAGTCTAAGAAACATATATGCAAAGCATCCAAACAGTACCATTCGCCAATTTTTTGTTCTTCAAGTTTAAGTGAACTACGAGCCCCATTGTTAATCCGTTATCGGAAATTATTTGTAAATTTCGACAAGTAGAACAATGAATGGAACAGGTAGACGGTTGAAATCTTTGTATATATTGCTTCTATAAAGTCTATGAAACATATATGCAAATCATCCAAACAGTACAAATCGCCAATTATTTGATCTTCAAGTTTAAGTGAACAACGAGCCCCATTGTTAATCCTTTAAAGGAAATTATTTGTAACTTTCGACAAGTAGAACAAGGAATGGAACAGGTAGACGGTTGAAATCATTGTATATATTGCTTCTATATAGTCTATGAAACATATGTGCAAAGCATCCAAACAGTACAATTCGCCAATTTTTTGTTCTTCAAGTTTAAGTGAACAATGAGCCCCAATGGTTAATCCTTTATCGGTAATTATTTGTAACTTTCGACAAGTAGAACAATGAATGGAACAGGTAGACGGTTGAAATCCTTGTATATATTGCTTCCATATAGTCTAAGAAACATGTACGCAAAGCATCCAAACAGTACCATTCGCCAATTTTTTGTCCTTCAAGTTTAAGTGAACAATGAGCCCCATTGTTAATCCTTTATAGGAAATTATTTGTAACTTTCGACAAGTAGAACAATGAATGGAACAGGTAGCCGGTTGAAATCAATGTATATATTGCTTCTATATAGTCTAAGAAACATATATGCAAAGCATCCAAACAGTACCATTCGCCAATTTTTTGTTCTTCAAGTTTAAGTGAACAATGAGCCCCAATGGTTAATCCTTTATCGGAAATTATTTGTAAATTTCGACAAGTAGAACAATGAATGGAACAGGTAGCCGGTTGAAATCTTTGTATATATTGCATCTATATAGTCTAAGAAACATATATGCAAAGCATCCAAACAGTACAATTCGCCAATTGTTTGTTCTTCAAGTTTAAGTGAACAATGAGCCCCAATGGTTAATCCTTTATCGGAAATTATTTGTAAATTTCGACAAGTAGAACAATGAATGGAACAGGTAGCCGGTTGAAATCAATGTATATATTGCTTCTATATAGTCTAAGAAACATATATGCAAAGCATCCTAACAGTACCATTCGCCAATTTTTTGTTCTTCAAGTTTAAGTGAACTACGAGCCCCATTGTTAATCCTTTAAAGGAAATTATTTGTAAATTTCGACAAGTAGAACAATGAATGGAACAGGTAGACTGTTGAAATCATTGTATATATTGCTTCTATATAGTCTAAGAAACATATATGCAAAGCATCCAAACAGTACCATACGCCAATTTTTTGTTCTTCAAGTGTAAGTGATCAATGAGCCCCAATGGTTAATCCTTTATAGGAAATTATTTGTAATTTTCGACAAGTAGAACAATGAATGGAACAGGTAGACGGTTGAAATCTTTGTATATATTGCTCCTATATAGTCTAAGAAACCTATATGCAAAGCATCTAAACAGTAACAATCGCCAATTTTTTGATCTTCAAGTTTAAGTGAACTGCGAGCCCCATTGATAATCATGAAATGGAAATTATTTGCAACTTTCTTCAAGTAGAACAATGAATGGAACAGGTAGACGGTTGAAATCTTTGTATATATTGCTTCTATATAGTCTAAGAAACATATATGCAAAGCATCCAAACAGTACAATTCGCCAATTTTTTGATCTTCAAGTTTAAGTGAACTACGAGCCCCATTGTTAATACTTTAACGGAAATTATTTGTAACTTGCGACAAGTAGAACAATGAATGGAACAGGTAGACGGTTGAAATCTTTGTATACATTGCTTCTATATAGTCTAAGAAACATATATGCAAAGCATCCAAACAGTACCATTCGCCAATTTTTTGTTCTTCAAGTTTAAGTGAACTACGAGCCCCATTGTTAATCCGTTATCGGAAATTATTTGTAAATTTCGACAAGTAGAACAATGAATGGAACAGGTAGACGGTTGAAATCTTTGTATATATTGCTTCTATAAAGTCTAAGAAACATATATGCAAATCATCCAAACAGTACAAATCGCCAATTATTTGATCTTCAAGTTTAAGTGAACAACGAGCCCCATTGTTAATCCTTTAAAGGAAATTATTTGTAACTTTCGACAAGTAGAACAAGGAATGGAACAGGTAGCCGGTTGAAATCTTTGTATATATTGCATCTATATAGTCTAAGAAACATATATGCAAAGCATCCAAACAGTACAATTCGCCAATTGTTTGTTCTTCAAGTTTAAGTGAACAATGAGCCCCAATGGTTAATCCTTTATCGGAAATTATTTGTAAATTTCGACAAGTAGAACAATGAATGGAACAGGTAGCCGGTTGAAATCAATGTATATATTGCTTCTATATAGTCTAAGAAACATATATGCAAAGCATCCTAACAGTACCATTCGCCAATTTTTTGTTCTTCAAGTTTAAGTGAACTACGAGCCCCATTGTTAATCCTTTAAAGGAAATTATTTGTAAATTTCGACAAGTAGAACAATGAATGGAACAGGTAGACTGTTGAAATCATTGTATATATTGCTTCTATATAGTCTAAGAAACATATATGCAAAGCATCCAAACAGTACCATACGCCAATTTTTTGTTCTTCAAGTGTAAGTGATCAATGAGCCCCAATGGTTAATCCTTTATAGGAAATTATTTGTAATTTTCGACAAGTAGAACAATGAATGGAACAGGTAGACGGTTGAAATCTTTGTATATATTGCTTCTATATAGTCTAAGAAACCTATATGCAAAGCATCTAAACAGTAACAATCGCCAATTTTTTGATCTTCAAGTTTAAGTGAACTGCGAGCCCCATTGATAATCATGAAATGGAAATTATTTGCAACTTTCTTCAAGTAGAACAATGAATGGAACAGGTAGACGGTTGAAATCTTTGTATATATTGCTTCCATATAGTCTAAGAAACATATATGCAAAGCATCCAAACAGTACAATTCGCCAATTTTTTGATCTTCAAGTTTAAGTGAACTACGAGCCCCATTGTTAATACTTTAACGGAAATTATTTGTAACTTGCGACAAGTAGAACAATGAATGGAACAGGTAGACGGTTGAAATCTTTGTATACATTGCTTCTATATAGTCTAAGAAACATATATGCAAAGCATCCAAACAGTACCATTCGCCAATTTTTTGTTCTTCAAGTTTAAGTGAACTACGAGCCCCATTGTTAATCCGTTATCGGAAATTATTTGTAAATTTCGACAAGTAGAACAATGAATGGAACAGGTAGACGGTTGAAATCTTTGTATATATTGCTTCTATAAAGTCTAAGAAACATATATGCAAATCATCCAAACAGTACAAATCGCCAATTATTTGATCTTCAAGTTTAAGTGAACAACGAGCCCCATTGTTAATCCTTTAAAGGAAATTATTTGTAACTTTCGACAAGTAGAACAAGGAATGGAACAGGTAGACGGTTGAAATCATTGTATATATTGCTTCTATATAGTCTATGAAACATATGTGCAAAGCATCCAAACAGTACAATTCGCCAATTTTTTGTTCTTCAAGTTTAAGTGAACTACGAGCCCCATTGTTAATCCTTTAAAGGAAATTATTTGTAACTTTCGACAAGTAGAACAATGAATGGAACAGGTAGACGGTTGAAATCTTTGTATATATTGCTTCTATATAGTCTAAGAAACATATATGCAAAGCATCCAAACAGCACAATTCGCCAATTTCTTGTTCTTCAAGATTAAGTAAACTACGATCCCCATTGTTAATCCTTTATCGGAAATTATTTGTAACTTTCGACAAGTAGAACAATGAATGGAACAGGTAGACGGTTGAAATCTTTGTATATATTGCTTCTATATAGTCTAAGAAACATATATGCAAAGCATCCAAACAGTACAATTCGCCAATTTTTTGTTCTTCAAGTTTAAGTGAACAATGAGCCCCAATGGTTAATCCTTTATCGGTAATTATTTGTAACTTTCGACAAGTAGAACAATGAATGGAACAGGAAGACGGTTGAAATCCTTGTATATATTGCTTCCATATAGTCTAAGAAACATGTACGCAAAGCATCCAAACAGTACCATTCGCCAATTTTTTGTCCTTCAAGTTTAAGTGAACAATGAGCCCCAATGGTTAATCCTTTATCGGAAATTATTTGTAAATTTCGACAAGTAGAACAATGAATGGAACAGGTAGCCGGTTGAAATCTTTGTATATATTGCATCTATATAGTCTAAGAAACATATATGCAAAGCATCCAAACAGTACAATTCGCCAATTGTTTGTTCTTCAAGTTTAAGTGAACAATGAGCCCCAATGGTTAATCCTTTATCGGAAATTATTTGTAAATTTCGACAAGTAGAACAATGAATGGAACAGGTAGCCGGTTGAAATCAATGTATATATTGCTTCTATATAGTCTAAGAAACATATATGCAAAGCATCCAAACAGTACCATACGCCAATTTTTTGTTCTTCAAGTGTAAGTGATCAATGAGCCCCAATGGTTAATCCTTTATAGGAAATTATTTGTAATTTTCGACAAGTAGAACAATGAATGGAACAGGTAGACGGTTGAAATCTTTGTATATATTGCTTCTATATAGTCTAAGAAACCTATATGCAAAGCATCTAAACAGTAACAATCGCCAATTTTTTGATCTTCAAGTTTAAGTGAACTGCGAGCCCCATTGATAATCATGAAATGGAAATTATTTGCAACTTTCTTCAAGTAGAACAATGAATGGAACAGGTAGACGGTTGAAATCTTTGTATATATTGCTTCTATATAGTCTAAGAAACATATATGCAAAGCATCCAAACAGTACAATTCGCCAATTTTTTGATCTTCAAGTTTAAGTGAACTACGAGCCCCATTGTTAATACTTTAACGGAAATTATTTGTAAGTTGCGACAAGTAGAACAATGAATGGAACAGGTAGACGGTTGAAATCTTTGTATACATTGCTTCTATATAGTCTAAGAAACATATATGCAAAGCATCCAAACAGTACCATTCGCCAATTTTTTGTTCTTCAAGTTTAAGTGAACTACGAGCCCCATTGTTAATCCTTTAAAGGAAATTATTTGTAAATTTCGACAAGTAGAACAATGAATGGAACAGGTAGACTGTTGAAATTATTGTATATATTGCTTCTATATAGTCTAAGAAATATATATGCAAAGCATCCAAACAGTACAATTCGCCGATTTTTTGTTCTTCAAGTTTAAGTGAACAATGAGCCCCATTGTTAATCCTTTAAAGGAAATTATTTGTAACTTTCGACAAGTAGAACAATGAATGGAACAGGTAGACGGTTGAAATCTTTGTATATATTGCTTCTATATAGTCTAAGAAACATATATGCAAAGCATCCAAACAGTACCATTCGCCAATTTTTTGTTCTTCAAGTTTAAGTGAACTACGAGCCCCATTGTTAATCCCTTAACGGAAATTAATTGTAACTTTCTACAAGTAGAACAATGATTGGAACACGTAGATGGTTGAAATCTTTGTATATATTGCTTCCATATAGTCTAAGAAACATGTACGCAAAGCATCCAAACAGTACAATTCGCCAATTTTTTGTTCTTCAAGTTTAAGTGAACTACGATCCCCATTGTTAATCCCTTAACGGAAATTATTTGTAACTTTCGACAAGTAGAACAATGATTGGAACATGTAGACGGTTGAAATCTTTGTATATATTGCTTCCATATAGTCTAAGAAACATATATGCAAAGCATCCAAACAGTACCATTCGCCAATTTTTTGTTCTTCAAGTTTAAGTGAACAATGAGACCCATTGTTAATCCTTTATCGGAAATTATTTGTAACTTTCGACAAGTAGAACAATGAATGGAACAGGTAGACGGTTGAAATCTTTGTATATATTGCTTCTATATAGTCTAAGAAACATATATGCAAAGCATCCAAACAGTACCATTCGCCAATTTTTTGTTCTACAAGTTTAAGTGAACTACGAGCCCCATTGTTAATCCCTTAACGGAAATTAATTGTAACTTTCTACAAGTAGAACAATGATTGGAACACGTAGATGGTTGAAATCTTTGTATATATTGCTTCCATATAGTCTAAGAAACATGTACGCAAAGCATCCAAACAGTACCATTCGCCAATTTTTTGTTCTCCAAGTATAAGTGAACAATGAGCCCCATTGTTAATCCTTTATCGGAAATTATTTGTAACTTTCGACAAGTAGAACAATGAATGGAACAGGTAGACGGTTGAAATCTTTGTATATATTGCTTCTATATAGTCTAAGAAACATATATGCAAAGCATCCAAACAGTACAATTCGCCAATTTTTTGTTCTTCAAGTTTAAGTGAACTACGATCCCCATTGTTAATCCCTTAACGGAAATTATTTGTAACTTTCGACAAGTAGAACAATGATTGGAACACGTAGACGGTTGAAATCTTTGTATATATTGCTTCCATATAGTCTAAGAAACATATATGCAAAGCATCCAAACAGTACCATTCGCCAATTTTTTGTTCTTCAAGTTTAAGTGAACAATGAGACCCATTGTTAATCCTTTATCGGAAATTATTTGTAACTTTCGACAAGTAGAACAATGAATGGAACAGGTAGACGGTTGAAATCTTTGTATATATTGCTTCTATATAGTCTAAGAAACATATATGCAAAGCATCCAAACAGTACCATTCGCCAATTTTTTGTTCTACAAGTTTAAGTGAACTACGAGCCCCATTGTTAATCCCTTAACGGAAATTAATTGTAACTTTCTACAAGTAGAACAATGATTGGAACACGTAGATGGTTGAAATCTTTGTATATATTGCTTCCATATAGTCTAAGAAACATGTACGCAAAGCATCCAAACAGTACCATTCGCCAATTTTTTGTTCTCCAAGTATAAGTGAACAATGAGCCCCATTGTTAATCCTTTATCGGAAATTATTTGTAACTTTCGACAAGTAGAACAATGAATGGAACAGGTAGACGGTTGAAATCTTTGTATATATTGCTTCTATATAGTCTAAGAAACATATATGCAAAGCACCCAAACAGTACCATTCGCCACTTTTTTGTTCTTCAAGTTTATGTGAACAACGAGCCCCATTGTTAATCCTTTAAAGGAAATTATTTGTAAATTTCGACAAGTAGAACAATGATTGGAACACGTAGACGGTTGAAATCTTTGTATATATTGCTTCCATATAGTCTAAGAAACATATATGCGAAGCATCCAAACAGTACCATTCGCCAATTTTTTGTTCTTCAAGTTTAAGTGAACAATGAGACCCATTGTTAATCCTTTATCGGAAATTATTTGTAACTTTCGACAAGTAGATCAATGAATGGAACAGGTAGACGGTTGAAATCTTTGTATATATTGCTTCTATAAAGTCTAAGATACATATATGCAAATCATCCAAACAGTACAATTCGCCAATTATTTGACCTTCAAGTTTAAGTGAACTACGAGCCCCATTGTTAATACTTTAACGGAACTTATTTGTAACTTTCGACAAGTAGAACAATGAATGGAACAGGTAGACGGTTGAAATCAATGTATATATTGCTTCTATATAGTCTAAGAAACATATATGCAAAGCATCCAAACAGTACCATTCGACACTTTTTTGTTCTTCAAGTTTAAGTGAACAACGAGCCCCATTGTTAATCCTTTAAAGGAAATTATTTGTAAATTTCGACAAGTAGAACAATGATTGGAACACGTAGACGGTTGAAATCTTTGTATATATTGCTTCCATATAGTCTAAGAAACATATATGCAAAGCATTCAAACAGTACCATTCGCCAATTTTTCGTTCTTCAAGTTTAAGTGAACAATGAGACCCATTGTTAATCCTTTATCGGAAATTATTTGTTACTTTCGACAAGTAGAACAATGAATGGAACAGGTAGAGGGTTGAAATCTTTGTATATATTGCTTCTATAAAGTCTAAGAAACATATATGCAAATCATCCAAACAGTACAATTCGCCAATTATTTGATCTTCAAGTATAAGTGAACTACGAGCCCCATTGTTAATACTTTAACGGAAATTATTTGTAACTTTCGACAAGTAGAACAATGAATGGAACAGGTAGACGGTTGAAATCTTTGTATATATTGCTTCTATATAGTCTAAGAAACATATATGCAAAGCATCCAAACAGTAACATTTGCCAATTTTTTGTTCTTCAAGTTTAAGTGAACTACGAGCCCCATTGTTAATACTTTATCGGAAATTATTTGTAACTTTCGACAAGTAGAACAATGAATGGAACAGGTAGAGGGTTGAAATCTTTGTATATATTGCTTCTATATAGTCTAAGAAACATATATGCAAAGCATCCAAACAGTACAATTCGCCAATTTTTTGTTCTTCAAGTTTAAGTGAACAATGAGCCCCATTGTTAATCCTTTAAAGGAAATTATTTGTAACTTTCGACAAGTAGAACAATGAATGGAACAGGTAGACGGTTGAAATCTTTGTATATATTGCTTCTATATAGTCTAAGAAACATATATGCAAAGCACCCAAACATTACCATTCGCCACTTTTTTGTTCTTCAAGTTTAAGTGAACAACGAGCCCCATTGTTAATCCTTTAAAGGAAATTATTTGTAAATTTCGACAAGTAGAACAATGATTGGAACACGTAGACGGTTGAAATCTTTGTATATATTGCTTCTATATAGTATAAGAAACATATATGCAAAGCATCCAAACAGTACCATTCGCCAATTTTTTGTTCTTCAAGTTTAAGTGAACTACGAGCCCCATTGTTAATCCTTTAAAGGAAATTATTTGTAAATTTCGACAAGTAGAACAATGAATGGATCATGTAGACGGTTGAAATCATTGTATATATTGCTTCTATATAGTCTACGAAACATATATGCAAAGCATCCAAACAGTACAATTCGCCAATGTTTTGTTCTTCAAGTTTAAGTGAACTAAGAGCCCCATTGTTAATCCTTTAACGGAAATTAATTGTAAATTTCGACAAGTAGAACAATGAATGGAACAGGTAGACTGTTGAAATCATTGTATATATTGCTTCTATATAGTATAAGAAACATATATGCAAAGCATCCAAACAGTACCATTCGCCAATTTTTTGTTCTTCAAGTTTAAGTGAACTACGAGCCCCATTGTTAATCCTTTAAAGGAAATTATTTGTAAATTTCGACAAGTAGAACAATGAATGGAACAGGTAGACTGTTGAAATTATTGTATATATTGCTTCTATATAGTCTAAGAAATATATATGCAAAGCATCCAAACAGTACAATTCGCCGATTTTTTGATCTTCAAGTTTAAGTGAACAGCGAGCCCCATTGTTAATCCTTTAAAGGAAATTATTTGTAACTTTCGACAAGTAGAACAATGAATGGAACAGGTAGACGGTTGAAATCTTTGTATATATTGCTTCTATATAGTCTAAGAAACCTATATGCAAAGCATCCAAACAGTACAATTCGCCAATTTTTTGTTCTACAAGTTTAAGTGAACAATGAGCCCCAATGGTTAATCCTTTATCGGTAATTATTTGTAACTTTCGACAAGTAGAACAATGAATGGAACAGGTAGACGGTTGAAATCCTTGTATATATTGCTTCCATATAGTCTAAGAAACATGTACGCAAAGCATCCAAACAGTACCATTCGCCAATTTTTTGTCCTTCAAGTTTAAGTGAACAATGAGCCCCATTGTTAATCCTTTATCGGAAATTATTTGTAACTTTCGACAAGTAGAACAATGAATGGAACAGTTAGACGGTTGAAATCTTTGTATATATTGCTTCTATATAATCTAAGAAACATTTATGCAAAGCATCTAAACAGTAACAATCGCCAATTTTTTGATATTCAAGTTTAAGTGAACAGCGAGCCCCATTGATAATCATGAAATGGAAATTATTTGTAACTTTCTACAAGTAGAACAATGAATAGTACAGGTAGACGGGTGAAATATTTCTATATATTGCTTCTAAATAGTCTAAGAAACATCTATGCAAAGCATCCAAACAGTACAATTCGCCAATTTTTCGCTCTTCAATTTTAAGTGAACTACGAGCCCCATTGTTAATCCTTTATCGGAAATTATATGTAACTTTCGACAAGTAGAACAATGAATGGAACAGGTAGACGGTTGAAATCTTTGTATATATTGCTTCTATATAGTCTAAGAAACATATATGCAAAGCACCCAAACAGTACCATTCGCCACTTTTTTGTTCTTCAAGTTTAAGTGAACAACGAGCCCCATTGTTAATCCTTTAAAGGAAATTATTTGTAAATTTCGACAAGTAGAACAATGAATGGAACAGGTAGCCGGTTGAAATCAATGTATATATTGCTTCTATATAGTCTAAGAAACATTTATGCAAAGCATCCAAACAGTACCATTCGCCAATTTTTTGTTCTTCAAGTTTAAGTGAACTACGAGCCCCATTGTTAATCCCTTAACGGAAATTAATTGTAACTTTCTACAAGTAGAACAATGATTGGAACACGTAGATGGTTGAAATCTTTGTATATATTGCTTCCATATAGTCTAAGAAACATGTACGCAAAGCATCCAAACAGTACAATTCGCCAATTTTTTGTTCTTCAAGTTTAAGTGAACTACGATCCCCATTGTTAATCCCTTAACGGAAATTATTTGTAACTTTCGACAAGTAGAACAGTGAATGGAACAGGTAGACGGTTGAAATCTTTGTATATATTGCTTCTATATAGTATAAGAAACATATATGCAAAGCATCCAAACAGTACGATGCGCCAATTTTTTGTTCTTCAAGTTTAAGTGAACAATGAGCCCCAATGGTTAATCCTTTATCGGTAATTATTTGTAATTTTCGACAAGTAGAACAATGAATGGGACAGGTAGACGGTTGAAATCTTTGTATATATTGCTTCTATATAGTATAAGAAACATATATGCAAAGCATCCAAACAGTACAATTCGCCAATTTTTTGTTCTTCAAGTTTAAGTGAACAATGAGCCCCAATGGTTAATCCGTTATCGGAAATTATTTGTAAATTTCGACAAGTAGAACAATGAATGGAACAGGTAGACGGTTGAAATCTTTGTATATATTGCTTCTATATAGTCTAAGAAACATATATGCAAAGCATCCATACAGTAACATTCGCCAATTTTTTGTTCTTCAAGTTTAAGTGAACTACGAGCCCCATTGTTAATCTTTTAAAGGAAATTATTTGTAAATTTCGACAAGTAGAACAATGAATGGAACAGGTAGACTGTTGAAATTATTGTATATATTGCTTCTATATAGTCTAAGAAATATATATGCAAAGCATCCAAACAGTACAATTCGCCGATTTTTTGATCTTCAAGTTTAAGTGAACAGCGAGCCCCATTGTTAATCCTTTAAAGGAAATTATTTGTAACTTTCGGCAAGTAGAACAATGAATGGAACAGGTAGACGGTTGAAATCTTTGTATATATTGCTTCTATATAGTCTAAGAAACCTATATGCAAAGCATCCAAACAGTACAATTCGCCAATTTTTTGTTCTACAAGTTTAAGTGAACAATGAGCCCCAATGGTTAATCCTTTATCGGTAATTATTTGTAACTTTCGACAAG
The DNA here is from genome assembly GCA_963989415.1 of Cerceris ruficornis. NCBI lineage: Eukaryota > Metazoa > Arthropoda > Insecta > Hymenoptera > Crabronidae > Cerceris > Cerceris ruficornis. Next base: position 117,536 of record CAXDIW010000229.1, on the reverse strand, counting down.
TATAACAATGAATGGAACAGGTAGACGGTTGAAATCCTTGTATATATTGCTTCCATATAGTCTAAGAAACATGTACGCAAAGCATCCAAACAGTACCATTCGCCAATTTTTTGTCCTTCAAGTTTAAGTGAACAATGAGCCCCATTGTTAATCCTTTATCGGAAATTATTTGTAACTTTCGACAAGTAGAACAATGAATGGAACAGTTAGACGGTTGAAATCTTTGTATATATTGCTTCTATATAATCTAAGAAACATTTATGCAAAGCATCTAAACAGTAACAATCGCCAATTTTTTGATATTCAAGTTTAAGTGAACAGCGAGCCCCATTGATAATCATGAAATGGAAATTATTTGTAACTTTCTACAAGTAGAACAATGAATAGTACAGGTAGACGGGTGAAATATTTCTATATATTGCTTCTAAATAGTCTAAGAAACATCTATGCAAAGCATCCAAACAGTACAATTCGCCAATTTTTCGCTCTTCAATTTTAAGTGAACTACGAGCCCCATTGTTAATCCTTTATCGGAAATTATATGTAACTTTCGACAAGTAGAACAATGAATGGAACAGGTAGACGGTTGAAATCTTTGTATATATTGCTTCTATATAGTCTAAGAAACATATATGCAAAGCACCCAAACAGTACCATTCGCCACTTTTTTGTTCTTCAAGTTTAAGTGAACAACGAGCCCCATTGTTAATCCTTTAAAGGAAATTATTTGTAAATTTCGACAAGTAGAACAATGAATGGAACAGGTAGCCGGTTGAAATCAATGTATATATTGCTTCTATATAGTCTAAGAAACATTTATGCAAAGCATCCAAACAGTACCATTCGCCAATTTTTTGTTCTTCTAGTTTAAGTGAACTACGAGCCCCATTGTTAATCCCTTAACGGAAATTAATTGTAACTTTCTACAAGTAGAACAATGATTGGAACACGTAGATGGTTGAAATCTTTGTATATATTGCTTCCATATAGTCTAAGAAACATGTACGCAAAGCATCCAAACAGTACAATTCGCCAATTTTTTGTTCTTCAAGTTTAAGTGAACTACGATCCCCATTGTTAATCCCTTAACGGAAATTATTTGTAACTTTCGACAAGTAGAACAGTGAATGGAACAGGTAGACGGTTGAAATCTTTGTATATATTGCTTCTATATAGTATAAGAAACATATATGCAAAGCATCCAAACAGTACGATGCGCCAATTTTTTGTTCTTCAAGTTTAAGTGAACAATGAGCCCCAATGGTTAATCCTTTATCGGTAATTATTTGTAATTTTCGACAAGTAGAACAATGAATGGGACAGGTAGACGGTTGAAATCTTTGTATATATTGCTTCTATATAGTATAAGAAACATATATGCAAAGCATCCAAACAGTACAATTCGCCAATTTTTTGTTCTTCAAGTTTAAGTGAACAATGAGCCCCAATGGTTAATCCGTTATCGGAAATTATTTGTAAATTTCGACAAGTAGAACAATGAATGGAACAGGTAGACGGTTGAAATCTTTGTATATATTGCTTCTATATAGTCTAAGAAACATATATGCAAAGCATCCATACAGTAACATTCGCCAATTTTTTGTTCTTCAAGTTTAAGTGAACTACGAGCCCCATTGTTAATCTTTTAAAGGAAATTATTTGTAAATTTCGACAAGTAGAACAATGAATGGAACAGGTAGACTGTTGAAATTATTGTATATATTGCTTCTATATAGTCTAAGAAATATATATGCAAAGCATCCAAACAGTACAATTCGCCGATTTTTTGATCTTCAAGTTTAAGTGAACAGCGAGCCCCATTGTTAATCCTTTAAAGGAAATTATTTGTAACTTTCGACAAGTAGAACAATGAATGGAACAGGTAGACGGTTGAAATCTTTGTATATATTGCTTCTATATAGTATAAGAAACATATATGCAAAGCATCCAAACAGTACGATGCGCCAATTTTTTGTTCTTCAAGTTTAAGTGAACAATGAGCCCCAATGGTTAATCCTTTATCGGTAATTATTTGTAATTTTCGACAAGTAGAACAATGAATGGGACAGGTAGACGGTTGAAATCTTTGTATATATTGCTTCTATATAGTATAAGAAACATATATGCAAAGCATCCAAACAGTACAATTCGCCAATTTTTTGTTCTTCAAGTTTAAGTGAACAATGAGCCCCAATGGTTAATCCGTTATCGGAAATTATTTGTAAATTTCGACAAGTAGAACAATGAATGGAACAGGTAGACGGTTGAAATCTTTGTATATATTGCTTCTATATAGTCTAAGAAACATATATGCAAAGCATCCATACAGTAACATTCGCCAATTTTTTGTTCTTCAAGTTTAAGTGAACTACGAGCCCCATTGTTAATCTTTTAAAGGAAATTATTTGTAAATTTCGACAAGTAGAACAATGAATGGAACAGGTAGACTGTTGAAATTATTGTATATATTGCTTCTATATAGTCTAAGAAATATATATGCAAAGCATCCAAACAGTACAATTCGCCGATTTTTTGATCTTCAAGTTTAAGTGAACAGCGAGCCCCATTGTTAATCCTTTAAAGGAAATTATTTGTAACTTTCGACAAGTAGAACAATGAATGGAACAGGTAGACGGTTGAAATCTTTGTATAGATTGCTTCTATATAGTCTAAGAAACATATATGCAAAACATCCAAACAGTACAATTCGCCAATTTTTTGTTCTTCAAGTTTAAGTGAACAATGAGCCCCAATGGTTAATCCTTTATCGGTAATTATTTGTAACTTTCGACAAGTAGAACAATGAATGGAACAGGTAGACGGTTGAAATCTTTGTATATATTGCTTCTATATAGTCTAAGAAACATATATGCAAAGCACCCAAACAGTACCATTCGCCACTTTTTTGTTCTTCAAGTTTAAGTGAACAACGAGCCCCATTGTTAATCCTTTAAAGGAAATTATTTGTAAATTTCGACAAGTAGAACAATGACTGGAACAGGTAGACGGTTGAAATCATTGTATATATTGCTTCTATATAGTCTAAGAAACATATATGCAAAGCATCCAAACAGTACAATTCGCCAATTTTTTGTTCTTCAAGTTTAAGTAAACTACGATCCCCATTGTTAATCCCTTAACGGAAATTATTTGTAACTTTCGACAAGTAGAACAATGAATGGAACAGGTAGACGGTTGAAATCATTGTATATATTGCTTCTATATAGATTAAGAAACATATATGCAAAGCATCCAAACAGTACAATTCGACAATTTTTTGCTCTTCAAGTTTAAGTGAACTACGAGCCCCATTGTTAATCCTTTAAAGGAAATTATTTGTAAATTTCGGCAAGTAGAACAATGAATGGAATAGGTAGACGGTTGAAATCATTGTATATATTGCTTCTATATAGTCTAAGAAACATATATGCAAAGCATCCAAACAGTACAATTCGCCAATTTTTTGTTCTTCAAGTTTAAGTGAACTACGAGCCCCATTGTTAATCCTTTAAAGGAAATTATTTGTAAATTTCGGCAAGTAGAACAATGAATGGAATAGGTAGACGGTTGAAATCATTGTATATATTGCTTCTATATAGTCTAAGAAACATATATGCAAAGCATTCAAACAGTACAGTTCGCCAATTTTTCGTTCTTCAAGTTTAAGTGAACAATGAGCCCCATTGTTAATCCTTTAAAGGAAATTATTTGTAACTTTCGACAAGTAGAACAATGAATGGAACAGGTAGACGGTTGAAATCTTTGTATATATTGCACCTATATAGTCTATGAAACATATATGCAAAGCATCCAAACAGTACAATTCGCCAATTTTTTGTTCTTCAAGTGTAAGTGAACAATGAGCCCCAATGGTTAATCCTTTATCGGTAATTATTTGTAACTTTCGACAAGTAGAACAATGAATGGAACAGGTAGACGGTTGAAATCATTGTATATATTGCTTCTATATAGTCTAAGAAACATATATGCAAAGCATCCAAACAGTACAATTCGCCAATTTTTTGTTCTACAAGTTTAAGTAAACTACGATCCCCATTGTTAATCCCTTAACGGAAATTATTTGTAACTTTCGACAAGTAGAACAATGAATGGAACAGGTAGACGGTTGAAATCATTGTATATATTGCTTCTATATAGTTTAAGAAACATATATGCAAAGCATCCAAACAGTACAATTCGACAATTTTTTGCTCTTCAAGTTTAAGTGAACTACGAGCCCCATTGTTAATCCTTTAAAGGAAATTATTTGTAAATTTCGACAAGTAGAACAATGAATGGAATAGGTAGACGGTTGAAATCATTGTATATATTGCTTCTATATAGTCTACGAAACATATATGCAAAGCATCCAAACAGTACAATTCGCAAATTTTTTGTTCTTCAAGTTTAAGTAAACTACGATCCCCATTGTTAATCCCTTAACGGAAATTATTTGTAACATTCGACAAGTAGAACAATGAATGGAACAGGTAGACGGTTGAAATCATTGTATATATTACTTCTATATAGTCCAAGAAACATATATGCAAAGCATCCAAACAGTACAATTCGCCAATTTTTTGCTCTTCAAGTTTAAGTGAACTACGAGCCCCATTGTTAATACTTTAACGGAAATTAATTGTAACTTTCGACAAGTAGAACAATGAATGGAACACGTAGACGGTTGAAATCTTTGTATATATTGCTTCTATATAGTATAAGAAACATATATGCAAAGCATCCAAACAGTACAATTCGCCAATTTTTTGTTCTTCAAGTTTAAGTGAACAATGAGCCCCAATGGTTAATCCTTTAAAGGAAATTATTTGTAACTTTCGACAAGTAGAACAATGAATGGAACAGGTATACGGTTGAAATCTTTGTATATATTGCTTCTATATAGTCTAAGAAACATATATGCAAAGCATCCAAACAGTACAATTCGCCGATTTTTTGTCCTTCGAGTTTAAGTGAACAATGAGCCCCATTGTTAATCCTTTAAAGGAAATTATTTGTAACTTTCGACAAGTAGAACAATGAATGGAACGGGTAGACGGTTGAAATCTTTGTATATATTGCACCTATATAGTCTATGAAACATATATGCAAAGCATCCAAACAGTACAATTCGCCAATTTTTTGTTCTTCAAGTTTAAGTGAACAATGAGCCCCAATGGTTAATCCGTTATCGGAAATTATTTGTAACTTTCGACAAGTAGAACAATGAATGGAACAGGTAGACGGTTGAAATCTTTGTACATATTGCTTCTATATAGTCTAAGAAACATATATGCAAAGCATCCAAATAGGACCATTCGCCAATTTTTTGTTCTTCAAGTTTAAGTGAACTACGAGCCCCATTGTTACTCCTTTAAAGGAAATTATTTGTAAATTTCGACAAGTAGAACAATGAATGGAACAGGTAGACGGTTGAAATCAATGTATATTTTGCTTCTACATACTCTAAGAAACATATATGCAAAGCATCTAAACAGTACCATTCGCCAATTCTTTGTTCTTCAAGTTTAAGTGAACAATGAGCCCCATTGTTAATCCTTTATCGGAAATTATTTGTAACTTTCGACAAGTAGAACAATGAATGGAACTGGTAGACGGTTGAAATCTTTGTATATGTTGCTTCTATATAGTCTAAGCAACCTATATGCAAAGCATCCAAACAGTACAATTCGCCAATTTTTTGTTCTTCAAGTTTAAGTGAACTGCGAGTCCCATTGTTAATCCTTTAACGGAAATTATTTCTAACTTTCGACAAGTAGAACAATGAATGGAACAGTTAGACGGTTGAAATCTTTCTATATATTGCTTCTATATAGTCTAAGAAACATATATGCAAAGCATCCAAACAGTACAATTCGCCAATTTATTGTTCTTCAAGTTTAAGTGAACAACGAGCCCCATTGTTAATCCTTCAAAGGAAATTATTTGTAACTTTCGACAAGTAGAACAATGAATGGAACAGGTAGACGGTTGAAATCTTTGTATATATTGCTTCTATATAGTATAAGAAACATATATGCAAAGCATCCAAACAGTACAATTCGCCAATTTTTTGTTCTTCAAGTTTAAGTGAACAATGAGCCCCAATGGTTAATCCTTTAAAGGAAATTATTTGTAACTTTCGACAAGTAGAACAATGAATGGAACAGGTATACGGTTGAAATCTTTGTATATATTGCTTCTATATAGTCTAAGAAACATATATGCAAAGCATCCAAACAGTACAATTCGCCAATTTTTTGTTCTTCGAGTTTAAGTGAACAATGAGCCCCATTGTTAATCCTTTAAAGGAAATTATTTGTAACTTTCGACAAGTAGAACAATGAATGGAACAGGTAGACGGTTGAAATCTTTGTATATATTGCACCTATATAGTCTATGAAACATATATGCAAAGCATCCAAACAGTACAATTCGCCAATTTTTTGTTCTTCAAGTTTAAGTGAACAACGAGCCCCATTGTTAATCCTTTAAAGGAAATTATTTGTAAATTTCGACAAGTAGAACAATGATTGGAACACGTAGACGGTTAAAATCTTTGTATATATTGCTTCCATATGGTCTAAGAAACATGTACGCAAAGCATCCAAACAGTACCATTCGCCAATTTTTTGTTCTTCAAGTTTAAGTGAACAATGAGCCCCATTGTTAATCCTTTAAAGGAAATTATTTGTAAATTTCGACAAGTAGAACAATGATTGGAACACGCCGACGGTTGAAATCTTTGTATATATTGCTTCCATATAGTCTAAGAAACATGTACGCAAAGCATCCAAACAGTACCATTCGCCAATTTTTTGTTCTTCAAGTTTAAGTGAACTACGAGCCCCATTGTTAATCCTTTAAAGGAAATTATTTGTAAATTTCGACAAGTAGAACAATGATTGGAACACGCCGACGGTTGAAATCTTTGTATATATTGCTTCCATATAGTCTAAGAAACATGTACGCAAAGCATCCAAACAGTACCATTCGCCAATTTTTTGTTCTTCAAGTTTAAGTGAACAATGAGCCCCATTGTTAATCCTTTAACGGAAATTAATTGTAACTTTCTACAAGTAGAACAATGATTGGAACACGTAGACGGTTGAAATCTTTGTATATATTGCTTCTATATAGTCTAAGAAACATATATGCATAGCATCCAAACAGTACAATTCGCCAATTTATTGTTCTTCAAGTTTAAGTGAACAACGAGCCCCAATGTTAATCCTTTAAAGGAAATTATTTGTAAATTTCGACAGGTAGAACAATGATTGGCACACGTAGACGGTTGAAATATTTGTATATATTGCTTCCATATAGTCTAAGAAACATATATGCAAAGCATCCAAACAGTACCATTCGCCAATTTTTTGTTCTTCAAGGTTAAGTGAACAATGAGCCCCATTGTTAATCCTTTATCGGAAATTATTTGTAACTTTCGACAAGTAGAACAATGAATGGAACAGGTAGACGGTTGAAATCTTTGTATATATAGCTTCTATATAGTCTAAGAAACATATATGCAAAGCATCCAAACAGTACCAGTCGCCAATTCATTGTTCTTCAAGTTTAAGTGAACAACGAGCCCCATTGTTAATCCTTTAAAGGAAATTATTTGTAACTTTCGACAAGTAGAACAAGGAATGGAACAGGTAGACGGTTGAAATCATTATATATATTGCTTCTATATAGTCTAAGAAACATATCTGCATATCATCCAAACAGTACAATTCGCCAATTATTTGATCTTCAAGTTTAAGTGAACTACGAGCCCCATTGTTAATACATTAACGGAAATTATTTGTAAGTTGCGACAAGTAGAACAATGAATGGAACAGGTAGACGGTTGAAATCATTGTATATATTGCTTCCATATAGTCTAAGAAACATGTACGCAAAGCATCCAAACAGTACCATTCGCCAATTTTTTGTTCTTCAAGTTTAAGTAAACTACGATCCCCATTGTTAATCCCTTAACGGAAATTATTTGTAACATTCGACAAGTAGAACAATGAATGGAACAGGTAGACGGTTGAAATCATTGTATATATTGCTTCTATATAGTCTAAGAAACATATATGCAAAGCATTCAAACAGTACAGTTCGCCAATTTTGTGTTCTTCAAGTTTAAGTGAACAATGAGCCCCATTGTTAATCCTTTAAAGGAAATTATTTGTAACTTTCGACAAGTAGAACAATGAATGGAACAGGTAGACGGTTGAAATCTTTGTATATATTGCACCTATATAGTCTATGAAACATATATGCAAAGCATCCAAACAGTACAATTCGCCAATTTTTTGTTCTTCAAGTTTAAGTGAACAACGAGCCCCATTGTTAATCCTTTAAAGGAAATTATTTGTAAATTTCGACAAGTAGAACAATGATTGGAACACGTAGACGGTTAAAATCTTTGTATATATTGCTTCCATATGTTCTAAGAAACATGTACGCAAAGCATCCAAACAGTACCATTCGCCAATTTTTTGTTCTTCAAGTTTAAGTGAACAATGAGCCCCATTGTTAATCCTTTAAAGGAAATTATTTGTAAATTTCGACAAGTAGAACAATGATTGGAACACGCCGACGGTTGAAATCTTTGTATATATTGCTTCCATATAGTCTAAGAAACATGTACGCAAAGCATCCAAACAGTACCATTCGCCAATTTTTTGTTCTTCAAGTTTAAGTGAACTACGAGCCCCATTGTTAATCCTTTAAAGGAAATTATTTGTAAATTTCGACAAGTAGAACAATGATTGGAACACGCCGACGGTTGAAATCTTTGTATATATTGCTTCCATATAGTCTAAGAAACATGTACGCAAAGCATCCAAACAGTACCATTCGCCAATTTTTTGTTCTTCAAGTTTAAGTGAACAATGAGCCCCATTGTTAATCCTTTAACGGAAATTAATTGTAACTTTCTACAAGTAGAACAATGATTGGAACACGTAGACGGTTGAAATCTTTGTATATATTGCTTCTATATAGTCTAAGAAACATATATGCATAGCATCCAAACAGTACAATTCGCCAATTTATTGTTCTTCAAGTTTAAGTGAACAACGAGCCCCAATGTTAATCCTTTAAAGGAAATTATTTGTAAATTTCGACAGGTAGAACAATGATTGGCACACGTAGACGGTTGAAATATTTGTATATATTGCTTCCATATAGTCTAAGAAACATATATGCAAAGCATCCAAACAGTACCATTCGCCAATTTTTTGTTCTTCAAGGTTAAGTGAACAATGAGCCCCATTGTTAATCCTTTATCGGAAATTATTTGTAACTTTCGACAAGTAGAACAATGAATGGAACAGGTAGACGGTTGAAATCTTTGTATATATAGCTTCTATATAGTCTAAGAAACATATATGCAAAGCATCCAAACAGTACCAGTCGCCAATTCATTGTTCTTCAAGTTTAAGTGAACAACGAGCCCCATTGTTAATCCTTTAAAGGAAATTATTTGTAACTTTCGACAAGTAGAACAAGGAATGGAACAGGTAGACGGTTGAAATCATTATATATACTGCTTCTATATAGTCTAAGAAACATATCTGCATATCATCCAAACAGTACAATTCGCCAATTATTTGATCTTCAAGTTTAAGTGAACTACGAGCCCCATTGTTAATACATTAACGGAAATTATTTGTAAGTTGCGACAAGTAGAACAATGAATGGAACAGGTAGACGGTTGAAATCATTGTATATATTGCTTCCATATAGTCTAAGAAACATGTACGCAAAGCATCCAAACAGTACCATTCGCCAATTTTTTGTTCTTCAAGTTTAAGTAAACTACGATCCCCATTGTTAATCCCTTAACGGAAATTATTTGTAACATTCGACAAGTAGAACAATGAATGGAACAGGTAGACGGTTGAAATCATTGTATATATTGCTTCTATATAGTCTAAGAAACATATATGCAAAGCATTCAAACAGTACAGTTCGCCAATTTTGTGTTCTTCAAGTTTAAGTGAACAATGAGCCCCATTGTTAATCCTTTAAAGGAAATTATTTGTAACTTTCGACAAGTAGAACAATGAATGGAACAGGTAGACGGTTGAAATCTTTGTATATATTGCACCTATATAGTCTATGAAACATATATGCAAAGCATCCAAACAGTACAATTCGCCAATTTTTTGTTCTTCAAGTGTAAGTGAACAATGAGCCCCAATGGTTAATCCTTTATCGGTAATTATTTGTAACTTTCGACAAGTAGAACAATGAATGGAACAGGTAGACGGTTGAAATCCTTGTATATATTGCTTCTATATAGTCTAAGAAACATATAAGCAAAGCATCCAAACAGTACAATTCGCCAATTTTTTGTTCTTCAAGTTTAAGTAAACTACGATCCCCATTGTTAATCACTTAAAGGAAATTATTTGTAACTTTCGACAAGTAGAACAATGAATGGAACAGGTAGACGGTTGAAATCATTGTATATATTGCTTCTATATAGTCTAAGAAATATATGCAAAGCATCCAAACAGTACAATTCGCCAATTTTTTGCTCTTCAAGTTTAAGTGAACTACGAGCCCCATTGTTAATACTTTAACGGAAATTAATTGTAACTTTCGACAAGTAGAACAATGAATGGAACACGTAGACGGTTGAAATCTTTGTATATATTGCTTCTATATAGTATAAGAAACATATATGCAAAGCATCCAAACAGTACAATTCGCCAATTTTTTGTTCTTCAAGTTTAAGTGAATAATGAGCCCCAATGGTTAATCCTTTAAAGGAAATTATTTGTAACTTTCGACAAGTAGAACAATGAATGGAACAGGTATACGGTTGAAATCTTTGTATATATTGCTTCTATATAGTCTAAGAAACATATATGCAAAGCATCCAAACAGTACAATTCGCCAATTTTTTGTTCTTCGAGTTTAAGTGAACAATGAGCCCCATTGTTAATCCTTTAAAGGAAATTATTTGTAACTTTCGACAAGTAGAACAATGAATGGAACGGGTAGACGGTTGAAATCTTTGTATATATTGCACCTATATAGTCTATGAAACATATATGCAAAGCATCCAAACAGTACAATTCGCCAATTTTTTGTTCTTCAAGTTTAAGTGAACAATGAGCCCCAATGGTTAATCCGTTATCGGAAATTATTTGTAACTTTCGACAAGTAGAACAATGAATGGAACGGGTAGACGGTTGAAATCTTTGTACATATTGCTTCTATATAGTCTAAGAAACATATATGCAAAGCATCCAAATAGGACCATTCGCAAATTTTTTGTTCTTCAAGTTTAAGTGAACTACGAGCCCCATTGTTACTCCTTTAAAGGAAATTATTTGTAAATTTCGACAAGTAGAACAATGAATGGAACAGGTAGACGGTTGAAATCAATGTATATTTTGCTTCTATATAGTCTAAGAAACATATATGCAAAGCATCTAAACAGTACCATTCGCCAATTCTTTGTTCTTCAAGTTTAAGTGAACAATGAGCCCCATTGTTAATCCTTTATCGGAAATTATTTGTAACTTTCGACAAGTAGAACAATGAATGGAACTGGTAGACGGTTGAAATCTTTGTATATGTTGCTTCTATATAGTCTAAGCAACCTATATGCAAAGCATCCAAACAGTACAATTCGCCAATTTTTTGTTCTTCAAGTTTAAGTGAACTACGAGTCCCATTGTTAATCCTTTAACGGAAATTATTTCTAACTTTCGACAAGTAGAACAATGAATGGAACAGTTAGACGGTTGAAATCTTTCTATATATTGCTTCTATATAGTCTAAGAAACATATATGCAAAGCATCCAAACAGTACAATTCGCCAATTTATTGTTCTTCAAGTTTAAGTGAACAACGAGCCCCATTGTTAATCCTTTAAAGGAAATTATTTGTAACTTTCGACAAGTAGAACAATGAATGGAACAGATAGACGGTTGAAATCTTAGTATATATTGCTTCTATATAGTATAAGAAACATATATGCAAAGCATCCAAACAGTACAATTCGCCAATTTTTTGTTCTTCAAGTTTATGTGAACAATGAGCCCCAATGGTTAATCCTTTAAAGGAAATTATTTGTAACTTTCGACAAGTAGAACAATGAATGGAACAGGTATACGGTTGAAATCTTTGTATATATTGCTTCTATATAGTCTAAGAAACATATATGCAAAGCATCCAAACAGTACAATTCGCCAATTTTTCGCTCTTCAATTTTAAGTGAACTACGAGCCCCATTGTTAATCCTTTAAAGGAAATTATTTGTAAATTTCGGCAAGTAGAACAATGAATGGAACAGGTATACGGTTGAAATCTTTGTATATATTGCTTCTATATAGTCTAAGAAACATATATGCAAAGCATCCAAACAGTACAATTCGCCAATTTTTCGCTCTTCAATTTTAAGTGAACTACGAGCCCCATTGTTAATCCTTTAAAGGAAATTATTTGTAAATTTCGGCAAGTAGAACAATGAATGGAATAGGTAGACGGTTGAAATCATTGTATATGTTGCTTCTATATAGTCTAAGAAACATATATGCAAAGCATCCAAACAGTACCATTCGCCAATTTTTTGTTCTTCAAGTTTAAGTGAACAATGAGCCCCATTGTTAATCCTTTAACGGAAATTAATTGTAACTTTCTACAAGTAGAACAATGATTGGAACACGTAGACGGATGAAATCTTTGTATATATTGCTTCTATATAGTCTAAGAAACATATATGCATAGCATCCAAACAGTACAATTGGCCAATTTATTGTTCTTCAAGTTTAAGTGAACAACGAGCCCCATTGTTAATCCTTTAAAGGAAATTATTTGTAAATTTCGACAGGTAGAACAATGATTGGCACACGTAGACGGTTGAAATATTTGTATATATTGCTTCCATATAGTCTAAGAAACATATATGCAAAGCATCCAAACAGTACAATTCGCCAATTTTTTGTTCTTCAAGTTTAAGTGAACAATGAGCCCCAATGGTTAATCCGTTATCGGAAATTATTTGTAACTTTCGACAAGTAGAACAATGAATGGAACAGGTAGACGGTTGAAATCTTTGTATATATTGCTTCCATATAGTCTAAGAAACATGTACGCAAAGCATCCAAACAGTACCATTCGCCAATTTTTTGTTCTTCAAGTTTAAGTGAACAATGAGCCCCATTGTTAATCCTTTAACGGAAATTAATTGTAACTTTCTACAAGTAGAACAATGATTGGAACACGTAGACGGTTGAAATCTTTGTATATATTGGTTCTATATAGTCTAAGAAACATATATGCATAGCATCCAAAAAGTACAATTCGCCAATTTATTGTTCTTCAAGTTTAAGTGAACAACGAGCCCCATTGTTAATCCTTTAAAGGAAATTATTTGTAAATTTCGACAGGTAGAACAATGATTGGCACACGTAGACGGTTGAAATATTTGTATATATTGCTTCCATATAGTCTAAGAAACATATATGCAAAGCATCCAAACAGTACCATTCGCCAATTTTTTGTTCTTCAAGGTTAAGTGAACAATGAGCCCCATTGTTAATCCTTTATCGGAAATTATTAGTAACTTTCGACAATTAGAACAATGAATGGAACAGGTATACGGTTGAAATCTTTGTATATAGTGCTTCTATATAGTCTAAGAAACATGTACGCAAAGCATCCAAACAGTACAATTTGCCAATTTATTGTTCTTCAAGTTTAAGTAAACAACGAGCCCCATTGATAATCATGAAAAGGAAATTATTTGTAAATTTCGACATGTAGAACAATGAATGGAACAGGTTGACGGTTGAAATCATTATATATATTGCTTCTACATAGACTAAGAAACATATATGCAAAGCATCCAATCAGTACCATTCGTCAATTTTTTGTTCTTCAAGTTTATGTGAACTACGAGCCCCATTGTTAATACTTTAACGGAAATTAATTGTAATTTTCTACAAGTAGAACAATGAATGGAACAGGTAGACGGAGGAAATCCTTCTATATATTGCTTCTATATAGTCTAAGAAACATATCTGCATATCATCCAAACAGTACAATTCGCCAATTATTTGATCTTCAAGTTTAAGTGAACTACGAGCCCCATTGTTAATCCTTTAACGGAAATTAATTGTAACTTTCGACAAGTAGAACATTGAATGGAACAGGTAGACGGTTGAAATCTTTGTATATATAGCTTCTATATAGTCTAAGAAACATATATGCAAAGCATCCAAACAGTACCAGTCGCCAATTCATTGTTCTTCAAGTTTAAGTGAACAACGAGCCCCATTGTTAATCCTTTAACGGAAATTAATTGTAACTTTCTACAAGTAGAACAATGATTGGAACACGTAGACGGTTGAAATCTTTGTATATATTGCTTCTATATAGTCTAAGAAACATATATGCAAAGCATCCAAACAGTACAATTCGCCAATTTTTTGTTCTTCAAGTTTAAGTGAACTACGAGCCCCATTGTTAATCCTTTAAAGGAAATTATTTGTAACTTGCGACAAGTAGAACAATGAATGGAACAGGTAGACGGTTGAAATCAATGTATATATTGCTTCTATATAGTCTAAGAAACATATATGCAAAGCATCCAAACAATACAATTCGCCAATTTTTTGTTCTTCAAGTTTAAGTGAACTACGAGCCCCATTGTTAATCCTTTATCGGAAATTATTTGTAACATTCGACAAGTAGAACAATGAATGGAACAGGTAGACGGTTGAATTCTTTGTATATATTGCTTCTATATAGTCTAAGAAACATATATGCAAAGCATCCAAACAGTACAATTCGCCAATTTATTGTTCTTCAAGTTTAAGTGAACAACGAGCCCCATTGTTAATCCATTAACGGAAATTATTTGTAACTTTCGACAAGTAGAACAATGAATGGAACAGGTAGACGGTTGAAAACATTGTTTATATTGCTTCTATATAGTCTAAGAAACATATCTGCATATCATCCAAACAGTACAATTCGACAATTATTTGATCTTCAAGTTTAAGTGAACTACGAGCCCCATTGTTAATACTTTAACGGAAATTATTTGTAACTTGCGACAAGTAGAACAATGAATGGAACAGGTAGACGGTTGAAATCAATGTATATATTGCTTCTATATAGTCTAAGAAACATATATGCAAAGCATCCAAACAGTACAATTCGCCAATTTTTTGTTCTTCAAGTTTAAGTGAACTACGAGCCCCATTGTTAATCCTTTAACGGAAATTAATTGTAACTTTCTACAAGTAGAACAATGATTGGAACACGTAGACGGTTGAAATCTTTGTATATATTGCTTCCATATAGTCTAAGAAACATACATGCAAAGCATCCAAACAGTACCATTCGCCAATTTTTTGTTATTCAAGTTTAAGTGAACAATGAACCCCAATGGTTAATCCTTTATCGGAAATTATTTGTAACATTCGACAAGTAGAACAATGAATGGAACAGGTAGACGGTTCAATTCCTTGTATATATTGCTTCTATATAGTCTAAGAAACATATATGCAAAGCATCCAAACAGTACAATTCGCCAATTCATTGTTCTTCAAGTTTAAGTGAACAACGAACCCCATTGTTAATCCTTTAAAGGAAATTATTTGTAAATTTCGACAAGTAGAACAATGAATGGATCATGTAGACGGTTGAAATCATTGTATATATTGCTTCTATATAGTCTACGAAACATATATGCAAAGCATCCAAACAGTACAATTCGCCAATTTTTTGTCCTTCAAGTTTAAGTGAACTACGATCCCCATTGTTAATCCTTTAAAGGAAATTATTTGTAAATTTCGGCAAGTAGAATAATGAATGGAATAGGTAGACGGTTGAAATCTTTGTATATATTGCTTCTATATAGTCTAAGAAACATATGTGCAAAGCATCCAAACAGTACAAGTCGCCAATTCATTGTTCTTCAAGTTTAAGTGAACAACGAACCCCATTGTTAATCCTTTAAAGGAAATTATTTGTATATTTCGACAAGTAGAACAGTGACTGAAACAGGTAGACGGTTGAAATCATTGTATATATTGCTTCTGTATAGTCTAAGAAACATATATGCAAAGCATCCAAACAGTACCATTCGCCAATTTTTTGTTCTTCAAGTTTAAGTGAACAACGAGCCCCATTGTTAATCCTTTAAAGGAAATTATTTGTAAATTTCGGCAAGTAGAATAATGAATGGAATAGGTAGACGGTTGAAATCATTGTATATATTGCTTCAGTATAGCCTAAGAAACATATATGCAAAGCATCCAAACAGTACAAGTCGCCAATTCATTGTTCTTCAAGTTTAAGTGAACAACGAACCCCATTGTTAATCCTTTAAAGGAAATTATTTGTAACTTTCGACAAGTAGAACAAGGAATGGAACTGGTAGACGGTTGAAAACATTGTATATATTGCTTCTATATAGTCTAAGAAACATATGTGCAAAGCATCCAAACAGTACAATTCGCCAATTCATTGTTCTTCAAGTTTAAGTGAACAAAGAACCCCATTGTTAATCCTTTAAAGGAAATTATTTCTAAATTTCGACAAATAGAACAATGAATGGATCATGTAGACGGTTGAAATCATTGTATATATTGCTTCTATATAGTCTAAGAAACATATGTGCAAAGCATCCAAACAGTACAATTCGCCAATTTATTGTTCTTCAAGTTTCAGTGAACTACGATCCCCATTGTTATTTCTTTAACGGTAATTATTTCTAACTTTCGACAAGTAAAACAATGATTGGAACACGTAGACGGTTGAAATCTTTGTATATATTGCTTCCATATAGTCTAAGAAACATGTACGCAAAGCATCCAAACAGTACCATTCGCCAATTTTTTGTTCTTGAAGTTTAAGTGAACAATGAGCTTCAATGATTAATCCTTTATCGGAAATTATTTGTAATTTTCGGCAAGTAGAATAATGAATGGAATAGGTAGACGGTTGAAATCTTTGTATATATTGCTTCTATATAGTCTAAGAAACATATGTGCAAAGCATCCAAACAGTACAAGTCGCCAATTCATTGTTCTTCAAGTTTAAGTGAACAACGAACCCCATTGTTAATCCTTTAAAGGAAATTATTTGTATATTTCGACAAGTAGAACAGTGACTGGAACAGGTAGACGGTTGAAATCATTGTATATATTGCTTCTGTATAGTCTAAGAAACATATATGCAAAGCATCCAAACAGTACCATTCGCCAATTTTTTGTTCTTCAAGTTTAAGTGAACAACGAGCCCCATTGTTAATCCTTTAAAGGAAATTATTTGTAAATTTCGGCAAGTAGAATAATGAATGGAATAGGTAGACGGTTGAAATCATTGTATATATTGCTTCAGTATAGCCTAAGAAACATATATGCAAAGCATCCAAACAGTACAAGTCGCCAATTCATTGTTCTTCAAGTTTAAGTGAACAACGAGCCCCATTGTTAATCCTTTAAAGGAAATTATTTGTAACTTTCGACAAGTAGAACAAGGAATGGAACTGGTAGACGGTTGAAAACATTGTATATATTGCTTCTATATAGTCTAAGAAACATATGTGCAAAGCATCCAAACAGTACAATTCGCCAATTCATTGTTCTTCAAGTTTAAGTGAACAAAGAACCCCATTGTTAATCCTTTAAAGGAAATTATTTCTAAATTTCGACAAATAGAACAATGAATGGATCATGTAGACGGTTGAAATCATTGTATATATTGCTTCTATATAGTCTAAGAAACATATGTGCAAAGCATCCAAACAGTACAATTCGCCAATTTATTGTTCTTCAAGTTTCAGTGAACTACGATCCCCATTGTTATTTCTTTAACGGTAATTATTTCTAACTTTCGACAAGTAAAACAATGATTGGAACACGTAGACGGTTGAAATCTTTGTATATATTGCTTCCATATAGTCTAAGAAACATGTACGCAAAGCATCCAAACAGTACCATTCGCCAATTTTTTGTTCTTGAAGTTTAAGTGAACAATGAGCTTCAATGATTAATCCTTTATCGGAAATTATTTGTAATTTTCGACAAGTAGAACAATGAATAGAACAGGTAGACGGTTGAAATCATTGTTTATATTGCTTCTATATAGTCTAAGAAACATATCTGCATATCATCCAAACAGTACAATTCGCCAATTATTTGATCTTCAAGTTTAAGTGAACTACGAGCCCCATTGTTAATCATGAAACGGAAATTATTTGTAACATTCGACAAGTAGAACAATGAATGGAACAGGTAGACGGTTGAAATCAATGTATATATTGCTTCTATATAGTCGAAGAAACATATATGCAAAGCATCCAAACAGTACAATTCGCCAATTGTTTGTTCTTCAAGTTTAAGTGAACAATGAGCCCCAATGGTTAATCCTTTATCGGAAATTATTTGTAAATTTCGACAAGTAGAACAATGAATGGAACAGGTAGCCGGTTGAAATCAATGTATATATTGCTTCTATATAGTCTAAGAAACATATATGCAAAGCATCCTAACAGTACCATTCGCCAATTTTTTGTTCTTCAAGTTTAAGTGAACTACGAGCCCCATTGTTAATCCTTTATAGGAAATTATTTGTAAATTTCGACAAGTAGAACAATGAATGCAACAGGTAGACTGTTGAAATCATTGTATATATTGCTTCTATATAGTCTAAGAAACATATATGCAAAGCATCCAAACAGTACAGTTCGCCAATTTTTTGTTCTTCAAGTTTAAGTGAACAATGAGCCCCAATGGTTAATCCTTTATCGGTAATTATTTGTAACTTTCGACAAGTAGAACAATGAATGGACCAGGTAGACGGTTGAAATCCTTGTATATATTGCTTCTATATAGTTTAAGATACATATATGCAAAGCATCCAAAGAGTACAATTCGCCAATTTTTTGATCTTCAAGTTTAAGTGAACTACGAGCCCCATTGTTAATACTTTAACGGAAATTATTTGTAACTTGCGACAAGTAGAACAATGAATGGAACAGGTAGACGGTTGAAATCATTGTATATATTGCTTCTATATAGTCTAAGAAACATATATGCAAAGCATCCAAACAGTACAATTCGCCAATTTATTGTTCTTCAAGTTTAAGTGAACAACGAGCCCCATTGTTAATCCTTTAAAGGAAATTATTTGTAAATTTCGACAAGTAGAACAATGATTGGAACACGTAGACGGTTGAAATCTTTGTATATATTGCTTCCATATGGTCTAAGAAACATGTACGCAAAGCATCCAAACAGTACCATTCGCCAATTTTTTGTTCTTCAAGTTTAAGTGAACAATGAGCCCCATTGTTAATCCTTTAAAGGAAATTATTTGTAAATTTCGACAAGTAGAACAATGATTGGAACACGCCGACGGTTGAAATCTTTGTATATATTGCTTCCATATAGTCTAAGAAACATGTACGCAAAGCATCCAAACAGTACCATTCGCCAATTTTTTGTTCTTCAAGTTTAAGTGAACTACGAGCCCCATTGTTAATCCTTTAAAGGAAATTATTTGTAACTTTCGACAAGTAGATCAATGAATGGAACAGGTAGACGGTTGAAATCTTTGTATATATTGCTTCTATATAGTCTAAGAAACATATATGCAAATCATCCAAACAGTACAATTCGCCAATTATTTGATCTTCAAGTTTAAGTGAACTACGAGCCCCATTATTAATACTTTAACGGAAATTATTAGTAAATTTCGACAAGTAGAACAATGAATGGAACAGGTAGACGGTTGAAATCTATGTATATATTGCATCTATATAGTCTAAGAAACATGTACGCAAAGCATCCAAACAGTACAATTTGCCAATTTATTGTTCTTCAAGTTTAAGTAAACAACGAGCCCCATTGATAATCATGAAAAGGAAATTATTTGTAAATTTCGACATGTAGAACAATGAATGGAACAGGTTGACGGTTGAAATCATTATATATATTGCTTCTACATAGTCTAAGAAACATATATGCAAAGCATCCAATCAGTACCATTCGTCAATTTTTTGTTCTTCAAGTTTATGTGAACTACGAGCCCCATTGTTAATACTTTAACGGAAATTAATTGTAATTTTCTACAAGTAGAACAATGAATGGAACAGGTAGACGGAGGAAATCCTTCTATATATTGCTTCTATATAGTCTAAGAAACATATCTGCATATCATCCAAACAGTACAATTCGCCAATTATTTGATCTTCAAGTTTAAGTGAACTACGAGCCCCATTGTTAATCCTTTAACGGAAATTAATTGTAACTTTCGACAAGTAGAACATTGAATGGAACAGGTAGACGGTTGAAATCTTTGTATATATAGCTTCTATATAGTCTAAGAAACATATATGCAAAGCATCCAAACAGTACCAGTCGCCAATTCATTGTTCTTCAAGTTTAAGTGAACAACGAGCCCCATTGTTAATCCTTTAACGGAAATTAATTGTAACTTTCTACAAGTAGAACAATGATTGGAACACGTAGACGGTTGAAATCTTTGTATATATTGCTTCTATATAGTCTAAGAAACATATATGCAAAGCATCCAAACAGTACAATTCGCCAATTTTTTGTTCTTCAAGTTTAAGTGAACTACGAGCCCCATTGTTAATCCTTTAAAGGAAATTATTTGTAACTTGCGACAAGTAGAACAATGAATGGAACAGGTAGACGGTTGAAATCAATGTATATATTGCTTCTATATAGTCTAAGAAACATATATGCAAAGCATCCAAACAGTACAATTCGCCAATTTTTTGTTCTTCAAGTTTAAGTGAACTACGAGCCCCATTGTTAATCCTTTATCGGAAATTATTTGTAACATTCGACAAGTAGAACAATGAATGGAACAGGTAGACGGTTGAATTCTTTGTATATATTGCTTCTATATAGTCTAAGAAACATATATGCAAAGCATCCAAACAGTACAATTCGCCAATTTATTGTTCTTCAAGTTTAAGTGAACAACGAGCCCCATTGTTAATCCATTAACGGAAATTATTTGTAACTTTCGACAAGTAGAACAATGAATGGAACAGGTAGACGGTTGAAAACATTGTTTATATTGCTTCTATATAGTCTAAGAAACATATCTGCATATCATCCAAACAGTACAATTCGACAATTATTTGATCTTCAAGTTTAAGTGAACTACGAGCCCCATTGTTAATACTTTAACGGAAATTATTTGTAACTTGCGACAAGTAGAACAATGAATGGAACAGGTAGACGGTTGAAATCAATGTATATATTGCTTCTATATAGTCTAAGAAACATATATGCAAAGCATCCAAACAGTACAATTCGCCAATTTTTTGTTCTTCAAGTTTAAGTGAACTACGAGCCCCATTGTTAATCCTTTAACGGAAATTAATTGTAACTTTCTACAAGTAGAACAATGATTGGAACACGTAGACGGTTGAAATCTTTGTATATATTGCTTCCATATAGTCTAAGAAACATACATGCAAAGCATCCAAACAGTACCATTCGCCAATTTTTTGTTATTCAAGTTTAAGTGAACAATGAACCCCAATGGTTAATCCTTTATCGGAAATTATTTGTAACATTCGACAAGTAGAACAATGAATGGAACAGGTAGACGGTTCAATTCCTTGTATATATTGCTTCTATATAGTCTAAGAAACATATATGCAAAGCATCCAAACAGTACAATTCGCCAATTCATTGTTCTTCAAGTTTAAGTGAACAACGAACCCCATTGTTAATCCTTTAAAGGAAATTATTTGTAAATTTCGACAAGTAGAACAATGAATGGATCATGTAGACGGTTGAAATCATTGTATATATTGCTTCTATATAGTCTACGAAACATATATGCAAAGCATCCAAACAGTACAATTCGCCAATTTTTTGTCCTTCAAGTTTAAGTGAACTACGATCCCCATTGTTAATCCTTTAAAGGAAATTATTTGTAAATTTCGGCAAGTAGAATAATGAATGGAATAGGTAGACGGTTGAAATCTTTGTATATATTGCTTCTATATAGTCTAAGAAACATATGTGCAAAGCATCCAAACAGTACAAGTCGCCAATTCATTGTTCTTCAAGTTTAAGTGAACAACGAACCCCATTGTTAATCCTTTAAAGGAAATTATTTGTATATTTCGACAAGTAGAACAGTGACTGGAACAGGTAGACGGTTGAAATCATTGTATATATTGCTTCTGTATAGTCTAAGAAACATATATGCAAAGCATCCAAACAGTACCATTCGCCAATTTTTTGTTCTTCAAGTTTAAGTGAACAACGAGCCCCATTGTTAATCCTTTAAAGGAAATTATTTGTAAATTTCGGCAAGTAGAATAATGAATGGAATAGGTAGACGGTTGAAATCATTGTATATATTGCTTCAGTATAGCCTAAGAAACATATATGCAAAGCATCCAAACAGTACAAGTCGCCAATTCATTGTTCTTCAAGTTTAAGTGAACAACGAGCCCCATTGTTAATCCTTTAAAGGAAATTATTTGTAACTTTCGACAAGTAGAACAAGGAATGGAACTGGTAGACGGTTGAAATCATTGTATATATTGCTTCTATATAGTCTAAGAAACATATGTGCAAAGCATCCAAACAGTACAATTCGCCAATTCATTGTTCTTCAAGTTTAAGTGAACAAAGAACCCCATTGTTAATCCTTTAAAGGAAATTATTTCTAAATTTCGACAAATAGAACAATGAATGGATCATGTAGACGGTTGAAATCATTGTATATATTGCTTCTATATAGTCTAAGAAACATATGTGCAAAGCATCCAAACAGTACAATTCGCCAATTTATTGTTCTTCAAGTTTCAGTGAACTACGATCCCCATTGTTATTTCTTTAACGGTAATTATTTCTAACTTTCGACAAGTAAAACAATGATTGGAACACGTAGACGGTTGAAATCTTTGTATATATTGCTTCCATATAGTCTAAGAAACATGTACGCAAAGCATCCAAACAGTACCATTCGCCAATTTTTTGTTCTTGAAGTTTAAGTGAACAATGAGCTTCAATGATTAATCCTTTATCGGAAATTATTTGTAATTTTCGACAAGTAGAACAATGAATAGAACAGGTAGACGGTTGAAATCATTGTTTATATTGCTTCTATATAGTCTAAGAAACATATCTGCATATCATCCAAACAGTACAATTCGCCAATTATTTGATCTTCAAGTTTAAGTGAACTACGACCCCATTGTTAATCATGAAACGGAAATTATTTGTAACATTCGACAAGTAGAACAATGAATGGACCAGGTAGACGGTTGAAATCCTTGTATATATTGCTTCTATATAGTTTAAGATACATATATGCAAAGCATCCAAAGAGTACAATTCGCCAATTTTTTGATCTTCAAGTTTAAGTGAACTACGAGCCCCATTGTTAATACTTTAACGGAAATTATTTGTAACTTGCGACAAGTAGAACAATGAATGGAACAGGTAGACGGTTGAAATCATTGTATATATTGCTTCTATATAGTCTAAGAAACATATATGCAAAGCATCCAAACAGTACAATTCGCCAATTTATTGTTCTTCAAGTTTAAGTGAACAACGAGCCCCATTGTTAATCCTTTAAAGGAAATTATTTGTAAATTTCGACAAGTAGAACAATGATTGGAACACGTAGACGGTTGAAATCTTTGTATATATTGCTTCCATATGGTCTAAGAAACATGTACGCAAAGCATCCAAACAGTACCATTCGCCAATTTTTTGTTCTTCAAGTTTAAGTGAACAATGAGCCCCATTGTTAATCCTTTAAAGGAAATTATTTGTAAATTTCGACAAGTAGAACAATGATTGGAACACGCCGACGGTTGAAATCTTTGTATATATTGCTTCCATATAGTCTAAGAAACATGTACGCAAAGCATCCAAACAGTACCATTCGCCAATTTTTTGTTCTTCAAGTTTAAGTGAACTACGAGCCCCATTGTTAATCCTTTAAAGGAAATTATTTGTAACTTTCGACAAGTAGATCAATGAATGGAACAGGTAGACGGTTGAAATCTTTGTATATATTGCTTCTATATAGTCTAAGAAACATATATGCAAATCATCCAAACAGTACAATTCGCCAATTATTTGATCTTCAAGTTTAAGTGAACTACGAGCCCCATTATTAATACTTTAACGGAAATTATTTGTAAATTTCGACAAGTAGAACAATGAATGGAACAGGTAGACGGTTGAAATCTATGTATATATTGCATCTATATAGTCTAAGAAACATATATGCAAAGCATCCAAACAGTACAATTCGCAAATTTTTTGTTCTTCAAGTTTAAGTGAACAATGAGCCCCAATGGTTAATCCTTTATCGGTAATTATTTGTAACTTTCGACAAGTAGAACACTGAATGGAACAGGTAGACGGTTGAAATCCTTGTATATATAGCTTCTATATAGTCTAAGAAACATATATGCAAAGCATCCAAACAGTACAATTCGCCAATTTTTTGTTCTTCAAGTTTAAGTAAACTACGATCCCCATTGTTAATCCCTTAACGGAAGTTATTTGTAACTTTCGACAAGTAGAACAATGAATGGAACAGGTAGACGGTTGAAATCATTGTATATATTGCTTCTATATAGTCTAAGAAACATATATGCAAAGCATCCAAACAGTAAAATTCGACAATTTTTTGCTCTTCAAGTTTAAGTGAACTACGAGCCCCATTGTTAATCCTTTAAAGGAAATTATTTGTAAATTTCGGCAAGTAGAACAATGAATGGAATAGGTAGACAGTTGAAATCAATGTATATATTGCTTCTATATAGTCTAAGAAACATATATGCAAAGCATCCAAACAGTACAATTCGACAATTTTTTGTTCTTCAAGTTTAAGTGAACTACGAGCCCCATTGTTAATCCTTTATCGGAAATTATTTGTAACTTTCGACATGTAGAACAATGAATGGAACAGGTAGACGGTTGAAATCTTTGTATATATTGCTTCTATATAGTCTAAGAAACATATATGCAAAGCATCCAAACAGTACGATGCGCCAATTTTTTGTTCTTCAAGTTTAAGTGAACAATGAGCCCCAATGGTTAATCCTTTATCGGTAATTATTTGTAATTTTCGACAAGTAGAACAATGAATGGGACAGGTAGACGGTTGAAATCTTTGTATATATTGCTTCTATATAGTATAAGAAACATATATGCAAAGCATCCAAACAGTACAATTCGCCAAATTTTTGTTCTTCAAGTTTAAGTGAACAATGAGCCCCAATGGTTAATCCGTTATCGGAAATTATTTGTAAATTTCGACAAGTAGAACAATGAATGGGACAGGTAGACGGTTGAAATCTTTGTATATATTGCTTCTATATAGTCTAAGAAACATATATGCAAAGCATCCAAACAGTAACATTCGCCAATTTTTTGTTCTTCAAGTTTAAGTGAACTACGAGCCCCATTGTTAATCCTTTAAAGGAAATTATTTGTAAATTTCGACAAGTAGAACAATGAATGGAACAGGTAGACTGTTGAAATTATTGTATATATTGCTTCTATATAGTCTAAGAAATAAATATGCAAAGCATCCAAACAGTACAATTCGCCGATTTTTTGATCTTCAAGTTTAAGTGAACAGCGAGCCCCATTGTTAATCCTTTAAAGGAAATTATTTGTAACTTTCGACAAGTAGAACATTGAATGGAACAGGTAGACGGTTGAAATCTTTGTATAGATTGCTTCTATATAGTCTAAGAAACATATATGCAAAACATCCAAACAGTACAATTCGCCAATTTTTTGTTCTTCAAGTTTAAGTGAACAATGAGCCCCAATGGTTAATCCTTTATCGGTAATTATTTGTAACTTTCGACAAGTAGAACAATGAATGGAACAGGTAGACGGTTGAAATCTTTGTATATATTGCTTCTATATAGTCTAAGAAACATATATGCAAAGCACCCAAACAGTACCATTCGCCACTTTTTTGTTCTTCAAGTTTAAGTGAACAACGAGCCCCATTGTTAATCCTTTAAAGGAAATTATTTGTAAATTTCGACAAGTAGAACAATGACTGGAACAGGTAGACGGTTGAAATCATTGTATATATTGCTTCTATATAGTCTAAGAAACATATATGCAAAGCATCCAAACAGTACAATTCGCCAATTTTTTGTTCTTCAAGTTTAAGTAAACTACGATCCCCATTGTTAATCCGTTATCGGAAATTATTTGTAAATTTCGACAAGTAGAACAATGAATGGAACAGGTAGACGGTTGAAATCTTTGTATATATTGCTTCTATATAGTCTAAGATACATATATGCAAAGCATCCAAACAGTACCATTCGCCAATTTTTTGTTCTTCAAGTTTAAGTTAACAACGAGCCCCATTGATAATCATGAAACGGAAATTATTTGTAACATTCGACAAGTAGAACAATGAATGGAACAGGTAGACGGTTGAAATCATTGTATATATTACTTCTATATAGTCTAAGAAACATATATGCAAAGCATCCAAACAGTACAATTCGCCAATTTTTTGTTCTTCAAGTTTAAGTGAACAATGAGCCCCATTGTTAATCCTTTAAAGGAAATTATTTGTAACTTTCGACAAGTAGAACAATGAATGGAACAGGTAGACGGTTGAAATCTTTGTATATATTGCTTCTATATAGTCTAAGAAACATATATGCAAAGCATCCAAACAGTACCATTCGCCAATTTTTTGTTCTCCAAGTTTAAGTGAACAATGAGCCCCATTGTTAATCCTTTATCGGAAATTATTTGTAACTTTCGACAAGTAGAACAATGAATGGAACAGGTAGACGGTTGAAATCTTTGTATATATTGCTTCTATATAGTCTAAGAAACATATATGCAAAGCACCCAAACAGTACCATTCGCCACTTTTTTGTTCTTCAAGTTTAAGTGAACAACGAGCCCCATTGTTAATCCTTTAAAGGAAATTATTTGTAAATTTCGACAAGTAGAACAATGATTGGAACACGTAGACGGTTGAAATCTTTGTATATATTGCTTCCATATAGTCTAAGAAACATATATGCAAAGCATCCAAACAGTACCATTCGCCAATTTTTTGTTCTTCAAGTTTAAGTGAATAATGAGACCCATTGTTAATCCTTTATCGGAAATTATTTGTAACTTTCGACAAGTAGATCAATGAATGGAACAGGTAGACGGTTGAAATCTTTGTATATATTGCTTCTATAAAGTCTAAGATACATATATGCAAATCATCCAAACAGTACAATTCGCCAATTATTTGACCTTCAAGTTTAAGTAAACTACGAGCCCCATTGTTAATACTTTAACGGAACTTATTTGTAACTTTCGACAAGTAGAACAATGAATGGAACAGGTAGACGGTTGAAATCAATGTATATATTGCTTCTATATAGTCTAAGAAACATATATGCAAAGCACCCAAACAGTACCATTCGCCACTTTTTTGTTCTTCAAGTTTAAGTGAACAACGAGCCCCATTGTTAATCCTTTAAAGGAAATTATTTGTAAATTTCGACAAGTAGAACAATGATTGGAACACGTAGACGGTTGAAATCTTTGTATATATTACTTCCATATAGTCTAAGAAACATATATGCAAAGCATCCAAACAGTACCATTCGCCAATTTTTTGTTCTTCAAGTTTAAGTGAACAATGAGACCCATTGTTAATCCTTTATCGGAAATTATTTGTAACTTTCGACAAGTAGAACAATGAATGGAACAGGTAGAGGGTTGAAATCTTTGTATATATTGCTTCTATAAAGTCTAAGAAACATATATGCAAATCATCCAAACAGTACAATTCGCCAATTATTTGATCTTCAAGTATAAGTGAACTACGAGCCCCATTGTTAATACTTTAACGGAAATTATTTGTAACTTTCGACAAGTAGAACAATGAATGGAACAGGTAGACGGTTGAAATCATTGTATATATTGCTTCTATATAGTCTAAGAAACATATATGCAAAGCATCCAAACAGTATAATTCGCCAATTTTTTGTCCACCAAGTTTAAGTGAACAATGAGCCCCATTGTTAATCCTTTAAAGGAAATTATTTGTAACTTTCAACAAGTAGAACAATGAATGGAACAGGTAGACGGTTGAAATCTTTGTATATATTGCTTCTATATAGTATAAGAAACATATATGCAAAGCATCCAAACAGTACAATTCGCCAATTTTTTGTTCTTCAAGTTTAAGTGAACAATGAGCCCCAATGGTTAATCCGTTATCGGAAATTATTTGTAACTTTCGACAAGTAGAACAATGAATGGAACAGGTAGACGGTTGAAATCTTTGTATATATTGCTTCTATATAGTCTAAGAAACATATATGCAAAGCATCCAAACAGTACCATTCGCCACTTTTTGTTCTTCAAGTTTAAGTGAACAACGAGCCCCATTGTTAATCCTTTAAAGGAAATTATTTGTAAATTTCGACAAGTAGAACAATGATTGGAACACGTAGACGGTTGAAATCTTTGTATATATTGCTTCCATATAGTCTAAGAAACATATATGCAAAGCATCCAAACAGTACCATTCGCCAATTTTTTGTTCTTCAAGTTTAAGTGAACAATGAGACCCATTGTTAATCCTTTATCGGAAATTATTTGTAACTTTCGACAAGTAGATCAATGAATGGAACAGGTAGACGGTTGAAATCTTTGTATATATTGCTTCTATATAGTCTAAGAAACATATATGCAAATCATCCAAACAGTACAATTCGCCAATTATTTGATCTTCAAGTTTAAGTGAACTACGAGCCCCATTATTAATACTTTTACGGAAATTATTTGTAAATTTCGACAAGTAGAACAATGAATGGAACAGGTAGACGGTTGAAATCTATGTATATATTGCATCTATATAGTCTAAGAAACATATATGCAAAGCATCCAAACAGTACAATTCGCAAATTTTTTTTTCTTCAAGTTTAAGTGAACAATGAGCCCCAATGGTTAATCCTTTATCGGTAATTATTTGTAACTTTCGACAAGTAGAACACTGAATGGAACAGGTAGACGGTTGAAATCCTTGTATATATAGCTTCTATATAGTCTAAGAAACATATATGCAAAGCATCCAAACAGTACAATTCGCCAATTTTTTGTTCTTCAAGTTTAAGTAAACTACGATCCCCATTGTTAATCCCTTAACGGAAATTATTTGTAACTTTCGACAAGTAGAACAATGAATGGAACAGGTAGACGGTTGAAATCATTGTATATATTGCTTCTATATAGTCTAAGAAACATATATGCAAAGCATCCAAACAGTAAAATTCGACAATTTTTTGCTCTTCAAGTTTAAGTGCACTACGAGCCCCATTGTTAATCCTTTAAAGGAAATTATTTGTAAATTTCGGCAAGTAGAACAATGAATGGAATAGGTAGACAGTTGAAATCATTGTATATATTGCCTCTATATAGTCTAAGAAACATATATGCAAAGCATCCAAACAGTACAATTCGACAATTTTTTGTTCTTCAAGTTTAAGTGAACTACGAGCCCCATTGTTAATCCTTTATCGGAAATTATTTGTAACTTTCGACATGTAGAACAATGAATGGAACAGGTAGACGGTTGAAATCTTTGTATATATTGCTTCTATATAGTCTAAGAAACATATATGCAAAGCATCCAAACAGTACGATGCGCCAATTTTTTGTTCTTCAAGTTTAAGTGAACAATGAGCCCCAATGGTTAATCCTTTATCGGTAATTATTTGTAATTTTCGACAAGTAGAACAATGAATGGGACAGGTAGACGGTTGAAATCTTTGTATATATTGCTTCTATATAGTCTAAGAAACATATATGCAAAGCATCCAAACAGTAAAATTCGCCAATTTTTTGTTCTTCAAGTTTAAGTGAACAGTAAGCCCCATTGATAATCATGAAATGGAAATTATTTGTAACTTTCTACAAGTAGAACAATGAATAGTACAGGTAGACGGGTGAAATATTTCTATATATTGCTTCTAAATAGTCTAAGAAACATCTATGCAAAGCATCCAAACAGTACAATTCGCCAATTTTTCGCTCTTCAAGTTTAAGTGAACTACGAGCCCCATTGTTAATCCTTTAAAGGAAATTATTTGTAAATTTCGGCAAGTAGAACAATGAATGGAATAGGTAGACGGTTGAAATCATTGTATATATTGCTTCTATATAGTCTAAGAAACATATATGCAAAGCATCCAAACAGTACCATTCGCCAATTTTTTGTTCTTCAAGTTTAAGTGAACAACGAGCCCCATTGATAATCATGAAACGGAAATTATTTGTAACATTCGACAAGTAGAACAATGAATGGAACAGGTAGACGGTTGAAATCATTGTATATATTGCTTCTATATAGTCTAAGAAACATATATGCAAAGCATCCAAACAGTACAATTCGCCAATTTTTTGTTCTTCAAGTTTAAGTGAACAATGAGCCCCATTGTTAATCCTTTAAAGGAAATTATTTGTAACTTTCGACAAGTAGAACAATGAATGGAACAGGTAGACAGTTGAAATCTTTGTATATATTGCTTCTATATAGTCTAAGAAACATATATGCAAAGCATCCAAACAGTACCATTCGCCTATTTTTTGTTCTCCAAGTTTAAGTGAACAATGAGCCCCATTGTTAATCCTTTATCGGAAATTATTTGTAACTTTCGACAAGTAGAACAATGAATGGAACAGGTAGACGGTTGAAATCTTTGTATATATTGCTTCTATATAGTCTAAGAAACATATATGCAAAGCATCCAAACAGTACCATTCGCCAATTTTTTGTTCTTCTAGTGTAAGTGAACAACGAACCCCATTGTTAATCCTTTAAAGGAAATTATTTCTAAATTTCGACAAGTAGAACAATGAATGGAAAAGGTAGACGGTTGAAATCTTTGTATATATTGCTTCTATATAGTTTAAGAAACATATATGCAAAGCATCCAAACAGTACAATTCGACAATTTTTTGCTCTTCAAGTTTAAGTGAACTACGAGCCCCATTGTTAATCCTTTAAAGGAAATTATTTGTAAATTTCGACAAGTAGAACAATGAATGGAACAGGTAGACTGTTGAAATTATTGTATATATTGCTTCTATATAGTCTAAGAAATATATATGCAAAGCATCCAAACAGTACAATTCGCCGATTTTTTGATCTTCAAGTTTAAGTGAACAGCGAGCCCCATTGTTAATCCTTTAAAGGAAATTATTTGTAACTTTCGACAAGTAGAACAATGAATGGAACAGGTAGACGGTTGAAATCTTTGTATATATTGCTTCTATATAGTCTAAGAAACATATATGCAAAGCATCCAAACAGTACAATTCGCCAATTTTTTGTTCTTCAAGTTTAAGTGAACAATGAGCCCCAATGGTTAATCCTTTATCGGTAATTATTTGTAAATTTCGACAAGTAGAACAATGAATGGAACAGGTAGACGGTTGAAATCCTTGTATATATTGCTTCCATATAGTCTAAGAAACATGTACGCAAAGCATCCAAACAGTACCATTCGCCAATTTTTTGTCCTTCAAGTTTAAGTGAACAATGAGCCCCAATCGTTAATCCTTTATCGGAAATTATTTGTAACTTTCGACAAGTAGAACAATGAATGGATGAGGTAGACGGTTGAAATCTTTGTATATATTGCTTCTATATAATCTAAGAAACATATATGCAAAGCATCCAAACAGTACCATTCGCCAATTTTTTGTTCTTCAAGTTTAAGTGAACAATGAGCCCCAATGGTTAATCCGTTATCGGAAATTATTTGTAAATTTCGACAAGTAGAACAATGAATGGAACAGGTAGACGGTTGAAATCTTTGTATATATTGCTTCTATATAATCTAAGAAACATTTATGCAAAGCATCTAAACAGTAACAATCGCCAATTTTTTGATCTTCAAGTTTAAGTGAACAGCGAGCCCCATTGATAATCATGAAATGGAAATTATTTGTAACTTTCTACAAGTAGAACAATGAATAGTACAGGTAGACGAGTGAAATATTTCTATATATTGCTTCTAAATAGTCTAAGAAACATCTATGCAAAGCATCCAAACAGTACAATTCGCCAATTTTTCGCTCTTCAAGTTTAAGTGAACTACGAGCCCCATTGTTAATCCTTTAAAGGAAATTATTTGTAAATTTCGGCAAGTAGAACAATGAATGGAAAAGGTAGACGGTTGAAATCAATGTATATATTGCTTCTTTATAGTCTAAGAAACATATATGCAAAGCATCCAAACAGTACAATTCGCCAATTTTTTGATCTTCAAGTTTAAGTGAACAATGAGCCCCAATGGTTAATCCTTTATCGGTAATTATTTGTAACTTTCGACAAGTAGAACAATGAATGGAACAGGTAGACGGTTGAAATCATTGTATATATTGCTTCTATATAGTCTAAGAAACATATATGCAAAGCATCCAAACAGTACAATTCGCCAATTTTTTGTTCTTCAAGTTTAAGTGAACAATGAGCCCCATTGTTAATCCTTTAAAGGAAATTATTTGTAACTTTCGACAAGTAGAACAATGAATGGAACAGGTAGACGGTTGAAATCTTTGTATATATTGCTTCTATATAGTCTAAGAAACATATATGCCATGCATCCAAACAGTACAATTCGCCAATTTTTTGTTCTTCAAGTTTAAGTGAACAATGAGCCCCAATGGTTAATCCGTTATCGGAAATTATTTGTAAATTTCGACAAGTAGAACAATGAATGGAACAGGTAGACGGTTGAAATCTTTGTATATATTGCTTCTATATAGTATAAGAAACATATATGCAAAGCATCCAAACAGTACCATTCGCCAATTTTTTGTTCTTCAAGTTTAAGTGAACTACGAGCCCCATTGTTAATCCTTTAAAGGAAATTATTTGTAAATTTCGAAAAGTAGAACAATGAATGGAACAGGTAGACTGTTGAAATTATTGTATATATTGCTTCTATATAGTCTAAGAAATATATATGCAAAGCATCCAAACAGTACAATTCGCCGATTTTTTGATCTTCAAGTTTAAGTGAACAGCGAGCCCCATTGTTAATCCTTTAAAGGAAATTATTTGTAACTTTCGACAAGTAGAACAATGAATGGAACAGGTAGACGGTTGAAATCTTTGTATATATTGCTTCTGTATAGTCTAAGAAACATATATGCAAAGCATCCAAACAGTACAATTCGCCAATTTTTTGTTCTTCAAGTTTAAGTGAACAATGAGCCCCAATGGTTAATCCTTTATCGGTAATTATTTGTAACTTTCGACAAGTAGAACAATGAATGGAACAGGCAGACGGTTGAAATCCTTGTATATATTGCTTCCATATAGTCTAAGAAACATGTACGCAAAGCATCCAAACAGTACAATTCGCCAATTTTTGGTTCTTCAAGTTTAAGTGAACTACGAGCCCCATTGTTAATACTTTAACGGAAATTATTTGTAACTTGCGACAAGTAGAACAATGAATGGAACAGGTAGATGGCTGAAATCTTTGTATATATTGCTTCTATATAATCTACGAAACATATATGTTAGGCATCCAAACAGTACCATTCGCCAATTTTTTGTTCTTCAAGTTTAAGTGAACAACGAGCCCCATTGTTAATCCTTTAAAGGAAATTATTTGTAAATTTCGACAAGTAGAACAATGAATGGAACAGGTAGACGGTTGAAATCTTTGTATATATTGCTTCCATATAGTCTAAGAAACATGTACGCAAAGCATCCAAACAGTACCATTCGCCAATTTTTTGTTCTTCAAGTTTAAGTAAACTACGATCCCCATTGTTAATCCCTTAACGGAAATTATTTGTAACTTTCGACAAGTAGAACAATGAATGGAACAGGTAGACGGTTGAAATCATTGTATATATTGCTTCTATATAGTCTAAGAAACATATATGCAAAGCATCCAAACAGTAAAATTCGACAATTTTTTGCTCTTCAAGTTTAAGTGCACTACGAGCCCCATTGTTAATCCTTTAAAGGAAATTATTTGTAAATTTCGGCAAGTAGAACAATGAATGGAATAGGTAGACAGTTGAAATCATTGTATATATTGCTTCTATATAGTCTAAGAAACATATATGCAAAGCATCCAAACAGTACAATTCGACAATTTTTTGTTCTTCAAGTTTAAGTGAACTACGAGCCCCATTGTTAATCCTTTATCGGAAATTATTTGCAACTTTCGACATGTAGAACAATGAATGGAACAGGTAGACGGTTGAAATCTTTGTATATATTGCTTCTATATAGTCTAAGAAACATATATGCAAAGCATCCAAACAGTACGATGCGCCAATTTTTTGTTCTTCAAGTTTAAGTGAACAATGAGCCCCAATGGTTAATCCTTTATCGGTAATTATTTGTAATTTTCGACAAGTAGAACAATGAATGGGACAGGTAGACGGTTGAAATCTTTGTATATATTGCTTCTATATAGTCTAAGAAACATATATGCAAAGCATCCAAACAGTAAAATTCGCCAATTTTTTGTTCTTCAAGTTTAAGTGAACAGTAAGCCCCATTGATAATCATGAAATGGAAATTATTTGTAACTTTCTACAAGTAGAACAATGAATAGTACAGGTAGACGGGTGAAATATTTCTATATATTGCTTCTAAATAGTCTAAGAAACATCTATGCAAAGCATCCAAACAGTACAATTCGCCAATTTTTCGCTCTTCAAGTTTAAGTGAACTACGAGCCCCATTGTTAATCCTTTAAAGGAAATTATTTGTAAATTTCGGCAAGTAGAACAATGAATGGAATAGGTAGACGGTTGAAATCATTGTATATATTGCTTCTATATAGTCTAAGAAACATATATGCAAAGCATCCAAACAGTACCATTCGCCAATTTTTTGTTCTTCAAGTTTAAGTGAACAACGAGCCCCATTGATAATCATGAAACGGAAATTATTTGTAACATTCGACAAGTAGAACAATGAATGGAACAGGTAGACGGTTGAAATCATTGTATATATTGCTTCTATATAGTCTAAGAAACATATATGCAAAGCATCCAAACAGTACAATTCGCCAATTTTTTGTTCTTCAAGTTTAAGTGAACAATGAGCCCCATTGTTAATCCTTTAAAGGAAATTATTTGTAACTTTCGACAAGTAGAACAATGAATGGAACAGGTAGACAGTTGAAATCTTTGTATATATTGCTTCTATATAGTCTAAGAAACATATATGCAAAGCATCCAAACAGTACCATTCGCCTATTTTTTGTTCTCCAAGTTTAAGTGAACAATGAGCCCCATTGTTAATCCTTTATCGGAAATTATTTGTAACTTTCGACAAGTAGAACAATGAATGGAACAGGTAGACGGTTGAAATCTTTGTATATATTGCTTCTATATAGTCTAAGAAACATATATGCAAAGCATCCAAACAGTACCATTCGCCAATTTTTTGTTCTTCTAGTGTAAGTGAACAACGAACCCCATTGTTAATCCTTTAAAGGAAATTATTTCTAAATTTCGACAAGTAGAACAATGAATGGAAAAGGTAGACGGTTGAAATCTTTGTATATATTGCTTCTATATAGTTTAAGAAACATATATGCAAAGCATCCAAACAGTACAATTCGACAATTTTTTGCTCTTCAAGTTTAAGTGAACTACGAGCCCCATTGTTAATCCTTTAAAGGAAATTATTTGTAAATTTCGACAAGTAGAACAATGAATGGAACAGGTAGACTGTTGAAATTATTGTATATATTGCTTCTATATAGTCTAAGAAATATATATGCAAAGCATCCAAACAGTACAATTCGCCGATTTTTTGATCTTCAAGTTTAAGTGAACAGCGAGCCCCATTGTTAATCCTTTAAAGGAAATTATTTGTAACTTTCGACAAGTAGAACAATGAATGGAACAGGTAGACGGTTGAAATCTTTGTATATATTGCTTCTATATAGTCTAAGAAACATATATGCAAAGCATCCAAACAGTACAATTCGCCAATTTTTTGTTCTTCAAGTTTAAGTGAACAATGAGCCCCAATGGTTAATCCTTTATCGGTAATTATTTGTAAATTTCGACAAGTAGAACAATGAATGGAACAGGTAGACGGTTGAAATCCTTGTATATATTGCTTCCATATAGTCTAAGAAACATGTACGCAAAGCATCCAAACAGTACCATTCGCCAATTTTTTGTCCTTCAAGTTTAAGTGAACAATGAGCCCCAATCGTTAATCCTTTATCGGAAATTATTTGTAACTTTCGACAAGTAGAACAATGAATGGATGAGGTAGACGGTTGAAATCTTTGTATATATTGCTTCTATATAATCTAAGAAACATATATGCAAAGCATCCAAACAGTACCATTCGCCAATTTTTTGTTCTTCAAGTTTAAGTGAACAATGAGCCCCAATGGTTAATCCGTTATCGGAAATTATTTGTAAATTTCGACAAGTAGAACAATGAATGGAACAGGTAGACGGTTGAAATCTTTGTATATATTGCTTCTATATAATCTAAGAAACATTTATGCAAAGCATCTAAACAGTAACAATCGCCAATTTTTTGATCTTCAAGTTTAAGTGAACAGCGAGCCCCATTGATAATCATTAAATGGAAATTATTTGTAACTTTCTACAAGTAGAACAATGAATAGTACAGGTAGACGAGTGAAATATTTCTATATATTGCTTCTAAATAGTCTAAGAAACATCTATGCAAAGCATCCAAACAGTACAATTCGCCAATTTTTCGCTCTTCAAGTTTAAGTGAACTACGAGCCCCATTGTTAATCCTTTAAAGGAAATTATTTGTAAATTTCGGCAAGTAGAACAATGAATGGAAAAGGTAGACGGTTGAAATCAATGTATATATTGCTTCTTTATAGTCTAAGAAACATATATGCAAAGCATCCAAACAGTACAATTCGCCAATTTTTTGATCTTCAAGTTTAAGTGAACAATGAGCCCCAATGGTTAATCCTTTATCGGTAATTATTTGTAACTTTCGACAAGTAGAACAATGAATGGAACAGGTAGACGGTTGAAATCATTGTATATATTGCTTCTATATAGTCTAAGAAACATATATGCAAAGCATCCAAACAGTACAATTCGCCAATTTTTTGTTCTTCAAGTTTAAGTGAACAATGAGCCCCATTGTTAATCCTTTAAAGGAAATTATTTGTAACTTTCGACAAGTAGAACAATGAATGGAACAGGTAGACGGTTGAAATCTTTGTATATATTGCTTCTATATAGTCTAAGAAACATATATGCCATGCATCCAAACAGTACAATTCGCCAATTTTTTGTTCTTCAAGTTTAAGTGAACAATGAGCCCCAATGGTTAATCCGTTATCGGAAATTATTTGTAAATTTCGACAAGTAGAACAATGAATGGAACAGGTAGACGGTTGAAATCTTTGTATATATTGCTTCTATATAGTATAAGAAACATATATGCAAAGCATCCAAACAGTACCATTCGCCAATTTTTTGTTCTTCAAGTTTAAGTGAACTACGAGCCCCATTGTTAATCCTTTAAAGGAAATTATTTGTAAATTTCGAAAAGTAGAACAATGAATGGAACAGGTAGACTGTTGAAATTATTGTATATATTGCTTCTATATAGTCTAAGAAATATATATGCAAAGCATCCAAACAGTACAATTCGCCGATTTTTTGATCTTCAAGTTTAAGTGAACAGCGAGCCCCATTGTTAATCCTTTAAAGGAAATTATTTGTAACTTTCGACAAGTAGAACAATGAATGGAACAGGTAGACGGTTGAAATCTTTGTATATATTGCTTCTGTATAGTCTAAGAAACATATATGCAAAGCATCCAAACAGTACAATTCGCCAATTTTTTGTTCTTCAAGTTTAAGTGAACAATGAGCCCCAATGGTTAATCCTTTATCGGTAATTATTTGTAACTTTCGACAAGTAGAACAATGAATGGAACAGGCAGACGGTTGAAATCCTTGTATATATTGCTTCCATATAGTCTAAGAAACATGTACGCAAAGCATCCAAACAGTACAATTCGCCAATTTTTGGTTCTTCAAGTTTAAGTGAACTACGAGCCCCATTGTTAATACTTTAACGGAAATTATTTGTAACTTGCGACAAGTAGAACAATGAATGGAACAGGTAGATGGCTGAAATCTTTGTATATATTGCTTCTATATAATCTACGAAACATATATGTTAGGCATCCAAACAGTACCATTCGCCAATTTTTTGTTCTTCAAGTTTAAGTGAACAACGAGCCCCATTGTTAATCCTTTAAAGGAAATTATTTGTAAATTTCGACAAGTAGAACAATGAATGGAACAGGTAGACGGTTGAAATCTTTGTATATATTGCTTCCATATAGTCTAAGAAACATGTACGCAAAGCATCCAAACAGTACCATTCGCCAATTTTTTGTTCTTCAAGTTTAAGTGAACAATGAGCCCCATTGTTAATCCTTTAAAGGAAATTATTTGTAACTTGCGACAAGTAGAACAATGATTGGAACACGTAGACGGTTGAAATCTTTGTATATATTGCTTCTATATAGTATAAGAAACATATATGCAAAGCATCCAAACAGTACAATTCGCCAATTTTTTGTTCTTCAAGTTTAAGTGAACAATGAGCCCCAATGGTTAATCCTTTATCGGAAATTATTTGTAACTTTCGGCAAGTAGAACAATGAATGGAACAGGTAGACGGTTGAAATCTTTGTATATATTGCTTCTATATAGTCTAAGAAACATATATGCAAAGCATCCAAACAGTACAATTCGCCAATTTTTTGTTCTTCAAGTTTAAGTGAACAATGAGCCCCAATGGTTAATCCTTTATCGGAAATTATTTGTAACTTTCGACAAGTAGAACAATGAATGGAACAGGTAGACGGGTGAAATCTTTCTATATATTGCTTCTAAATAGTCTACGAAACATATATGCAAAGCATCCAAACAGTACACTTCGCCAATTTTTTGTTCTTCAAGTTTAAGTAAACTACGATCCCCATTGTTAATCCCTTAACGTAAATTATTTGTAACTTTCGACAAGTAGAACAGTGAATGGAACAGGTAGACGGTTGAAATCTTTGTATATATTGCTTCTATATAGTATAAGAAACATATATGCAAAGCATCCAAACAGTACAATTCGCCAATTTTTTGTTCTTCAAGTTTAAGTGAACAATGAGCCCCAATGGTTAATCCGTTATCGGAAATTATTTGTAACTTTCGACAAGTAGAACAATGAATGAAACAGGTAGACTGTTGAAATCTTTGTATATATTGCTTCTATATAGTCTAAGAAAAATATATGCAAAGCATCCAAACAGTACAATTCGCCAATTATTTGTTCTTCAAGTTTAAGTAAACTACGATCCCCATTGTTAATCCCTTAACGGAAATTATTTGAAACTTTCGACAAGTAGAACAGTGAATGGAACAGGTAGACGGTTGAAATCTTTGTACATATTGCTTCTATATGGTATAAGAAACATCTGTGCAAATCATCCAAACAGTACATGTCGCCAATTTTTTGTTCTTCAAGTTTAAGTGAACTACGAGCCCCATTGTTAATCCTTTAACGGAAATTATTTGTAAATTTCGACAAGTAGAACAATGAATGGATCAGGTAGACGGTTGAAATCTTTGTATATATTGCTTCTATATAGTATAAGAAACATATATGCAAAGCATCCAAACAGTACAATTCGCCAATTTTTTGTTCTTCAAGTTTAAGTGAACAATGAGCCCCAATGGTTAATCCTTTATCGGAAATTATTTGTAACTTTCGGCAAGTAGAACAATGAATGGAACAGGTAGACTGTTGAAATCATTGTATATGTTGTTTCTATGTAGTCTAAGAAACATATATGCAAAGCGTCCAAACAGTACAATTCGCCAATTATTTGATCTTCAAGTTTAAGTGAACTACTAGCCCCATTGTTAATACTTTAACGGAAATTATTTGTAACTTTCGGCAAGTAGAACAATGAATGGAACAGGTAGACGGTTGAAATCTTTGTATATATTGCTTCTATATAGTATAAGAAACATCTGTGCAAATCATCCAAACAGTACATGTCGCCTATTTTTTGTTCTTCAAGTTTAAGTGAACTACGAGCCCCATTGTTAATCCTTTAACGGAAATTATTTGTAAATTTCGACAAGTAGAACAATGAATGGATCAGGTAGACGGTTGAAATCATTGTATATATTGCTTCTATATAATCTACGAAACATATATGCAAAGCATCCAAACAGTACAATTCGCCAATTTTTTGTTCTTCAAGTTTAAGTGAACTACGAGCCCCCTTGTTAATCCTTTAACGGAAATTAATTGTAACTTTCGACAAGTAGAACAGTGAATGGAACAGGTAGACGGTTGAAATCTTTGTATATATTGCTTCTATATAGTATAAGAAACATATATGCAAAGCATCCAAACAGTACAATTCGCCAATTTTTTGTTCTTCAAGTTTAAGTGAACTACGAGCCCCCTTGTTAATCCTTTAACGGAAATTATTTGTAACTTTCGACAAGTAGAACAACGAATGGAACAGGTAGACGGTTGAAATCTTTGTATATATTGCTTCTATATAATCTAAGAAACATATATGCAAAGCATCCAAACAGTACCATTCGCCAATTTTTTGTTCTTCAAGTTTAAGTAAACTACGATCCCCATTGTTAATCCCTTAACGGAAATTATTTGTAACTTTCGACAAGTAGAACAGTGAATGGAACAGGTAGACGGTTGAAATCTTTGTATATATTGCTTCTATATAGTATAAGAAACATATATGCCAAGCGTCCAAACAGTACAATTCGCCAATTATTTGATCTTCAAGTTTAAGTGAACTACGAGCCCCATTGTTAATACTTTAACGGAAATTATTTGTAACTTGCGACAAGTAGAACAATGAATGGAACAGGTAGATGGCTGAAATCTTTGTATATATTGCTTCTATATAGTCTAAGAAACATATATGTAAAGCATCCAAACAGTACCATTCGCCAATTTTTTGTTCTTCAAGTTTAAGTGAACAACGAGCCCCATTGTTAATCCTTTAAAGGAAATTATTTGTAAATTTCGACAAGTAGAACAATGAATGGAACAGGTAGACGGTTGAAATCTTTGTATATATTGCTTCCATATAGTCTAAGAAACATGTACGCAAAGCATCCAAACAGTACCATTCGCCAATTTTTTGTTCTTCAAGTTTAAGTGAACAATGAGCCCCATTGTTAATCCT
Organism: Cerceris ruficornis; assembly: GCA_963989415.1. Taxonomy (NCBI): domain Eukaryota; kingdom Metazoa; phylum Arthropoda; class Insecta; order Hymenoptera; family Crabronidae; genus Cerceris; species Cerceris ruficornis. Next base: position 76,234 of record CAXDIW010000229.1, on the reverse strand, counting down.
TTAAAGGAAATTATTTGTAAATTTCGACAAGTAGAACAATGATTGGAACACGTAGACGGTTGAAATCTTTGTATATATTGCTTCTATATAGTATAAGAAACATATATGCAAAGCATCCAAACAGTACAATTCGCCAATTTTTTGTTCTTCAAGTTTAAGTGAACAATGAGCCCCAATGGTTAATCCTTTATCGGAAATTATTTGTAACTTTCGGCAAGTAGAACAATGAATGGAACAGGTAGACGGTTGAAATCTTTGTATATATTGCTTCTATATGGTATAAGAAACATCTGTGCAAATCATACAAACAGTAAATGTCGCCAATTTTTTGTTCTTCAAGTTTAAGTGAACTACGAGCCCCATTGTTAATCCTTTAACGGAAATTATTTGTAACTTTCGACAAGTAGAACAACGAATGGAACAGGTAGACGGTTGAAATCTTTGTATATATTGCTTCTATATAATCTAAGAAACATATATGCAAAGCATCCAAACAGTACCATTCGCCAATTTTTTGTTCTTCAAGTTTAAGTAAACTACGATCCCCATTGTTAATCCCTTAACGGAAATTATTTGTAACTTTCGACAAGTAGAACAGTGAATGGAACAGGTAGACGGTTGAAATCTTTGTATATATTGCTTCTATATAGTATAAGAAACATATATGCCAAGCGTCCAAACAGTACAATTCGCCAATTATTTGATCTTCAAGTTTAAGTGAACTACGAGCCCCATTGTTAATACTTTAACGGAAATTATTTGTAACTTGCGACAAGTAGAACAATGAATGGAACAGGTAGATGGCTGAAATCTTTGTATATATTGCTTCTATATAGTCTAAGAAACATATATGTAAAGCATCCAAACAGTACCATTCGCCAATTTTTTGTTCTTCAAGTTTAAGTGAACAACGAGCCCCATTGTTAATCCTTTAAAGGAAATTATTTGTAAATTTCGACAAGTAGAACAATGAATGGAACAGGTAGACGGTTGAAATCTTTGTATATATTGCTTCCATATAGTCTAAGAAACATGTACGCAAAGCATCCAAACAGTACCATTCGCCAATTTTTTGTTCTTCAAGTTTAAGTGAACAATGAGCCCCATTGTTAATCCTTTAAAGGAAATTATTTGTAAATTTCGACAAGTAGAACAATGATTGGAACACGTAGACGGTTGAAATCTTTGTATATATTGCTTCTATATAGTATAAGAAACATATATGCAAAGCATCCAAACAGTACAATTCGCCAATTTTTTGTTCTTCAAGTTTAAGTGAACAATGAGCCCCAATGGTTAATCCCTTAACGGAAATTATTTGTAACTTTCGACAAGTAGAACAATGAATGGAACAGGTAGCCGGTTGAAATCAATGTATATATGGCTTCTATATAGTCTAAGAAACATATATGCAAAGCATCCAAACAGTACCATTCGCCAATTTTTTGATCTTCAAGTTTAAGTGAACAGCGAGCCCCATTGATAATCATGGAATAGAAATTATTTGTAACTTTCTACAAGTACAACAATGAATAGTACAGGTAGACGGGTGAAATCTTTCTATATATTGCTTCTAAATAGTCTAAGAACAAATCTATGCAAAGCATCCAAACAGTACAATTCGCCAATTTTTTGTTCTTCAAGTTTAAGTAAACTACGATCCCCATTGTTAATCCCTTAACGGAAATTATTTGTAACTTTCGACAAGTAGAACAATGATTGGAACACGTAGACGGTTGAAATCTTTGTATATATTGCTTCTATATAGTATAAGAAACATATATGCAAAGCATCCAGACAGTACAATTCGCCAATTTTTTGTTCTTCAAGTTTAAGTGAACAATGAGCCCCAATGGTTAATCCTTTATCGGAAATTATTTGTAACTTTCGGCAAGTAGAACAATGAATGGAACAGGTAGACGGTTGAAATCTTTATATATATTGCTTCTATATAGTCTAAGAAACATATATGCAAAGCATCCAAACAGTACAATTCGCCAATTTATTGTTCTTCAAGTTTAAGTGAACAACGAGCCCCATTGTTAATCCTTTATAGGAAATTATTTGTAACTTTCGACAAGTAGAACAATGAATGGAACAGGTAGACGGGTGAAATCTTTCTATATATTGCTTCTAAATAGTCTACGAAACATATATGCAAAGCATCCAAACAGTACACTTCGCCAATTTTTTGTTCTTCAAGTTTAAGTAAACTACGATCCCCATTGTTAATCCCTTAACGTAAATTATTTGTAACTTTCGACAAGTAGAACAGTGAATGGAACAGGTAGACGGTTGAAATCTTTGTATATATTGCTTCTATATAGTATAAGAAACATATATGCAAAGCATCCAAACAGTACAATTCGCCAATTTTTTGTTCTTCAAGTTTAAGTGAACAATGAGCCCCAATGGTTAATCCGTTATCGGAAATTATTTGTAACTTTCGACAAGTAGAACAATGAATGAAACAGGTAGACTGTTGAAATCTTTGTATATATTGCTTCTATATAGTCTAAGAAAAATATATGCAAAGCATCCAAACAGTACAATTCGCCAATTATTTGTTCTTCAAGTTTAAGTAAACTACGATCCCCATTGTTAATCCCTTAACGGAAATTATTTGAAACTTTCGACAAGTAGAACAGTGAATGGAACAGGTAGACGGTTGAAATCTTTGTACATATTGCTTCTATATGGTATAAGAAACATCTGTGCAAATCATCCAAACAGTACATGTCGCCAATTTTTTGTTCTTCAAGTTTAAGTGAACTACGAGCCCCATTGTTAATCCTTTAACGGAAATTATTTGTAAATTTCGACAAGTAGAACAATGAATGGATCAGGTAGACGGTTGAAATCTTTGTATATATTGCTTCTAAATAGTCTAAGAACAAATCTATGCAAAGCATCCAAACAGTACAATTCGCCAATTTTTTGTTCTTCAAGTTTAAGTGAACTACGAGCCCCATTGTTAATCCCTTAACGGAAATTATTTGAAACTTTCGACAAGTAGAACAGTGAATGGAACAGGTAGACGGTTGAAATCTTTGTATATATTGCTTCTATATAGTATAAGAAACATCTGTGCAAATCATCCAAACAGTACATGTCGCCTATTTTTTGTTCTTCAAGTTTAAGTGAACTACGAGCCCCATTGTTAATCCTTTAACGGAAATTATTTGTAAATTTCGACAAGTAGAACAATGAATGGATCAGGTAGACGGTTGAAATCATTGTATATATTGCTTCTATATAATCTACGAAACATATATGCAAAGCATCCAAACAGTACAATTCGCCAATTTTTTGTTCTTCAAGTTTAAGTGAACTACGAGCCCCCTTGTTAATCCTTTAACGGAAATTAATTGTAACTTTCGACAAGTAGAACAGTGAATGGAACAGGTAGACGGTTGAAATCTTTGTATATATTGCTTCTATATAGTATAAGAAACATATATGCAAAGCATCCAAAGAGTACAATTCGCCAATTTTTTGTTCTTCAAGTTTAAGTGAACTACGAGCCCCATTATTAATCCTTTAAAGGAAATTATTTGTAACTTTCGACAAGTAGAACAACGAATGGAACAGGTAGACGGTTGAAATCTTTGTATATATTGCTTCTATATAATCTAAGAAACATATAAGCAAAGCATCCAAACAGTACCATTCGCCAATTTTTTGTTCTTCAAGTTTAAGTAAACTACGATCCCCATTGTTAATCCCTTAACGGAAATTATTTGTAACTTTCGACAAGTAGAACAGTGAATGGAACAGGTAGACGGTTGAAATCTTTGTATATATTGCTTCTATATAGTATAAGAAACATATATGCCAAGCGTCCAAACAGTACAATTCGCCAATTATTTGATCTTCAAGTTTAAGTGAACTACGAGCCCCATTGTTAATACTTTAACGGAAATTATTTGTAACTTGCGACAAGTAGAACAATGAATGGAACAGGTAGATGGCTGAAATCTTTGTATATATTGCTTCTATATAGTCTAAGAAACATATATGTAAAGCATCCAAACAGTACCATTCGCCAATTTTTTGTTCTTCAAGTTTAAGTGAACAACGAGCCCCATTGTTAATCCTTTAAAGGAAATTATTTGTAAATTTCGACAAGTAGAACAATGAATGGAACAGGTAGACGGTTGAAATCTTTGTATATATTGCTTCCATATAGTCTAAGAAACATGTACGCAAAGCATCCAAACAGTACCATTCGCCAATTTTTTGTTCTTCAAGTTTAAGTGAACAATGAGCCCCATTGTTAATCCTTTAAAGGAAATTATTTGTAAATTTCGACAAGTAGAACAATGATTGGAACACGTAGACGGTTGAAATCTTTGTATATATTGCTTCTATATAGTATAAGAAACATATATGCAAAGCATCCAAACAGTACAATTCGCCAATTTTTTGTTCTTCAAGTTTAAGTGAACAATGAGCCCCAATGGTTAATCCTTTATCGGAAATTATTTGTAACTTTCGGCAAGTAGAACAATGAATGGAACAGGTAGACGGTTGAAATCTTTGTATATATTGCTTCTATATAGTCTAAGAAACATATATGCAAAGCATCCAAACAGTACAATTCGCCAATTTATTGTTCTTCAAGTTTAAGTGAACAACGAGCCCCATTGTTAATCCTTTATAGGAAATTATTTGTAACTTTCGACAAGTAGAACAATGAATGGAACAGTTAGACGGGTGAAATCTTTCTATATATTGCTTCTAAATAGTCTAAGAAACATATATGCAAAGCATCCAAACAGTACACTTCGCCAATTTTTTGTTCTTCAAGTTTAAGTAAACTACGATCCCCATTGTTAATCCCTTAACGGAAATTATTTGTAACTTTCGACAAGTAGAACAGTGAATGGAACAGGTAGACGGTTGAAATCTTTGTATATATTGCTTCTATATAGTATAAGAAACATATATGCAAAGCTTCCAAACAGTACAATTCGCCAATTTTTTGTTCTTCAAGTTTAAGTGAACAATGAGCCCCAATGGTTAATCCGTTATCGGAAATTATTTGTAACTTTCGACAAGTAGAACAATGAATAGTACAGGTAGACGGGTGAAATCTTTCTATATATTGCTTCTAAATAGTCTAAGAAACATATATGCAAAGCATCCAAACAGTACACTTCGCCAATTTTTTGTTCTTCAAGTTTAAGTGAACTACGAGCCACATTGTTAATCCTTTAAAGGAAATTATTTGTAAATTTCGACAAGTAGAACAATGAATGGATCATGTAGACGGTTGAAATCTTTGTATATATTGCTTCTATATAGTCTACGAAACAAATATGCAAAGCATCCAAACAGTACAATTCGCCAATTTTTGGTTCTTCAAGTTTAAGTGAACTACGAGCCCCATTGTTAATACTTTAACGGAAATTATTTGTAACTTGCGACAAGTAGAACAATGAATGGAACAGGTAGATGGCTGAAATCTTTGTATATATTGCTTCTATATAATCTACGAAACATATATGTAAAGCATCCAAACAGTACCATTCGCCAATTTTTTGTTCTTCAAGTTTAAGTGAACAACGAGCCCCATTGTTAATCCTTTAAAGGAAATTATTTGTAAATTTCGACAAGTAGAACAATGAATGGAACAGGTAGACGGTTGAAATCTTTGTATATATTGCTTCCATATAGTCTAAGAAACATGTACGCAAAGCATCCAAACAGTACCATTCGCCAATTTTTTGTTCTTCAAGTTTAAGTGAACAATGAGCCCCATTGTTAATCCTTTAAAGGAAATTATTTGTAACTTGCGACAAGTAGAACAATGATTGGAACACGTAGACGGTTGAAATCTTTGTATATATTGCTTCTATATAGTATAAGAAACATATATGCAAAGCATCCAAACAGTACAATTCGCCAATTTTTTGTTCTTCAAGTTTAAGTGAACAATGAGCCCCAATGGTTAATCCTTTATCGGAAATTATTTGTAACTTTCGGCAAGTAGAACAATGAATGGAACAGGTAGACGGTTGAAATCTTTGTATATATTGCTTCTATATAGTCTAAGAAACATATATGCAAAGCATCCAAACAGTACAATTCGCCAATTTTTTGTTCTTCAAGTTTAAGTGAACAATGAGCCCCAATGGTTAATCCTTTATCGGAAATTATTTGTAACTTTCGACAAGTAGAACAATGAATGGAACAGGTAGACGGGTGAAATCTTTCTATATATTGCTTCTAAATAGTCTACGAAACATATATGCAAAGCATCCAAACAGTACACTTCGCCAATTTTTTGTTCTTCAAGTTTAAGTAAACTACGATCCCCATTGTTAATCCCTTAACGTAAATTATTTGTAACTTTCGACAAGTAGAACAGTGAATGGAACAGGTAGACGGTTGAAATCTTTGTATATATTGCTTCTATATAGTATAAGAAACATATATGCAAAGCATCCAAACAGTACAATTCGCCAATTTTTTGTTCTTCAAGTTTAAGTGAACAATGAGCCCCAATGGTTAATCCGTTATCGGAAATTATTTGTAACTTTCGACAAGTAGAACAATGAATGAAACAGGTAGACTGTTGAAATCTTTGTATATATTGCTTCTATATAGTCTAAGAAAAATATATGCAAAGCATCCAAACAGTACAATTCGCCAATTATTTGTTCTTCAAGTTTAAGTAAACTACGATCCCCATTGTTAATCCCTTAACGGAAATTATTTGAAACTTTCGACAAGTAGAACAGTGAATGGAACAGGTAGACGGTTGAAATCTTTGTACATATTGCTTCTATATGGTATAAGAAACATCTGTGCAAATCATCCAAACAGTACATGTCGCCAATTTTTTGTTCTTCAAGTTTAAGTGAACTACGAGCCCCATTGTTAATCCTTTAACGGAAATTATTTGTAAATTTCGACAAGTAGAACAATGAATGGATCAGGTAGACGGTTGAAATCTTTGTATATATTGCTTCTATATAGTATAAGAAACATATATGCAAAGCATCCAAACAGTACAATTCGCCAATTTTTTGTTCTTCAAGTTTAAGTGAACAATGAGCCCCAATGGTTAATCCCTTAACGGAAATTATTTGTAACTTTCGACAAGTAGAACAATGAATGGAACAGGTAGCCGGTTGAAATCAATGTATATATGGCTTCTATATAGTCTAAGAAACATATATGCAAAGCATCCAAACAGTACCATTCGCCAATTTTTTGATCTTCAAGTTTAAGTGAACAGCGAGCCCCATTGATAATCATGGAATAGAAATTATTTGTAACTTTCTACAAGTACAACAATGAATAGTACAGGTAGACGGGTGAAATCTTTCTATATATTGCTTCTAAATAGTCTAAGAACAAATCTATGCAAAGCATCCAAACAGTACAATTCGCCAATTTTTTGTTCTTCAAGTTTAAGTGAACTACGAGCCCCATTGTTAATCCCTTAACGGAAATTATTTGAAACTTTCGACAAGTAGAACAGTGAATGGAACAGGTAGACGGTTGAAATCTTTGTATATATTGCTTCTATATAGTATAAGAAACAACTGTGCAAATCATCCAAACAGTACATGTCGCCTATTTTTTGTTCTTCAAGTTTAAGTGAACTACGAGCCCCATTGTTAATCCTTTAACGGAAATTATTTGTAAATTTCGATAAGTAGAACAATGAATGGATCAGGTAGACGGTTGAAATCATTGTATATATTGCTTCTATATAATCTACGAAACATATATGCAAAGCATCCAAACAGTACAATTCGCCAATTTTTTGTTCTTCAAGTTTAAGTGAACTACGAGCCCCCTTGTTAATCCTTTAACGGAAATTAATTGTAACTTTCGACAAGTAGAACAGTGAATGGAACAGGTAGACGGTTGAAATCTTTGTATATATTGCTTCTATATAGTATAAGAAACATATATGCAAAGCATCCAAAGAGTACAATTCGCCAATTTTTTGTTCTTCAAGTTTAAGTGAACAATGAGCACGAATGGTTAATCCGTTATCGGAAATTATTTGTAACTTTCGACAAGTAGAACAATAATTGGAACCCGTAGACGGTTGAAATCTTTGTATATATTGCTTCCATATAGTCTAAGAAACATGTACGCAAAGCATCCAAACAGTACCATTCGCCAATTTTTTGTTCTTCAAGTTTAAGTGAACAATGAGCCCCAATGGTTAATCCTTTATCGGAAATTATTTGTAACTTTCGGCAAGTAGAACAATGAATGGAACAGGTAGACTGTTGAAATCATTGTATATGTTGTTTCTATGTAGTCTAAGAAACATATATGCAAAGCGTCCAAACAGTACAATTCGCCAATTATTTGATCTTCAAGTTTAAGTGAACTACTAGCCCCATTGTTAATACTTTAACGGAAATTATTTGTAACTTTCGGCAAGTAGAACAATGAATGGAACAGGTAGACGGTTGAAATCTTTGTATATATTGCTTCTATATAGTATAAGAAACATATATGCAAAGCATCCAAAGAGTACAATTCGCCAATTTTTTGTTCTTCAAGTTTAAGTGAACAATGAGCACCAATGGTTAATCCGTTATCGGAAATTATTTGTAACTTTCGACAAGTAGAACAATAATTGGAACCCGTAGACGGTTGAAATCTTTGTATATATTGCTTCCATATAGTCTAAGAAACATGTACGCAAAGCATCCAAACAGTACCATTCGCCAATTTTTTGTTCTTCAAGTTTAAGTGAACAATGAGCCCCAATGGTTAATCCTTTATCGGAAATTATTTGTAACTTTCGGCAAGTAGAACAATGAATGGAACAGGTAGACTGTTGAAATCATTGTATATGTTGTTTCTATGTAGTCTAAGAAACATATATGCAAAGCGTCCAAACAGTACAATTCGCCAATTATTTGATCTTCAAGTTTAAGTGAACTACTAGCCCCATTGTTAATACTTTAACGGAAATTATTTGTAACTTTCGGCAAGTAGAACAATGAATGGAACAGGTAGACGGTTGAAATCTTTGTATATATTGCTTCTATATAGTATAAGAAACATCTGTGCAAATCATCCAAACAGTACATGTCGCCTATTTTTTGTTCTTCAAGTTTAAGTGAACTACGAGCCCCATTGTTAATCCTTTAACGGAAATTATTTGTAAATTTCGACAAGTAGAACAATGAATGGATCAGGTAGACGGTTGAAATCATTGTATATATTGCTTCTATATAATCTACGAAACATATATGCAAAGCATCCAAACAGTACAATTCGCCAATTTTTTGTTCTTCAAGTTTAAGTGAACTACGAGCCCCCTTGTTAATCCTTTAACGGAAATTAATTGTAACTTTCGACAAGTAGAACAGTGAATGGAACAGGTAGACGGTTGAAATCTTTGTATATATTGCTTCTATATAGTATAAGAAACATATATGCAAAGCATCCAAACAGTACAATTCGCCAATTTTTTGTTCTTCAAGTTTAAGTGAACTACGAGCCCCCTTGTTAATCCTTTAACGGAAATTATTTGTAACTTTCGACAAGTAGAACAACGAATGGAACAGGTAGACGGTTGAAATCTTTGTATATATTGCTTCTATATAATCTAAGAAACATATATGCAAAGCATCCAAACAGTACCATTCGCTAATTTTTTGTTCTTCAAGTTTAAGTAAACTACGATCCCCATTGTTAATCCCTTAACGGAAATTATTTGTAACTTTCGACAAGTAGAACAGTGAATGGAACAGGTAGACGGTTGAAATCTTTGTATATATTGCTTCTATATAGTATAAGAAACATATATGCCAAGCGTCCAAACAGTACAATTCGCCAATTATTTGATCTTCAAGTTTAAGTGAACTACGAGCCCCATTGTTAATACTTTAACGGAAATTATTTGTAACTTGCGACAAGTAGAACAATGAATGGAACAGGTAGATGGCTGAAATCTTTGTATATATTGCTTCTATATAGTCTAAGAAACATATATGTAAAGCATCCAAACAGTACCATTCGCCAATTTTTTGTTCTTCAAGTTTAAGTGAACAACGAGCCCCATTGTTAATCCTTTAAAGGAAATTATTTGTAAATTTCGACAAGTAGAACAATGAATGGAACAGGTAGACGGTTGAAATCTTTGTATATATTGCTTCCATATAGTCTAAGAAACATGTACGCAAAGCATCCAAACAGTACCATTCGCCAATTTTTTGTTCTTCAAGTTTAAGTGAACAATGAGCCCCATTGTTAATCCTTTAAAGGAAATTATTTGTAAATTTCGACAAGTAGAACAATGATTGGAACACGTAGACGGTTGAAATCTTTGTATATATTGCTTCTATATAGTATAAGAAACATATATGTAAAGCATCCAAACAGTACCATTCGCCAATTTTTTGTTCTTCAAGTTTAAGTGAACAACGAGCCCCATTGTTAATCCTTTAAAGGAAATTATTTGTAAATTTCGACAAGTAGAACAATGAATGGAACAGGTAGACGGTTGAAATCTTTGTATATATTGCTTCCATATAGTCTAAGAAACATGTACGCAAAGCATCCAAACAGTACCATTCGCCAATTTTTTGTTCTTCAAGTTTAAGTGAACAATGAGCCCCATTGTTAATCCTTTAAAGGAAATTATTTGTAACTTGCGACAAGTAGAACAATGATTGGAACACGTAGACGGTTGAAATCTTTGTATATATTGCTTCTATATAGTATAAGAAACATATATGCAAAGCATCCAAACAGTACAATTCGCCAATTTTTTGTTCTTCAAGTTTAAGTGAACAATGAGCCCCAATGGTTAATCCTTTATCGGAAATTATTTGTAACTTTCGGCAAGTAGAACAATGAATGGAACAGGTAGACGGTTGAAATCTTTGTATATATTGCTTCTATATAGTCTAAGAAACATATATGCAAAGCATCCAAACAGTACAATTCGCCAATTTTTTGTTCTTCAAGTTTAAGTGAACAATGAGCCCCAATGGTTAATCCTTTATCGGAAATTATTTGTAACTTTCGACAAGTAGAACAATGAATGGAACAGGTAGACGGGTGAAATCTTTCTATATATTGCTTCTAAATAGTCTACGAAACATATATGCAAAGCATCCAAACAGTACACTTCGCCAATTTTTTGTTCTTCAAGTTTAAGTAAACTACGATCCCCATTGTTAATCCCTTAACGTAAATTATTTGTAACTTTCGACAAGTAGAACAGTGAATGGAACAGGTAGACGGTTGAAATCTTTGTATATATTGCTTCTATATAGTATAAGAAACATATATGCAAAGCATCCAAACAGTACAATTCGCCAATTTTTTGTTCTTCAAGTTTAAGTGAACAATGAGCCCCAATGGTTAATCCGTTATCGGAAATTATTTGTAACTTTCGACAAGTAGAACAATGAATGAAACAGGTAGACTGTTGAAATCTTTGTATATATTGCTTCTATATAGTCTAAGAAAAATATATGCAAAGCATCCAAACAGTACAATTCGCCAATTATTTGTTCTTCAAGTTTAAGTAAACTACGATCCCCATTGTTAATCCCTTAACGGAAATTATTTGAAACTTTCGACAAGTAGAACAGTGAATGGAACAGGTAGACGGTTGAAATCTTTGTACATATTGCTTCTATATGGTATAAGAAACATCTGTGCAAATCATCCAAACAGTACATGTCGCCAATTTTTTGTTCTTCAAGTTTAAGTGAACTACGAGCCCCATTGTTAATCCTTTAACGGAAATTATTTGTAAATTTCGACAAGTAGAACAATGAATAGATCAGGTAGACGGTTGAAATCTTTGTATATATTGCTTCTATATAGTATAAGAAACATATATGCAAAGCATCCAAACAGTACAATTCGCCAATTTTTTGTTCTTCAAGTTTAAGTGAACAATGAGCCCCAATGGTTAATCCCTTAACGGAAATTATTTGTAACTTTCGACAAGTAGAACAATGAATGGAACAGGTAGCCGGTTGAAATCAATGTATATATGGCTTCTATATAGTCTAAGAAACATATATGCAAAGCATCCAAACAGTACCATTCGCCAATTTTTTGATCTTCAAGTTTAAGTGAACAGCGAGCCCCATTGATAATCATGGAATAGAAATTATTTGTAACTTTCTACAAGTACAACAATGAATAGTACAGGTAGACGGGTGAAATCTTTCTATATATTGCTTCTAAATAGTCTAAGAACAAATCTATGCAAAGCATCCAAACAGTACAATTCGCCAATTTTTTGTTCTTCAAGTTTAAGTGAACTACGAGCCCCATTGTTAATCCCTTAACGGAAATTATTTGAAACTTTCGACAAGTAGAACAGTGAATGGAACAGGTAGACGGTTGAAATCTTTGTATATATTGCTTCTATATAGTATAAGAAACATCTGTGCAAATCATCCAAACAGTACATGTCGCCTATTTTTTGTTCTTCAAGTTTAAGTGAACTACGAGCCCCATTGTTAATCCTTTAACGGAAATTATTTGTAAATTTCGACAAGTAGAACAATGAATGGATCAGGTAGACGGTTGAAATCATTGTATATATTGCTTCTATATAATCTACGAAACATATATGCAAAGCATCCAAACAGTACAATTCGCCAATTTTTTGTTCTTCAAGTTTAAGTGAACTACGAGCCCCCTTGTTAATCCTTTAACGGAAATTAATTGTAACTTTCGACAAGTAGAACAGTGAATGGAACAGGTAGACGGTTGAAATCTTTGTATATATTGCTTCTATATAGTATAAGAAACATATATGCAAAGCATCCAAAGAGTACAATTCGCCAATTTTTTGTTCTTCAAGTTTAAGTGAACTACGAGCCCCATTATTAATCCTTTAAAGGAAATTATTTGTAACTTTCGACAAGTAGAACAACGAATGGAACAGGTAGACGGTTGAAATCTTTGTATATATTGCTTCTATATAATCTAAGAAACATATAAGCAAAGCATCCAAACAGTACCATTCGCCAATTTTTTGTTCTTCAAGTTTAAGTAAACTACGATCCCCATTGTTAATCCCTTAACGGAAATTATTTGTAACTTTCGACAAGTAGAACAGTGAATGGAACAGGTAGACGGTTGAAATCTTTGTATATATTGCTTCTATATAGTATAAGAAACATATATGCCAAGCGTCCAAACAGTACAATTCGCCAATTATTTGATCTTCAAGTTTAAGTGAACTACGAGCCCCATTGTTAATACTTTAACGGAAATTATTTGTAACTTGCGACAAGTAGAACAATGAATGGAACAGGTAGATGGCTGAAATCTTTGTATATATTGCTTCTATATAGTCTAAGAAACATATATGTAAAGCATCCAAACAGTACCATTCGCCAATTTTTTGTTCTTCAAGTTTAAGTGAACAACGAGCCCCATTGTTAATCCTTTAAAGGAAATTATTTGTAAATTTCGACAAGTAGAACAATGAATGGAACAGGTAGACGGTTGAAATCTTTGTATATATTGCTTCCATATAGTCTAAGAAACATGTACGCAAAGCATCCAAACAGTACCATTCGCCAATTTTTTGTTCTTCAAGTTTAAGTGAACAATGAGCCCCATTGTTAATCCTTTAAAGGAAATTATTTGTAAATTTCGACAAGTAGAACAATGATTGGAACACGTAGACGGTTGAAATCTTTGTATATATTGCTTCTATATAGTATAAGAAACATATATGCAAAGCATCCAAACAGTACAATTCGCCAATTTTTTGTTCTTCAAGTTTAAGTGAACAATGAGCCCCAATGGTTAATCCTTTATCGGAAATTATTTGTAACTTTCGGCAAGTAGAACAATGAATGGAACAGGTAGACGGTTGAAATCTTTGTATATATTGCTTCTATATAGTCTAAGAAACATATATGCAAAGCATCCAAACAGTACAATTCGCCAATTTATTGTTCTTCAAGTTTAAGTGAACAACGAGCCCCATTGTTAATCCTTTATAGGAAATTATTTGTAACTTTCGACAAGTAGAACAATGAATGGAACAGTTAGACGGGTGAAATCTTTCTATATATTGCTTCTAAATAGTCTAAGAAACATATATGCAAAGCATCCAAACAGTACACTTCGCCAATTTTTTGTTCTTCAAGTTTAAGTAAACTACGATCCCCATTGTTAATCCCTTAACGGAAATTATTTGTAACTTTCGACAAGTAGAACAGTGAATGGAACAGGTAGACGGTTGAAATCTTTGTATATATTGCTTCTATATAGTATAAGAAACATATATGCAAAGCTTCCAAACAGTACAATTCGCCAATTTTTTGTTCTTCAAGTTTAAGTGAACAATGAGCCCCAATGGTTAATCCGTTATCGGAAATTATTTGTAACTTTCGACAAGTAGAACAATGAATAGTACAGGTAGACGGGTGAAATCTTTCTATATATTGCTTCTAAATAGTCTAAGAAACATATATGCAAAGCATCCAAACAGTACAATTCGCCAATTTTTTGTTCTTCAAGTTTAAGTGAACAATGAGCCCCAATGGTTAATCCGTTATCGGAAATTATTTGTAACTTTCGACAAGTAGAACAATGAATGAAACAGGTAGACTGTTGAAATCTTTGTATATATTGCTTCTATATAGTCTAAGAAAAATATATGCAAAGCATCCAAACAGTACAATTCGCCAATTATTTGTTCTTCAAGTTTAAGTAAACTACGATCCCCATTGTTAATCCCTTAACGGAAATTATTTGAAACTTTCGACAAGTAGAACAGTGAATGGAACAGGTAGACGGTTGAAATCTTTGTACATATTGCTTCTATATGGTATAAGAAACATCTGTGCAAATCATCCAAACAGTACATGTCGCCAATTTTTTGTTCTTCAAGTTTAAGTGAACTACGAGCCCCATTGTTAATCCTTTAACGGAAATTATTTGTAAATTTCGACAAGTAGAACAATGAATGGATCAGGTAGACGGTTGAAATCTTTGTATATATTGCTTCTATATAGTATAAGAAACATATATGCAAAGCATCCAAACAGTACAATTCGCCAATTTTTTGTTCTTCAAGTTTAAGTGAACAATGAGCCCCAATGGTTAATCCCTTAACGGAAATTATTTGTAACTTTCGACAAGTAGAACAATGAATGGAACAGGTAGCCGGTTGAAATCAATGTATATATGGCTTCTATATAGTCTAAGAAACATATATGCAAAGCATCCAAACAGTACCATTCGCCAATTTTTTGATCTTCAAGTTTAAGTGAACAGCGAGCCCCATTGATAATCATGGAATAGAAATTATTTGTAACTTTCTACAAGTACAACAATGAATAGTACAGGTAGACGGGTGAAATCTTTCTATATATTGCTTCTAAATAGTCTAAGAACAAATCTATGCAAAGCATCCAAACAGTACAATTCGCCAATTTTTTGTTCTTCAAGTTTAAGTGAACTACGAGCCCCATTGTTAATCCCTTAACGGAAATTATTTGAAACTTTCGACAAGTAGAACAGTGAATGGAACAGGTAGACGGTTGAAATCTTTGTATATATTGCTTCTATATAGTATAAGAAACAACTGTGCAAATCATCCAAACAGTACATGTCGCCTATTTTTTGTTCTTCAAGTTTAAGTGAACTACGAGCCCCATTGTTAATCCTTTAACGGAAATTATTTGTAAATTTCGACAAGTAGAACAATGAATGGATCAGGTAGACGGTTGAAATCATTGTATATATTGCTTCTATATAATCTACGAAACATATATGCAAAGCATCCAAACAGTACAATTCGCCAATTTTTTGTTCTTCAAGTTTAAGTGAACTACGAGCCCCCTTGTTAATCCTTTAACGGAAATTAATTGTAACTTTCGACAAGTAGAACAGTGAATGGAACAGGTAGACGGTTGAAATCTTTGTATATATTGCTTCTATATAGTATAAGAAACATATATGCAAAGCATCCAAAGAGTACAATTCGCCAATTTTTTGTTCTTCAAGTTTAAGTGAACAATGAGCACGAATGGTTAATCCGTTATCGGAAATTATTTGTAACTTTCGACAAGTAGAACAATAATTGGAACCCGTAGACGGTTGAAATCTTTGTATATATTGCTTCCATATAGTCTAAGAAACATGTACGCAAAGCATCCAAACAGTACCATTCGCCAATTTTTTGTTCTTCAAGTTTAAGTGAACAATGAGCCCCAATGGTTAATCCTTTATCGGAAATTATTTGTAACTTTCGGCAAGTAGAACAATGAATGGAACAGGTAGACTGTTGAAATCATTGTATATGTTGTTTCTATGTAGTCTAAGAAACATATATGCAAAGCGTCCAAACAGTACAATTCGCCAATTATTTGATCTTCAAGTTTAAGTGAACTACTAGCCCCATTGTTAATACTTTAACGGAAATTATTTGTAACTTTCGGCAAGTAGAACAATGAATGGAACAGGTAGACGGTTGAAATCTTTGTATATATTGCTTCTATATAGTATAAGAAACATATATGCAAAGCATCCAAAGAGTACAATTCGCCAATTTTTTGTTCTTCAAGTTTAAGTGAACAATGAGCACCAATGGTTAATCCGTTATCGGAAATTATTTGTAACTTTCGACAAGTAGAACAATAATTGGAACCCGTAGACGGTTGAAATCTTTGTATATATTGCTTCCATATAGTCTAAGAAACATGTACGCAAAGCATCCAAACAGTACCATTCGCCAATTTTTTGTTCTTCAAGTTTAAGTGAACAATGAGCCCCAATGGTTAATCCTTTATCGGAAATTATTTGTAACTTTCGGCAAGTAGAACAATGAATGGAACAGGTAGACTGTTGAAATCATTGTATATGTTGTTTCTATGTAGTCTAAGAAACATATATGCAAAGCGTCCAAACAGTACAATTCGCCAATTATTTGATCTTCAAGTTTAAGTGAACTACTAGCCCCATTGTTAATACTTTAACGGAAATTATTTGTAACTTTCGGCAAGTAGAACAATGAATGGAACAGGTAGACGGTTGAAATCTTTGTATATATTGCTTCTATATAGTATAAGAAACATCTGTGCAAATCATCCAAACAGTACATGTCGCCTATTTTTTGTTCTTCAAGTTTAAGTGAACTACGAGCCCCATTGTTAATCCTTTAACGGAAATTATTTGTAAATTTCGACAAGTAGAACAATGAATGGATCAGGTAGACGGTTGAAATCATTGTATATATTGCTTCTATATAATCTACGAAACATATATGCAAAGCATCCAAACAGTACAATTCGCCAATTTTTTGTTCTTCAAGTTTAAGTGAACTACGAGCCCCCTTGTTAATCCTTTAACGGAAATTAATTGTAACTTTCGACAAGTAGAACAGTGAATGGAACAGGTAGACGGTTGAAATCTTTGTATATATTGCTTCTATATAGTATAAGAAACATATATGCAAAGCATCCAAACAGTACAATTCGCCAATTTTTTGTTCTTCAAGTTTAAGTGAACTACGAGCCCCCTTGTTAATCCTTTAACGGAAATTATTTGTAACTTTCGACAAGTAGAACAACGAATGGAACAGGTAGACGGTTGAAATCTTTGTATATATTGCTTCTATATAATCTAAGAAACATATATGCAAAGCATCCAAACAGTACCATTCGCTAATTTTTTGTTCTTCAAGTTTAAGTAAACTACGATCCCCATTGTTAATCCCTTAACGGAAATTATTTGTAACTTTCGACAAGTAGAACAGTGAATGGAACAGGTAGACGGTTGAAATCTTTGTATATATTGCTTCTATATAGTATAAGAAACATATATGCCAAGCGTCCAAACAGTACAATTCGCCAATTATTTGATCTTCAAGTTTAAGTGAACTACGAGCCCCATTGTTAATACTTTAACGGAAATTATTTGTAACTTGCGACAAGTAGAACAATGAATGGAACAGGTAGATGGCTGAAATCTTTGTATATATTGCTTCTATATAGTCTAAGAAACATATATGTAAAGCATCCAAACAGTACCATTCGCCAATTTTTTGTTCTTCAAGTTTAAGTGAACAACGAGCCCCATTGTTAATCCTTTAAAGGAAATTATTTGTAAATTTCGACAAGTAGAACAATGAATGGAACAGGTAGACGGTTGAAATCTTTGTATATATTGCTTCCATATAGTCTAAGAAACATGTACGCAAAGCATCCAAACAGTACCATTCGCCAATTTTTTGTTCTTCAAGTTTAAGTGAACAATGAGCCCCATTGTTAATCCTTTAAAGGAAATTATTTGTAAATTTCGACAAGTAGAACAATGATTGGAACACGTAGACGGTTGAAATCTTTGTATATATTGCTTCTATATAGTATAAGAAACATATATGTAAAGCATCCAAACAGTACCATTCGCCAATTTTTTGTTCTTCAAGTTTAAGTGAACAACGAGCCCCATTGTTAATCCTTTAAAGGAAATTATTTGTAAATTTCGACAAGTAGAACAATGAATGGAACAGGTAGACGGTTGAAATCTTTGTATATATTGCTTCCATATAGTCTAAGAAACATGTACGCAAAGCATCCAAACAGTACCATTCGCCAATTTTTTGTTCTTCAAGTTTAAGTGAACAATGAGCCCCATTGTTAATCCTTTAAAGGAAATTATTTGTAACTTGCGACAAGTAGAACAATGATTGGAACACGTAGACGGTTGAAATCTTTGTATATATTGCTTCTATATAGTATAAGAAACATATATGCAAAGCATCCAAACAGTACAATTCGCCAATTTTTTGTTCTTCAAGTTTAAGTGAACAATGAGCCCCAATGGTTAATCCTTTATCGGAAATTATTTGTAACTTTCGGCAAGTAGAACAATGAATGGAACAGGTAGACGGTTGAAATCTTTGTATATATTGCTTCTATATAGTCTAAGAAACATATATGCAAAGCATCCAAACAGTACAATTCGCCAATTTTTTGTTCTTCAAGTTTAAGTGAACAATGAGCCCCAATGGTTAATCCTTTATCGGAAATTATTTGTAACTTTCGACAAGTAGAACAATGAATGGAACAGGTAGACGGGTGAAATCTTTCTATATATTGCTTCTAAATAGTCTACGAAACATATATGCAAAGCATCCAAACAGTACACTTCGCCAATTTTTTGTTCTTCAAGTTTAAGTAAACTACGATCCCCATTGTTAATCCCTTAACGTAAATTATTTGTAACTTTCGACAAGTAGAACAGTGAATGGAACAGGTAGACGGTTGAAATCTTTGTATATATTGCTTCTATATAGTATAAGAAACATATATGCAAAGCATCCAAACAGTACAATTCGCCAATTTTTTGTTCTTCAAGTTTAAGTGAACAATGAGCCCCAATGGTTAATCCGTTATCGGAAATTATTTGTAACTTTCGACAAGTAGAACAATGAATGAAACAGGTAGACTGTTGAAATCTTTGTATATATTGCTTCTATATAGTCTAAGAAAAATATATGCAAAGCATCCAAACAGTACAATTCGCCAATTATTTGTTCTTCAAGTTTAAGTAAACTACGATCCCCATTGTTAATCCCTTAACGGAAATTATTTGAAACTTTCGACAAGTAGAACAGTGAATGGAACAGGTAGACGGTTGAAATCTTTGTACATATTGCTTCTATATGGTATAAGAAACATCTGTGCAAATCATCCAAACAGTACATGTCGCCAATTTTTTGTTCTTCAAGTTTAAGTGAACTACGAGCCCCATTGTTAATCCTTTAACGGAAATTATTTGTAAATTTCGACAAGTAGAACAATGAATAGATCAGGTAGACGGTTGAAATCTTTGTATATATTGCTTCTATATAGTATAAGAAACATATATGCAAAGCATCCAAACAGTACAATTCGCCAATTTTTTGTTCTTCAAGTTTAAGTGAACAATGAGCCCCAATGGTTAATCCCTTAACGGAAATTATTTGTAACTTTCGACAAGTAGAACAATGAATGGAACAGGTAGCCGGTTGAAATCAATGTATATATGGCTTCTATATAGTCTAAGAAACATATATGCAAAGCATCCAAACAGTACCATTCGCCAATTTTTTGATCTTCAAGTTTAAGTGAACAGCGAGCCCCATTGATAATCATGGAATAGAAATTATTTGTAACTTTCTACAAGTACAACAATGAATAGTACAGGTAGACGGGTGAAATCTTTCTATATATTGCTTCTAAATAGTCTAAGAACAAATCTATGCAAAGCATCCAAACAGTACAATTCGCCAATTTTTTGTTCTTCAAGTTTAAGTGAACTACGAGCCCCATTGTTAATCCCTTAACGGAAATTATTTGAAACTTTCGACAAGTAGAACAGTGAATGGAACAGGTAGACGGTTGAAATCTTTGTATATATTGCTTCTATATAGTATAAGAAACATCTGTGCAAATCATCCAAACAGTACATGTCGCCTATTTTTTGTTCTTCAAGTTTAAGTGAACTACGAGCCCCATTGTTAATCCTTTAACGGAAATTATTTGTAAATTTCGACAAGTAGAACAATGAATGGATCAGGTAGACGGTTGAAATCATTGTATATATTGCTTCTATATAATCTACGAAACATATATGCAAAGCATCCAAACAGTACAATTCGCCAATTTTTGGTTCTTCAAGTTTAAGTGAACTACGAGCCCCCTTGTTAATCCTTTAACGGAAATTAATTGTAACTTTCGACAAGTAGAACAGTGAATGGAACAGGTAGACGGTTGAAATCTTTGTATATATTGCTTCTATATAGTATAAGAAACATATATGCAAAGCATCCAAAGAGTACAATTCGCCAATTTTTTGTTCTTCAAGTTTAAGTGAACAATGAGCACGAATGGTTAATCCGTTATCGGAAATTATTTGTAACTTTCGACAAGTAGAACAATAATTGGAACCCGTAGACGGTTGAAATCTTTGTATATATTGCTTCCATATAGTCTAAGAAACATGTACGCAAAGCATCCAAACAGTACCATTCGCCAATTTTTTGTTCTTCAAGTTTAAGTGAACAATGAGCCCCAATGGTTAATCCTTTATCGGAAATTATTTGTAACTTTCGGCAAGTAGAACAATGAATGGAACAGGTAGACTGTTGAAATCATTGTATATGTTGTTTCTATGTAGTCTAAGAAACATATATGCAAAGCGTCCAAACAGTACAATTCGCCAATTATTTGATCTTCAAGTTTAAGTGAACTACTAGCCCCATTGTTAATACTTTAACGGAAATTATTTGTAACTTTCGGCAAGTAGAACAATGAATGGAACAGGTAGACGGTTGAAATCTTTGTATATATTGCTTCTATATAGTATAAGAAACATATATGCAAAGCATCCAAAGAGTACAATTCGCCAATTTTTTGTTCTTCAAGTTTAAGTGAACAATGAGCACCAATGGTTAATCCGTTATCGGAAATTATTTGTAACTTTCGACAAGTAGAACAATAATTGGAACCCGTAGACGGTTGAAATCTTTGTATATATTGCTTCCATATAGTCTAAGAAACATGTACGCAAAGCATCCAAACAGTACCATTCGCCAATTTTTTGTTCTTCAAGTTTAAGTGAACAATGAGCCCCAATGGTTAATCCTTTATCGGAAATTATTTGTAACTTTCGGCAAGTAGAACAATGAATGGAACAGGTAGACTGTTGAAATCATTGTATATGTTGTTTCTATGTAGTCTAAGAAACATATATGCAAAGCGTCCAAACAGTACAATTCGCCAATTATTTGATCTTCAAGTTTAAGTGAACTACTAGCCCCATTGTTAATACTTTAACGGAAATTATTTGTAACTTTCGGCAAGTAGAACAATGAATGGAACAGGTAGACGGTTGAAATCTTTGTATATATTGCTTCTATATAGTATAAGAAACATCTGTGCAAATCATCCAAACAGTACATGTCGCCTATTTTTTGTTCTTCAAGTTTAAGTGAACTACGAGCCCCATTGTTAATCCTTTAACGGAAATTATTTGTAAATTTCGACAAGTAGAACAATGAATGGATCAGGTAGACGGTTGAAATCATTGTATATATTGCTTCTATATAATCTACGAAACATATATGCAAAGCATCCAAACAGTACAATTCGCCAATTTTTTGTTCTTCAAGTTTAAGTGAACTACGAGCCCCCTTGTTAATCCTTTAACGGAAATTAATTGTAACTTTCGACAAGTAGAACAGTGAATGGAACAGGTAGACGGTTGAAATCTTTGTATATATTGCTTCTATATAGTATAAGAAACATATATGCAAAGCATCCAAACAGTACAATTCGCCAATTTTTTGTTCTTCAAGTTTAAGTGAACTACGAGCCCCCTTGTTAATCCTTTAACGGAAATTATTTGTAACTTTCGACAAGTAGAACAACGAATGGAACAGGTAGACGGTTGAAATCTTTGTATATATTGCTTCTATATAATCTAAGAAACATATATGCAAAGCATCCAAACAGTACCATTCGCCAATTTTTTGTTCTTCAAGTTTAAGTAAACTACGATCCCCATTGTTAATCCCTTAACGGAAATTATTTGTAACTTTCGACAAGTAGAACAGTGAATGGAACAGGTAGACGGTTGAAATCTTTGTATATATTGCTTCTATATAGTATAAGAAACATATATGCCAAGCGTCCAAACAGTACAATTCGCCAATTATTTGATCTTCAAGTTTAAGTGAACTACGAGCCCCATTGTTAATACTTTAACGGAAATTATTTGTAACTTGCGACAAGTAGAACAATGAATGGAACAGGTAGATGGCTGAAATCTTTGTATATATTGCTTCTATATAGTCTAAGAAACATATATGTAAAGCATCCAAACAGTACCATTCGCCAATTTTTTGTTCTTCAAGTTTAAGTGAACAACGAGCCCCATTGTTAATCCTTTAAAGGAAATTATTTGTAAATTTCGACAAGTAGAACAATGAATGGAACAGGTAGACGGTTGAAATCTTTGTATATATTGCTTCCATATAGTCTAAGAAACATGTACGCAAAGCATCCAAACAGTACCATTCGCCAATTTTTTGTTCTTCAAGTTTAAGTGAACAATGAGCCCCAATGGTTAATCCTTTATCGGAAATTATTTGTAACTTTCGGCAAGTAGAACAATGAATGGAACATGTAGACTGTTGAAATCATTGTATATATTGCTTCTATATAATCTACGAAACATATATGCAAAGCGTCCAAACAGTACAATTCGCCAATTATTTGATCTTCAAGTTTAAGTAAACTACGATCCCCATTGTTAATCCCTTAACGGAAATTATTTGTAACTTTCGACAAGTAGAACAGTGAATGGAACAGGTAGACGGTTGAAATCTTTGTATATATTGCTTCTATATAGTATAAGAAACATATATGCAAAGCATCCAAACAGTACAATTCGCCAATTTTTTGTTCTTCAAGTTTAAGTGAACAATGAGCCCCAATGGATAATCCGTTATCGGAAATTATTTGTAACTTTCGACAAGTAGAACAATGAATGAAACAGGTAGACTGTTGAAATCTTTGTATATATTGCTTCTATATAGTCTAAGAAACATATATGCAAAGCATCCAAACAGTACAATTCGCCAATTATTTGTTCTTCAAGTTTAAGTAAACTACGATCCCCATTGTTAATCCCTTAACGGAAATTATTTGAAACTTTCGACAAGTAGAACAGTGAATGGAACAGGTAGACGGTTGAAATCTTTGTATATATTGCTTCTATATAGTATAAGAAACATCTGTGCAAATCATCCAAACAGTACATGTCGCCAATTTTTTGTTCTTCAAGTTTAAGTGAACTACGAGCCCCATTGTTAATCCTTTAACGGAAATTATTTGTAAATTTCGACAAGTAGAACAATGAATGGTTCAGGTAGACGGTTGAAATCATTGTATATATTGCTTCTATATAATCTACGAAACATATATGCAAAGCATCCAAACAGTACAATTCGCCAATTTTTTGTTCTTCAAGTTTAAGTGAACTACGAGCCCCCTTGTTAATCCTTTAACGGAAATTAATTGTAACTTTCGACAAGTAGAACAGTGAATGGAACAGGTAGACGATTGAAATCTTTGTATATATTGCTTCTATATAGTATAAGAAACATATATGCAAAGCATCCAAACAGTACAATTCGCCAATTTTTTGTTCTTCAAGTTTAAGTGAACAATGAGCACCAATGGTTAATCCGTTATCGGAAATTATTTGTAACTTTCGACAAGTAGAACAATAATTGGAACCCGTAGACGGTTGAAATCTTTGTATATATTGCTTCCATATAGTCTAAGAAACATGTACGTAAAGCATCCAAACAGTACCATTCGCCAATTTTTTGTTCTTCAAGTTTAAGTGAACAATGAGCCCCAATGGTTAATCCTTTATCGGAAATTATTTGTAACTTTCGGCAAGTAGAACAATGAATGGAACAGGTAGACGGTTGAAATCTTTGTATATATTGCTTCCATATAGTCTAAGAAACATGTACGTAAAGCATCCAAACAGTACCGTTCGCCAATTTGTTGGTCTTCAAGATTAAGTGAACAATGAGCCCCAATGGTTAATCCGTAATCGGTAATTATTTGTAACTTTCGACATGTAGAACAATGAATGGAACAGGTAGACGGTTGAAATCCTTGTATATATTGCTTCCATATAGTCCAAGAAACATATATGCAAAGCATCCAAGCAGTACAATTCGCCAATTTATTGTTCTTCAAGTTTAAGTGAACAACGAGCCCCATTGTTAATCCTTTATAGGAAATTATTTGTAACTTTCGACAAGTAGAACAATGAATGGAACAGGTAGACGGGTGAAATCTTTCTATATATTGCTTCTAAATAGTCTAAGAAACATATATGCAAAGCATCCAAACAGTACACTTCGCCAATTTTTTGTTCTTCAAGTTTAAGTAAACTACGATCCCCATTGTTAATCCCTTAACGGAAATTATTTATAACTTTCGACAAGTAGAACAGTGAATGGAACAGGTAGACGGTTGAAACCTTTGTATATATTGCTTCTATATAGTATAAGAAACATATATGCAAAGCATCCAAACAGTACAATTCGCCAATTTTTTGTTCTTCAAGTTTAAGTGAACAATGAGCCCCAATGGTTAATCCGTTATCGGAAATTATTTGTAACTTTCGACAAGTAGAACAATGAATGAAACAGGTAGACTGTTGAAATCTTTGTATATATTGCTTCTATATAGTCTAAGAAACATATATGCAAAGCATCCAAACAGTACAATTCGCCAATTATTTGTTCTTCAAGTTTAAGTAAACTACGATCCCCATTGTTAATCCCTTAACGGAAATTATTTGAAACTTTCGACAAGTAGAACAGTGAATGGAACAGGTAGACGGTTGAAATCTTTGTATATATTGCTTCTATATAGTATAAGAAACATCTGTGCAAATCATCCAAACAGTACATGTCGCCAATTTTTTGTCCTTGAAGTTTAAGTGAACTACGAGCCCCATTGTTAATCCTTTAACGGAAATTAATTGTAACTTTCGACAAGTAGAACAGTGAATGGAACAGGTAGACGGTTGAAATCTTTGTATATATTGCTTCTATATAGTATAAGAAACATATATGCAAAGCATCCAAACAGTACAATTCGCCAATTTTTTGTTCTTCAAGTTTAAGTGAACAATGAGCACCAATTGTTAATCCGTTATCGGAAATTATTTGTAACTTTCGACAAGTAGAACAATAATTGGAACCCGTAGACGGTTGAAATCTTTGTATATATTGCTTCCATATAGTCTAAGAAACATGTACGCAAAGCATCCAAACAGTACCATTCGCCAATTTTTTGTTCTTCGCGTTTAAGTGAACAATGAGCCCCAATGGTTAATCCTTTATCGGAAATTATTTGTAACTTTCGGCAAGTAGAACAATGAATGGAACAGGTAGACGGTTGAAATCTTTGTATATATTGCTTCTATATAGTCTAAGAAACACATATGCAAAGCATCCAAACAGTACAATTCGCCAATTTTTTGTTCTTCAAGTTTAAGTAAACTACGATCCCCATTGTTAATCCCTTAACGGAAATTATTTGTAACTTTCGACAAGTAGAACAGTGAAAGGAACAGGTAGACGGTTGAAATCTTTGTATATATTGCTTCTATATAGTATAAGAAACATATATGCAAAGCATCCAAACAGTACAATTCGCCAATTTTTTGTTCTTCAAGTTTAAGTGAACAATGAGCCCCAATGGTTAATCCCTTAACGGAAATTATTTGTAACTTTCGACAAGTAGAACAATGAATGGAACAGGTAGCCGGTTGAAATCAATGTATATATTGCTTCTATATAGTCTAAGAAACATATATGCAAAGCATCCAAACAGTACCATTCGCCAATTTCTTGATCTTCAAGTTTAAGTGAACAGCGAGCCCCATTGATAATCATGGAATAGAAATTATTTGTAACTTTCTACAAGTACAACAATGAATAGTACAGGTAGACGGGTGAAATCTTTCTATATATTGCTTCTAAATAGTCTAAGAACAAATCTATGCAAAGCATCCAAACAGTACAATTCGCCAATTTTTTGTTCTTCAAGTTTAAGTGAACTACGAGCCCCATTGTTAATCCCTTAACGGAAATTATTTGAAACTTTCGACAAGTAGAAGAGTGAATGGAGCAGGTAGACGGTTGAAATCTTTGTATATATTGCTTCTATATAGTATAAGAAACATCTGTGCAAATCATCCAAACAGTACATGTCGCCTATTTTTTGTTCTTCAAGTTTAAGTGAACTACGAGCCCCATTGTTAATCCTTTAACGGAAATTATTTGTAAATTTCGACAAGTAGAAGAGTGAATGGAGCAGGTAGACGGTTGAAATCTTTGTATATATTGCTTCCATATAGTCCAAGAAACATATATGCAAAGCATCCAAGCAGTACAATTCGCCAATTTATTGTTCTTCAAGTTTAAGTGAACAACGAGCCCCATTGTTAATCCTTTATAGGAAATTATTTGTAACTTTCGACAAGTAGAACAATGAATGGAACAGGTAGACGGGTGAAATCTTTCTATATATTGCTTCTAAACAGTCTAAGAAACATATATGCAAAGCATCCAAACAGTACACTTCGCCAATTTTTTGTTCTTCAAGTTTAAGTAAACTACGATCCCCATTGTTAATCCCTTAACGGAAATTATTTATAACTTTCGACAAGTAGAACAGTGAATGGAACAGGTAGACGGTTGAAACCTTTGTATATATTGCTTCTATATAGTATAAGAAACCTATATGCAAAGCATCCAAACAGTACAATTCGCCAATTTTTTGTTCTTCAAGTTTAAGTGAACAATGAGCCCCAATGGTTAATCCGTTATCGGAAATTATTTGTAACTTTCGACAAGTAGAACAATGAATGAAACAGGTAGACTGTTGAAATCTTTGTATATATTGCTTCTATATAGTCTAAGAAACATATATGCAAAGCATCCAAACAGTACAATTCGCCAATTATTTGTTCTTCAAGTTTAAGTAAACTACGATCCCCATTGTTAATCCCTTAACGGAAATTATTTGAAACTTTCGACAAGTAGAACAGTGAATGGAACAGGTAGACGGTTGAAATCTTTGTATATATTGCTTCTATATAGTATAAGAAACATCTGTGCAAATCATCCAAACAGTACATGTCGCCAATTTTTTGTCCTTGAAGTTTAAGTGAACTACGAGCCCCATTGTTAATCCTTTAACGGAAATTAATTGTAACTTTCGACAAGTAGAACAGTGAATGGAACAGGTAGACGGTTGAAATCTTTGTATATATTGCTTCTATATAGTATAAGAAACATATATGCAAAGCATCCAAACAGTACAATTCGCCAATTTTTTGTTCTTCAAGTTTAAGTGAACAATGAGCACCAATGGTTAATCCGTTATCGGAAATTATTTGTAACTTTCGACAAGTAGAACAATAATTGGAACCCGTAGACGGTTGAAATCTTTGTATATATTGCTTCCATATAGTCTAAGAAACATGTACGCAAAGCATCCAAACAGTACCATTCGCCAATTTTTTGTTCTTCAAGTTTAAGTGAACAATGAGCCCCAATGGTTAATCCTTTATCGGAAATTATTTGTAACTTTCGGCAAGTAGAACAATGAATGGAACAGGTAGACGGTTGAAATCTTTGTATATATTGCTTCTATATAGTCTAAGAAACACATATGCAAAGCATCCAAACAGTACAATTCGCCAATTTTTTGTTCTTCAAGTTTAAGTAAACTACGATCCCCATTGTTAATCCCTTAACGGAAATTATTTGTAACTTTCGACAAGTAGAACAGTGAAAGGAACAGGTAGACGGTTGAAATCTTTGTATATATTGCTTCTATATAGTATAAGAAACATATATGCAAAGCATCCAAACAGTACAATTCGCCAATTTTTTGTTCTTCAAGTTTAAGTGAACAATGAGCCCCAATGGTTAATCCCTTAACGGAAATTATTTGTAACTTTCGACAAGTAGAACAATGAATGGAACAGGTAGCCGGTTGAAATCAATGTATATATTGCTTCTATATAGTCTAAGAAACATATATGCAAAGCATCCAAACAGTACCATTCGCCAATTTCTTGATCTTCAAGTTTAAGTGAACAGCGAGCCCCATTGATAATCATGGAATAGAAATTATTTGTAACTTTCTACAAGTACAACAATGAATAGTACAGGTAGACGGGTGAAATCTTTCTATATATTGCTTCTAAATAGTCTAAGAACAAATCTATGCAAAGCATCCAAACAGTACAATTCGCCAATTTTTTGTTCTTCAAGTTTAAGTGAACTACGAGCCCCATTGTTAATCCCTTAACGGAAATTATTTGAAACTTTCGACAAGTAGAAGAGTGAATGGAGCTGGTAGACGGTTGAAATCTTTGTATATATTGCTTCTATATAGTATAAGAAACATCTGTGCAAATCATCCAAACAGTACATGTCGCCTATTTTTTGTTCTTCAAGTTTAAGTGAACTACGAGCCCCATTGTTAATCCTTTAACGGAAATTATTTGTAAATTTCGACAAGTAGAACAATGAATGGATCAGGTAGACGGTTGAAATCATTGTATATATTGCTTCTATATAATCTACGAAACATATATGCGAAGCATCCAAACAGTACAATTCGCCAATTTTTTGTTCTTCAAGTTTAAGTGAACTACGAGCCCCATTGTTAATCCCTTAACGGAAATTATTTGAAACTTTCGACAAGTAGAACAGTGAATGGAACAGGTAGACGGTTGAAATCTTTGTATATATTGCTTCTATATAGTATAAGAAACATCTGTGCAAATCATCCAAACAGTACATGTCGCCTATTTGTTGTTCTTCAAGTTTAAGTGAACTACGTGCCCCATTGTTAATCCTTTAACGGAAATTATTTGTAAATTTCGACAAGTAGAACAATGATTGGAACACGTAGACGGTTGAAATCTTTGTATATATTGCTTCCATATAGTCTAAGAAACATGTACGCAAAGCATCCAAACAGTACCGTTCGCCAATTTGTTGGTCTTCAAGATTAAGTGAACAATGAGCCCCAATGGTTAATCCGTAATCGGTAATTATTTGTAACTTTCGACAAGTAGAACAATGAATGGAACAGGTAGACGGTTGAAATCCTTGTATATATTGCTTCCATATAGTCTAAGAAACATGTACGCAAAGCATCCAAACAGTACCATTCGCCAATTTTTTGTCCTTCAAGTTTAAGTGAACAATGAGCCCCATTGTTAATCCTTTATCGGAAATTATTTGTAACTTTCGGCAAGTAGAACAATGAATGGAACAGGTAGACGGTTGAAATCTTTGTATATATTTCTTCTATATAGTCTAAGAAACATATATGCAAAGCATCCAAACAGTACAATTCGCCAATTTATTGTTCTTCAAGTTTAAGTGAACAACGAGCCCCATTGTTAATCCTTTAAAGGAAATTATTTGTAAATTTCGACAAGTAGAACAATGATTGGAACACGTAGACGGTTGAAATCTTTGTATATATTGCTTCTATATAGTATAAGAAACAGATATGCAAAGCATCCAAACAGTACAATTCGCCAATTTTTTGTTCTTCAAGTTTAAGTGAACTACGAGCCCCCTTGTTAATCCTTTAACGGAAATTAATTGTAACTTTCGACAAGTAGAACAGTGAATGGAACAGGTAGACGGTTGAAATCTTTGTATATATTGCTTCTATATAGTATAAGAAACATATATGCAAAGCATCCAAACAGTACAATTCGCCAATTTTTTGTTCTTCAAGTTTAAGTGAACAATGAGCACCAATGGTTAATCCGTTATCGGAAATTATTTGTAACTTTCGACAAGTAGAACAATAATTGGAACCCGTAGACGGTTGAAATCTTTGTATATATTGCTTCCATATAGTCTAAGAAACATGTACGCAAAGCATCCAAACAGTACCATTCGCCAATTTTTTGTTCTTCAATTTTAAGTGAACAATGAGCCCCAATGCTTAATCCTTTATCGGAAATTATTTGTAACTTTCGGCAAGTAGAACAATGAATGGAACAGGTAGACGGTTGAAATCTTTGTATATATTGCTTCTATATAGTCTAAGAAACACATATGCAAAGCATCCAAACAGTACAAATCGCCAATTTATTGTTCTTCAAGTTTAAGTGAACAACGAGCCCCATTGTTAATCCTTTAAAGGAAATTATTTGTAAATTTCGACAAGTAGAACAATGATTGGAACACGTAGACGGTTGAAATCTTTGTATATATTGCTTCCATATAGTCTAAGAAACATGTACGCAAAGCATCCAAACAGTACCATTCGCCAATTTTTTGTTCTTCAATTTTAAGTGAACAATGAGCCCCAATGCTTAATCCTTTATCGGAAATTATTTGTAACTTTCGGCAAGTAGAACAATGAATGGAACAGGTAGACGGTTGAAATCTTTGTATATATTGCTTCTATATAGTCTAAGAAACACATATGCAAAGCATCCAAACAGTACAAATCGCCAATTTTTTGTCCTTCAAGTTTAAGTGAACAATGAGCCCCATTGTTAATCCTTTATCGGAAATTATTTGTAACTTTCGGCAAGTAGAACAATGAATGGAACAGGTAGACGGTTGAAATCTTTGTATATATTTCTTCTATATAGTCTAAGAATCATATATGCAAAGCATCCAAACAGTACAATTCGCCAATTTATTGTTCTTCAAGTTTAAGTGAACAACGAGCCCCATTGTTAATCCTTTAAAGGAAATTATTTGCAAATTTCGACAAGTAGAACAATGATTGGAACACGTAGACGGTTGAAATCTTTGTTTATATTGCTTCCACATAGTCTAAGAAACATGTACGCAAAGCATCCAAACAGTACCATTCGCCAATTTTTTGGTCTTCAAGTTTAAGTGAACAGCGAGCCCCATTGATAATCATGAAATGGCAATTATTTGTAACTTTCTACAAGTAGAACAATGAATAGTACAGGTAGACGGGTGAAATCTTTCTATATATTGCTTCTAAATAGTCTAAGAAACATCTATGCAAAGCATCCAAACAGTACAATTCGCCAATTTTTTGTTCTTCAAGTTTAAGTGAACAATGAGCCCCAATGGTTAATCCTTTATCGGAAATTATTTGTAACTTTCGGCAAGTAGAACAATGAATGGAACAGGTAGACGGTTGAAATCTTTGTATATAATGCTTCTATATAGTCTAAGAAACATATATGCAAAGCATCCAAACAGTACAATTCGCCAATTTATTGTTCTTCAAGTTTAAGTGAACAACGAGCCCCATTGTTAATCCTTTAAAGGAAATTATTTGTAAATTTCGACAAGTAGAACAATAATTGAAACACGTAGACGGTTGAAATCTTTGTATATATTGCTTCCATATAGTCTAAGAAACATGTACGCAAAGCATCCAAACAGTACCGTTCGCCAATTTGTTGGTCTACAAGATTAAGTGAACAATGAGCCCAATTGTTAATCCTTTATCGGAAATTATTTGTAACTTTCGGCAAGTAGAACAATGAATGGAACAGGTAGACGGTTGAAATCTTTGTATATATTGCTTCTATATAGTCTAAGAAACATATATGCAAAGCATCCAAACAGTACAATTCGCCAATTTATTGTTCTTCAAGTTTCAGTGAACAACGAGCCCCATTGTTAATCCTTTAAAGGAAATTATTTGTAAATTTCGACAAGTAGAACAATGATTGGAACACGTAGACGGTTGTAATCTTTGTATATATTGTTTCCATATAGTCTAAGAAACATGTACGCAAAGCATCCAAACAGTACCATTCGCCAATTTTTTGGTCTTCAAGTTTAAGTAAACTACGATCCCCATTGTTAATCCCTTAACGGAAATTATTTGTAACTTTCGACAAGTAGAACAGTGAATGGAACAGGTAGACGGTTGAAATCTTTGTATATATTGCTTCTATATAGTATAAGAAACATATATGCATAGCATCCAGACAGTACCATTCGCCAATTTTTTGTTCTTCAAGTTTAAGTGAACTACGAGCCCCATTGTTAATCCTTTAAAGGAAATTATTTGTAAATTTCGACAAGTAGAACAATGAATGGAACAGGTAGACTGTTGAAATCATTGTATATATTGCTTCTATATAGTCTAAGAAACATATATGCAAAGCGTCCAAACAGTACAATTCGCCATTTATTTGATCTTCAAGTTTAAGTGAACTACGAGCCCCATGGTTAATACTTTAACGGAAATTATTTGTAACTTGCGACAAGTAGAACAATGAATGGAACAGGTAGCCGGTTCAAATCAATGTATATATTGCTTCTATATAGTCTAAGAAACATATATGCAAAGCATCCAAACAGTACCATTCGCCAATTTTTTGTTCTTCAAGTTTAAGTGAACAACGAGCCCCATTGTTAATCCTTTAAAGGAAATTATTTGTAAATTTCGACAAGTAGAACAATGAATGGAACAGGTAGACGGTTGAAATCTTTGTATATATTGCTTCTATATAATCTAAGGAACATATATGCAAAGCATCCAAACTGTACAATTCGCCAATTATTTCATCTTCATGTTTAAGTGAACTACGAGCCCCATTGTTAATACTTTAACGGAAATTATTTGTAACTTGCGACAAGTAGAACAATGAGTGGAACAGGTAGACGGTTGAAATCAATGTATATATTGCTTCTATATAGTCTAAGAAACATATATGCAAAGCATCCAAACAGTACCATTCGCCAATTATTTGTTCTTCAAGTTTAAGTGAACAATGAGCCCCAATGGTTAATCCTTTATCGGAAATTATTTGTAATTTTCGACAAGTAGAACAATGAATAGAACAGGTAGACGGTTGAAATCTTTGTATATATTGCTTCTATATAATCTAAGAAACATATATGCAAAGCATCCAAACAGTACCATTCGCCAATTTTTTGTTCTTCAAGTTTAAGTGAAGAACGAGCCCCATTGATAATCATGAAACGGAAATTATTTTTAACTTTCTACAAGTAGAACAATGAATAGTACAGGTAGACGGGTGAAATCTTTCTATATATTGCTTCTAAATAGTCTAAGAAACATATATGCAATCCATCCAAACAGTACAATTCGCCAATTTTTTGTTCTTCAAGTTTAATTGAACTACGAGCCCCATTGTTAATCCTTTAAAGGAAATTATTTGTAAATTTCGACAAGTAGAACAATGAATGGATCAGGTAGACGGTTGAAATCATTGTATATATTGCTTCTATATAGTCTAAGAAACATATATGCAAAGCATCCAAATAGTACAATTCGCCAATTTATTGTTCTTCAAGTTTAAGTGAACAGCGAGCCCCATTGATAATCATGAAATGGAAATTAATTGTAACTTTCTACAAGTAGAACAATGATTGGTACACGTAGACGGTTGAAATCTTTGTATATATTGCTTCCATATAGTCTAAGAAACATATATGGAAAGCATCCAAACAGTACCAATTTCCAATTTTTTGGTCTTCAAGTTTAAGTGAACAATGAGCCCCAATGGTTAATCCTTTATCGGAAATTATTTGTAATTTTCGACAAGTAGAACAATGAATAGAACAAGTAGACGGTTGAAATCATTGTATATATTGCTTCTATATAGTCTAAGAAACATATATGCAAAGCATCCAAATAGTACAATTCGCCAATTTATTGTTCTTCAAGTTTAAGTG
Source organism: Cerceris ruficornis (assembly GCA_963989415.1). Classification (NCBI taxonomy): domain Eukaryota; kingdom Metazoa; phylum Arthropoda; class Insecta; order Hymenoptera; family Crabronidae; genus Cerceris; species Cerceris ruficornis. Next base: position 41,973 of record CAXDIW010000229.1, on the reverse strand, counting down.
TACAACGAGCCCCATTGTTAATCCTTTAAAGGAAATTATTTGTAAATTTCGACAAGTAGAACAATGAATGGAATAGGTAGACGGTTGAAATCATTGTATATATTGCTTCCATATATCTAAGAAACATATATGCAAAGCATCCAAACAGTACAATTCGCCAATTTTTTGTTTTTCAAGTTTAAGTGAACAATGAGCCGCAATGGTTAATCCTTTATCGGAAATTATTTGTATCTTTCGACAAGTAGAACAATGATTGGAACACGTAGACTGTTGAAATCTTTGTATATATTGTTTCCATATAGTCTATGAAATATGTACGCAAAGCATCCAAACAATACCATTTGCCAATTTTTTGGTCTTCAAGTTTAAGTGAACAATGAGACCCAATGGTTAATCCTTTATCGGAAATTATTTGTAATTTTCGACAAGTAGAACAATGAATAGAACAGGTAGACGGTTGAAATCTTTGTATATGTTGCTTCTATATAGTCTACGAAACCTATATGCAAAGCATCTAAACAGTAACAATCGCCAATTTTTTGATCTTCAAGTTTAAGTGAACAGCGAGCCCCATTGATAATCATGAAATGGAAATTATTTGTAACTTTCTACAAGTAGAACAATGAATAGTACAGGTAGACGGGTGAAATCTTTCTATATATTGCTTCTAAAAAGTCTAAGAAACATATATGCAAAGCATCCAAACAGTACAATTTGCCAATTTTTTGTTCTTCAAGTTTAAGTGAACTACGAGCCCCATTATTAATCCTTTAACGGAAATTATTTGTAAATTTCGGCAAGTAGAACAATGAATGGAATAGGTAGACGGTTGAAATCATTGTATGTATTGCTTCTATTTAGACTAAGAAACCTATATGCAAAGCATCCAAACAGTACAATTCGCCAATTTCTGGTTCTTCAAGTTTAAGTAAACTACGATCCCCATTGTTAATCCCTTAACGGAAATTATTTGTAACTTTCGACAAGTAGAACAATGAATGGAACAGGTAGACGGTTGAAATCATTGTATATATTGCTTCTATATAATCTAAGAGACACATATGCAAAGCATCCAAACAGTACAATTCGCCAATTATTTCATATTCATGTTTAAGTGAACTACGAGCCCCATTGTTAATCCTCTAAAGGAAATTATTTGTAAATTTCGACAAGTAGAACAATGATTGGAACACGTAGACGGTTGAAATCTTTGTATATATTGCTTCCATATAGTCTAAGAAACATATATGCAAAGCATCCAAACAGTAAAATTCGCCAATTTTTTGTTCTTCAAGTTTAAGTGAACAATGAGCCCCAATGGTTAATCCTTTATCGGTAATTATTTGTAACTTTCGACAAGTAGAACAATGAATGGAACAGGTAGACGGTTGAAATCCTTGTATATATTGCGTCTATATAGTCTTAGAAACATATATGCAAAGCATCCAAACAGTACCATTCGCCAATTTTTTGTTCTTCAAGTTTAAGTGAACATTGAGACCCATTGTTAATCCTTTATCGGCAATTATTTGTAACTTTCGACAAGTAGAACAATGATTGGAACACGTAGACGGTTGAAATCTTTGTATATATTGCTTCTATATAATCTAAGAAACATATATGCAAAGCATCCAAACAGTACCATTCGCCAATTTTTTGTTCTTCAAGTTTAAGTGAACAGCGAGCCCCATTGATAATCATGAAATGGAAATTATTTGTAACTTTCTACAAGTAGAACAATGAATGGAACAGGTAGACGGTTGAATTCTTTGTATATATTGCTTCTATATAGTCTAAGAAACCTATATGCAAAGCATCTAAACAGTAACAATCGCCAATTTTTTGATCTTCAAGTTTAAGTGAACAGCGAGCCCCATTGATAATCATGAAATGGAAATTATTTGTAACTTTCTACAAGTAGAACAATGAATAGTACAGGTAGACGGGTGAATTCTTTCTATATATTGCTTCTAAATAGTCTAAGAAACATATATGCAAAGCATCCAAACAGTACAATTCGCAAATTATTTGATCTTCAAGTTTAAGTGAACTACGAGCCCCATTGTTAATACTTTAACGGAAATTATTTGTAACTTGCGACAAGTAGAACAATGAATGGAACAGGTAGCCGGTTGAAATCAATGTATATATTGCTTCTATATAGTCTAAGAAACATATATGCAAAGCATCCAAACAGTACCATTCGCCAATTTTTTGTTCTTCAAGTTTAAGTGAACAACGAGCCCCATTGTTAATCCTTTAAAGAAAATTATTTGTAAATTTCGACAAGTAGAACAATGAATGGAACAGGTAGACGGTTGAAATCTTTGTACATATTGCTTCTATATAGTCTAAGAAACATATATGCAAAGCATCCAAACAGTACAATTCGCCAATTTTTTGTTCTTCAAGTTTAAGTGAACAATGAGACCCATTGTTAATCCTTTATCGGAAATTATTTGTAACTTTCGACAAGTAGAACAATGAATGGAACAGGTAGACGGTTGAAATCTTTGTATACATTGCTTCTATATAGTCTAAGAAACATATATGCAAAGCATCCAAACAGTACAATTCGCCAATTTTTTGTTCTCCAAGTTTAAGTGAACTACGAGCCCCATTGTTAATCCTTTAACGGAAATTAATTGTAACTTTCTACAAGTAGAACAATGATTGGAACACGTAGACGGTTGAAATCTTTGTATATATTGCTTCTATATAGTCTAAGAAACATATATGCAAAGCATCCAAACAGTACAATTCGCCAATTTATTGTTCTTCAAGTTTAAGTGAACAGCGAGCCCCATTGATAATCATGAAATGGAAATTATTTGTAACTTTCTACAAGTAGAACATTGAATAGTACCGGTAGACGTGTGAAATCTTTCTATATATTGCATCTAAATAGTCTAAGAAACATATATGCAAAGCATCCAAACAGTACCATTCGCCAATTATTTGATCTTCAAGTTTAAGTGAACTACGAGCCCCATTGTTAATACTTTAACGGAAATTATTTGTAACTTGCGACAAGTAGAACAATGAATGGAACAGGTAGCCGGTTGAAATCAATGTATATATTGCTTCTATATAGTCTAAGAAACATATATGCATAGCATCCAAACAGTACCATTCGCCAATTTTTTGTTCTTCAATTTTAAGTGAACAACGAGCCCCATTGTTAATCCTTTAAAGAAAATTATTTGTAAATTTCGACAAGTAGAACAATGAATGGAACAGGTAGACGGTTGAAATCTTTGTACATATTGCTTCTATATAGTCTAAGAAACATATATGCAAAGCATCCAAACAGTACAATTCGCCAATTTTTTGTTCTTCAAGTTTAAGTGAACAATGAGCCCAATGGTTAATCCTTTATCGGAAATTATTTGTAACTTTCGACAAGTAGAACAATGAATAGTACAGGTAGACGGGTGAAATCTTTCTATATATTGCTTCTAAATAGTCTAAGAAACATATATGCAAAGCATCTAAACAGTAACAATCGCCAATTTTTTGATCTTCAAGTTTAAGTGAACAGCGAGCCCCATTGATAATCATGAAATGGAAATTATTTGTAATTTTCGACAAGTAGAACAATGAATGGAACAGGTAGACGGTTGAAATCTTTGTATATATTGCTTCTATATAATCTAAGAGATACATATGCAAAGCATCCAAACAGTACAATTCGCCAATTATTTCATCTTCATGATTAAGTGAACTACGAGCCCCATTGTTAATCCTTTAAAGGAAATTATTTGTAAATTTCGACAAGTAGAACAATGAATGGATCATGTAGACGGTTGAAATCATTGTATATATTGCTTCTATATAGTCTACGAAACAAATATGCAAAGCATCCAAACAGTACAATTCGCCAATTTTTGGTTCTTCAAGTTTAAGTGAACTACGAGCCCCATTGTTAATCCTTTAACGGAAATTAATTGTAACTTTCTACAAGTAGAAGAATGATTGGAACACGTAGACGGTTGAAATCTTTGTATATATTGCTTCCATAAAGTCTAAGAAACATATATGCAAAGCATCCAAACAGTACCATTCGCCAATTTTTTGTCCTTCAAGTTTAAGTGAACAATGAGCCCCAATGGTTAATCCTTTATCGGTAATTATTTGTAACTTTCGACAAGTAGAACAATGAATGGAACAGGTAGACGGTTGAATTCTTTGTATATATTGATTCTATATAGTCTAAGAAACATATATGCAAAGCATCCAAACAGTACAATTCGCCAATTTATTGTTCTTCAAGTTTAAGTGAACAGCGAGCCCCATTGATAATCATGAAATGGAAATTATTTGTAACTTTCTACAAGTAGAACAATGAATAGTACAGGTAGACGGGTGAAATCTTTCTATATATTGCTTCTAAATAGTCTAAGAAACATATATGCAAAGCATCCAAACAGTACAATTCGCCAATTTTTTGTTCTTCAAGTTTAAGTGAACTACGAGCCCCATTGTTAATCCTTAAAGGAAATTATTTGTAAATTTCGACAAATAGAACAATGAATGGAACAAGTAGACGGTTGAAATCATTGTATATATTGCTTCTATATAGTCTAAGAAACATATATGGAAAGCATCCAAACAGTACCAATTGCCAATTTTTTGGTCTTCAAGTTTAAGTGAACAATGAGCCCCAATGGTTAATCCTTTATCGGAAATTATTTGTAATTTTCGACAAGTAGAACAATGAATAGAACAAGTAGACGGTTGAAATCATTGTATATATTGCTTCTATATAGTCTAAGAAACATATATGCAAAGCATCCAAATAGTACAATTCGCCAATTTATTGTTCTTCAAGTTTAAGTGTACAACGAGCCCCATTGTTAATCCTTTAAAGGAAATTATTTGTAAATTTCGACAAGTAGAACAATGAATGGAATAGGTAGACGGTTGAAATCATTGTATATATTGCTTCTATATAGTCTAAGAAACATATATGCAAAGCATCCAAATAGTACAATTCGCCAATTTATTGTTCTTCAAGTTTAAGTGAACAGCGAGCCCCATTGATAATCATGAAATGGAAATTAATTGTAACTTTCTACAAGTAGAACTATGATTGGTACACGTAGACGGTTGAAATCTTTGTATATATTGCTTCCATATAGTCTAAGAAACATATATGGAAAGCATCCAAACAGTATCAATTTCCAATTTTTTGGTCTTCAAGTTTAAGTGAACAATGAGCCCCAATGGTTAATCCTTTATCGGAAATTATTTGTAATTTTCGACAAGTAGAACAATGAATAGAACAAGTAGACGGTTGAAATCATTGTATATATTGCTTCTATATAGTCTAAGAAACATATATGCAAAGCATCCAAATAGTACAATTCGCCAATTTATTGTTCTTCAAGTTTAAGTGTACAACGAGCCCCATTGTTAATCCTTTAAAGGAAATTATTTGTAAATTTCGACAAGTAGAACAATGAATGGAATAGGTAGACGGTTGAAATCATTGTATATATTGCTTCCATATATCTAAGAAACATATATGAAAAGCATCCAAACAGTACAATTCGCCAATTTTTTGTTTTTCAAGTTTAAGTGAACAATGAGCCGCAATGGTTAATCCTTTATCGGAAATTATTTGTATCTTTCGACAAGTAGAACAATGATTGGAACACGTAGACTGTTGAAATCTTTGTATATATTGTTTCCATATAGTCTATGAAATATGTACGCAAAGCATCCAAACAATACCATTTGCCAATTTTTTGGTCTTCAAGTTTAAGTGAACAATGAGACCCAATGGTTAATCCTTTATCGGAAATTATTTGTAATTTTCGACAAGTAGAACAATGAATAGAACAGGTAGACGGTTGAAATCTTTGTATATGTTGCTTCTATATAGTCTACGAAACCTATATGCAAAGCATCTAAACAGTAACAATCGCCAATTTTTTGATCTTCAAGTTTAAGTGAACAGCGAGCCCCATTGATAATCATGAAATGGAAATTATTTGTAACTTTCTACAAGTAGAACAATGAATAGTACAGGTAGACGGGTGAAATCTTTCTATATATTGCTTCTAAAAAGTCTAAGAAACATATATGCAAAGCATCCAAACAGTACAATTTGCCAATTTTTTGTTCTTCAAGTTTAAGTGAACTACGAGCCCCATTATTAATCCTTTAACGGAAATTATTTGTAAATTTCGGCAAGTAGAACAATGAATGGAATAGGTAGACGGTTGAAATCATTGTATGTATTGCTTCTATTTGGACTAAGAAACCTATATGCAAAGCATCCAAACAGTACAATTCGCCAATTTCTGGTTCTTCAAGTTTAAGTAAACTGCGATCCCCATTGTTAATCCCTTAACGGAAATTATTTGTAACTTTCGACAAGTAGAACAATGAATGGAACAGGTAGACGGTTGAAATCATTGTATATATTGCTTCTATATAATCTAAGAGACACATATGCAAAGCATCCAAACAGTACAATTCGCCAATTATTTCATATTCATGTTTAAGTGAACTACGAGCCCCATTGTTAATCCTCTAAAGGAAATTATTTGTAAATTTCGACAAGTAGAACAATGAATGGAACAGGTAGACGGTTGAAATCTTTTTATATATTGCTTCTATAAAGTCTAAGAAACATATATGCAAATCATCCAAGCAGTACAATTCGCCAATTATTTGATCTTCAAGTTTAAGTGAACTACGAGCCCCATTGTTAATACTTTAACGGAAATTATTTGTAACTTGCGACAAGTAGAACAATGAATGGAACAGGTAGCCGGTTGAAATCAATGTATATATTGTTTCTATATAGTCTAAGAAACATATATGCAAAGCGTCCAAACAGTACAATTCGCCAATAATTTGATCTTCAAGTTTAAGTGAACTACGAGCCCCATTGTTAATACTTTAACGGAAATTATTTGTAACTTGCGACAAGTAGAACAATGAATGGAACAGGTAGCCGGTTGAAATCAATGTATATATTGCTTCTATATAGTCTAAGAAACATATATGCAAAGCATGCAAACAGTACAATTCGCCAATTTTTTGTTCTTCAAGTTTAAGTGAACAATGAGCCCCAATGGTTAATCCTTTATCGGTAATTATTTGTAACTTTCGACAAGTAGAACAATGAATGGATCAGGTAGACGGTTGAAACCATTGTATATATTGCTTCTATATAGTCTTAGAAACATATATGCAAAGCATCCAAACAGTACCATTCGACAATTTTTTGTTCTTCAAGTTTAAGTGAACATTGAGACCCATTGTTAATCCTTTATCGGCAATTATTTGTAACTTTCGACAAGTAGAACAATGAATGGAACATGTAGACGGTTGAAATCTTTGTAGATATTGCTTCTATATAGTCTAAGAAACATATATGCAAAGCATTCAAACAGTACCAGTCGCCAATTTTTTGTTCTTCAAGTTTAAGTGAACAATGAGACCCATTGTTAATCCTTTATTGGAAATTATTTGTAACTTTCGACAAGTAGAACAATGAATGGAACATGTAGACGGTTGAAATCTTTGTATATATTGCTTCTATATAGTCTAAGAAACATATATGCAAAGCATCCAAAGAGTACAATTCGCCAATTTGTTGTTCCTCAAGTTTAAGTGAACAATGAGCCCCAATGGTTAATCCTTTATCGGTAATTATTTGTAACTTTCGACAAGTAGAACAATGAATGGAACATGTAGACGGTTGAAATCCTTGTATATATTGCTTCTATATAATATAAGAAACATATATTCAAAGCATCCAAACAGTACAATTCGCCAATTTTTTGTTCTTCAAGTTTAAGTGAACTACGAGCCCCATTGTTAATACTGTAAAGGAAATTATTTGTAAATTTCGGCAAGTAGAACAATGAATGGAATAGGTAGACGGTTTAAATCTTTTTATATATTGCTTCTATAAAGTCTAAGAAACATATATGCAAATCATCCAAACAGTACAATTCGCCAATTATTTGATCTTCAAGTTTAAGTGAACTACGAGCCCCATTGTTAATACTTTAAAGGAAATTGTTTGTAACTTGCGACAAGTAGAACAATGAATGGAACAGGTAGCCGGTTGAAATCAATGTATATATTGTTTCTATATAGTCTAAGAAACATATATGCAAAGCGTCCAAACAGTACAATTCGCCAATTATTTGATCTTCAAGTTTAAGTGAACTACGAGCCCCATTGTTAATACTTTAACGGAAATTATTTGTAACTTGCGACAAGTAGAACAATGAATGGAACAGGTAGCCGGTTGAAATCAATGTATATATTGCTTCTATATAGTCTAAGAAACATGTACGCAAAGCATCCAAACAGTACCATTCGCCAATTTTTTGTTCTTCAAGTTTAAGTGAACAACGAGCCCCATTGTTAATCCTTTAAAGGAAATTATTTGTAAATTTCGACAAGTAGAACAATGATTGGAACACGTAGACGGTTGAAATCTTTGTATATATTGCTTCCATATAGTCTAAGAAACATGTACGCAAAGCATCCAAACAGTACCATTCGCCAATTTTTTGTTCTTCAAGTTTAAGTGAACAATGAGCCACATTGTTAATCCTTTATAGGAAATTATTTGTAACTTTCGACAAGTAGAACAATGAATGGAACAGGTAGACGGTTGAAATCTTTGTATATATTGCTTCTATATAGTCTAAGCAACATATATGCAAAGCATCCAAACAGTACAATTCGCCAATTTTTTGTTCTTCAAGTTTAAGTGAACAATGAGCCCCATTGTTAATACTTTAACGGAAATTATTTGTAACTTGCGACAAGTAGAACAATGAATGGAACAGGTAGCCGGTTGAAATCAATGTATATATTGCTTCTATATAGTCTAAGAAACATATATGCAAAGCATCCAAACAGTACCATTCGCCAATTTTTTGTTCTTCAAGTTTAAGTGAACAACGAGCCCCATTGTTAATCCTTTAAAGGAAATTATTTGTAAATTTCGACAAGTAGAACAATGATTGGAACACGTAGACGGTTGAAATCTTTGTATATATTGCTTCCATATAGTCTAAGAAACATGTACGCAAAGCATCCAAACAGTACCATTCGCCAATTTTTTGTTCTTCAAGTTTAAGTGAACAATGAGCCGCAATGGTTAGTCCTTTATCGGAAATTATTTGTAACTTTCGACAAGTAGAACAATGAATGGAACAGGTAGACGGTTGAAATCTTTGTATATATTGCTTCTACATAATCTAAGAAACATATATGCAAAGCATCCAAACAGTACCATTCGCCAATTTTTTGTTCTTCAAGTTTAAGTAGACAACGAGCCCCATTGATAATCATGAAACGGAAATTATTTGTAACTTTTTACAAGTAGAACAATGAATAGAACAGGTAGACGGTTGAAATCTTTGTATATGTTGCTTCTATATAGTCTAAGAAACCTATATGCAAAGCATCCAAACAGTACCATTCGCCAATTTTTTGGTCTTCCAGTTTAAGTGAACAATGAGCCCCTATGGTTAATCCTTTATCGGTAATTATTTGTAACTTTCGACAAGTAGAACAATGAATGGAACAGGTAGACGGTTGAAGTCCTTGTATATATTGCGTTTATATAATCTAAGAAACATATATGCAAAGCATCCAAACAGTACCATTCGCCAATTTTTTGTTCTTCAAGTTTAAGTGAACTACGAGCCCCATTGTTAATCCTTTAAAGGAAATTATTTGTAAATTTCGACAAGTAGAACAGTGAATGGAACAGGTAGACGGTTGAAATCTTTGTATATATTGCTTCTATATAGTATAAGAAACATATATGCAAAGCATCCAAACAGTACAATTCGCCAATTTTTTGTTCTTCAAGTTTAAGTGAACTACGAGCCCCCTTGTTAATCCTTTAACGGAAATTATTTGTAACTTTCGACAAGTAGAACAACGAATGGAACAGGTAGACGGTTGAAATCTTTGTATATATTGCTTCTATATAATCTAAGAAACATATATGCAAAGCATCCAAACAGTACCATTCGCCAATTTTTTGTTCTTCAAGTTTAAGTAAACTACGATCCCCATTGTTAATCCCTTAACGGAAATTATTTGTAACTTTCGACAAGTAGAACAGTGAATGGAACAGGTAGACGGTTGAAATCTTTGTATATATTGCTTCTATATAGTATAAGAAACATATATGCCAAGCGTCCAAACAGTACAATTCGCCAATTATTTGATCTTCAAGTTTAAGTGAACTACGAGCCCCATTGTTAATACTTTAACGGAAATTATTTGTAACTTGCGACAAGTAGAACAATGAATGGAACAGGTAGATGGCTGAAATCTTTGTATATATTGCTTCTATATAGTCTAAGAAACATATATGTAAAGCATCCAAACAGTACCATTCGCCAATTTTTTGTTCTTCAAGTTTAAGTGAACAACGAGCCCCATTGTTAATCCTTTAAAGGAAATTATTTGTAAATTTCGACAAGTAGAACAATGAATGGAACAGGTAGACGGTTGAAATCTTTGTATATATTGCTTCCATATAGTCTAAGAAACATGTACGCAAAGCATCCAAACAGTACCATTCGCCAATTTTTTGTTCTTCAAGTTTAAGTGAACAATGAGCCCCATTGTTAATCCTTTAAAGGAAATTATTTGTAAATTTCGACAAGTAGAACAATGATTGGAACACGTAGACGGTTGAAATCTTTGTATATATTGCTTCTATATAGTATAAGAAACATATATGCAAAGCATCCAAACAGTACAATTCGCCAATTTTTTGTTCTTCAAGTTTAAGTGAACAATGAGCCCCAATGGTTAATCCTTTATCGGAAATTATTTGTAACTTTCGGCAAGTAGAACAATGAATGGAACAGGTAGACGGTTGAAATCTTTGTATATATTGCTTCTATATGGTATAAGAAACATCTGTGCAAATCATCCAAACAGTACATGTCGCCAATTTTTTGTTCTTCAAGTTTAAGTGAACTACGAGCCCCATTGTTAATCCTTTAACGGAAATTATTTGTAAATTTCGACAAGTAGAACAATGAATGGATCTGGTAGACGGTTGAAATCTTTGTATATATTGCTTCTATATAGTATAAGAAACATATATGCAAAGCATCCAAACAGTACAATTCGCCAATTTTTTGTTCTTCAAGTTTAAGTGAACAATGAGCCCCAATGGTTAATCCCTTAACGGAAATTATTTGTAACTTTCGACAAGTAGAACAATGAATGGAACAGGTAGCCGGTTGAAATCAATGTATATATGGCTTCTATATAGTCTAAGAAACATATATGCAAAGCATCCAAACAGTACCATTCGCCAATTTTTTGATCTTCAAGTTTAAGTGAACAGCGAGCCCCATTGATAATCATGGAATAGAAATTATTTGTAACTTTCTACAAGTACAACAATGAATAGTACAGGTAGACGGGTGAAATCTTTCTATATATTGCTTCTAAATAGTCTAAGAACAAATCTATGCAAAGCATCCAAACAGTACAATTCGCCAATTTTTTGTTCTTCAAGTTTAAGTGAACTACGAGCCCCATTGTTAATCCCTTAACGGAAATTATTTGAAACTTTCGACAAGTAGAACAGTGAATGGAACAGGTAGACGGTTGAAATCTTTGTATATATTGCTTCTATATAGTATAAGAAACATCTGTGCAAATCATCCAAACAGTACATGTCGCCTATTTTTTGTTCTTCAAGTTTAAGTGAACTACGAGCCCCATTGTTAATCCTTTAACGGAAATTATTTGTAAATTTCGACAAGTAGAACAATGAATGGATCAGGTAGACGGTTGAAATCATTGTATATATTGCTTCTATATAATCTACGAAACATATATGCAAAGCATCCAAACAGTACAATTCGCCAATTTTTTGTTCTTCAAGTTTAAGTGAACTACGAGCCCCCTTGTTAATCCTTTAACGGAAATTAATTGTAACTTTCGACAAGTAGAACAGTGAATGGAACAGGTAGACGGTTGAAATCTTTGTATATATTGCTTCTATATAGTATAAGAAACATATATGCAAAGCATCCAAAGAGTACAATTCGCCAATTTTTTGTTCTTCAAGTTTAAGTGAACAATGAGCACCAATGGTTAATCCGTTATCGGAAATTATTTGTAACTTTCGACAAGTAGAACAATAATTGGAACCCGTAGACGGTTGAAATCTTTGTATATATTGCTTCCATATAGTCTAAGAAACATGTACGCAAAGCATCCAAACAGTACCATTCGCCAATTTTTTGTTCTTCAAGTTTAAGTGAACAATGAGCCCCAATGGTTAATCCTATATCGGAAATTATTTGTAACTTTCGGCAAGTAGAACAATGAATGGAACAGGTAGACTGTTGAAATCATTGTATATGTTGTTTCTATGTAGTCTAAGAAACATATATGCAAAGCGTCCAAACAGTACAATTCGCCAATTATTTGATCTTCAATTTTAAGTGAACTACTAGCCCCATTGTTAATACTTTAACGGAAATTATTTGTAACTTTCGGCAAGTAGAACAATGAATGGAACAGGTAGACGGTTGAAATCTTTGTATATATTGCTTCTATATAGTCTAAGAAACATATATGCAAAGCATCCAAACAGTACAATTCGCCAATTTTTTGTTCTTCAAGTTTAAGTGAACTACGAGCCCCATTATTAATCCTTTAAAGGAAATTATTTGTAACTTTCGACAAGTAGAACAACGAATGGAACAGGTAGACGGTTGAAATCTTTGTATATATTGCTTCTATATAATCTAAGAAACATATATGCAAAGCATCCAAACAGTACCATTCGCCAATTTTTTGTTCTTCAAGTTTAAGTAAACTACGATCCCCATTGTTAATCCCTTAACGGAAATTATTTGTAACTTTCGACAAGTAGAACAGTGAATGGAACAGGTAGACGGTTGAAATCTTTGTATATATTGCTTCTATATAGTATAAGAAACATATATGCCAAGCGTCCAAACAGTACAATTCGCCAATTATTTGATCTTCAAGTTTAAGTGAACTACGAGCCCCATTGTTAATACTTTAACGGAAATTATTTGTAACTTGCGACAAGTAGAACAATGAATGGAACAGGTAGATGGCTGAAATCTTTGTATATATTGCTTCTATATAGTCTAAGAAACATATATGTAAAGCATCCAAACAGTACCATTCGCCAATTTTTTGTTCTTCAAGTTTAAGTGAACAACGAGCCCCATTGTTAATCCTTTAAAGGAAATTATTTGTAAATTTCGACAAGTAGAACAATGAATGGAACAGGTAGACGGTTGAAATCTTTGTATATATTGCTTCCATATAGTCTAAGAAACATGTACGCAAAGCATCCAAACAGTACCATTCGCCAATTTTTTGTTCTTCAAGTTTAAGTGAACAATGAGCCCCATTGTTAATCCTTTAAAGGAAATTATTTGTAAATTTCGACAAGTAGAACAATGATTGGAACACGTAGACGGTTGAAATCTTTGTATATATTGCTTCTATATAGTATAAGAAACATATATGCAAAGCATCCAAACAGTACAATTCGCCAATTTTTTGTTCTTCAAGTTTAAGTGAACAATGAGCCCCAATGGTTAATCCTTTATCGGAAATTATTTGTAACTTTCGGCAAGTAGAACAATGAATGGAACAGGTAGACGGTTGAAATCTTTGTATATATTGCTTCTATATAGTCTAAGAAACATATATGCAAAGCATCCAAACAGTACAATTCGCCAATTTATTGTTCTTCAAGTTTAAGTGAACAACGAGCCCCATTGTTAATCCTTTATAGGAAATTATTTGTAACTTTCGACAAGTAGAACAATGAATGGAACAGTTAGACGGGTGAAATCTTTCTATATATTGCTTCTAAATAGTCTAAGAAACATATATGCAAAGCATCCAAACAGTACACTTCGCCAATTTTTTGTTCTTCAAGTTTAAGTAAACTACGATCCCCATTGTTAATCCCTTAACGGAAATTATTTGTAACTTTCGACAAGTAGAACAGTGAATGGAACAGGTAGACGGTTGAAATCTTTGTATATATTGCTTCTATATAGTATAAGAAACATATATGCAAAGCATCCAAACAGTACAATTCGCCAATTTTTTGTTCTTCAAGTTTAAGTGAACAATGAGCCCCAATGGTTAATCCGTTATCGGAAATTATTTGTAACTTTCGACAAGTAGAACAATGAATAGTACAGGTAGACGGGTGAAATCTTTCTATATATTGCTTCTAAATAGTCTAAGAAACATATATGCAAAGCATCCAAACAGTACACTTCGCCAATTTTTTGTTCTTCAAGTTTAAGTGAACTACGAGCCACATTGTTAATCCTTTAAAGGAAATTATTTGTAAATTTCGACAAGTAGAACAATGAATGGATCATGTAGACGGTTGAAATCATTGTATATATTGCTTCTATATAGTCTACGAAACAAATATGCAAAGCATCCAAACAGTACAATTCGCCAATTTTTGGTTCTTCAAGTTTAAGTGAACTACGAGCCCCATTGTTAATACTTTAACGGAAATTATTTGTAACTTGCGACAAGTAGAACAATGAATGGAACAGGTAGATGGCTGAAATCTTTGTATATATTGCTTCTATATAATCTACGAAACATATATGTAAAGCATCCAAACAGTACCATTCGCCAATTTTTTGTTCTTCAAGTTTAAGTGAACAACGAGCCCCATTGTTAATCCTTTAAAGGAAATTATTTGTAAATTTCGACAAGTAGAACAATGAATGGAACAGGTAGACGGTTGAAATCTTTGTATATATTGCTTCCATATAGTCTAAGAAACATGTACGCAAAGCATCCAAACAGTACCATTCGCCAATTTTTTGTTCTTCAAGTTTAAGTGAACAATGAGCCCCATTGTTAATCCTTTAAAGGAAATTATTTGTAACTTGCGACAAGTAGAACAATGATTGGAACACGTAGACGGTTGAAATCTTTGTATATATTGCTTCTATATAGTATAAGAAACATATATGCAAAGCATCCAAACAGTACAATTCGCCAATTTTTTGTTCTTCAAGTTTAAGTGAACAATGAGCCCCAATGGTTAATCCTTTATCGGAATTTATTTGTAACTTTCGGCAAGTAGAACAATGAATGGAACAGGTAGACGGTTGAAATCTTTGTATATATTGCTTCTATATAGTCTAAGAAACATATATGCAAAGCATCCAAACAGTACAATTCGCCAATTTATTGTTCTTCAAGTTTAAGTGAACAACGAGCCCCATTGTTAATCCTTTATAGGAAATTATTTGTAACTTTCGACAAGTAGAACAATGAATGGAACAGGTAGACGGGTGAAATCTTTCTATATATTGCTTCTAAATAGTCTAAGAAACATATATGCAAAGCATCCAAACAGTACACTTCGCCAATTTTTTGTTCTTCAAGTTTAAGTAAACTACGATCCCCATTGTTAATCCCTTAACGGAAATTATTTGTAACTTTCGACAAGTAGAACAGTGAATGGAACAGGTAGACGGTTGAAATCTTTGTATATATTGCTTCTATATAGTATAAGAAACATATATGCAAAGCATCCAAACAGTACAATTCGCCAATTTTTTGTTCTTCAAGTTTAAGTGAACAATGAGCCCCAATGGTTAATCCGTTATCGGAAATTATTTGTAACTTTCGACAAGTAGAACAATGAATGAAACAGGTAGACTGTTGAAATCTTTGTATATATTGCTTCTATATAGTCTAAGAAACATATATGCAAAGCATCCAAACAGTACAATTCGCCAATTATTTGTTCTTCAAGTTTAAGTAAACTACGATCCCCATTGTTAATCCCTTAACGGAAATTATTTGAAACTTTCGACAAGTAGAACAGTGAATGGAACAGGTAGACGGTTGAAATCTTTGTATATATTGCTTCTATATAGTATAAGAAACATCTGTGCAAATCATCCAAACAGTACATGTCGCCAATTTTTTGTTCTTCAAGTTTAAGTGAACTACGAGCCCCATTGTTAATCCTTTAACGGAAATTATTTGTAAATTTCGACAAGTAGAACAATGAATGGATCAGGTAGACGGTTGAAATCATTGTATATATTGCTTCTATATAATCTACGAAACATATATGCAAAGCATCCAAACAGTACAATTCGCCAATTTTTTGTTCTTCAAGTTTAAGTGAACTACGAGCCACCTTGTTAATCCTTTAACGGAAATTAATTGTAACTTTCGACAAGTAGAACAGTGAATGGAACAGGTAGACGGTTGAAATCTTTGTATATATTGCTTCTATATAGTATAAGAAACATATATGCAAAGCATCCAAACAGTACAATTCGCCAATTTTTTGTTCTTCAAGTTTAAGTGAACAATGAGCACCAATGGTTAATCCGTTATCGGAAATTATTTGTAACTTTCGACAAGTAGAACAATAATTGGAACCCGTAGACGGTTGAAATCTTTGTATATATTGCTTCCATATAGTCTAAGAAACATGTACGTAAAGCATCCAAACAGTACCATTCGCCAATTTTTTGTTCTTCAAGTTTAAGTGAACAATGAGCCCCAATGGTTAATCCTTTATCGGAAATTATTTGTAACTTTCGGCAAGTAGAACAATGAATGGAACAGGTAGACGGTTGAAATCCTTGTATATATTGCTTCCATATAGTCCAAGAAACATGTATGCAAAGCATCCAAGCAGTACAATTCGCCAATTTATTGTTCTTCAAGTTTAAGTGAACAACGAGCCCCATTGTTAATCCTTTATAGGAAATTATTTGTAACTTTCGACAAGTAGAACAATGAATGGAACAGGTAGACGGGTGAAATCTTTCTATATATTGCTTCTAAATAGTCTAAGAAACATATATGCAAAGCATCCAAACAGTACACTTCGCCAATTTTTTGTTCTTCAAGTTTAAGTAAACTACGATCCCCATTGTTAATCCCTTAACGGAAATTATTTATAACTTTCGACAAGTAGAACAGTGAATGGAACAGGTAGACGGTTGAAATCTTTGTATATATTGCTTCTATATAGTATAAGAAACATATATGCAAAGCATCCAAACAGTACAATTCGCCAATTTTTTGTTCTTCAAGTTTAAGTGAACAATGAGCCCCAATGGTTAATCCGTTATCGGAAATTATTTGTAACTTTCGACAAGTAGAACAATGAATGAAACAGGTAGACTGTTGAAATCTTTGTATATATTGCTTCTATATAGTCTAAGAAACATATATGCAAAGCATCCAAACAGTACAATTCGCCAATTATTCGTTCTTCAAGTTTAAGTAAACTACGATCCCCATTGTTAATCCCTTAACGGAAATTATTTGAAACTTTCGACAAGTAGAACAGTGAATGGAACAGGTAGACGGTTGAAATCTTTGTATATATTGCTTCTATATAGTATAAGAAACATCTGTGCAAATCATCCAAACAGTACATGTCGCCAATTTTTTGTTCTTCAAGTTTAAGTGAACTACGAGCCCCATTGTTAATCCTTTAACGGAAATTAATTGTAACTTTCGACAAGTAGAACAGTGAATGGAACAGGTAGACGGTTGAAATCTTTGTATATATTGCTTCTATATAGTATAAGAAACATATATGCAAAGCATCCAAACAGTACAATTCGCCAATTTTTTGTTCTTCAAGTTTAAGTGAACAATGAGCACCAATGGTTAATCCGTTATCGGAAATTATTTGTAACTTTCGACAAGTAGAACAATAATTGGAACCCGTAGACGGTTGAAATCTTTGTATATATTGCTTCCATATAGTCTAAGAAACATGTACGCAAAGCATCCAAACAGTACCAGACGCCAATTTTTTGTTCTTCAAGTTTAAGTGAACAATGAGCCCCAATGGTTAATCCTTTATCGGAAATTATTTTTAACTTTCGGCAAGTAGAACAATGAATGGAACAGGTAGACGGTTGAAATCTTTGTATATATTGCTTCTATATAGTATAAGAAACATATATGCAAAGCATCCAAACAGTACAATTCGCCAATTTTTTGTTCTTCAAGTTTAAGTGAACAATGAGCCCCAATGGTTAATCCCTTAACGGAAATTATTTGTAACTTTCGACAAGTAGAACAATGAATGGAACAGGTAGCCGGTTGAAATCAATGTATATATTGCTTCTATATAGTCTAAGAAACATATATGCAAAGCATCCAAACAGTACCATTCTCCAATTTTTTGATCTTCAAGTTTAAGTGAACAGCGAGCCCCATTGATAATCATGGAATAGAAATTATTTGTAACTTTCTACAAGTACAACAATGAATAGTACAGGTAGACGGGTGAAATCTTTCTATATATTGCTTCTAAATAGTCTAAGAACAAATCTATGCAAAGCATCCAAACAGTACAATTCGCCAATTTTTTGTTCTTCAAGTTTAAGTGAACTACGAGCCCCATTGTTAATCCCTTAACGGAAATTATTTGAAACTTTCGACAAGTAGAAGAGTGAATGGAACAGGTAGACGGTTGAAATCTTTGTATATATTGCTTCTATATAGTATAAGAAACATCTGTGCAAATCATCCAAACAGTACATGTCGCCTATTTTTTGTTCTTCAAGTTTAAGTGAACTACGAGCCCCATTGTTAATCCTTTAACGGAAATTATTTGTAAATTTCGACAAGTAGAACAATGAATGGATCAGGTAGACGGTTGAAATCATTGTATATATTGCTTCTATATAATCTACGAAACATATATGCAAAGCATCCAAACAGTACAATTCGCCAATTTTTTGTTCTTCAAGTTTAAGTGAACTACGAGCCCCCTTGTTAATCCTTTAACGGAAATTAATTGTAACTTTCGACAAGTAGAACAGTGAATGGAACAGGTAGACGGTTGAAATCTTTTTATATATTGCTTCTATATAGTATAAGAAACATATATGCAAAGCATCCAAACAGTACAATTCGCCAATTTTTTGTTCTTCAAGTTTAAGTGAACAATGAGCACCAATGGTTAATCCGTTATCGGAAATTATTTGTAACTTTCGACAAGTAGAACAATAATTGGAACCCGTAGACGGTTGAAATCTTTGTATATATTGCTTCCATATAGTCTAAGAAACATGTACGCAAAGCATCCAAACAGTACCATTCGCCAATTTTTTGTTCTTCAAGTTTAAGTGAACAATGAGCCCCAATGGTTAATCCTTTATCGGAAATTATTTGTAACTTTCGGCAAGTAGAACAATGAATGGAACAGGTAGACGGTTGAAATCTTTGTATATATTGCTTCTATATAGTCTAAGAAACACATATGCAAAGCATCCAAACAGTACAATTCGCCAATTTATTGTTCTTCAAGTTTAAGTGAACAACGAGCCCCATTGTTAATCCTTTAAAGGAAATTATTTGTAAATTTCGACAAGTAGAACAATGATTGGAACACGTAGACGGTTGAAATCTTTGTATATATTGCTTCCATATAGTCTAAGAAACATGTACGCAAAGCATCCAAACAGTACCGTTCGCCAATTTGTTGGTCTTCAAGATTAAGTGAACAATGAGCCCCAATGGTTAATCCGTAACCGGTAATTATTTGTAACTTTCGACAAGTAGAACAATGAATGGAACAGGTAGACGGTTGAAATCCTTGTATATATTGCTTCCATATAGTCTAAGAAACATGTACGCAAAGCATCCAAACAGTACCATTCGCCAATTTTTTGTCCTTCAAGTTTAAGTGAACAATGAGCCCCATTGTTAATCCTTTATCGGAAATTATTTGTAACTTTCGGCAAGTAGAACAATGAATGGAACAGGTAGACGGTTGAAATCTTTGTATATATTTCTTCTATATAGTCTAAGAAACATATATGCAAAGCATCCAAACAGTACAATTCGCCAATTTATTGTTCTTCAAGTTTAAGTGAACAACGAGCCCCATTGTTAATCCTTTAAAGGAAATTATTTGTAAATTTCGACAAGTAGAACTATGATTGGAACACGTAGACGGTTGAAATCTTTGTATATATTGCTTCTATATAGTATAAGAAACATATATGCAAAGCATCGAAACAGTACAATTCGCCAATTTTTTGTTCTTCAAGTTTAAGTGAACAATGAGCCCTAATGGTTAATCCTTTATCGGAAATTATTTGTAACTTTCGGCAAGTAGAACAATGAATGGAACAGGTAGACGGTTGAAATCTTTGTATATATTGCTTCTATATAGTCTAAGAAACATATATGCAAAGCATCCAAACAGTACAATTCGCCAATTTATTGTTCTTCAAGTTTAAGTGAACAACGAGCCCCATTGTTAATCCTTTATAGGAAATTATTTGTAACTTTCGACAAGTAGAACAATGAATGGAACAGGTAGACGGGTGAAATCTTTCTATATATTGCTTCTAAATAGTCTAAGAAACATATATGCAAAGCATCCAAACAGTACACTTCGCCAATTTTTTGTTCTTCAAGTTTAAGTAAACTACGATCCCCATTGTTAATCCCTTAACGGAAATTATTTGTAACTTTCGACAAGTAGAACAGTGAATGGAACAGGTAGACGGTTGAAATCTTTGTATATATTGCTTCTATATAGTATAAGAAACATATATGCAAAGCATCCAAACAGTACAATTCGCCAATTTTTTGTTCTTCAAGTTTAAGTGAACAATGAGCCCCAATGGTTAATCCGTTATCGGAAATTATTAGTAACTTTCGACAAGTAGAACAATGAATGAAACAGGTAGACTGTTGAAATCTTTGTATATATTGCTTCTATATAGTCTAAGAAACATATATGCAAAGCATCCAAACAGTACAATTCGCCAATTATTTGTTCTTCAAGTTTAAGTAAACTACGATCCCCATTGTTAATCCCTTAACGGAAATTATTTGAAACTTTCGACAAGTAGAACAGTGAATGGAACAGGTAGACGGTTGAAATCTTTGTATATATTGCTTCTATATAGTATAAGAAACATCTGTGCAAATCATCCAAACAGTACATGTCGCCAATTTTTTGTTCTTCAAGTTTAAGTGAACTACGATCCCCATTGTTAATCCTTTAACGGAAATTATTTGTAAATTTCGACAAGTAGAACAATGAATGGATCAGGTAGACGGTTGAAATCATTGTATATATTGCTTCTATATAATCTACGAAACATATATGCAAAGCATCCAAACAGTACAATTCGCCAATTTTTTGTTCTTCAAGTTTAAGTGAACTACGAGCCCCCTTGTTAATCCTTTAACGGAAATTAATTGTAACTTTCGACAAGTAGAACAGTGAATGGAACAGGTAGACGATTGAAATCTTTGTATATATTGCTTCTATATAGTATAAGAAACATATATGCAAAGCATCCAAACAGTACAATTCGCCAATTTTTTGTTCTTCAAGTTTAAGTGAACAATGAGCACCAATGGTTAATCCGTTATCGGAAATTATTTGTAACTTTCGACAAGTAGAACAATAATTGGAACCCGTAGACGGTTGAAATCTTTGTATATATTGCTTCCATATAGTCTAAGAAACATGTACGTAAAGCATCCAAACAGTACCATTCGCCAATTTTTTGTTCTTCAAGTTTAAGTGAACAATGAGCCCCAATGGTTAATCCTTTATCGGAAATTATTTGTAACTTTCGGCAAGTAGAACAATGAATGGAACAGGTAGACGGTTGAAATCTTTGTATATATTGCTTCCATATAGTCTAAGAAACATGTACGTAAAGCATCCAAACAGTACCGTTCGCCAATTTGTTGGTCTTCAAGATTAAGTGAACAATGAGCCCCAATGGTTAATCCGTAATCGGTAATTATTTGTAACTTTCGACATGTAGAACAATGAATGGAACAGGTAGACGGTTGAAATCCTTGTATATATTGCTTCCATATAGTCCAAGAAACATATATGCAAAGCATCCAAGCAGTACAATTCGCCAATTTATTGTTCTTCAAGTTTAAGTGAACAACGAGCCCCAATGTTAATCCTTTATAGGAAATTATTTGTAACTTTCGACAAGTAGAACAATGAATGGAACAGGTAGACGGGTGAAATCTTTCTATATGTTGCTTCTAAATAGTCTAAGAAACATATATGCAAAGCATCCAAACAGTACACTTCGCCAATTTTTTGTTCTTCAAGTTTAAGTAAACTACGATCCCCATTGTTAATCCCTTAACGGAAATTATTTATAACTTTCGACAAGTAGAACAGTGAATGGAACAGGTAGACGGTTGAAACCTTTGTATATATTGCTTCTATATAGTATAAGAAACATATATGCAAAGCATCCAAACAGTACAATTCGCCAATTTTTTGTTCTTCAAGTTTAAGTGAACAATGAGCCCCAATGGTTAATCCGTTATCGGAAATTATTTGTAACTTTCGACAAGTAGAACAATGAATGAAACAGGTAGACTGTTGAAATCTTTGTATATATTGCTTCTATATAGTCTAAGAAACATATATGCAAAGCATCCAAACAGTACAATTCGCCAATTATTTGTTCTTCAAGTTTAAGTAAACTACGATCCCCATTGTTAATCCCTTAACGGAAATTATTTGAAACTTTCGACAAGTAGAACAGTGAATGGAACAGGTAGACGGTTGAAATCTTTGTATATATTGCTTCTATATAGTATAAGAAACATCTGTGCAAATCATCCAAAAAGTACATGTCGCCAATTTTTTGTCCTTGAAGTTTAAGTGAACTACGAGCCCCATTGTTAATCCTTTAACGGAAATTAATTGTAACTTTCGACAAGTAGAACAGTGAATGGAACAGGTAGACGGTTGAAATCTTTGTATATATTGCTTCTATATAGTATAAGAAACATATATGCAAAGCATCCAAACAGTACAATTCGCCAATTTTTTGTTCTTCAAGTTTAAGTGAACAATGAGCACCAATGGTTAATCCGTTATCGGAAATTATTTGTAACTTTCGACAAGTAGAACAATAATTGGAACCCGTAGACGGTTGAAATCTTTGTATATATTGCTTCCATATAGTCTAAGAAACATGTACGCAAAGCATCCAAACAGTACCATTCGCCAATTTTTTGTTCTTCAAGTTTAAGTGAACTACGAGCCCCATTGTTAATCCCTTAACGGAAATTATTTGAAACTTTCGACAAGTAGAAGAGTGAATGGAGCAGGTAGACGGTTGAAATCTTTGTATATATTGCTTCTATATAGTATAAGAAACATCTGTGCAAATCATCCAAACAGTACATGTCGCCTATTTTTTGTTCTTCAAGTTTAAGTGAACTACGAGCCCCATTGTTAATCCTTTAACGGAAATTATTTGTAAATTTCGACAAGTAGAAGAGTGAATGGAGCAGGTAGACGGTTGAAATCTTTGTATATATTGCTTCCATATAGTCCAAGAAACATATATGCAAAGCATCCAAGCAGTACAATTCGCCAATTTATTGTTCTTCAAGTTTAAGTGAACAACGAGCCCCATTGTTAATCCTTTATAGGAAATTATTTGTAACTTTCGACAAGTAGAACAATGAATGGAACAGGTAGACGGGTGAAATCTTTCTATATATTGCTTCTAAATAGTCTAAGAAACATATATGCAAAGCATCCAAACAGTACACTTCGCCAATTTTTTGTTCTTCAAGTTTAAGTAAACTACGATCCCCATTGTTAATCCCTTAACGGAAATTATTTATAACTTTCGACAAGTAGAACAGTGAATGGAACAGGTAGACGGTTGAAACCTTTGTATATATTGCTTCTATATAGTATAAGAAACATATATGCAAAGCATCCAAACAGTACAATTCGCCAATTTTTTGTTCTTCAAGTTTAAGTGAACAATGAGCCCCAATGGTTAATCCGTTATCGGAAATTATTTGTAACTTTCGACAAGTAGAACAATGAATGAAACAGGTAGACTGTTGAAATCTTTGTATATATTGCTTCTATATAGTCTAAGAAACATATATGCAAAGCATCCAAACAGTACAATTCGCCAATTATTTGTTCTTCAAGTTTAAGTAAACTACGATCCCCATTGTTAATCCCTTAACGGAAATTATTTGAAACTTTCGACAAGTAGAACAGTGAATGGAACAGGTAGACGGTTGAAATCTTTGTATATATTGCTTCTATATAGTATAAGAAACATCTGTGCAAATCATCCAAACAGTACATGTCGCCAATTTTTTGTCCTTGAAGTTTAAGTGAACTACGAGCCCCATTGTTAATCCTTTAACGGAAATTAATTGTAACTTTCGACAAGTAGAACAGTGAATGGAACAGGTAGACGGTTGAAATCTTTGTATATATTGCTTCTATATAGTATAAGAAACATATATGCAAAGCATCCAAACAGTACCATTCGCCAATTTCTTGATCTTCAAGTTTAAGTGAACAGCGAGCCCCATTGATAATCATGGAATAGAAATTATTTGTAACTTTCTACAAGTACAACAATGAATAGTACAGGTAGACGGGTGAAATCTTTCTATATATTGCTTCTAAATAGTCTAAGAACAAATCTATGCAAAGCATCCAAACAGTACAATTCGCCAATTTTTTGTTCTTCAAGTTTAAGTGAACTACGAGCCCCATTGTTAATCCCTTAACGGAAATTATTTGAAACTTTCGACAAGTAGAAGAGTGAATGGAGCTGGTAGACGGTTGAAATCTTTGTATATATTGCTTCTATATAGTATAAGAAACATGTGTGCAAATCATCCAAACAGTACATGTCGCCTATTTTTTGTTCTTCAAGTTTAAGTGAACTACGAGCCCCATTGTTAATCCTTTAACGGAAATTATTTGTAAATTTCGACAAGTAGAACAATGAATGGATCAGGTAGACGGTTGAAATCATTGTATATATTGCTTCAATATAATCTACGAAACATATATGCAAAGCATCCAAACAGTACAATTCGCCAATTTTTTGTTCTTCAAGTTTAAGTGAACTACGAGCCCCATTGTTAATCCCTTAACGGAAATTATTTGAAACTTTCGACAAGTAGAACAGTGAATGGAACAGGTAGACGGTTGAAATCTTTGTATATATTGCTTCTATATAGTATAAGAAACATCTGTGCAAATCATCCAAACAGTACATGTCGCCTATTTGTTGTTCTTCAAGTTTAAGTGAACTACGAGCCCCATTGTTAATCCTTTAACGGAAATTATTTGTAAATTTCGACAAGTAGAACAATGATTGGAACACGTAGACGGTTGAAATCTTTGTATATATTGCTTCCATATAGTCTAAGAAACATGTACGCAAAGCATCCAAACAGTACCGTTCGCCAATTTGTTGGTCTTCAAGATTAAGTGAACAATGAGCCCCAATGGTTAATCCGTAATCGGTAATTATTTGTAACTTTCGACAAGTAGAACAATGAATGGAACAGGTAGACGGTTGAAATCCTTGTATATATTGCTTCCATATAGTCTAAGAAACATGTACGCAAAGCATCCAAACAGTACCATTCGCCAATTTTTTGTCCTTCAAGTTTAAGTGAACAATGAGCCCCATTGTTAATCCTTTATCGGAAATTATTTGTAACTTTCGGCAAGTAGAACAATGAATGGAACAGGTAGACGGTTGAAATCTTTGTATATATTTCTTCTATATAGTCTAAGAAACATATATGCAAAGCATCCAAACAGTACAATTCGCCAATTTATTGTTCTTCAAGTTTAAGTGAACAACGAGCCCCATTGTTAATCCTTTAAAGGAAATTATTTGTAAATTTCGACAAGTAGAACAATGATTGGAACACGTAGACGGTTGAAATCTTTGTATATATTGCTTCTATATAGTATAAGAAACAGATATGCAAAGCATCCAAACAGTACAATTCGCCAATTTTTTGTTCTTCAAGTTTAAGTGAACTACGAGCCCCCTTGTTAATCCTTTAACGGAAATTAATTGTAACTTTCGACAAGTAGAACAGTGAATGGAACAGGTAGACGGTTGAAATCTTTGTATATATTGCTTCTATATAGTATAAGAAACATATATGCAAAGCATCCAAACAGTACAATTCGCCAATTTTTTGTTCTTCAAGTTTAAGTGAACAATGAGCACCAATGGTTAATCCGTTATCGGAAATTATTTGTAACTTTCGACAAGTAGAACAATGAATGGAACAGGTAGACGGTTGAAATCCTTGTATATATTGCTTCCATATAGTCTAAGAAACATGTACGCAAAGCATCCAAACAGTACCATTCGCCAATTTTTTGTCCTTCAAGTTTAAGTGAACAATGAGCCCCATTGTTAATCCTTTATCGGAAATTATTTGTAACTTTCGGCAAGTAGAACAATGAATGGAACAGGTAGACGGTTGAAATCTTTGTATATATTTCTTCTATATAGTCTAAGAAACATATATGCAAAGCATCCAAACAGTACAATTCGCCAATTTATTGTTCTTCAAGTTTAAGTGAACAACGAGCCCCATTGTTAATCCTTTAAAGGAAATTATTTGTAAATTTCGACAAGTAGAACAATGATTGGAACACGTAGACGGTTGAAATCTTTGTATATATTGCTTCTATATAGTATAAGAAACAGATATGCAAAGCATCCAAACAGTACAATTCGCCAATTTTTTGTTCTTCAAGTTTAAGTGAACTACGAGCCCCATTGTTAATCCCTTAACGGAAATTATTTGAAACTTTCGACAAGTAGAACAATGAATGAAACAGGTAGACTGTTGAAATCTTTGTATATATTGCTTCTATATAGTCTAAGAAACATATATGCAAAGCATCCAAACAGTACAATTCGCCAATTATTTGTTCTTCAAGTTTAAGTAAACTACGATCCCCATTGTTAATCCCTTAACGGAAATTATTTGAAACTTTCGACAAGTAGAACAGTGAATGGAACAGGTAGACGGTTGAAATCTTTGTATATATTGCTTCTATATAGTATAAGAAACATCTGTGCAAATCATCCAAACAGTACATGTCGCCAATTTTTTGTCCTTGAAGTTTAAGTGAACTACGAGCCCCATTGTTAATCCTTTAACGGAAATTAATTGTAACTTTCGACAAGTAGAACAGTGAATGGAACAGGTAGACGGTTGAAATCTTTGTATATATTGCTTCTATATAGTATAAGAAACATATATGCAAAGCATCCAAACAGTACCATTCGCCAATTTCTTGATCTTCAAGTTTAAGTGAACAGCGAGCCCCATTGATAATCATGGAATAGAAATTATTTGTAACTTTCTACAAGTACAACAATGAATAGTACAGGTAGACGGGTGAAATCTTTCTATATATTGCTTCTAAATAGTCTAAGAACAAATCTATGCAAAGCATCCAAACAGTACAATTCGCCAATTTTTTGTTCTTCAAGTTTAAGTGAACTACGAGCCCCATTGTTAATCCCTTAACGGAAATTATTTGAAACTTTCGACAAGTAGAAGAGTGAATGGAGCTGGTAGACGGTTGAAATCTTTGTATATATTGCTTCTATATAGTATAAGAAACATGTGTGCAAATCATCCAAACAGTACATGTCGCCTATTTTTTGTTCTTCAAGTTTAAGTGAACTACGAGCCCCATTGTTAATCCTTTAACGGAAATTATTTGTAAATTTCGACAAGTAGAACAATGAATGGATCAGGTAGACGGTTGAAATCATTGTATATATTGCTTCTATATAATCTACGAAACATATATGCAAAGCATCCAAACAGTACAATTCGCCAATTTTTTGTACTTCAAGTTTAAGTGAACTACGAGCCCCATTGTTAATCCCTTAACGGAAATTATTTGAAACTTTCGACAAGTAGAACAGTGAATGGAACAGGTAGACGGTTGAAATCTTTGTATATATTGCTTCTATATAGTATAAGAAACATCTGTGCAAATCATCCAAACAGTACATGTCGCCTATTTGTTGTTCTTCAAGTTTAAGTGAACTACGAGCCCCATTGTTAATCCTTTAACGGAAATTATTTGTAAATTTCGACAAGTAGAACAATGATTGGAACACGTAGACGGTTGAAATCTTTGTATATATTGCTTCCATATAGTCTAAGAAACATGTACGCAAAGCATCCAAACAGTACCGTTCGCCAATTTGTTGGTCTTCAAGATTAAGTGAACAATGAGCCCCAATGGTTAATCCGTAATCGGTAATTATTTGTAACTTTCGACAAGTAGAACAATGAATGGAACAGGTAGACGGTTGAAATCCTTGTATATATTGCTTCCATATAGTCTAAGAAACATGTACGCAAAGCATCCAAACAGTACCATTCGCCAATTTTTTGTCCTTCAAGTTTAAGTGAACAATGAGCCCCATTGTTAATCCTTTATCGGAAATTATTTGTAACTTTCGGCAAGTAGAACAATGAATGGAACAGGTAGACGGTTGAAATCTTTGTATATATTTCTTCTATATAGTCTAAGAAACATATATGCAAAGCATCCAAACAGTACAATTCGCCAATTTATTGTTCTTCAAGTTTAAGTGAACAACGAGCCCCATTGTTAATCCTTTAAAGGAAATTATTTGTAAATTTCGACAAGTAGAACAATGATTGGAACACGTAGACGGTTGAAATCTTTGTATATATTGCTTCTATATAGTATAAGAAACAGATATGCAAAGCATCCAAACAGTACAATTCGCCAATTTTTTGTTCTTCAAGTTTAAGTGAACTACGAGCCCCCTTGTTAATCCTTTAACGGAAATTAATTGTAACTTTCGACAAGTAGAACAGTGAATGGAACAGGTAGACGGTTGAAATCTTTGTATATATTGCTTCTATATAGTATAAGAAACATATATGCAAAGCATCCAAACAGTACAATTCGCCAATTTTTTGTTCTTCAAGTTTAAGTGAACAATGAGCACCAATGGTTAATCCGTTATCGGAAATTATTTGTAACTTTCGACAAGTAGAACAATAATTGGAACCCGTAGACGGTTGAAATCTTTGTATATATTTCTTCTATATAGTCTAAGAAACATATATGCAAAGCATCCAAACAGTACAATTCGCCAATTTATTGTTCTTCAAGTTTAAGTGAACAACGAGCCCCATTGTTAATCCTTTAAAGGAAATTATTTGTAAATTTCGACAAGTAGAACAATGATTGGAACACGTAGACGGTTGAAATCTTTGTATATATTGCTTCTATATAGTATAAGAAACAGATATGCAAAGCATCCAAACAGTACAATTCGCCAATTTTTTGTTCTTCAAGTTTAAGTGAACTACGAGCCCCCTTGTTAATCCTTTAACGGAAATTAATTGTAACTTTCGACAAGTAGAACAGTGATTGGAACACGTAGACGGTTGAAATCTTTGTATATATTGCTTCTATATAGTATAAGAAACAGATATGCAAAGCATCCAAACAGTACAATTCGCCAATTTTTTGTTCTTCAAGTTTAAGTGAACTACGAGCCCCCTTGTTAATCCTTTAACGGAAATTAATTGTAACTTTCGACAAGTAGAACAGTGAATGGAACAGGTAGACGGTTGAAATCTTTGTATATATTGCTTCTATATAGTATAAGAAACATATATGCAAAGCATCCAAACAGTACAATTCGCCAATTTTTTGTTCTTCAAGTTTAAGTGAACAATGAGCACCAATGGTTAATCCGTTATAGGAAATTATTTGTAACTTTCGACAAGTAGAACAATAATTGGAACCCGTAGACGGTTGAAATCTTTGTATATATTGCTTCCATATAGTCTAAGAAACATGTACGCAAAGCATCCAAACAGTACCATTCGCCAATTTTTTGTTCTTCAATTTTAAGTGAACAATGAGCCCCAATGCTTAATCCTTTATCGGAAATTATTTGTAACTTTCGGCAAGTAGAACAATGAATGGAACAGGTAGACGGTTGAAATCTTTGTATATATTGCTTCTATATAGTCTAAGAAACACATATGCAAAGCATCCAAACAGTACAAATCGCCAATTTATTGTTCTTCAAGTTTAAGTGAACAACGAGCCCCATTGTTAATCCTTTAAAGGAAATTATTTGTAAATTTCGACAAGTAGAACAATGATTGGAACACGTAGACGGTTGAAATCTTTGTATATATTGCTTCCATATAGTCTAAGAAACATGTACGCAAAGCATCCAAACAGTACCGTTCGCCAATTTGTTGGTCTTCAAGATTAAGTGAACAATGAGCCCCAATGGTTAATCCGTAATCGGTAATTATTTGTAACTTTCGACAAGTAGAACAATGAATGGAACAGGTAGACGGTTGAAATCCTTGTATATATTGCTTCCATATAGTCTAAGAAACATGTACGCAAAGCATCCAAACAGTACCATTCGCCAATTTTTTGTCCTTCAAGTTTAAGTGAACAATGAGCCCCATTGTTAATCCTTTATCGGAAATTATTTGTAACTTTCGGCAAGTAGAACAATGAATGGAACAGGTAGACGGTTGAAATCTTTGTATATATTTCTTCTATATAGTCTAAGAATCATATATGCAAAGCATCCAAACAGTACAATTCGCCAATTTATTGTTCTTCAAGTTTAAGTGAACAACGAGCCCCATTGTTAATCCTTTAAAGGAAATTATTTGCAAATTTCGACAAGTAGAACAATGATTGGAACACGTAGACGGTTGAAATCTTTGTATATATTGCTTCCACATAGTCTAAGAAACATGTACGCAAAGCATCCAAACAGTACCATTCGCCAATTTTTTGGTCTTCAAGTTTAAGTGAACAGCGAGCCCCATTGATAATCATGAAATGGCAATTATTTGTAACTTTCTACAAGTAGAACAATGAATAGTACAGGTAGACGGGTGAAATCTTTCTATATATTGCTTCTAAATAGTCTAAGAAACATCTATGCAAAGCATCCAAACAGTACAATTCGCCAATTTTTTGTTCTTCAAGTTTAAGTGAACAATGAGCCCCAATGGTTAATCCTTTATCGGAAATTATTTGTAACTTTCGGCAAGTAGAACAATGAATGGAACAGGTAGACGGTTGAAATCTTTGTATATAATGCTTCTATATAGTCTAAGAAACATATATGCAAAGCATCCAAACAGTACAATTCGCCAATTTATTGTTCTTCAAGTTTAAGTGAACAACGAGCCCCATTGTTAATCCTTTAAAGGAAATTATTTGTAAATTTCGACAAGTAGAACAATAATTGAAACACGTAGACGGTTGAAATCTTTGTATATATTGCTTCCATATAGTCTAAGAAACATGTACGCAAAGCATCCAAACAGTACCGTTCGCCAATTTGTTGGTCTACAAGATTAAGTGAACAATGAGCCCAATTGTTAATCCTTTATCGGAAATTATTTGTAACTTTCGGCAAGTAGAACAATGAATGGAACAGGTAGACGGTTGAAATCTTTGTATATATTGCTTCTATATAGTCTAAGAAACATATATGCAAAGCATCCAAACAGTACAATTCGCCAATTTATTGTTCTTCAAGTTTAAGTGAACAACGAGCCCCATTGTTAATCCTTTAAAGGAAATTATTTGTAAATTTCGACAAGTAGAACAATGATTGGAACACGTAGACGGTTGTAATCTTTGTATATATTGTTTCCATATAGTCTAAGAAACATGTACGCAAAGCATCCAAACAGTACCATTCGCCAATTTTTTGGTCTTCAAGTTTAAGTAAACTACGATCCCCATTGTTAATCCCTTAACGGAAATTATTTGTAACTTTCGACAAGTAGAACAGTGAATGGAACAGGTAGACGGTTGAAATCAATGTATATATTGCTTCTATATAGTCTAAGAAACATATATGCAAAGCATCCAAACAGTACCATTCGCCAATTATTTGTTCTTCAAGTTTAAGTGAACAATGAGCCCCAATGGTTAATCCTTTATCGGAAATTATTTGTAATTTTCGACAAGTAGAACAATGAATAGAACAGGTAGACGGTTGAAATCTTTGTATATATTGCTTCTATATAATCTAAGAAACATATATGCAAAGCATCCAAACAGTACCATTCGCCAATTTTTTGTTCTTCAAGTTTAAGTGAAGAACGAGCCCCATTGATAATCATGAAACGGAAATTATTTTTAACTTTCTACAAGTAGAACAATGAATAGTACAGGTAGACGGGTGAAATCTTTCTATATATTGCTTCTAAATAGTCTAAGAAACATATATGCAATCCATCCAAACAGTACAATTCGCCAATTTTTTGTTCTTCAAGTTTAATTGAACTACGAGCCCCATTGTTAATCCTTTAAAGGAAATTATTTCTAAATTTCGACAAGTAGAACAATGAATGGATCAGGTAGACGGTTGAAATCTTTGTATATGTTGCTCCTATATAGTCTACGAAACCTATATGCAAAGCATCTAAACAGTAACAATCGCCAATTTTTTGATCTTCAAGTTTAAGTGAACAGCGAGCCCCATTGATAATCATGAAATGGAAATTATTTGTAACTTTCTACAAGTAGAACAATGAATAGTACGGATAGACGGGTGAAATCTTTCTATATATTCCTTCTAAATAGTCTAAGAAACATATATGCAAATCATCCAAACAGTACCATTCGCCAATTTTTTGTTCTTCAAGTTTAAGTGAACAATGAGCCCCAATGGTTAATCCGTTATCGGAAATTATTTGTAACTTTCGACCTGTAGAACAATGAATGGAACAGGTAGACGGTTGAAATCTTTGTGTATATTGCTTCTATATAGTCTAAGAAACATATATGCAAAGCATCCAAACAGTACCATTCGCCAATTATTTCATCTTCATGTTTAAGTGAACTACGAGCCCCATTGTTAATACTTTAACGGAAATTATTTGTAACTTCCGACAAGTAGAACAATGAATGGAACAGGTAAACGGTTGAAATCAATGTATATATTGCTTCTATATAGTCTAAGAAACATATATGCAAAGCATCCAAACAGCACCATTCGCCAATTTTTTGTTCTTCAAGTTTAAGTGAACAATGAGCCCCATTGTTAATCCTTTATCGGAAATTATTTGTAACTTTCGACAAGTAGAACAATGAATGGAACAGGTAGACGGTTGAAATCTTTGTATATATTGCTTCTATATAGTCTAAGAAACATATATGCAAAGCATCCAAACAGTACCATTCGCCAATTTTTTGTTCTTCAAGTTTAAGGTAACTACGAGCCCCATTGATAATCATGAAATGGAAATTATTTGTAACTTTCTACAAGTAGAACAATGAATAGTACAGGTAGACGTGTGAAATCTTTCTATATATTGCATCTAAATAGTCTAAGAAACATATATGCAAAGCATCCAAACAGTACCATTCGCCAATTATTTGATCTTCAAGTTTAAGTGAACTACGAGCCCCATTGTTAATACTTTAACGGAAATTATTTGTAACTTGCGACAAGTAGAACAATGAATGGAACAGGTAGCCGGTTGAAATCAATGTATATATTGCTTCTATATAGTCTAAGAAACATATATGCATAGCATCCAAACAGTACCATTCGCCAATTTTTTGTTCTTCAATTTTAAGTGAACAACGAGCCCCATTGTTAATCCTTTAAAGAAAATTATTTGTAAATTTCGACAAGTAGAACAATGAATGGAACAGGTAGACGGTTGAAATCTTTGTACATATTGCTTCTATATAGTCTAAGAAACATATATGCAAAGCATCCAAACAGTACAATTCGCCAATTTTTTGTTCTTCAAGTTTAAGTGAACAATGAGACCCATTGTTAATCCTTTATCGGAAATTATTTGTAACTTTCGACAAGTAGAACAATGAATGGAACAGGTAGACGGTTGAAATCTTTGTATACATTGCTTCTATATAGTCTAAGAAACATATATGCAAAGCATCCAAACAGTACAATTCGCCAATTTTTTGTTCTTCAAGTTTAAGTGAACTACGAGCCCCATTGTTAATCCTTTAATGGAAATTAATTGTAACTTTCTACAAGTAGAACAATGATTGGAACACGTAGACGGTTGAAATCTTTGTATATATTGCTTCTATATAGTCTAAGAAACATATATGCAAAGCATCCAAACAGTACAATTCGCCAATTTTTTGTTCTTCAAGTTTAAGTAAACTACGATCCCCATTGTTAATCCCTTAACGGAAATTATTTGTAACTTTCGACAAGTAGAACAATGAATGGAACAGGTAGACGGTTGAAATCATTGTATATTTTGCTTCTATATAGTCTAAGAAACATATATGCAAAGCATCCAACCAGTACAATTCGCCAATTTTTTGTTCTTCAAGTTTAAGTGATCAATGAGCCCCATTGTTAATCCTTTAAAGGAAATTATTTGTAACTTTTGACAAGTAGAACAATGATTGGAACAGGTACACGGTTGAAATCTTTGTATATATTGCTTCTATATAGTCTAAGAAACATATATGCAAAGCATCCAAATAGTACAATTCGCCAATTTTTTGTTCTTCAAGTTTAAGTGAACAATGAGCCCCAATGGTTAATCCTTTATCGGAAATTATTTGTAATTTTCGACAAGTAGAACAATGAATGGATCAGGTAGACGGTTGAAACCATTGTATATATTGCTTCTATATAATCTACGAAACAGATATGCAAAGCATCCAAACAGTCCAATTCGCCAATTTTTTGTTCTTCAAGTTTAAGTGAACTACGAGCCCCATTGTTAATCCTTTAACGGAAATTAGTTGTAACTTTCTACAAGTAGAACAATGATTGGAACAAGTAGACGGTTGAAATCTTTGTATATATTGCTTCCATATAGTCTAAGAAACATATATGCAAAGCATCCAAACAGTACCATTCGCCAATTTTTTATTCTTCAAGTTTAAGTGAACAATGAGACCCATTGTTAATCCTTTATCGGAAATTATTTGTAACTTTCGACATGTAGAACAATGAATGGAACAGGTAGACGGTTGAAATCTTTGTATATATTGCTTCTATATAGTATAAGAAACATATATGCAAAGCATCCAAACAGTACAATTCGCCAACTTTTTGTTCTTCAAGTTTAAGTGAACAATGAGCCCCAATGGTTAATCCTTTATCGGAAATTATTTGTAACATTCGGCAAGTAGAACAATGAATGGAACAGGTAGACAGATGAAATCTTTGTATATATTGCTTCTATATAGTCTAAGAAACATATATGCAAAGCATCCAAACAGTACAATTCGCCAATTTTTTATTCTTCAAGTTTAAGTGAACTACGAGCCCCATTGTTAATCCTTTAAAGGAAATTATTTGTAAATTTCGACAAGTAGAACAATGAATGGATCATGTAGACGGTTGAAATCATTGTATATATTGCTTCTATATAGTCTACGAAACAAATATGCAAAGCATCCAAACAGTACAATTCGCCAATTTTTGGTTCTTCAAGTTTAAGTGAACTACGAGCCCCATTGTTAATCCTTTAACGGAAATTAATTGTAACTTTCTACAAGTAGAAGAATGATTGGAACACGTAGACGGTTGAAATCTTTGTATATATTGCTTCCATATAGTCTAAGAAACATATATGCAAAGCATCCAAACAGTACCATTCGCCAATTTTTTATTCTTCAAGTTTAAGTGAACAATGAGACCCATTGTTAATCCTTTATCGGAAATTGTTTGTAACTTTCGACATGTAGAACAATGAATGGAACAGGTAGACGGTTGAAATCTTTGTATATATTGCTTCTATATAGTATAAGAAACATATATGCAAAGCATCCAAACAGTACAATTCGCCAACTTTTTGTTCTTCAAGTTTAAGTGAACAATGAGCCCCAATGGTTAATCCTTTATCGGAAATTATTTGTAACATTCGGCAAGTAGAACAATGAATGGAACAGGTAGACGGATGAAATCTTTGTATATATTGCTTCTATATAGTCTAAGAAACATATATGCAAAGCATCCAAACAGTACCATTCGCCAATTTTTTATTCTTCAAGTTTAAGTGAACAATGAGACCCATTGTTAATCCTTTATCGGAAATTATTTGTAACTTTCGACATGTAGAACAATGAATGGAACAGGTAGACGGTTGAAATCTTTGTATATATTGCTTCTTTATAATCTAAGAAACATATATGCAAAGCATCCAAACAGTACAATTCGAGAATTATTTCATCTTCATGTTTAAGTGAACTACGAGCCCCATTGTTAATCCTTTAAAGGAAATTATTTGTAAATTTCGACAAGTAGAACAATGAATGGATCATGTAGACGGTTGAAATCATTGTATATATTGCTTCTATATAGTTTGCGAAACAAATATGCAAAGCATCCAAACAGTACAATTCGCCAATTTTTTTATCTTCAAGTTTAAGTGAACAATGAGCCCCAATGGTTAATCCGTTATCGGAAATTATTTGTAACTTTCGACAAGTAGAACAATGAATGGAACAGGTAGACGGTTGAAATCTTTGTATATATTGCTTCTATATAGTCTAAGAAACATATATGCAAAGCATCCAAACAGTACCATTCGCCAATTTTTTGTTCTTCAAGTTTAATTGAACAATGAGCCCCAATGGTTAATCCTTTATCGGAAATTATTTGTAACTTGCGACAAGTAGAACAATGAATGGAACAGGTAGCCGGTTGAAATCAATGTATATATTGCTTCTATATAGTCTAAGAAACATATATGCAAAGCATCCAAACAGTACCATTCGCCAATTTTTTGTTCTTCAAGTTTAAGTGAACAACGAGCCCCATTGTTAAATCCTTTAGAGAAAATTATTTGTAAATTTCGACAAGTAGAACAATGATTGGAACACGTAGACGGTTGAAATCTTTGTATATATTGCTTCTATATAATCTAAGAAACATATATGCAAAGCATCCAAACAGTACAATTCGCCAATTTATTGTTCTTCAAGTTCAAGTGAACAACGAGCCCCATTGTGGATCCTTTAAAGGAAATTATTTGTAAATTTCGACAAGTAGAACAATGATTGGAACACGTAGACGGTTGAAATCTTTGTATATATTGCTTCTATATAGTCTAAGAAACATATATGCAAAGCATCCAAACAGTACAATTCGCCAATTTATTGTTCTTCAAGTTTAAGTGAACAGCGAGCCCCATTGATAATCATGAAATGGAAATTATTTGTAACTTTCTACAAGTAGAACAATGAATAGTACAGGTAGACGGGTGAAATCTTTCTATATATTGCTTCTAAATAGTCTAAGAAACATATATGCAAAGCATCTAAACAGTAACAATCGCCAATTTTTTGATCTTCAAGTTAAAGTGAACAGCGAGCCCCATTGATAATCATGAAATGGAAATTATTTGGAACTTTCTACAAGTAGAACAATGAATAGTACAGGTAGACGGGTGAAATCTTTCTATATATTGCTTCTAAATAGTCTAAGAAACATATATGCAAAGCATCCAAACAGTACACTTCGCCAATTTTTTGTTCTTCAAGTTTAAGTGAACTACGAGCCACATTGTTAATCCTTTAAAGGAAATTATTTGTAAATTTCGACAAGTAGAACAATGAATGGATCATGTAGACGGTTGAAATCATTGTATATATTGCTTCTATATAGTCTACGAAACAAATATGCAAAGCATCCAAACAGTACAATTCGCCAATTTTTGGTTCTTCAAGTTTAAGTGAACTACGAGCCCCATTGTTAATCCTTTAACGGAAATTAATTGTAACTTTCTACAAGTAGAAGAATGATTGGAACACGTAGACGGTTGAAATCTTTGTATATATTGCTTCCATAAAGTCTAAAAAACATATATGCAAAGCATCCAAACAGTACCATTCGCCAATTTTTTGTCCTTCAAGTTTAAGT
This sequence comes from Cerceris ruficornis, assembly GCA_963989415.1. Taxonomy (NCBI): domain Eukaryota; kingdom Metazoa; phylum Arthropoda; class Insecta; order Hymenoptera; family Crabronidae; genus Cerceris; species Cerceris ruficornis. Next base: position 4,162 of record CAXDIW010000229.1, on the reverse strand, counting down.
GAACAATGAGCCCCAATGGTTAATCCTTTATCGGTAATTATTTGTAACTTTCGACAAGTAGAACAATGAATGGAACAGGTAGACGGTTGAATTCTTTGTATATATTGATTCTATATAGTCTAAGAAACATATATGCAAAGCATCCAAACAGTACAATTCGCCAATTTATTGTTCTTCAAGTTTAAGTGAACAGCGAGCCCCATTGATAATCATGAAATGGAAATTAATTGTAACTTTCTACAAGTAGAACAATGATTGGTACACGTAGACGGTTGAAATCTTTGTATATATTGCTTCCATATAGTCTAAGAAACATATATGGAAAGCATCCAAACAGTACAATTCGCCAATTTTTTGTTCTTCAAGTTTAAGTGAACTACGAGCCCCATTGTTAATCCTTAAAGGAAATTATTTGTAAATTTCGACAAATAGAACAATGAATGGAACAAGTAGACGGTTGAAATCATTGTATATATTGCTTCTATATAGTCTAAGAAACATATATGGAAAGCATCCAAACAGTACCAATTGCCAATTTTTTGGTCTTCAAGTTTAAGTGAACAATGAGCCCCAATGGTTAATCCTTTATCGGAAATTATTTGTAATTTTCGACAAGTAGAACAATGAATAGAACAAGTAGACGGTTGAAATCATTGTATATATTGCTTCTATATAGTCTAAGAAACATATATGCAAAGCATCCAAATAGTACAATTCGCCAATTTATTGCTCTTCAAGTTTAAGTGTACAACGAGCCCCATTGTTAATCCTTTAAAGGAAATTATTTGTAAATTTCGACAAGTAGAACAATGAATGGAATAGGTAGACGGTTGAAATCATTGTATATATTGCTTCTATATAGTCTAAGAAACATATATGCAAAGCATCCAAATAGTACAATTCGCCAATTTATTGTTCTTCAAGTTTAAGTGAACAGCGAGCCCCATTGATAATCATGAAATGGAAATTAATTGTAACTTTCTACAAGTAGAACAATGATTGGTACACGTAGACGGTTGAAATCTTTGTATATATTGCTTCCATATAGTCTAAGAAACATATATGGAAAGCATCCAAACAGTACCAATTTCCAATTTTTTGGTCTTCAAGTTTAAGTGAACAATGAGCCCCAATGGTTAATCCTTTATCGGAAATTATTTGTAATTTTCGACAAGTAGAACAATGAATAGAACAAGTAGACGGTTGAAATCATTGTATATATTGCTTCTATATAGTCTAAGAAACATATATGCAAAGCATCCAAATAGTACAATTCGCCAATTTATTGTTCTTCAAGTTTAAGTGTACAACGAGCCCCATTGTTAATCCTTTAAAGGAAATTATTTGTAAATTTCGACAAGTAGAACAATGAATGGAATAGGTAGACGGTTGAAATCATTGTATATATTGCTTCCATATATCTAAGAAACATATATGCAAAGCATCCAAACAGTACAATTCGCCAATTTTTTGTTTTTCAAGTTTAAGTGAACAATGAGCCGCAATGGTTAATCCTTTATCGGAAATTATTTGTATCTTTCGACAAGTAGAACAATGATTGGAACACGTAGACTGTTGAAATCTTTGTATATATTGTTTCCATATAGTCTATGAAATATGTACGCAAAGCATCCAAACAATACCATTTGCCAATTTTTTGGTCTTCAAGTTTAAGTGAACAATGAGACCCAATGGTTAATCCTTTATCGGAAATTATTTGTAATTTTCGACAAGTAGAACAATGAATAGAACAGGTAGACGGTTGAAATCTTTGTATATGTTGCTTCTATATAGTCTACGAAACCTATATGCAAAGCATCTAAACAGTAACAATCGCCAATTTTTTGATCTTCAAGTTTAAGTGAACAGCGAGCCCCATTGATAATCATGAAATGGAAATTATTTGTAACTTTCTACAAGTAGAACAATGAATAGTACAGGTAGACGGGTGAAATCTTTCTATATATTGCTTCTAAAAAGTCTAAGAAACATATATGCAAAGCATCCAAACAGTACAATTTGCCAATTTTTTGTTCTTCAAGTTTAAGTGAACTACGAGCCCCATTATTAATCCTTTAACGGAAATTATTTGTAAATTTCGGCAAGTAGAACAATGAATGGAATAGGTAGACGGTTGAAATCATTGTATGTATTGCTTCTATTTAGACTAAGAAACCTATATGCAAAGCATTCAAACAGTACAATTCGCCAATTTCTGGTTCTTCAAGTTTAAGTAAACTACGATCCCCATTGTTAATCCCTTAACGGAAATTATTTGTAACTTTCGACAAGTAGAACAATGAATGGAACAGGTAGACGGTTGAAATCATTGTATATATTGCTTCTATATAATCTAAGAGACACATATGCAAAGCATCCAAACAGTACAATTCGCCAATTATTTCATATTCATGTTTAAGTGAACTACGAGCCCCATTGTTAATCCTCTAAAGGAAATTATTTGTAAATTTCGACAAGTAGAACAATGATTGGAACACGTAGACGGTTGAAATCTTTGTATATATTGCTTCCATATAGTCTAAGAAACATATATGCAAAGCATCCAAACAGTAAAATTCGCCAATTTTTTGTTCTTCAAGTTTAAGTGAACAATGAGCCCCAATGGTTAATCCTTTATCGGTAATTATTTGTAACTTTCGACAAGTAGAACAATGAATGGAACAGGTAGACGGTTGAAATCCTTGTATATATTGCGTCTATATAGTCTTAGAAACATATATGCAAAGCATCCAAACAGTACCATTCGCCAATTTTTTGTTCTTCAAGTTTAAGTGAACATTGAGACCCATTGTTAATCCTTTATCGGCAATTATTTGTAACTTTCGACAAGTAGAACAATGAATGGAATAGATAGACGGTTGAAATCATTGTATATATTGCTTCTATATAGTCTAAGAAACATATATGCAAAGCATCCAAATAGTACAATTCGCCAATTTATTGTTCTTCAAGTTTAAGTGAACAGCGAGCCCCATTGATAATCATGAAATGGAAATTAATTGTAAATTTCTACAAGTAGAACAATGATTGGTACACGTAGACGGTTGAAATCTTTGTATATATTGCTTCCATATAGTCTAAGAAACATATATGGAAAGCATCCAAACAGTACCAATTTCCAATTTTTTGGTCTTCAAGTTTAAGTGAACAATGAGCCCCAATGGTTAATCCTTTATCGGAAATTATTTGTAATTTTCGACAAGTAGAACAATGAATAGAACAAGTAGACGGTTGAAATCATTGTATATATTGCTTCTATATAGTCTAAGAAACATATATGCAAAGCATCCAAATAGTACAATTCGCCAATTTATTGTTCTTCAAGTTTAAGTGTACAACGAGCCCCATTGTTAATCCTTTAAAGGAAATTATTTGTAAATTTCGACAAGTAGAACAATGAATGGAATAGGTAGACGGTTGAAATCATTGTATATATTGCTTCCATATATCTAAGAAACATATATGCAAAGCATCCAAACAGTACAATTCGCCAATTTTTTGTTTTTCAAGTTTAAGTGAACAATGAGCCGCAATGGTTAATCCTTTATCGGAAATTATTTGTATCTTTCGACAAGTAGAACAATGATTGGAACACGTAGACTGTTGAAATCTTTGTATATATTGTTTCCATATAGTCTATGAAATGTGTACGCAAAGCATCCAAACAATACCGTTTGCCAATTTTTTGGTCTTCAAGTTTAAGTGAACAATGAGACCCAATGGTTAATCCTTTATCGGAAATTATTTGTAATTTTCGACAAGTAGAACAATGAATAGAACAGGTAGACGGTTGAAATCTTTGTTTATGTTGCTTCTATATAGTCTACGAAACCTATATGCAAAGCATCTAAACAGTAACAATCGCCAATTTTTTGATCTTCAAGTTTAAGTGAACAGCGAGCCCCATTGATAATCATGAAATGGAAATTATTTGTAACTTTCTACAAGTAGAACAATGAATAGTACAGGTAGACGGTTGAAATCATTGTATATATTGCTTCTATATAATCTAAGGGACACATATGCAAAGCATCCAAACAGTACAATTCGCCAATTATTTCATATTCATGTTTAAGTGAACTACGAGCCCCATTGTTAATCCTCTAAAGGAAATTATTTGTAAATTTCGACAAGTAGAACA